>CM070771.1:208799450-209399450 GCA_036346955.1 Dipus sagitta
CACAGAAATGCTGAGGTCTGGGCTATGGGGGTCTGTGCTGGGCACGGGGACATAGAACAGAGCCAGAGCTGTCCCTGCCTGGGTGGGACACTGGAAGCTCCACCGTGGCTGTGATTGTGCTTCTGGAGCCAGTGGAGTTTGAAGTCTCGAAGTAGCTAGGCATCAGGGCGAAGGGCAGGCTGGAGAGAACTGTGGGCCTTCTTGGACTCTAGTGTCGCTCAACTGTCAGGGAGGAGGAGGGTCCTGGCAGAACCTCAAGGGATCTTGGGGCACCTTGGCTCGTCAGGATGGCTTGTCCTTATGCAGCTTTGGCCCTGTAGCCACAGCAGGAATTCCAGAAAGCTGCTCTTCTGCTGATGGGAGCACTGTAGGGGATTTTTTAAAATGATGGGCAAAGGAGGCAGAGAGGGAACTGCTGGCAGGTGGAGCATGTGGCATCGTGGAAGTCGAGAGGATCCTGTCTTCAGAGGACACAGAGAAGCCCTGTGGTGCCAGTCCAGGCACGTGAAGAGTGCCTTGCGGGGCGCGTGGTGTCACCTTGTGCTTGCTGTCGCTGAGAACCCACGGCAGCCCCTCACAGAGGAGCAAGCTTTCCAGAGCCTGCCGCGCCTTGTCACACACCTGGCTGAGGGCAGCGCAGAGTCAGGAAAGGTCCCTGGCTCCAAACGTGTCTGGCGATGTCACTGTCATAGGCGTAGGTGACTCCACTTTTGGACACAAGTAGAAAGTCCAGGAATGTGAGCCCATGATGTGCAGGGAAGCCCGGATGGCTAATTATCCGGCTGCTCTTGGCTGCCCTGACCTGGTGACCTGATGTGTGGACTTGCCTTGCAATGGGACTATCTGCTTGGACCAACTCGCTTTGGAGCAGATTTGCAAGACCAAGTGTCAGGGGATGAAATGCTACTCTGAAAGTCCCTGATGGTGCCAATTCACATGCCAGCTGGCTTGCCATCTCGCCCCAAGCTGTCATTAAAAAGAGGCAACATGTTCCAGGTCACTGGTCTCAGCCACAGAGATGGGGGTTTTTCAGAAGGCCCTTGGGGGTGAGCGGGGGATGGGTGCATTTTGTTCACTCTGTGATGTTCTGGAAGCTTCTGATCTTGGGGCACCTTGGCTCATCAGGATGGCTTGTCTTTACGCTGCTTTGGCCCTGTAGCCACAGCAGGAATTCCAGAAAGCTGCTCTTCTGCTGATGGGCGCACCATGGGGACTCCCTGGCTCCGGTGGGGAAGCCACCCTTCTGCGGACCCCCGCAGCCCTCCTCAGCCCGGGACTCCACACGCCTGCCTGCTGATGGAGTCCACGTGCCTTCCTGAGACCTCAGAAGACGAGTCCCTAGAGGCCATGCCCAGACGGGGGCCACTGTCCCCACCACCCCCTGCTGCAAAGACATGTCTTGTCTTCAGCTCTCCACACTCCAGCGTTCCAGCGATGCGCACTCTGTGCCCTGTCCGTGACCCACTCTCCTTCCTGGCTCTGACTCTGGAGGGGATCGAGGCTCCCAGAAGGAGGATGCAAGGTCTGTGTGCTTTCCAGAGCTGGCCAGAGAACAGCTCATCCCTGCCCACATTGCCTCCTTTTCTGCTTTTATTTTTTATTTTGAGGCAGGGTCTCACACTAGCCCAGGCTGATCTGGAATTCACTATGTGTCTCAGGCTGGCCTTGAACTCACAGTGATTCTCTTACCTCTGTGTCCTGTGTGCTAGGATTAAAGGCATGCACCACCATACCTGTCTCTCATTTTTCTCTTTAAAATATTTTTATTTATTTGCAAGCAGAGAGAGATAGAGAGAAGAGAGACAGAGAGAATGGGCATGCCAGGACCTCTAGCCACTCAAACGAACACCAGATGCAAGTGCCCCTTTGTGCACCTGGATTTATGTGGGTACTGGGGAATTGAGCCCAGGTGGTCAGATTTTGTGGGCAAGCGCCTTAACCACTGAACCATCTCTCCAGCCCCTTACTTTTAATTTTTAATTTAGGTACAGTGAGGTCACATACAATTTGCCATTCTAATATTTGTGTGTGTGTGTATGTGTGTGGGTGTGCGTGCGAATGTGGAGAATGGAGGCTTAAGTCATTCTCCTCAATCACCCTTCATCTTATTTATTGAGACAGGGTCTCTCACTAAACCTATAGCACACTGATTTTGCAAATCCTGACAGCTTGCTTGCCTCCAGGATCTTCCTGTCTTTGCCTCCCAAGTTCTGGGATTATAAGCACATAACACCACGCCTGGCATTTATGTGGACCTGAGAATCTAAACTTAGGTCCTGGGCTGCAGAGATGGCTTAGTGGTTAAGACACTTGCCTGCAAAGCCTCAGGACCCAGGTTCGATTCTCCAGGTCCCACGTAAGCCAGATGCACAAGGTGGCGCATGCGTCTGGGGTTCATTTGCAGTGGCTAGAGGCCACTAAAAATGGGGGTGCCCATTTTTTCTCTCTCTCTCTTTTCTTCTGTCTCTAATAAGTAACAAAGAGCAAAAAATAATTTTAAACTTAGGTCCTCACGCTTGCATAGCTAATGCTTTACCACCTACACCAGCCCTCCAGACCTTCTGGTAATTTATTCTTTCCTTCTAATAATGTCTAACTGTACAGTTTGGTGGCGTTGAGTACATTCATATTGCTGTAACTAGCACCACCCATCGCCACAGCTCTTTCTTCTTCCCACATGGAAACTGTCTCCATTAAACCCTGACCCTCGCTCCCCCACCCAGCCCCTGGCACCTGCCCTCCTGCTTCACGTCTCCCCGAATCTGACTCCTCCAAGGACCACTGACGTGTGGAGTCCTGCAGCTTCTGCCCTCCTGGTCACTGGCTTATCGTGCTCAGCGCAGAGTCCTCCGGGGAGCCCGTGCGGTCCATGCACTACAGTCTCCCTCTTGTTAAGGCCGAGAGGGCTGATCTTGATTCTCAACTTGATTGGATTTAGTAGTACCAAGGAGATTAGAAAAGCACACCTCTGGGTGCTCTGGTTCCTTCCGGTACATCCACTGTCTCTGTTTCCTGTGCACCAAGAAGTGAGAAGCACTTCCACACGCCCCTCTCCCGTCACGTTCTTTCTGTCTGGTGCGTGGGCAGAGCGAGCATGGACGGAGCTCTCGGCGGCCGTAAGCCAGGACGGACGAGTCCCTCCTGCCTGCCGCTTCTGTCAGGCACTAGGTCATAGAAGTGAGACAGGCGCCGTGTGCGCGCCCCGCCGCCTGGCTGCTCTGCACTGGCTTGCTTCCACTTTTGGCTGCCATGAATAGTGGCTTCTCTCTTCCGAGTCTCCACTTTCAGTTCAGGCATAAACTCGGAGCAAAAGCAGGGTCTCTAGATCACAAGGCCCTTCCAGAGTTGACTTGTTTTTTTTTTTTTTTGTTTGTTTGTTTTTGATTTTTCGAGATAGGGTCTCACTCTAGCTCAGGCTGACCTGGAATTCACTATGGAGTCTCAGGGTGGCCTTGAACTCACGGCGATCCTCCTACCTCTGCCTCCTGAGTGCTGGGATTAAAGGCGTGCGCCACCACGCCGGGCTTTGACTTGTTTTTTAGATAGGGTATTTCTCTGTATCCATGCTGGCCTTGGACATGCTCTGTACCCCAAGCTGGCTGTGAACTTGTGATCCTCTTGCCTCAGCTCCCCAAGTGCGTAGACTGCATGCATGTGCCACCGTGTCTGGCTCTATCAGTGACTTTTTGAGGACCCACCATGCTGTGACCACACCATCTTCCACGGCCGCTGCTCCACCTCATAGACAGTGAGCAAGGCTTTGCTTCTCCACATCCTTGCCAGTCTGTTAGTTTCTAGATTTTTTTTTTTTTTTTTTGAGGTAGGGTCTCGTTCTAGTACAGGCTGACCTTGAATTCACACTGTAGTCTCAGGGTGGCATTGAACTCATAGCAACTCTCCTACCTCTGCCTCCCAAGTGCTGGGATTAAAGGTGTGTACCACCATACCCAGCTTAGTTTCTGTTTTGTTTTGTGACTGTGGCCACCCTCGTAGACATGAAGTTTCTACCCATTCTCCTTTGCTTCTCCTTCTCCTTCTCCTCCTCCTCTTCCTCTTCCTCCTTTTTTTTTTTTTTGACAAGGTGTTGGCATGTAGCTCAGGCTGACCTTGAACTTGATATGACCTTGAACTTGATACGACCTTGAACTCGATATAGCGGAGGCTGTCAAATTCAGGATCCTCCTGGGTTCAGGTGTGGGAGCAGTGCTGGATTAGTGTGCCCTCCACACAGCCTCTTCTCT
Organism: Dipus sagitta; assembly: GCA_036346955.1. NCBI lineage: Eukaryota > Metazoa > Chordata > Mammalia > Rodentia > Dipodidae > Dipus > Dipus sagitta. Next base: position 208,803,692 of record CM070771.1, read on the forward strand.
TATCAAGGCTTTTGCCTCATGGCTCAGAAGGACCAAGGGAAATACCAAGGCCGAGAGGAGACTAAAGATGGACACTGAGTGAGATGGGCACTGCACAGGTTGGGCAGTTTAGCCCTCAGTGGGTCCAAGAGGGGCAGTGGGGAAGTTCCTTAAGGGGTAGGATGGATATTGGCTGGCCAGAAGACTCAGCTGTGGGTCACGTTTCTAAGCGAGGGTCTTTATGCATGGCAGAAGCAAGGGATTGTCTCACGCCTCCCTCAGCCTTGCCCAGGGAGGGATGCTACTCAAAGCCCTGCTCCTGGGCATACGAGCCAGTCCCGTTGATCAAGACGTCAGGAAGTGTGTAGCTGTAGGCTCAGTTCTGAGTCCTACCAGCTTCAAGGCTCGCCTGGCTGCCATCCAATGCCTCGGATCGTCCACAGACTGTGGGATACATAGCAGTGGGTTGCCCACCTGCCCTTTCAGAAGAGATTGGGCACATTTGAGGTTGTATGGCTGTAGACACCCACCTGCCCTTTCAGCCCCTCTTACCCTCTTCAACAGTGCCAATCAACCTGGCACAGGGTGTCAGCCTGGACTGTAATAGAGCTCTTTGATGTTCCCCTGCTCCCTGAGGCCTGGATAGTGCCCACCAGTCTTCCCACAATCCCTTATTATTTGATTGCATTCCTGTTCATGCACCTTGTGACTGGCCTGCCCTATGCCTGGGCCCCTTCAGGGTGTTCTTATATAAAAGTTCCCTCCCCAGGTCAGTCCAGGCTGCAGGCAGGGAGGAATAGAAGTCTCCAATCAGCCTCAAATGCCTCTGTTTCCAAGAGATTGGTTTAGAGATGGTCATGTGACTGCACCTGGGCCAATCAAGCTAATGGGCTGTGTCCAGGGTAAATTTCTGGTCCTATGTCTGCAGGGGCCACCTTCAGGGCTTTCCATAGAGCTGAGGAGGGGAGGGACCAGACTGATTCACCTTGACATCTCCATCCTGAGCAGCAAGTTATCCATGGGGCCCAGGACAGATAGACATCCCTGTTGTGTGAGATTCCCCCTCGGGCATGGAGGACTCCAAGAGGACCAGGCATACCTGACCTCTAGGGCCTTCCATTCTCGGGGCACACGAAATAAGCGTAACTGTCAGGTGCTACCTGGTGACTGTGCTCAGGGTGGGGGGAGAGCTGTGGGAGGTGCTGCTGCTACAGAGGGAGGCTGGGGAGGCCCTGCCAGGGGACAGCGCAGGGGAGCAGAGGCCGGCAGGCAGGGGCATTGGCGGAAGAGCTCCACAGGGGAGACCAGTGGACAGACAGATGGAGGCTGTTTGTCTTTGCGTTCTCCCCACCCTCCCGTGCTCATGGAGGAGAACATTTTATTAGCTTATTAGGGAAGATTCATGCATTTTGCATGGCTGATCTGAATAAGAAAGGGATTTCATGCACATTGGAATTCAGAGGCAATCGGGGAAGAAGAGACATTTTTTTTTTGGTGATGTGCCTTGGGGAGAGCTGTTAAAACTGACAAATTGTATGAGCACATCACCACATAAACAAATGAAAATAGTGAGCCCAGTGGATTTTAGAGACTTGCTTATTGGATTTTGAGAAATATGGCTGGTGTGGAGGGAAGCTCAAGGCAGCTAGCTCTACTTTGGCCGGATGTCCCTCCTACACAGGTGGGGGCAGGGCGGGTGACTGTCCATGACATTGCTCAAGGACATGGCATAGTTCAGTCAGAGCTGAGCGTGGTGGAGCATGCCTTTAATTCCAGCACTCAGGAGGCAGAGGTAGGAGGATCGCCGTGAGTTCAAGGCCACCCTGAGACTCCATAGTGAATTCCAGGTCAGCCTGGGCTAAAGTGAGACCCTACCTCGAAAAACCAAAAAAACCAAACAAAACCAAACAAAACCAAACAAAACATAGTTCAGAAGTGGGTGAGTATGGGGGTTTGATTCAGGTGTTCCCATAAACTTAGGTGTTCTCAATGCTAGGTTCCCAGCTGATGGAGATTTGGGAATTAACGCCTCCTGGAGGCAGTGTATTGCTGGGGGCGGGCTTATGGATGTTATAGCCAGCTTCCCTTTGCCAGTGTTTGGCATGCTCTTCTGTTGCTGTTGTCCACCTGATGTTGATCAGGGGGTGATGTCCATCCTCTGCTCATGCTATCACTTTCCCTGCCATCATGGAGCTTCCTCTCGAGTCCGTAAGCCAAAATAAACTTTTCCCCCCAAAGCTACTCTTGATCAGGTGATTTCTGTCAGCAATGTGAACCTGACTGTAACAGTAATGTTGGTACTGAGAGTGGGGTTGCTGCTAGACACCTGACTGTGGTTTTGGCATTTTGGAGCTGATTTTCAAGAGGAATGTGGAAGGATTTGAAACCTTGGCCTAAGAGACACTTTGCAGTGCTGTAAGTACAGCTTGATGGACTATTCGGGTCAGAGTTGAAAGACCTGAATGCAGTAAGAACTATGGACTGTGAGGTTTGCCTTGTGAGGGTGAGAAACAGCTTTGCTTGGACTGGGCTAGAAGCAGTTTGTGTGAGAGGCTTGCTGTTATGGCCATATTCTGAGAATTTGTACAGGGTCGCTGTGCATAGAAATGGACTGGTGTGAGTAGAGGGGTATGGTACAGAGAAAAAAACATGAAATATTTGGGTAAAACTGCTGCTTATTCAGCTGCAATTGAGAGATGACAACCTTTGAGATTGGACCAACTGATCTGCACTTGGGCAACAGGAAGAATGTAGACTGTTTTGAAGGGACCTGAGTGCTCAATGAGTGTCCTGTTCTTCAAAGACTACTTTATTCCCCCCTCTATTATGGAGTATAGAAATTCAGGTAAGAGCGGGTCATTGAATTTACAACACAGTCTTGTGTTTTGGAAATGGCCATGGGCAGTGTGAAGCAGGTTTGCTGGGTGCCTGCATGGAGACCCCATGGGGCCATGAGGATGAACTTATGGGTTGCAGTGGAGACCCAGTGGAGATGCTGGGACCATGAGATGGCTGCTAAGGAAAGCTGCTGGCCCTGGATGAAGTTTTCCAGGACTGTGAGTAGCCTACCTGGAGGGTGGAATTGGAACTCCAGAGACTTGTTGCTGGTTAGAATTATCAGACTTGGAGACTTGTTGCTGACTAGAGTTGTTGGACTCGAAGCTAGTTTGATGTTTGCCCTGTTTAAATCTGCTATTGGTTGAATATTTCTTTGCTATGCCCAATGCCATCTTTTGCAGTGTGAGTGTTTATTCTGTGCCACTGTGGCTTTTTGGGGGCCTTTTTTTTGTTATGATGGCTCAGTTAAAAGACCTTGGATTAAGGATAGAGAGATGGATTAATGGTTAAGGCACTTGGCTGTGAAGCCTAAGGACCCAGGTTCAATTTTCCAGGTCCCATGTAAGCCAGATGCACAAGGTGGTGTGTGTGTCTGGAGTTCGTTTGCAGTGGCTAGAGGCCCTGGCACATACATTCTCTCTTTCTCTTTCTCCCTTTCTCTCTGACTGAAATAAAAATACATAAATAAATAAGTAAATAAGTAAATAAATAAATAAATAAATAAAGGTCTTGGATTATGGGATGTTTGAACATCATTAGGATTGATAAAAACTATGGGAACTTTTAGGCTGGGCTTGGTGGGGCACACCTTTAATCCAGCACTCAGGAGGCAGAGGTAGGAGGTCACCATGAGTTCGAGGCCACCCTGAGAATACAGAATGAATCCCAGGTCAGCCTGGGCTAGAGTGAGACCCTAGTTCAAAAAACAAAACAAATAAGCAAACAAAAACCATAAAACAAAACAAAAATACTATGAGGACTTTTAAAGTTAGACTGAATGCATTGTATGGATATCAGTTTATGGGGGCCAAGGGCAGAATGTGGTGGTTTGATTCAGGTGTCCCCCATAAACTTAGGTGTTCTGAATGCTAGGTTCCCAGCTGATAGAGATTTGGGGATTAACGCTTCCTGGAGGCAGTGCATTGTTGGGGGGCAGGCTTATGGGTGTTATAGCCAGTTTCCCCATGCCAGTGTTTGGCACTCTCCTGTTGCTATTGTCCACCTTATGTTGGCCAGGCGGTGATGTCCGCTCTCTGCTCATGCCATCATTTTCCCCTGCCATCATGGAGCTTCCCCTCAAGTCTGTAAGCCAAAATAAATTTTTTTTTCCCCCCAAAGCTGCTCTTGGTCGGGTAATTCCTGCCAGCAATGTGAATCTAACTGCAACAGTGAGTGAGGGTCATGTGGCCACCTGGTGGTCCAGCCCAGCGCCCTGTGGCTGGAGCACCATCAGAGGTGCTCTGAGCCTCCACTGCCAAGTTTGTGCAATGGGGAGGACAGCACTCGTGTCCTGGGCCCTGCTGAGGAGCACACGGGGTAAGAACAGGTGCACCCGCCATGTTGGAACTGAGGGGTCCCTAGTTGGCAACAGTCACTGAGCAGCTCTACAGTCAGGCATCATTGGGGGGAGAGGAAATGGGGTGAGGATCTGCCTGTGAGACACTCCGTGCTGGCTGCCACCTTATCCATGGGTGGCATTGGCATCATAACTACTATGGATGACTGTCCCTTTTAGAAGAGACATGCTGGACCTGTGTACCCATGCATGTGACCTTATTTGGAAAGTAGTCATTGCAGATGCAAGTTATTAGGAAGGTCCCAAGGCAATGATTGGTGTCTTTATAGGAAGGGGGCATTCAGACACAGGCAGTGGAGGCCAAGAGTGGTGGTTTCCAGCCACAGACCACCAAGGGTACCGGGGAGCAGCAGAAGTGGAGAGCAAGAAGGGCTCTCTCCTGGGGTCTTCAGAGGAGCATGGATGTGGACCCTTGGTTTTAGACTCTAGCCTTGGAACTGGGAGGAAATACCCCTGCGGTCTCAGCCTCTACATGTGGAACCTTCATCTTAGGCAGGGAGCTAGCACCTGACTTTGACCGAGTATTGCTGCTGGTGTAGCGCTCGGCCTTGCGATGAGCCGCCAGGGGCGCCGGACTCACCTCTGGGGACTGGGCGTGACTGTCCTCCCCGGCCTGCGGCCCCGCCTGGGGACCAGTGAGCACCGTCAGCTCCAGCGTGAAGTGCACCTGGGCCAGGAGGGCCAGGAGCAGCTGAGGGTAGGCCTCCCGCATGGCCTTCTTGAACTCTCGCGCAAACTGCAGCTCGTGGATTGTGTTCATGGCCTGTTGGGGAAGGACCGGTAGGGTTCTGGGGAGGGCTGCTGAGCTAAACCCGTGACCCAGCACTTCCAGGTGCTCCCGGCCAGTGCTCCCGCCAGGCATTTCCAGCCTGGTGCTCTGAGCCTTCAAGCGCTCCCAGCCCGCACTATTCAAATCGAGTGCCCTCTGCACTGCACCGTGTCTGCAGGTGGACGTCTGTCTGTCCAGGGAGGACTCGGGTCGGGGGACGGGTAGATGTACAACCTGGACGGTTGCTCAGGGGCCATCGGGACTAGGACACTGTCTGGAAAGTTCCAAACAGGGTCAGCCCAGATTCTAGTCAAGGGGTCCAGGTGTGGGCACCTTAGGAAGTTGTCCAGCCCCAGTAGGGGTACAAGCAAGGTGTGGGCTATTGGGAAATCTGGAGAGATGTTTCAATAGGAGGGAGGTGATGCAGGAGACGGCGGCTAAGATTCCCCAAGTACCCATGACTCCTCAGCCCAAGCACGGCACACAGTCTCAAGTTTCACGCCTTTGCCTCTTCCCGAACCCTGCCTGAAGTCCCACTCCTGAGGCTGCCATGCACAATGGGGGCTGAGTCCTGTGGGAGGACGCCCCTGGGACGAACCCGGGAGCAGGTCATAGGGAGCTGAGACTGGGGCCAGGGCCTGTGGGATTAGCTGGTGGGGTCTGGCTGCTGCCCGTGTGGGGAATGGACTGGGCCTCAGCTCCCCTCCCTGCAGCCTGGCACACTGGCCAGTGTGTTTACACAGTCACTCATCCAGGGGTCAGAGGACGAGAGTGCAGACTCACGGCCAACGAGTACAGGTACGCCTTCTTGGGGTCGGAGCCGCTGTCGCTGTCGCTGGGTGGCAGGATCCGCCTTTGCAACCAGGTCAGCAAGGTAGCCAGTACCAGGTGGCTCACGGGCTGCTCGGCCCCCAGGGCCCTCCATAGGCGGAAGGCGTGGCTGTGGGAAGAGGTGGCACTTGGTGCTTCATTGCAGCTCAGGTCTGCCTGGCTCAGTCTGTAGGTCCAGGGTCCGGATAAAGGCTATTGGCCCTAGCCACGGCCTTGAGTTGGTGTGTGTGCTTGAGCCACGTTGTGGGGACACTGAGGCTCCCAGAAAGAAGCTTTCCCTAATCAAGGCCCTGTCTGGTATCTGGATACTGCCCCTTCACCTGCTTATGAGGCCTGACATGACCTTGTGAGGGTGTCAGGGCTGTCCTCAGAGGCTGCTATATGACACCTCCTGTCGCCTACCCTCAGCTGTCTCTGGGCCTGGGTGTTGGGTAGAAGGATCAGGGCTGGGAGAGTCACAGTGGAGGTGGCTACCCAAATGTCAAAACAGATCCAAGGGGGTTGCCACAAAGACCCGAGGAAACTAGTCCAGTCCCGGCTGACATTTGCCAGGTGGGCACAGGAGACTCTAGAAGGTTCCACGATATGGCCACTGACCCTGGAGAAAGTTGGGCATTTAAAGCCAGAAGGCACTGGGCTCCACTGGGCTCAAGTCTCTGCTCTGCCCCATGCTGGGCAAGTCACTTGGACAAGTGTGCCTGCTGACAGCTCAAGGTGGGGACAAAGATTTTTCAATTGATTTAGCGATGTGATGTTGGTGACAGAAAGAGCTTTATTGCTCTGCACTGAGGAAAGTTGGATCTAAACAGATTTAGGAAGAAAAGCTACAAGTCAAAACAGAAAGACAAACAGTCAAGATTCACAAGGGACAAAGGCTGAACAGACAGACGTCCTCCAAAAAAGAGGCAGGAATGGTTGAGGGGCAGATACAAGACACTGGACACCAGCAGCCAAGGGTGGCCACCACATGTCACTTCCCACCTACTGGGATGGCCACGGAGTGAACCAGGATATGGAGAAACGGGAGCCCCACACTCTGCTGGTGGCTGTGGAAAGAGGCAGAGCTTCTGTGAGAAACACACAGTATTGTTTAATAACTATTTATGCCACATCTTCCTCCTAGGAGATTTTACACATGACATAGAGGTATTTAAACACACACGGGAGTATGTATGTAAAGTTATGCAAAGAACAACCATTTCATATGAGGGTCTTGAGCATCCATAGATAATTTTGTCTTTTTAAATATTTTATTTATACTTATTTATTAGAGAGAGAGAGAGAGAGAGAGAGAGAAGAGTCAGATAGAGAGGAAGTAAAAGAGAATGGGTGTGCCAGGGCCTCTAGCTACTGCAAACGAATTCCAGATGCAAGCGCCATCATGTACATCTGGCTTACGTGGGACCTAGAGAATCAAACCTGGGTCCTTATGCTTCGCAGGCAAGCACCTTAACCACTAAGCCATCTCTCCAGGCCCAGATGCAATACTTTTGTTTTGGAGGAATGTTTGGATGCCGTGGTGTGGATGCTGTGGGTACAGGGCAGGCTTACTGTATGCCAGTGGTGACACCGGATTCTTCACCATAGAGAAAAGGCGGAAACAACCCAGGTGTCCATCATGAACGCTTAGCGTCATGTGTTACTCGTACACAGCAGACAGTAGAGTATTACTGGGCCACAAGCACAGTGGAGTTCTGATACATGTTTCAGCACGGATAACCGTGGAAACACAATGAAAAGGGAAGAATGGGTTTCTGCGGCACGACGTATCTACAGAGGTGAATTCATAGTGACCGGAAGTAGATCAGAGGGTCCCCGGGATTGGGGAAGTAGAAGAGAAGGACTGTTTAAAGTGCTTATTTAATGGCCATTGTTGCAGTCAGGTTCGCATTGCTGGTAGAAATCACCCAACCAAGAGCAGCTTGTGGGATAAAAGAGGTTTTTATTTTGGCTTACAGGCTCGAGGGGAAGCTCCACGATGGCAGGGGTAAACGATGGCATAAGCAGATGGTGGACATCATCGCCTGGCCAACATAAGGTGGGCAATAGCAAGAGGAGAGTGTGCCAAACACTGGCAAGGGGAAACTGGCTATAACAACCATAAGCCCTCCCCCAACAATACACTCCCTCTCGGAGGTGTTAATCCCCAAATCTCCATCAGCTGGGAACCCAGCATTCAGAACACCTAAGTTTATGGGGGACACCTGAATCAAACCACCACAGCCATGAAGGTTCTGCGGGAGTGATGAGAAAGTTTGGTAGTGAGATCTGGTGACAGCTGGGTGCCAATGTAGACATAACCAACTCCACGGAACCGGGTCCTCACGAGCACCTGAGTGCTCAGGAGATGGCTCAGGGTATACAAGCATTTGCTGCGCGAGTGTGACGGACCCGAGTTCAGATCTCCAGGACCCATTTAAAGCCAGAAGTGGTACTGCAGGTCTGTAACCCCTGAGTGCCGAGGAGAGATGGCTGGCAGGCAGGATAAGCCCTAGGCACTCATAGGCCAAGCATTCTGGTATATGCAACAGAGAGCAATGAGAGACCTTCCTCAAACAGGATGGAAGCTGAGGACCAACGCCCAAAAAGCTGTCCTCTGATTCCTACGCACATGCTGAGGCACACATGCACCCACACTTGCACCATGCATCACAAACACTCACATATTAAAAACTAAATAAAAGTGCTTAAGATGGCAAATTCTATGTCATACATATATGATCACAATTTAAAAAATTAATAGCTGGCCATGGTGGTGCACACCTTTAATCCCAGCACTTGGGAGGCAGAGGTAGGAGGATCACCATGAGTTTGAGGCCACACTGAGACTACATAGTGAATTCTAGGTCAGCCTGGACTAGAGTCAAACCTTACCTGAAAAAAAATTCATGATGTCACATGCAAAATCCCACTTAATTGTATACTTTAAGTGTGTGAATTACATAGCATGTGAATATATATATATATACACAGATCCATAATATATTTACATATAGATATGTAGAATATACATAATATATATGTGAGACATATATGTTACAGTGTTGGGGATTGAATACAGGGCCTTACATATGCTACACACCCCAGGCTGTGAATATCTTAATAAATCTGTCTTCAAAAGAAATAGGAGGTTCCTATCTTCCAGTAATAGTATGCCAATTTATTTCAATCAGCTCCTCTGTTGAAAACAAGTCAGGAGAGAAGATAAGGGGGCCTAAGAGTAGTGGAGACAACAGGACTATGAAGAGCCAGGCCAGTAAGTGGGGTGCAGGAGGACGACAGAGGTCAAGAGCCCGTAGGTTTCTGGTGCCCTGAGGACATGTGGTGATTCGGGACTGTTCGGTCCTTTGTTGGGACAGATGAAGTGACGGAGCTCTGAGAATGGTTAGTCACACAGGAAACCCACCTTCTCAAGTGACACTCAGCTGACTTGAGCTATCGAAGTGCTGGGAACTTCCAGAGAAAGGCAAGTCCCAGATGCAGTTGGAGGTGGCCTTGACCTGCAGTGTCCTCGGGTGCTCAGCACAGGGAGCACAAATCCCCTCCTGAGGAAAGCAACTCTGGGGTAGACCCCAAAGTACCTCTATAATTAAAAACAACACTACTGATGTGTAGGATACTGTCAGTGATAACAAGAACCACGAGGAAGCAGGACTCTGCGTGTGGCATCAGCAAAGACAACAGATACCCAACCTGGCCACAGAGGAGGGGCCTGAATGGCCAGGCATGGGCTGTGCCGTGGTGAGATGTCACCAGGAACGAAGAAACAGAAGACAAGCTTAAAAATGTCTTCAGGGAACAGGAAGCTATAGGTGACAGAACATATAGACAGAAAGAACAAACAGACTGAAAACTTAGAAAAAATACCAAATTAGAAATTGAAATTTCAATATAAAAGTTTCACAACAGATTAGATATGGTTGAAATAGAAAACAACAGGAATCTATATCAAATCATAAAAGTAAAACGAAGCACATATCCTATAAACAAAAGTGGGACTCGGTCCCTGCAAGAGAGCAGTAGACCGACAACTGACTTGTAAACAGGAGCAATGGAGCCAGAGGACAGTGGAATGTTGTCTGCCTGGGCTCCAAGGAAACACAGTCTCCCTGAAGCTGCAGGGTCACGTCACAAGATCCTCAGTGGATGCCCGACACCAGGAAAGGGACTGAATCACACTTTGATTATGTTTTCATATATGCACGTGACAGGGAGTAGGCAGTTAGGGTGACTGGGCCCCCAAAATAAAAAGGCAGGAAGGTCTCCACTTTGCTAGAGGTCAAAGTGTGATCTGACTTCTTATCTCTTCCATAGGTCTGTTTTTCCACAAACAACCTGGGCCCCTCCTGGGAGGGTGGTCTCTCCTAGGATTTAAATCTAATCCTGACATTGAGGTTAGTCAAATTTAGACCACACAACTTGGTGTCACGGCTGGCTTCTTCCTGAGACAGCCCCTAGTCCAGACCAATTAACTATCCCTCCAGCTCACCTGAGCTGGAAGTTGGGATCACCACCATAAGGTTGTAAATACATTTGCGAGGGGAAGGCAAGTCCTCTGAGAGGCCTGACCACTAGTGAATCTCCAGCTTCTGATGAGAATCTCAGCTTCCAGCTGGGCTGAGCAGAGGGTACACCCAGCCTGGCCCTTACTTCCCACATGGGCTCTTTACCCCTCCTACTCTCCACATGTCGGCAGCTCTTTGAACTTTCTTTTCTACCCTCTGCGTGGTTTTTCCAGGCCCTCCACATGGGCTTCCAAGCCATGTGGGTGTCTCTTGTTGGTTCTGTACCTCCCTAAATAAATATAATAATTAAATAATTAACCTTCTCAGTCTTAGTTTATTCAATTCTTTGATTAAAATTAGACATGGACCTAGGGTTTCAGGTTCAAAGACTTTGCTAAACCCCTAATACCCCTGTTACATATGTACCAGTATGTATAGACATATGTGAATTCAACACAGTGAGACAAATAGAACAATTGTGACCATACACTGTCATATATGAATGCAGGTATCTATCTCAAAAGTGTCTTCTCTATTTTCCCTTCCTTGTGAGGAGGTGAGATGTACAAGGCCTTATGCTGAGATGGAGTGAGGTGAGTGATCTGGGCTTGGTGACATAGCCTGAGCCCACAATTCCAATCCGAGTATGCCAGAGCAGTACCAGTTGATCCATGACTGACCACTGCTTGGTCCCTAGTGGGCAGACAGTGCATGTGGTATGGCAATGTTGTCCTGGCTTGCGAGACTACTCAAAACAATGCCAGAGAAAACCTAGAAACTGTTTTTCTCTGGAATTTTTCACTTAGTGTTTTTAGGTTGTGGGTAACTGTGGCACACTGAAATCACAGATGAGGGGTGACCACTGTCACTGCCACTTGGAATTTTGTATCTAGTGGAAACATCATTTAAGAGTGAGGATAAAGCCCTGCATGGTGGTACACGCCTTTAATCCGGCACTCAGGAGGCTGACAAAGGAAGATCGCCAGGAGGTTGAGGCCAGTCTAGGTGACAGAGTGAGCACCTGGCCAGCCTGGGCTACAGTAAGACCCTGCTCCAGAAAACAAAATAAGAAAAGATGGAGGGCGAAATAAAGGCATTTTATGAAAGCCACTGAGAGCATTTGCAAAGGAAAGACCCAAACCAAAGCGTACCCCAAGGGATAGGCATCAGCTGGAGATAGATGGTTTTGGTGGAAGGCTTGAATTTCAAAAAGGAATGTGGAGAAAAGAAAGAGGAAAAAGGGCAACTCTGAATGGATATTGCCTTGTGAGATTTCACATAATAAACCACAAAGGCATGGACATGGGAACTCTATGACAGCATGTGAGGGTTGTGAGGGCGACTTTCTTCTCTGGAAAGAGTGAAGATAGGAAATTTAATCTCAAATATACTGATGGCTATAGCTCATTAAATGGAGTAAGATCCCCGTTCAAAGACAAAGCCTTTCTGATTATAAACAGCCAATGAAGTTTACAAATGCCAAATCTAAAGTGAAAAAAAGAAAACAAAGAAATAGTAAAAGTAAAATTATGCGATACCAATAAAAGAAACTAGTGTGGCTAGCTCATTGCTAGAACAGACTTGATTCTGAACCATATGGACTCAGAAGTGGAAGGGTGTCCAAAGGGTATGGCAACAGGAGGAGATGATGAAATCCATATAAAATATGAAAACTGCAATTCATGATATTGAGTTATGTGGACTTACAAAATAATAAAAATGCCTTGAGGAATGTGTTCAGATCCAATAAAACTATACAGAGGAATGAAAACCCTTCGAGAGTGAGTCATGGCTCAGAGCCAGGGTCTGGGCACCCTGCCTCTAAGTAGGACACACCCAGATTCTACTTAGTAGGCACGTAATGAGTTCACCTGTCCACACAGGTCTCTCCCAGATGTCTGAAACTAGACTCATGTCAAAGCCACTCACTGATCTAAGTGAATGAATGATTAACCAAGTAACTTACTGACAAGTATCATACATGGCTTAGTAATTAAGCAAGTAATGGGTCAGGCATGGACCAATACCAACAAGGGAACTGTCTCAAGCCAAGGATGACATCTTGTGAGACTGAGCTCTGATCAAGTACAACGAGCTGGGGCCGGGGGGGCGGGGGGAGGTGGAGAAAGAACCAAGGCCACCAGGTTCTCAGAGCTCCATGGAAATGGTGAAGGCCTAGAGTGAACAAGACGTTCCCGAGGAAGACGAGGAGGTGGCCCCTCTCTATAGGGGAGGTATCTCTGCACGGGTGAGGAGAATCTCCACAAAGCTACAGGAGTTGGAGCCCTGGTCATCGGCCTGGGCATGGGCAAGCAGACCCGAAGAGTGCCGAGAGCTACGGACAGTCCCCAGCCCAAGGTGCCTGGCTTGAAAGGAATGGTGAGCAGAGAGATTCCGTTAGCGGTGTTGGGACGAACATCAGGTGGGTCAGAGAGCTGGATGCAGCAGGCCCACAGAGAACTCCGAGAAGACAAAATGTGAAAACATGGAAGTTAGGGCACAGAAAAGATCTAACACCGCAGTCCAGAAGGGACTTGTGTCCAGGTTTCATAGACAGTGAATTGGGACGATGCAGCAGAAAAGCAGGTTGGGCCGACAAAGAAGATGTCCAGCCGGGGGTCAGTAAGAAATGACAGGTGTCCACATCCATGACTTAATGCCACAGCAGAATAACCTTCCGGCTGGCTCAAGTTCTAATAGGCTGAAGGCAGATGCTAAGCATCAGTAAGGACGTGGGACGACAGGGCTCCCGGAAAAGCCATCAGGATGTGAATTGGCATAGGCATCTTGGGAAACAGCCTGCACCATGCATCCTGCAGGGTGTGTGCCGGGCTTCCTCCTCCAGGCGCGCGGGTCCTCGATGCACACGCTGGGGAAATCTAGTCCCTGGCGGGAAGCAAATGTCCAATCGCAGCGAGAAGGACCTTGGCATTCACGACACAGGTGCCGCATGGCGATGAGCCACAGTGTGATGCCAGGAAACTAAGACACATGCTGGAGGAAGACAAGGCCCAGAAAGGGAAAGATGCTGGAGGAGTTCATACTGTGCAATTCGGTTTGCACCTTAGGACGCAATTGACCATTAGGATGTGTACTTCAAAAAAAATATATAGAGATGTGTCAGGCGTGGCGGTGCACGCCTTTAATCCCAGCACTCGGGAGGCAGAGGTAGGAGGATAGCCGTGTGTTCGAGGCCACCCTGAGAGTACAGAATGAATTCCAGGTCAGCTTGGGCTAGAGTGAACCCTACCTCACAAACCAAATATGTATATGTGTGCATATATATATATATATATATATATATATATATATATATGTATATATATATATATATACATATATATGTTATTTTCTTGACTACCTTCGTATATACACACAATCAATGCCCCCTGGTCATAATCCCCTCCCACAACCTTCTGTCGTCCCTCTCTTGTTTTTATTTATTTATTTATTTATTTATTTTTGGTTTTTCAAAGTAGGGTCTCACTCTAGTTCGGGCTGACCTGGAATTCACTATGTAGTCTTGGGGTTGTCTTTTGGTTTTGAAGTAAGGTATCAGTATATAGACCAGGCTGCCTCAGCACTCGTGCCAATCCTCCTGCCCAGCTTCTCAAGTGCTGGGATTGTAAGTGTGCACCACTGTGACAGGAGAACAGGGACGTATGGCAACATCAACTTCAACATGTGCAAGGTGGTCTGGCTGGAGGGACAGTCCAGTGTTAAGCATGCTTTCTGAGAGCAGGAGGGCCCGAGGGAGCTTGAGACCACCCGAGTTTGAATCTCTAGAACCCACATAAATAGCTGGATGTGGCATGCCCACCTGTGACCGCAGTGCTGTGAGGAGTGCGGGGTGGGGACGGCAGAGTCACTGGGGCTTGCGAATGGCAGGCTCGGAACTAGCAAGATTATTGCAATATAAAGCAGGTAAGTGACGGAGGGGGGCACCAAATATTTCCTCCGCTGTCTCAGGTGAGCCCATGGTGTGCCACACCACACCACACACACACACACACACACACACACAGAAGAGGTGATGACACTCAGAAGATTGGAGACCTTCCCAACGCTGGCTACGTGTAACAATGGAGCCTGTGTGGAAAAGCCTGCACTATCCACATGGGAGTGGCAGATGCTATGTACATATCTAATTAAAGGGCCATGAAGCTCAGGGCCCAGTGCTTTCTGGGTATATGCCTTTTCCAGCTCACTAGCCTATTCCCATCTCAAGAGTGCTTTTCTCTTCCTTAATAAACAGTCTCTGTTTCTATTACCTCACTGTACATCTCGGGTCCAATTCCATATCCTCGAAGCCCCCACAGTCAGTGGGTGCCCTACACACTGGGTCTCTTCTCTGGAATCACCACCACGCCTAGCTATGACATGCAGTTTTAAGATGGCCCATGATGGGGGCCATGGGAGAGCTCTCTTCAGAACGCTGTGCAGTTTAGGGATGAGGGGAACAAACCCCTCCTGTGTAGACAGAGGAGTGAGGACCTTCAGGCTTCAGCCAGCACCCTGTGGGTGAGGGGCCATCCTGGGAATATGAATCACAAGTCCTGTTTTGATGTCCAAATTCACACCACTGATGAGACCCCAAACTCTCCAGCAGAGACTTTTATGTTTAAAGTAGTCACAAAAGGATTGTGCCCAGCTGATGGGCAAAAGCCAATATAAATCCAGATAAATCCTGCCGCAAGATGCCATCAGTGTGCAGGGCACTTGATTTCCTAAATGTTTACGCAAGGTGCTTAGATGTGGGGAGCAAGATCTAAATTCCAGCAGGAGTGATGTGGCGTGTGCTGCCTGGCTCCCACCTCCTCAGATTTCCGTGAGCGCAAGGGAAAGACGAAGCCACGGGAGCTGACCTCGCATGACACGCAGGAGTCCAAACATCACCCTTACTGAAAGAAAAAGGAGATAAATTGCCAGCCTCAGGGGGCAGGCCTGATGCTCCTGCCCATCCCACCCTACCCCACCAAGGCTCTGTGGCTGGTAGAGGCGGGTGAGAGAGGGTGGAAGCAGGCAAGAGAAAGGCCAGGCTTGATGCCAGCCACTCTCAGGACGACGGGTCCGCCTACGACGTAACACGCACTAGCAAGGAGACTAGGGAGGACTTGACAGTACGCAGTCTTCAAACTGCACAGCTTGTGGGAGAAACAAGGAAAGAAGGAAGAAGGCAGGATTAGAAAGAAAAAGGAAGAAATAAAGGAAGGGGCATATATCTTTAATCCCAGCACTCAGGAGGCAGAGGTAGGAGGGTGGCCGTGAGTTCTAGGCCACCCTGAGACTACCCAGTGAATTCCAGGTCAGCCTGGTCTAAAGCGAGACCCTATCTCAAAAATAAATAAATAAATAAAAAGAATACAGAAAGGAAGGGAAGGAGGAGGAGGCAATGACTGGAAATTGGATGGTGAAAGGGAATGAAGGAAGAAGGAAATGTTAGAGCCTTGCAGAGAGAAAAAGAAGCAGAAAGGGGCTGGAGAGATGGTTCAGTGGTTAAGGTGCTTGCTGGCAAAGCCTAAGGACCCAGGTTCAATTCCTCAGTACCCACATAAAGCTGGATGCACAAGGTGGCGCATGCATCTGGAATTCGTTTGCAGTGACTGGAGGCCCTGGCACACTCACTTTCTCTCACACAAATAAATAAATAAAATAGTAAAATGATGACAGGTCATTTGGGTCATCTAATTTAAACCTGGCGTGGTGACACACACCTTTAATCCCAGCACTAGGGAGACAGAGGTAGCATCACCATGAGTTCAAGGCCAGCCTGAGACTACATAGTGAATTCCAGGTCAGCCTGGACTAGAATAAGATCCTACCTCAAAACAAGAAAAGCAGCAGGGGCTGGGGAGATGGCTTAGTGGCTAAGGTGCTTGCCTGCAAAGCCCAAAGATCCAGGTTCAGTTCCCTAGGACCCACGTAAGCTAGATGTACAAGAGGGCGCATGTATCTGGAGTTCATTTGCCCTGGCACACCCATTCTCTCCATTCTCTCTCCCTGCCTAGTTTTCTCTCTTTCTCAAATAAATAAATAAATAAATAAATAAATAAATAAATAAATAAAACTAAAAAAGAAAAGAAGCAGAAAGAATTAGAAGACACATAACTCTTCGGCCTATCACCAGAACAGAAGTTCTATTGCATTACCTGGCTTTGCTGTGCTGACAGAAGAGGGTGCCATTGAATTTGAAATCCTAGAAAACACTTCACCAGCACAAACAGTGAGAAACAAATGAACAGATCTACAGTTGCTGCAAGAAATCAGCAATCACAAGTCAACAGACATTAAATGAAGAAGCCTGGAAGAGCGTCCACGGTGCGGAGGAAACCCCCGAGCCACAGCACACTCTCTCAACGCACTCAAGTGTTTGCACTCAGGATCACCTTACATTACACACTCAGAAAAGGACAAACACTTCAACAAGAGCTGAAAGAGAGTTGAATGAATTCAGAAAAGAAATGGAAGAGATGAGAAAACATTATCTGAGTTTGGTATGGTGGCGCATCTGTAATCCTAAAACTTGAGAATGGAGGCGGAAGCACCTTGAGTTCAAGACCATCCTGGATTACATAAGGAAGAGCCTGTCTCAAAAAAAAAAAAAAAAAAAACCCTCAGAAATGAAAAAAAAATTAAAAGAGTGATAGACTCAAATTAAAATTTAACAAGGGCCATTCAGAAAAGGTAGAAGAACGACCATGATGGTGACCTCTTTTGTGAGAGAAGTAATGAGGATCAGAGAGAAAGCCAGAAAGGGGCAGTGGTCTCCACTGGGGTCTCCAAGGACGAAAAACAACAGGTTTACAGAGCCTATAATCATAACTACAAAAAGATTACAGAGCTAACAACAAAAGGATGCAGCCGGTGCTTGAGAAAACTAGTCTGGCATGATTAATTCTAAGCATTTTATAATAAAATAATTAAAATTTAAAGATATAGAAAATATCTTTTGGGATGGAGGGATGGCTTAGCAGTTAAGGTGCTTGCCTACAAAGCCAAAGGACCCAGGTTTGACTCCCTAGGACCCATGTAAGCCAGATGCGCAAGTTGGCACATGCATCTGGAGTTTGTTTGTAGTGGCTGAAGGCCTTGGCACACCCATTCTCTGTTTCTCTATCTGCCTCTCTCTCTCAAATGAATAATAAAAAAAATATATTTTTCAAGATAGGGTCTCTCTTTCTAGCCCAGGCTGACCTGGTTCGCTATATAGTCTCAGGGTGGCCTCAAAGTCATGGCGATCCTACCACCTCTACTTCCCCAGTGCTAGGATTAAAGGTGTGCACTACCACGCCCGGCAAAATAAATAAATTAAAAAAAAAAGTGAAAGAAAAAAATATTCAAGGCAAAAAGAGCAAGTAAAATTCAAAGGCAAAGACAAAATTACAAAAAGCCAAAAACAAAAATGAACCAAAAATGAACACGCCATCCTTGGCTTCTATCCAGTCCAGTTTTTCTTCAAAGCGCAAGTGTCGACATGAGAGTGGGAACAGGTTCTGAAGCCATGTGCTGTCTGTGAGGAATCTGCAGGAAGATGGACTTTGTCCAACCCAGAGATATCCAACAAAGGGTGTGTGCGGAGTGCACCCACCAAGAATAAATGTGGACAGCGGTGGGCAACTTGGATTCAAGTGCTGAGGGGGAGTAGATAAGTCTGAAGGGCACTGTAGGGATGGCAAGCCAGAGCATTGCCAACCAAAGTCAACCACACCCATAAACCCAGCTCCCCGCCCAGAATCAAACACCGGCCAATCAGAAACACCCTCATTTACATGGTGGAAACCACACCCCAAAGAGAGCATCTCCCATATTTAAAGTGCCAAGGCTGCCCTCTCTACCTCTGCCCTGCCCATGGCTCCCTCGAAGTGTGCTAAGTAAACCCGCCTCATCTTTTTCTACTCTGATCTGACTTACAGGAATTCTTACATAGCTGGCATTGTGAACCCACCTCAAATGTATGCATTTTGCAATTGCAAAATCAGAGGCAAAGGGAGACATAATGAGGAAACTAGCATAACTGATTGTTGTATACAAACTGGAGAATATCAAATAAAGTGAACAGCCAGGTGTGGTGGTGCATCCCCATAACCCCCGCACTCTGGAGTCTGAGGCAGGAGGAAATATTTTTCTAAAAATGTGACAATGGGCTGGAGGGATGGCTTAGCAGTTAAGGTGCTTGCCTGCAAAACCAAAGGACCTGGGTTCAATTTCCCAGGACGCATGTAAGCCAGATACACAAGGTGGTACATGCGTCTGGAGTTTGTTTGCACTGGGTGGAGGTCCTTGTGTGCCTATTCTCTCTCTCTCTCAAATAAATAATAAATAAAAATTAAAAATTAAAAAGTTAACACTTATGAATATGAATGTACCACATTTATGAAGCACATAACAGTTTCTTCCTTTCCATTTCCCTTCCTCCTTCCTTCCTTCCTTCCTTCTTTCCTTCCTCCCTCCCTCCCTTTTCTCTTTCTCCTTCCTTCCTTCTGTCCTTCCTTCCTTCCTTCCTTCCTTCCTTCCTTCCTTCCTTCCTCCTCCTCCTCCTCCCTCCTTCCCTCCTCTCTCTCTCTCTCTCTTTCTTTCTTTCTTTCTTTCTTTCTTTCTTTCTTTCTTTCTTTCTTTCTTTCTTTCTTTCTCAGACAGGATCTTGTTATATGGTCCAAGCTACCACAGAACTTACATGTTGCTCAGGCATTAAATTTATGTTAGTCCTGCCTCAGTCTCCTGAGTACTGACATTATAGACATGCACCATCACACCAGGCTCTATGGTTTCTTTGGTGAGATTTTCACACACTCCCAGTACAAGAGCAATCAGCGAAGGAAGCTGGACATTAGAAGACCTAAGCAACTGAGGTAGTTACCCTTTCATTGCAGGGAGAAAGCACCAGCCTAAAGCAGCTGATGGGAGGAACGATTCTTATTTGGGCTTACAGTCTCAAAGGGACACTTCATGTGGCAGGGGACAACATGGCATGAGAAGAGGCTGGACATCACCTCTATCATAGCAGGTGGAAAACAGCAGCAGGAGACTGATCCACTAACACTGGCAAACTGGGGACTAATACACCTCAAGGTCTACCCCCCAGGAGGAACTGGGTAAGGACAGATGAGAGCTATGAGATAGGTAGGGCAGTAGCCTAAAGGTCTTATAGGGCAGAGGGCCCCAGGCATGGGAGAAAGTTAGAAGACCACTGAGAGAGAGAGGAGATCAAAGCAGAAGTCAGGTAGGAAAATTCTAGTCAGGAAAGGGGAGAAGCAAGAGGTTATCTTTGAGTAGGAGCAATGTCCTCAAGAAGTGACAGGTGACCTGGAGCTGGTGTGGTAGATGGTGGCAGTGGTATATACTAAGAATATGGGATTCAGAGCTCAGACAGAGGAGTAGCCATGAACAATAATAATGACTTGCCCCCAAAAGCCAGGTCCATATGAGAAGGCTTTGGAAGAGCAGGCAGGAGACAGGAACAGAGAGGAGGATGAGCTGGGGGTGGGTCAGTGCTGATGGGGGTGATCTTTGTGGTTGGCTGGGGTCTTGCTGAGAGCCCTCAGAGACTCCTTCTCCATCAGGATGGGTGATGGAGACTGGGGTGAGAACTTCATGTGGAATGCCCCTGGGCACTTACAAATGAATGGATATGTAGGGTTTCCACCAACACGCCAAGCACTTGACTCTCTGTGGGCCTTGAGTAGGCAGACAGGAGGGGCCGAGGTCATAATCCTGGTCTGGGGCAGTGAGGGAAGTGAGGGAGGGTAGGGCTGGTTACCTGTCCAGGGACATAGAAAAGTCCAAGAAGGCAGCCACGAGCTCGGGAGTGTGGTTCCGGGCCAGCAGGGTGATAGCATGCAGGATGTTTTCCTTAGCTTGGGGAATGCAGATGGTGCAGGCGTGGTGGTGAATGGCTCGGCCTATGTTGGCAACCTGTGAGGAGAGGGGAAGGTCTGGTGGGGAGGTCCTGTCCTGCCCTGCATGCCTGAAGAGGAGTCTCAATATGGGACACAGGCCCGAGAACACTGAACCCACCCATCCAGCTTGTCTTAAACACACCACAGTTCCTTGTACTCAGAGTTTTTGTATGACATCAGCCAGACCCAGTCAGTAGCTTGGCCAGCCTGATGCTTCCTGTCTGCAACACTGGCATCAGTTGTCTCCTGCTGGGCTGCTCCTCCCATCCCACTGGGATGCATCCATCCATCCATTGGATTGGTTGTTGCCTATGGTGGGATTTGGTCTACTCCATCAGAGGCACTATCCTGGTCCCTAAATGTTGCCTTCTGCCTGGTCCTCCACAACACTCTCCCCTCCCCAGCCTTGAATGGGGCCCCAACCCTCACAGTCGATAGCTTGGCCCCATGCTCCTGGACAACAAGGAGAAGTAGGTCAGCAGCTGCTTGCACACGAAAGGGGCTGGTAGAACCCAGGTTGTCAACAAATATCCAGACGAGGTCATCCAGGTCTGCCCTTGAGAGATATGTCATGACCGCCTGTGGGGTAAAGAGATACATCATGATCTCCCGTGAGGTGAAGAGATATGGCATGATCTCCTGTGGTGTGAAGAGATATGTCATGATCTCCTGTGGGGTGAAGAGATATGTCATGATCTCCTGTGAGGTGAAGAGATATGTCATGATCTCCTGTGGGGTGATGAGATATGTCATGATCTCCTGTGAGGTGAAGAGATATGTCATGATCTCCTGTGGGGTGAAGAGATATGTCATGATCTCCTGTGAGGTGAAGAGATATGGCATGATCTCCTGTGGGGTGATGAGATATGCCATGATCTCCTGTGGGGTGAAGAGATATGTCATGATCTCCTGTGAGGTGAAGAGATATGTCATGATCTCCTGTGAGGTGAAGAGATATGTCATGATCTCCTGTGGGGTGATGAGATATGCCATGATCTCCTGTGGAGTGAAGAGATATATCATGATCTCCTGTGGGGTGATGAGATATGTCATGATCTCCTGTGGGGTGAAGAGATATGTCATGATCTCCTGTGGGGTGAAGAGATATGTCATGATCTCCTGTGGGGTGAAGAGATATGTCATGATCTCCTGTGGGGTGAAGAGATATGTCATGATCTCCTGTGGGGTGAAGAGATATGTCATGATCTCCTGTGGGGTGAAGAGATATGTCATGATCTCCTGTGGGGTGATGAGATATGCCATGATCTCCTGTGGAGTGAAGAGATATATCATGATCTCCTGTGGGGTGAAGAGATATGTCATGATCTCCTGTGGGGTGAAGAGATATGTCATGATCTCCTGTGGGGTGAAGAGATATGTCATGATCTCCTGTGGGGTGATGAGATATGTCATGATCTCCTGTGGTATGAAGAGATATGTCATGATCTCCTGTGGGGTGAAGAGATATGTCATGATCTCCTGTGGTATGAAGAGATATGGCATGATCTCCTGTGGGGTGATGAGATATGTCATGATCTCCTGTGGGGTGAAGAGATATGTCATGATCTCCTGTGGGGTGAAGAGATATGTCATGATCTCCTGTGGGGTGATGAGATATGTCATGATCTCCTGTGGTATGAAGAGATATGTCATGATCTCCTGTGGGGTGAAGAGATATGTCATGATCTCCTGTGGGGTGATGAGATATGTCATGATCTCCTGTGGTATGAAGAGATATGTCATGATCTCCTGTGGGGTGAAGAGATATGTCATGATCTCCTGTGGGGTGAAGAGATATGTCATGATCTCCTGTGGGGTGATGAGATATGTCATGATCTCCTGTGGTATGAAGAGATATGTCATGATCTCCTGTGGGGTGAAGAGATATGTCATGATCTCCTGTGGTATGAAGAGATATGGCATGATCTCCTGTGGGGTGATGAGATATGTCATGATCTCCTGTGGGGTGAAGAGATATGTCATGATCTCCTGTGGTGTGAAGAGATATGTCATGATCTCCTGTGGAGTGAAGAGATATATCATGATCTCCTGTGGGGTGATGAGATATGTCATGATCTCCTGTGAGGTGAAGAGATATGTCATGATCTCCTGTGGGGTGAAGAGATATGTCATGATCTCCTGTGAGGTGAAGAGATATTCATGATCTCCTGTGGGGTGATGAATTATGGCATGATCTCCTGTGAGGTGAAGAGATATGGCATGATCTCCTGTGGGGTGAAGAGATATGTCATGATCTCCTGTGAGGTGAAGAGATATGTCATGATCTCCTGTGGGGTGATGAGATATGTCATGATCTCCTGTGAGGTGAAGAGATATGTCATGATCTCCTGTGGGGTGAAGAGATATGTCATGATCTCCTGTGGGTGAAGAGATATGTCATGATCTCCTGTGGGGTGAAGAGATATGTCATGATCTCCTGTGGGGTGAAGAGATATGGCATGGTCTCCTGTGGGGTGATGAGATATGCCATGATCTCCTGTGGTGTGAAGAGATATGTCATGATCTCCTGTGAGGTGAAGAGATATGTCATGATCTCCTGTGAGGTGAAGAGATATGTCATGATCTCCTGTGGGGTGATGAGATATGTCATGATCTCCTGTGAGGTGAAGAGATATGTCATGATCTCCTGTGGGGTGAAGAGATATGTCATGATCTCCTGTGGGGTGAAGAGATATGTCATGATCTCCTGTGGGGTGAAGAGATATGTCATGATCTCCTGTGGGGTGAAGAGATATGTCATGATCTCCTGTGGGGTGAAGAGATATGTCATGATCTCCTGTGGGGTGAAGAGATATGGCATGGTCTCCTGTGGTGTGATGAGATATGCCATGATCTCCTGTGGGGTGAAGAGATATGTCATGATCTCCTGTGGTGTGAAGAGATATGTCATGATCTCCTGTGAGGTGAAGAGATATGTCATGATCTCCTGTGGGGTGAAGAGATATGTCATGATCTCCTGTGGTGTGAAGAGATATGGCATGGTCTCCTGTGGGGTGATGAGATATGCCATGATCTCCTGTGGAGTGAAGAGTTATAACATGGTCTCCTGTGGAGTGAAGAGTTATAACATGGTCTCCTGTGGAGTGAAGAGAGATGTCATGATCTCCTGTGGAGTGAAGAGATATGTCATGGTCTCCTGTGAGTGGAGAGAGATGTCATGATCTCCTGTGAGTGAAGAGATATGGCATGGTCTCCTGTGGTGTGAAGAGATATGGCATGGTCTCCTGTGGTGTGAAGAGATATGTCATGATCTCCTGTGGAGTGAAGAGATATATCATGATCTCCTGTGGGGTGAAGATATATGTCATGATCTCCTGTGGGTGAAGAGCTATGTCATAATATCCTGTGGGGTGAAGAGATATGTCATGATCTCCGGTGGGTGGAGAGACATCATGATGATGACGTGGTGGTTATGATGATGAGGTCATGGTGAGGATGTTGGTGGTGGTGTGCTGCTGCTGCTGCTGAAAGTATAGTGTGTCCCAGATCACATCCTAAGTAGGGAACAAATTTGGGACCATAACCAAGTGTCCGCTCCCCAGATGAGCCTCCCCAGTTCACTTCCCATAGTCAGTAGCCTTCCATCCTTGCTCCTCCCCCAACTCCCATCCTGCCTCTTGCCCAGGGACCACCAGTGCAGGATGCCTCTCCCCAGGCATGAACACTGTGCCTCCAGAAGCTCAGCCACTGTCCCTGCTTGCCCCTGCTGGCAGCCAGTGGGGCTCTCCTCTCCCTGTCCAGCCTCTGTCTCAGTCCACGTTCTCCAGTCAAAACTGCAGCCAAGCCAGCTTTTCCTCTGTTGGGACATGCACACTGACATCCTGGGCCCAACAAGTTTCAAGTTTCCTTACTAAACTTCTGGTGGGTTTCAGTATGCTGCAATTGCCCAGTGCACAGGTTCCTGAGTCCAGAACCAGACCAAGTCCTGCTGGGCCATTCGCTGGCCATGTACTCCTCTTCCTCACTGTCTGGCTAGGTGGGAGGTCATCGGTGTTTACGGAACCAGCTCCACCCCCAGGCCCTGTACTGGATGTCAGTGAGAACCAGCTTTTGTCCTGAAAGGCTCAGGTTCTGACAGGGATGGACAAGAATGCCAGCCATGGTGATCTTTCTTAGCAAGAATTCATTCCCCTAGCGGCAAGCAAAAGCCACCACTTCCCAGATTTCCTGAGCTCAAACCTCCTGTATGGCATCCCGCTAACACCAGTGCCCGGATCACCCATACCTCAGCTCCTGCAGCTTCTGAGGGTAATACCAGTCAAACCCTGATATGAGTGTGGAAGGGCTGTAAGTGGAAAAATTGAAAGAGTCTGGAGAAGGTAGGGAAAACTAGAGAAAGGCTGTGGGATGCCTGAGAACCCCCTAGCACATGGTATGCACCTAAAGTATGCTGGTGTCCCCTTCCAGAGCACGGAAGAGAGCCAGCGGGTTTATCCCCACCACCAGATGTTGTAGTCTGCATCTGGCCACACCCTCTCCAAGCTGCCCAGATGCTAAGGCCCCTGACCTTGATGGCTTGGGAGCTGCCTAGCTGAAAGATGCCGTCCTTTCGAGATGTTATCTCTGGGGAGATCGAGCGGGTGTCTGGCTGGTCTCCACTGCTCCAGAGGCTGTCTCCATGCACATCAAGCTGGGAGAGCTCCTCAGGGGTCTCCCGCTCTTCCTGGGAAGTGTCACCTGTTGGCCGGGGCAGGACATGGGTGCAGGGCAGGGCAAGGTGAGGGTAGGACAGTAAGGGCAGGGCACTGTGAGGAGAGGGCAGGGTGAGGTCAGTGCAGGGGCGAGGGTAGGGAAGGGATGGGCTAGAATCTGGGTGGGACAAGAAAGCAGTTAGTAATGAGGGTAAGGTCTGGGCCCACTTTGGGTGTGGGGTTTAGTTACTGTGGGGTTAGGTCTCAGGCAAGGTTGGACCTGGGATGGGCTTGGGGTAAGGTTGAATTCAGTGTGCTGGTGTGGGTATGCCCGAGGCCACAGTTGGGGGTGTGCCCAGCACGCTGTGGTAGCTTAAGACACTTGCCTTTATGGTGTACTAGGATCTGGTAGAGGTGGCCCACAGCTTCCAGGCTGAAGCACTGGGTGGTCCTGTCTGGGTCCTGGCACACAATCCCCAGCATGGCCACCAGCTGTCCAATCTGTCTGAAGTCCCCCTTTGTGCGACAGTACGTGCACAGGTGACAGACAACCCACCAAGTTCATCTGTCCACACATGCACCCAGCAGGCTTCCGTCAGAGGGAAGCCCTCACACTATACGGAGGACTGGGACCTGGGAATAGGCTAAATATAAAATCTTGCCCCCAAAACTTAGCAATGGAGAGAAATTATATGCTAACGCAATTTAAGAAAAATAGGGGCTGGAGAGATGGCTCAGCAGTTAAAGGCATTTGATTGCAAATCCTGACAGCCAGGGTTCAATTTCTCAGTACCCATGTAAAGCCAGATGCACAAAGTGGCACATGCATCTGGAGTTCTTTTGCAGTGGCAAGAAACTTGGTATGCTCATTCTCTCTCCCTCTCCCTCCCTTTCTCTCTCTGCCTGCAAATAAATAAAAAAATTAAAACTCAAAATAAATACAAAACCCTTCATACTATCAGAGTGTCAAAGTTTTGAGATCCAACCTTGTCCTAGCATGTCTGGGTTTGCTTTACTAACTCAGGGCCTAGTTCCAACCAAACTTTATTTACAAAAATAAGTGATTGCTCGATTGGCCAGAGTCACATTAGTCATATTAGAATGTGATTCATTTCGTGTATGGAGTTTTTTGGCATTTTGTAAATCTTGGACCCAATTTTCTATCATCTCTTGCTTTCTCTAGGCCAGGTGGAGCTCTCTCTCTTTCTGTATGGTGTCTGTGAATGTGTGGTGTGTGTATAATGTGTGTGCATGTGCATACGTGCGTGTGTGGGCTGTGGTGTGTGATGTGTGTGTGGTGTGTCTGTGGTATGTGTGTATATGTTATGTGAATGTGGTCTGTGTGGGGTGTCTACTGTTTGTGTGTGTGTGTGGACTATGTGGTATGTAATACGTGTGATGTGGTGTGTGTGTTTGTGCTGTGAGTTTGGTCTGTGTGGGGTATCTGGGGTGTGTGTGTGTATACAGTGTGATGTGTGTGTGGTATGTGTGCACAGTGTGTGTGTGTGTGCTGTGAGTGTGCTCTGTGAGGGGTGTCTGGTGTGTGTGGCATTGGTGTCCTCCCTCCCCCACCCCTTAAGGGGTTGGCACTGATTTGGTGATGCCCTCACTCTCTAACCTGGGCTGAATTTCATTTACCCCCAGGGCAACAGACCCGGCACTGGCTGGAGCTGTGAGCTGGGGTGCCCCACTGCAGGGCCACAGTCTTACCTCGCTAGCGTGCCACCACCCTTCCAAGGAATCATGTCCCCCATTTTACAGGGGAGAAGTCAAGGCTGGTGGAGGAGAAGCACACGCCCAGGCCTCGCGTGAACGAGGGCTCTATCTCCTGGAGGGGTGCACGTGGGCTCAGAGGCCGGTCAAGAGACTTTTTGCAAGCTCTCCCCCCTCAGCCTATTTCTTTAAGTGTCCCTTCAAAAAGGGACATTATTTGGGCTGTCCACTCCCAGGGGCCCAGTTGGGCTTGCAGAGTGCCGAGCGTCCACTCTGGTCTAGAGGCAGGGGTACGAGGGCCTTGTGCAAAACCCTGGCTGGAGAGAGTCACTGAGCGGTAGACCCGGTTCTCCCGGGCAGGGCCCTGCCCTTGAAGGCCTGTGGCTGGGCGCTGGTACTTACGTGCAAGCAGCGTTTGTGGTTCAAGAACTTGAGGAGCGTCAGGCAACAGTGGGCAGCCCGCTGTCGCTCGTGAGTCTTCTCCGATGCCAGCCAGCAGTTCAGGTGCTGCGAGGTGGGTAGAGTCAGGGTGCTGCAACCAGGCCCTGAGAAATGGCTGGCCCCTCCCTCCCACGGAAGGTTCCAGGGCTTTTACTACTTCCATGTGAAGCCTTCGTTTCCTTTTCAGGTGCACACAGCCTTGCCAGTCCCTCTATCCCCGGGGGCACCCTGTAGCACTGTCATCTCCTGTGTGGTGGACACCCCCACCCTCTGGAGGCTCTGCACCTCGGGTTAGGGTTCTCAGTCTGTGTGAGCAGAGAGTGCTCTCTAGAACCCTGCTGTCGTGGGCAGCACGTAGGGACACAGGCACCTCGGACAGGCTGGGCTGCCATTTGAAAGCACTGCATAGTTACGGGACTACATGGAACAGAATAAGGACACTCAATACTGGAAACTGGGTGACCTCAGAGGTGGGGGGAAGCTGCTGTGACTTCCACTGCCACTTGACATCTTCTAGGAGCAGCATGCCACCTTATGTTGAAGTGTTCCCCCACCCATGTTCACCCTCCTGACTTTACCCGGGCACCCTAGGGCTGGAGACCTTGTTTTATCTCATGGTTCTTTTTTATTAAAATATTTTATCTATTTATGTATGTATTTATTTGTTGAGAGAGAGTGAGAGAATGAGTGTGCTAGGGCCTCTTGCGACTGGAAATGAACTCTGGATGCATGCGCCGCTTTGTGTATCCATCTTTATGTGGGTACTGGGGAATTACCCAGGCCACCAGGCTTCGAAAGCAAGTGTCTTTAACTGTGGAGCCATTTTACCAGCCAATCTCCTGACTTTTTGATGAGACCCTGAGCCTTCTGGGCCCTGTGTCCACTGGCTTGAGCCCTTACCCTAGCCTCCTCCCCTCCCGACTCCAGCGTGTGGAGCACCCTGTGATGGACAGAGTTCCTGCCACTCCTTAGATCCTGCTGTGCCCTCCACCTGTGAGTCATGCCTGCCCAGGGGCAGCCATAGGCCTCACTCAGGTTTCCTTGGCAAACTCCAGCTGTCCTAACGTTTGGCCCGGACGGAGCCAGCCTCTCCTCAGGGCCTGGTCCCTACCACTGAGCTATCACTGTCTGCTGAGTGGCATGCTGCCCGTGGAGGCATCCGGAGCACAGGCAAAGGGGAGCTGTGGGCTCCTGGACCCTGGAGACCCTGGCGAGTCGGGGAACCACTTCCTTGTCAGGACCCTTCCGGCCAGGCTGACCCTCTGCTCCGCCATCCCTTCCAGATGCTTCCAACCACCAGGTGTGGGAAGCCAGCTGACTCTGCATTCTGAGCCCTCCTTGGGGCTCCTGTGTGTGCCCCCTGCCCCCAGCCTCCTGGCCACCCTCTGGCCCTCACCGACAGCAGAAAGTGCAGCTCGTCCCCCGTGGGGCTCTGCACCATGAAGCTCTGCAACATGTGGTCCAGCGCCTCCATGGTCTGGCTGTACAGCATCTGCGGGGGGGGGGGGCGATGGTCAGACAGGCCCCAGCTGGGGTGAAGGCCCAGGGCTGCTGCCATACGTGCTGGTGCCCGCTTCTTGCACGTCCCCCAGCCAGGTTCCCACTGCTGCCAGAGGCCACCATGTGCCTACAAGGATGCTGCATGGCAGACATGGAGACTGATCAGGAAGGCCCTTGGAAACCCATCCAAGGGCATCTGCCCATGTGACTTGGGCTGTCCCCGCCATGGTCCCCCAGGCTCAAAAGGGCCCTGTGGTCACTATAACTATATTTACGAAATACAGAAAGTCTTCAAATTCTTAGGGCGTTTCAAACAAGGGTCTGGATTCTACTTTTCTTTGATGCTCACAAATAATGTTGCCAACTTTGGTTTCTAGGGCTCAGTAGGAACCCTCAACAAGTTCACGGCTTCTTGGCTGGCATGCTCAGGGAGGGAGGTGCCACAGAAACTCCCTAGTCTGGGCTGTATCAGGCCACTAACAGCATAGCCTTGGCTAGTTGCTATCGGGTCGGGTGCCTTGGGGAGCTGGTTTCGCCTCCCAGGCCCATGTTCCTCCAAGGGTGTGCCCGTGTGCCAGGGCAGAGGTAGATAGGGTGAGAATGAACAGGAGTCTGGCCCAGTGCCTCAGTTTCCAGCACTGACCTCCAGTCCTAGTCACACGGTCTGAAGGGCCAGGGCTTCTTCTTGCCATGGGGCTCAGTGAGACATGGGGCAGATACCATGCCTCCCTCTGCCACCACCTTGGAGAGAGTGCTCATCTGTCCAGATGCGGCCTGGACCCAGCCTCAGAGGTAAGCAGTACAAGCAATACCCGGAGGCGGGGCTCAGACCCTGCCTCCCCAGCCCAGCTTCACTCCACGTGCTGTTTTCCACCCACTCAGTTACTGTGGAACGATGGGAAGACCTCTGAGAGAGCCAAATCTATTTGACACAGCTGCCCAGACAAGCAGCGCTGGGACTATGCCTGATAGGTGCCTGCGCCCTCTTGTGGTAGCCACAAGCCACAGCAGGTGTTTCCCCGCAGAGGCAGCTCTAGGCAGGAGAGGTTGGTAATTCTAGAAGCTACTTTCCTAGCCTGGCCCCTGGCCGGGGTGGCAAGGTGGACTTGGTGAAACCTGGACAGGTATAACTCAGGCAAACAAGCCAGGTGAGATGAGGCCACCTTGCAGGGAGGGTCACCCTCCCCAGGTGTGGTGGGATCTGGCGACTGAGCTTAGGTTCTTGGATCTCTGGCAACGTGGGGGAACTCATCCTTCAGAGAGAGCTGCCTTGTTCCTCTGTGCATCCCTTGGGCTGCCGTGGGCCGTGGAGACAAGTGTAATGGGTCAGTGCCATAGTGGTAGCCGCCACTCAAGGCCTGGCAGGTGCTGAACCAGGGTTGCCGCCTCCTCCATGTGGCGCTGGGGTCGATGGGAGGCTGAGCTGCTGCGGAGCTATCGTCTCCAGACTGAAACGTTAATACAGCAGATGGGGGCCAAAACGTGGGGCAGGACAGAGCCAGAGGTAAGTTTGGGAGGAGCGACGGCCTGAGAGCAGTGAAGGACTCAAGCATGCATTGTAGACCCCAAGAGAAGCATGCAATGGTAATCCAATGGGATTACCAGCAAGCCTTCATGGTGGTCACATGGCCACTGCTACTACGAGGAGACAGCAGGAAAAGGGACGTGTGGCTAGTGTCCTCTTTGCTAGCCTTGGATCTGGCGGGTAAATGGACTAGGAAAGAGGGCGAGAAAGAGGTGCTGGCTTGACATTTTTTTATGCCTGGGGGCCAAAAGGAAAAGAGCACCAATTAGATCTGTGCTTAAACAAAACCAAACAAACAAAACAAAACAAAACCAAACAAAACCCTCTTCTGGGCCCAGTGTGATGGCACATGCCTTTAATCCTAGTTTGGGGGGCTGAGGTAGGAGGATTGCCAGCCTAAGGCTATAGTGTGAGTTCTAAATCAGCCTCGGCTAGGGTGAGACTCTACCTTGGAAAAAACAAAACAAAACAACAACAAAAGTCTTTTCTAGGATCCAAAACTTACAACCCACAGGAAGAGTCTGTCAGATAGCAAAAGGGAGAAAATGCGGTCGAGCCTCTCCGGACCGACTCTGACAGACAGGCGTGAAACCAGCATGCCGCTGGGCTTGTAACAATGGCCCAGCACAAGATGGTCTCTGCCTCCGAAGTGCATGAGTTGGAAGGACTTTTAAACAGGGAATGAAGGAGCCCCTCAGAGGCCGCGTTGTGAGGCTGTGGGACATGGGGGCAGGTGCACCCAGTCTGAGTTCTACGGAAGCAGAGAGACTAAGTCATGTTACTAATCATCCCTCCTGGCGGCAGAAGCTGCATCGTCTGTCAGTAGGAGGGCACTCAGTCCTCGATGCACTGGCTCACACAAGCCATGAAGGATAAGGGGTTAGGCTGAGGTCTCTGTGAATATCAGGGAGTGAAAGACAAGAGGGGCCGGACTGGCATTCCTGAGGAACTTGGGCACGAGAGAGTCATGTTGATGCCCAGTTCAATGGACCAGGTAAGACTGTATTTACAGGAGAGTTAAGAAAACAGCTAATTCAAATTGGGTGTGGTGGTGCACGCTTTTAACCCTAGCACTCGGGAGGCAGAGGTAGGAGGATAGCTGTGAGTTCGAGGCCAGCCTAAGACTAGTGAATTCCAGGTCAGCCTGGGCTAGAGTGAGACCCTACCTTGAAAGAACAAAACAAACTGAACCGAACCACTACCACCACAAACCAGCAGAGGCCTCAGTCTGGTGTGGGCCTTTAGTGCTTTGCTGGCCCCTTGCTTGTTGCTGGACCCGTGATCCCATGATCTTTATGAGGCAGGAGAGCCTTGGGCAGACCCGAGTAACTTAGATTGGCCTGTGAATCATCTTTGTAAAGTGCTAAAGCAATCTAGAGGAGATGAAAGCAGGGCCAAGCAGACGAAGTGGTCTGTTTAGGTTACTTGAGGACACATGTGCTGAGGTTTGTGTTGAGCTGAAACTTCTAAGAAAAGCACCCCGAGGGCTGGAGAGATGGCTTAGCGGTTAAGTGCTTGCCTGTCAAGCCTAAGTACCTGGTTCGAGGCTCGATTCTCCAGGACCCACGTTAGCCAGATGCACAAGGGGATGCATGTGTCTGGAATTCGTTTGCAGTGGCTGGAGGCCTGGTGTGCCCGCTCTCTCTTTCTCTCTCTGTCTATTGCTCTCAAATAATAAATAAATAAATAAATAAAAATGAACAAAAGAAAAATTAAAAAAACACACACACACAACACCACCCTGACAGGAGGCTATGGAAGGCTTTAAAGACTGAAGAATTTGTAGGAGACAAAAAAGACCAAACTTGTTCCAGGGGTAGGTAGTTACCCTCCGAATTAATCGGTGTGTATGTTTCTCCTGTAAGGAAATGTGCTGGAGGTGGAAATCATTTGATTTGCCTGTCAGACTCAAGGAGCCAGCGCAGGCGCAGTAGGAGAGAATGTGATCCCATTTCCCCTTGACCCGAGGTGGAGAGGCTTAACTTGGCCCCCACTGAGCCTGTCAGGGGTGGGGGATGTAGGGAGGCCCCATGGAAATGTGTCAGAATAAAGAAGCAGGATGGCTCATGGAAAGCGATAATGAACAATAGAAAGCTAGGTAAAGTAATGCCTTCTTTCCATAGCCATACTCTCTTCTCAACATCATTCTTTTGAGGGAGCAATTGGTACAAGCCATGGAATCTGTTCATGCTATATTAGACCTTGCTTTTTTTTTTTTTTAATATTCTCACTACTTCTGACTCCCAAGGTCCACTGGCACTTGCTTGGAATGAATGGTGGTGGGACTTCAATGATCCTCCCCACCCTCTATAAAAATGTTTCATTGTGGGCTGGAGAGATGACTTAGTGGATAAGGCACTTGCCTGCAAAGCCTAACAACCTGGGTTCTATTCCCCAGTCCCATGTAAAGCCAGAAGCACAAAGTGGCAGATGCATTTGGAATTTGTTTAGGGTGGCAGGAGGTCCTGGTGTGCCTATTCTCTGTCTGTCTCTCTTCTTTCTGCTTTCAAACAAATAAATAAAAATACATAAATGCTTCATTGCATGGATGAGAAAAAGCACTCCACAAAGATATAAGGTTGCTGTGTGTAGTGGTGCACACCTTTGATCCCGGGACCTGGGAGGCCAAGGTACGAGGATCACTGTGAGTTCGAGGCCAGCCATAGACTACATAGTGAATTCCAGGTCAGCTTGAGTTAAAGTGAAACCCTACCTCAAAAAACAACAGCAAAAAAAGATATAAAGTTGTTCAATAGAAATCCTGGTGCCAAGGGTAGGTTATTTCTCAAACAGTTGCTGGCCAGGAAGGCCCCTGAGACCCTAAAATGAAAGGGTTATTTCCACTGCTATTCATGACATGCCACACCTATATAGTAAGACCCTCCTGCTAAAGATACCACATGC
The DNA here is from genome assembly GCA_036346955.1 of Dipus sagitta. NCBI lineage: Eukaryota > Metazoa > Chordata > Mammalia > Rodentia > Dipodidae > Dipus > Dipus sagitta. The sequence continues at coordinate 208,836,821 of CM070771.1, forward strand.
TGTGGGATCAGGCAGAGACTGAAGTGGAACCCCTCCCCACCCCCGCTAGCTAGCTTTCCTAGTGCTGGAGGTGCCTTGCAGGCTGCTGGGGAGAATTGCACTGATAAGTCCTGCTTGAGTGTAGACCCTGACTGCTACAGACTAGGCCATGCAGGACATGCCATCTGGTGCAGTAGAGTCATAACTGTTATCGGTGCAACCATTTACTTTCCAGTTGGATTTGAGGTCATAGGCGCTGGGGGGGGGGTGGTGGGAGGCAGCAGCTATTGCTTTGTTTAATGGATGTGATGTGCCTGTTAAATTGCCTTCTAGAAATTTATGTCAATGCCCATGGATTACTGCTCCTGTCAGCCTCAGACAGTCATAGAAACTTCTTTCGTGAGATGGGAGCCGTATTGCAGAGACATTAACCTTTCAACCTCTGGAAGCAATGTGACCGTTGCTATGGCATAATGGTAGGAAAATAATCGAACATCTGTGTCACCCGCTTCAAGGGCCAGGCAACACTGCAGAAGAGGAAACGAAAAGAATTCAAGAAAGCCCTCTGGGCTGAGGAGGCTAGTGCAGGCCACACCTGTATGTTGGGTGGTTCCAGAAAGAGGCAGGTGTGCTTCTCCAGGGTGTCCATCAGCGGCAGGGCCAAGACGCTGTGCAGGCAGGTGGAGAGGAGCCGAGATTTCCTGTCCATATCCATGGGTGGTCTTAGCGCACTGTGGGGAAGGTACAGGGGTAGGGCCTGAGAAGGGTCTGTCAGGAAAGTCCCTGGTATCAGGGACCCAGGGATTTGGGCATTCCCCTGGCATCTTACAACGTTTTGTCTCTTAGAGTCCTGTGCACACATCTGCCTCTCTCGTTCTCTACTGGTCCATCAGCCCAGGTGCACAACTGCAGGGCTCAACGGCCACTCTGCCGGCCCACAAGTCCCTTTCAGTCAACTTAAGTCAGCTTTAGGCTGTGTCCTGGAGTCTAGAAGAGCACCAAGGCTCACGGGATCTCTCGGCCTATCCGTCCAGCAGTCACTCAGTTTCGCTGACCCAGTGTCAGGTCAGAGCTGGGTCTCCTGTAGCCCTCAGCCCAGTGAGGGTTTCATGGCCTCTCCTTATCTCACTTCCTGCCACAGCCGCCTTCAGTACCTTCCACAGCCCCAGTGTGCATGCTGACATCCTGGCCCCTGGGGGACGTTCTGGGAAGAGATGTTCCCTGCTGGCTCATAGCCAAGTCCCCAGAGCCCAGAAGGTGCCTGGCGCTGAGATGCTCAGCAGCAACGCGAGCAATGGGTGAATTAAGGAGCCGGGCTGGGAGAGGTGAAGCAGGTGGCGCTGGTGAAGGCAGACTGAGCAGATGCCACTCAGCTCCTTCTGCCACCCTGCTCAGGGCTGGGCACGCTGCCTATGCCTGTCGGTCACCTTTGAATCCCAAGACCAGGTACCTCTGAGACCCCTGTACCTAATTTTCTCTCCTATTTGCCCATGGTGAGCTGAACTGGGGTAACCTTAACCCCACTCCCCTCCCCTGAGCTCTAGCCTCACTCCAGTTCCCTGGGGTTTGGTTGGAATCTGAATGTAGAGATCTTTTGTCCCCTCTTCCTTTCCAGACCCTGCCCAGGGTGGGGCCTTGCCCTGACTGCTTCCCTACTCCAGCAGCAGGGAGGAGGGGGCCAGTTCACAATGCCAGTGCCCAGATGCCCCGGCTCATTCCCTCCCCGTGATGTGCGCCGTGTTGGCTCAGGCCCCAGGCCCTGTCTGGCAGGGCCATGGTGTTTGTCCTCCCTCACCCTGCTATTCTTCTGGCAGTGGGCAGGGAGCTGTGGCTTGGGCTGAGGCAGCCCGGGGGGCTGGAGCCTACCAGAGGCTGGAGATGACCTGCATGGCATGCTGGCGGCTGGTCGTGCACAATGAGTCTTGCTGCTCCTTTTCCATCAATACCTGCAGGTCCCCAGGAGAGGAGGCAGTCGCTCAGGTCTGGCCGATCCCGCCTTGGACACCAGGTCTCACCTCTGCCTCAGGACCCCTGCACCCCTGTCTCCCACAGGATGATGCCACCCGCCTTCACCCACCCAGAGGGGTTTCTGCGACCCTGCTTCGAGAATCAGGGCACAGCCCAGTCTGAATCCTGGTTGTCAAGTTCTAAGCTGCCTGACCCGGGACCAGCCACAGGATGCTCTGAGCCTGTTTCCTCATCAATAACGCACATCACACTTGAAGCAAGGTGCGAAACATTTGCTGTCTGGGTCCCAACACGTAGCAGAGGTGTGCTGCCCTGATCTCCCGGCTCTTCTTGGTCCAGACCCAGCTGCCCAGTGTCCTGTGCATCTCCCATTGTCCCGGAGGGTCCAGGAAGCCAAACTCCCAAGTGACTAGTCTCGGCATGTGCAGCAGGGATGGTGTTGGGCTTTCCAGGCCTCAGTGTCATTGGCTAATCAGAAAAATCACCCAAAGCCCACAAGAACCTAAGACCCTGGGATACATGCATGGTTCCAGGCAGAAAACCTGGGAGGGACTGGGTTGCCCTCACAGCCCAAGTCTGCCCTTCCCCGGCGGCGGCTCTGAGCTGAGGGCTGGCGCTCTGGTTGGAAAACTGGTGCTGCTCGGAGGAGGGAAGGGACTGTGCCCTGGGCGGCCGCTAGTCTGACCCGGCTCTCCCGTGCCCAGGCCTGCACATACCGTCAGGCACTGCATCAGCTCACAGGTCTGAGAGAACTCGTAGCTGTGGGCACCCTCGCTCCGGCTGATGGCCGCCACCAGCATCAGGATGGAGGTGAGGAAGCTCTGCTTCAGAGTCTCATCCTGCATGGGCCAGGCCCCGGGACAGGGGTACAGATCAGGAGAGCCCCAGAACTTCTGGAGAGAGCAAGACGCCAGGCCGCCATCTGCAGGGGCAGCTGGAAGGGAGGCGCATGCTTGGGGGGGGGGCTCTTTAAGGGGGATGGTTTGCTTAAAAAAATGTGAAGTCAGCAGGGAGGCCTGTGAGGGTTTCTGGGGTGCAGAGGCTGCAATCATGATATGCGAGTGCTCCCCACTCCTCATAGCAACTAGGCTGGAGGCCTGGTGCCACACAAAGATAAGCGACACCTTGGCCCCTCAGTGCCCCTCCCCGCTCCTGAGGTGACAATCAAGGGTTTTCTTTATGAGAAGTGGGGGGATGGGTTCCTTAGGAAAGCCCAGAGGCCTTTCTGAGGACAGTGGAGGTACCAGGGCCACCCACGGGAGACCTGGTCTGGTTCTTGGTGATTCCAAGACAGTTGGGAGGGGAGATGCAGGTCTGGGCATCCCTGGACCTCTTCAGTTCGTGGTTCAGGCTGAATGGGGCTGGAGTCCTGGACCTGTCCCAGAGGAGGCACAGGCTTGGGGTGAGCCCGGAGCAGTGCCCGTACCCAGGAGCTGTCGCGGAAGTAGAAGATCATTCTGGACAAGATGTTGTCCACCCACGGCAGGATGCGGGTCTTGGCCCTGGCTGCCATCTGCCCGTAGCAGAGGAGGATGGTGCTACTGGCCCACTTCCACCGCAGGTCCTCGAAGCCCTGGCCATGGGGGGGCAGGGTGGGTTCTAGTCATGCTCTGTGTGTGCCCTGCTGGGGGTGTGCTGATACCCAGGCTCTATGGGGGTCTGGGAAGTCCAGTGTCCTTTGTTCACTGTAGAGGTGGAATTGGCTCTTGGAGATGGGGTGTTTGGGACAGAATACAGCAGGTCACACAGGCTGTATGTGGGGTACCTGGGTCTGCTGGAAGTGTTTGGAGTCTGGGCCCCTTGCCTCCCTTCTGTGGTGACCCTTTCACCAGAACCTAGCTTCTGCTTTTCCTGTGGGTAGGGAAACGTCTGGTATACTGCACCCTTTGGGTGGCTTGGGAGGGTCATGCTATCCAGAAGGCTGGTAATGGGTCACATGGGACTTCCTGTTTGGATGAGGCCCAGAGTATTGCCTCTCCTCCCAGATGTCACTTGGTACCATATGGTGATGCTTATCAATGCCAGACACCCTTTGAAGGTCTGAGGCCTGCACCTTGATTCTCTTATGCCACCTTCCAGCTGGGGCACCTTCCAGAAGCCACCGAGCCTCTCTGAGTTGCAGGGCTAGCCATAAGTAGACATGCAAGGGCAGCCAGGGGCCTCCTTCCCCTCCTTGGTCCTGAGGGTTTCCCATGGAGTGCCCCGGCTACTGTGTCCCTCAGTGGGAGCCAGGTGGGGTGCAGTGAGGTGGGGCAGGAGCATGGGTACCTATTATTCATAGGCTACTCTCTGTCCAGGTATCTCTGCTCTTTTTTTTAAAAAAATTATTAAAATTTTATTTGCAAGCAGAGAGAGGCAGAAAGAATGGGAGAGTCAGGGCCTCTAGCCACTGCCAATGAATTCCAGTTGCATGCACCATTCTGTACATCTGCTTTACATGGGTACTGGGGAATTGAACTCAGGTTGTTAGGGTTTGCAGGCAAGTGCCTTAACTGCTGAGCCATCTCTCCAGCCCAGTTGTCTCCACATTTAATGAGTCCTTTACTCTAGGGCTGACCACAGCCTGACAGAGGCTGTCACAGCACAGTGGGACTTCAAGGCTTGAGGCCCTGCTGTGTGCCAGGCTCTCCATGGCTGAGGCATTTCAACACACAGGGATTGCCGGGGTTGGGGGATGCTATTCAGGAGGAGGAGACTGAGGTGTGAAGGGATTACATGGGAAGGGTACATGTGGGACTGGAGCCAGAAAACAGGGCTCAAGCTCACACTGCCGCCTTGCCCAGGGAGTCGCAGCTGGGTACGCCAGCCTGTGTGGGGGTGATCCGGTGCATGGCCCTCGCTGAGCCCCTTGCTGGTACCTTTATGGAGAAGCTTTTCAGGCTCCACTTGATGGGCGTGCTTCGGCCAAACTGGTCCAGGACGGCCCAGACATCATCCAAGTGGCGAGTTGCAGCCAGTCCCACGGTGAGAGCAATGCCCTATGGAGAGGGGCCAGGATCTGATGAGGTGCCAAGGGTCCTGGGCCTGGACTTGGCGCGTCCTCTAGCCCACTGGCAGGGTTGGGCACTCAGTCACGATCCCAAAGTGTCCACTCCCTTCCTGCACACTTTATAGAATATGTCACTGTGAATCCAGTCCTGTGGGGGTGTCTCTCTGGTGGGGGCCTGATGGGGGCCATGGAGGACAGAGTAGGTGCAGGGGAGCCCTCAATGCCACCTCTGTGTAGATCTGTGTCTGAGGTAGGAATGAAAAGGTGTGTGTGAGAGGAAGGAAGCAGATCCCAGTCATGGATGAGATTCAGTCTGCTATTGGACCAGGGCTCAGGCTATAACCAGGATCAGTGCTCAGTGTGAATAGGTCAGAGATCAGGCTGGGGCCAAGAGGAATGCTTAGAGTGTGATCTGGACCAGAGCCTATAAACCAGGATCAGGGCTCAGTGTGTGACCTGGGCCCAAGGATCAGTGTGTGCCAAAATGAGGACTTAGTATGTGACCAAGATGAGGAGGGCTCAATGTGTGACCAGGATGTGGTAGGGGTCAGGCAGTTGGAACAGAGTGGGACTCAGTCCTCACCTCCCTCTGCTTGGGCCACTGGTGGGACGTGTCCAGCAGGGCTCGCACGTGTGTCCTGACATTGGCACTGTTATCCTCAGCCTGAAGGATCAGCCCGTAGTAGGTGAACAGGAAAGCCTGGTGGAGGATCCAGAGTCCTGTCCTCAGCTGGACTCACTTGGCATTGGAGGCCACTTCCGGTGAACAGCCTTCCTGACCACAGTCTCCTGGGCTTCTCCAACCCCTGCCATGGGACTAGCAAAGAAGCCACGGCCCGTGGTGTGGCAGGGAAGCTTCCAGTCCTGCTGCCCAGGCCTGGACTTGCTCTCTTCATTCCTACCAGTTTCTTCCTAGGGCCTGTTTGTCCTGTGGACACAGCCCCTGGGTCTGGCTGGTGAGTGGGCAGGGCTACTGGGGTTCAGGGCCTACCTTTTCCGGGTTCTGATCCTGCTGGGTCTGGCTGGGCTTGGTGAGGGTCCAGAGCATCTCGTTGGACCACACGTCTATGTTCAGGAAGGGCACAGACTTGGTGGCCATCTGTTAGCAGATGGGCGCACAGGGGTGGAGTCACCTCCGCTTTCATCCCGAGAGCCCCAGCCCATTGCTCCTTTGCCCCTCCCTCCTCTGGGTCTCTAGCACTCAGCTCTCTTGCTTGTTAGCTGGTTCTCAGAGGTCGAGAACACATTCCTCAACGTGTCCCTAGATGTGCCCCTGGGAGGCATGGCACAGTGTGGTGTCCAGACCATGTCCCTAGCACCACATAAGAGATGCAGTGGTCACTGACGACAGCCCCTTGGCAGGGTGGGCTCCAGGAGCGAGGACATGGTCTGCTGTTTCCAGTGTGTCCTCAGAGCTTGGCACTATGCCCAGCATGTGGTAGTTGCTCTCCATTAATGTTTCTTAATGAGTGCTTGAATGAATGAATGAAATGTCCTTTCGACACGCAGGGTTCTGGAAGTTCTGATCATAGCATGCCATGATTCTGTGGTGGTGTGTACGAGCTTGCTTCATTTCCACTGCTCCCAGATTCTGTGATCTAACAAGTCCAAAGGTTTTTGTTCCCAAGAGTGTTCTAATGCGAGGGGCACTCTATTTAACCTCTAAATCTCAGAAAATATTGATAAGTGTGAAGATAAATGGTCAAGCAAGTTTGCTAAGCGAGGCCATTAGAAATTAACTGGAAAGATTGAATTAAGTTGAAAACAAGCTCCTGTCACCGTGGCCACGAGTTTATATCCATAATAAAAAGCAGCACTCATAAATCAACAAGCAAAAGGCAAACAGTCCATTTTGAAATGATGAGAAGACACAGGCAATGAAGATAAGAGAAGCGCATGCTGGCGAATACTTAAGGAGTGGAAATTAAGATAGTATATCATTTGGATGAAGATGGGCACCAAGACCAGCCACATAATGATGTTTCAATCAACTACGGGGTGCCAATGACACGGTCCCATTAAATTTAATGGAGCTGGGAGATTCCGTGCTGTGGCTGTCGTCTGCGGCCACGTGTTGGCGGTGAGGCGAGGAAGGCGACCGAACACGCCATCAGAGCGCCGCGGCAGCGCGATGATGCGCGTGTGCACTTGATCGTGACCCACGCCGACATGTGTGTTACTTGCTCGTTCTCCCTTCGATCGTTGTTTCAGAGTGTACGCCTGCTTAGGAAAACAGGCGCGCTGCAAAACAGTCGTGTCGCGGCTGCAGCCTGGCCTGTCTCGGGCTTACTGCCTTGTGTTTGCTGTGAGTGGCCGTGTGAGCCCCTGGCCTAGGGCCTGGGGGGAGCTTGAGCCACTCTTGGTTGGCACAATGCTGGTGTTGTCTAACGGTACACTTCTCAGAAAGCCAGATCTATAAGGGCAAGGGACGGTTCTTGGGTGACAGGATGATTGGATCTACAGATTTTTTTTGGGGGGGGGTGTTTTGAGGTAGGGTCTCACTCTAGCCCAGGCTGACCTGGAATTCACTATGGAGTCTCAGGGTGGCCTCGAACTCATGGCAGTCCTCCTACCTCTGCCTCCCAAGTGCTGGGATTAAAGGCGTGCGCCACCACGCCCGGCCTACAGATATTTTTTAAAGGTGTTGGCAACGGTAATTAAAAAGCAATATTGACACCAATTCAAGTCTAAATGGGTTGTACATTTTCCCAAGCAAATAAACTTTTAGGGATTTATCCTAAGGAAATATTCGGTTATTGACACTTTGAGCCTAAGGGGGCATGTCTTGCTGAGGCTTAGAGTGCCCCTGCAGTAGGACTGTCTGTGCCCAGTCTGGGTTGAGATGGAAATTGCTCCCACTTATGGCAGGACCCCGAGGAGCTTGTCTGTCTGGACTGGGGCTGTAGCAAGCCCCAGCGGCTCCTTACCTGCAGGGCAGGTGTCTGCACAGTCCCCATGGGGCAGCGGCAGCCATGGGGAAGACTCCAGAGTCCCCAGAATCAGCAGGAGCTCCGCCGTCTGCCCCAAACCCATACTGCCTGTTCACTGCTCCAAGGGTCAGCACCTGGCCCGGACTGCAAGGGAACTTTCGAACTCTCAGAAAACTCTCCCCGCGGCTCTGCAGCCACCTCACTGGGTGACAAACACTGCCTCAAACTGATGGGTCTGTCATGATTTGTGGGACTTGAGTGGCACATGTGTGAATTGTCTCTGCAACAATCTTAACGTATTTCATTCTGCGCCTGCTGCATGCGCTGCTCAGAGTCCAGCGTAGCTGCAACGTGGGGTGGGGGTGATGGTCAGTGGACAAGGTGCTTGCTTTACAAGCCTGAGTACCCGAGTTTGGGTCCCCAGAACCCATGCAAAAGGCAAATGATATTGCGGGTGTCAGTAATCCCAAGTGTGCCTACTGAGAGATGGGTGGCAGAGACAAGAGAATCTTCTGGCAGCTTGTGGGCCAGCTAGCCTGGAGAACAGAGCAGCACACAATGAGAGACCCTGCCTCAGATGATGCAGAAGGTCAGGACTGACACCGGAAGCTGCCCTCTAAGCACACACACATGGGCACGCACACACACATACACACACATCAGGCAACACAGTGGAAACATCTGAAACATTCTGAATTTTGAAACATATATGATCTGTTCCCAAGGTTTCTTCTAGTATGTGTGTGTATCTGTGCTATGCACGCACGGTTTGTGTGTGTGTGTGTGTGTGTGTGTGTGTAGGCCAGAGGTTGAGACCAGGTATCCTTTCCAACCTATTATTTAAAAAATTTTAATTTTATTTATTTGAGAGAGAGAGAGAGAGAGAGAACTCCTGACACATGCGTCACCTTGTACATCTGGTTTATGTGGGTCCTGGGGAATCAAACCTCAGTCCTTTGGCTTTGCAGGCAAGTGCCTTAATGGCTAAGGCATCTCCCCAGCCCATCCACCCTATTACTTTTGAGACACGGTTTCTCACTGAATCCAGAGCTCACCAATTTGTCTAGACTACCTAGCCAGCAAACCTGGGGAGCCCTCGTGTCCCCACCACACTAGTGTGTATACACCACCATGCCCAGCTTTTACATGGGATGTGAACCCAGGTTCTCATGCCTATGTGGTAAGCACCTTACCCACGGAACCTCTCTCCAACCCCCTAATCCTTTAATTTAGATTTCTTTTCTTTCTTTCTTTCTTTCTTTCTTTTTTTTTTTTTTTTGAGGTAGGGTCTCACTCTAGTCCAGGCTGGCCTGGAATTCACTATGGACTCTCAGGGTGGCCTCGAACTCACAGCAATCCTACCTCTCCCTCCCGAGTGCTGGGATTAAAGGCGTGCGCCACCGCGCCCGGCTAATTTAGATTTCTTAAGATATTTGTAAACTTGAGGTAGGGTTAATTTGCCGTGAAATTCACTGACCATCAGTGCAGAGTCTGGCGGGGTGGGGAGGGGGCTGCAGAAACGAACTACGACACTCACTCACCACTCACCACCACCCCGAGCTCGCCCAGCCTCTCTCCTGGCTCACTTCCGTCATCACCAACGCCGTGATTTATCTGCTGTGGTCACTTCTGCCTTTTCTGGAGCTGTGGCTTTTAGATTCCCGCGGCGTCTGCTTCTGGGTTTGCTGTTTTGCCCTCAGCGAGTGTTTCTGAGCCGCAGCCGTGCTGCGGGTGCGTCAGAGGATTTCCTCTTCTCTGCATTAGCTTTTGCTTGGTTGGGATTTAATGTCCTTGCTTTCCTAAGTGGACACTCGGGTTGTAGGGTCAGGTCTCTGAGTGGGGACGTTGTTCTGCCAGTCACGGGGACCCCCAGTTTGAGGCTATGATGAGGATGGCTGATAAGAACTTTCCTTGGGAGCACACGGGATCATGGCACCCCACGAAACTCTGCCAGTGGGACTGCCAGGTGACATGCCTAACTGTAGGAGAAAGGGCTAGCTTTCCGGAGCGGTGGCACCATTCACCTGTGCCAAGGGCTATCTCATCGCTGCGCAGCCTCGCTGGCATTTAGGGCCCTGTGTCTATTAGTCAGGATTCTCTAGGGGCCCAGAACGGATAGAGCCTGTGAACTCTCCTACAGAGCGCTGCTGGCAGCTCCTTGCTGTTGCCTGACGACAGAAGATGCCGGTCGTTTTTCATCTGCTTCTTGGTTATTTACGCGGTTCCTTTGGAGAGTGTTTATACAAATCCTATTCTCATGGTAAAGACTGAGCTATCTGTCTTTTTCTTGCAAAGCTATTTCCTACTTATTCTGTACTCCATAGTCCCTTGTAGGAACATATCTGTGAATATTTTCCCAAATGTGAGAGTTACCTGCCCATTTTCTTAATGATATCAGCTGATGAACAGAAGTTTGAATTTTAAAGAAATCCAATTTGCTCATTTTTTTCTTTTGATGATAATTACTTTCTGAGTCCAAAGGAATATTTCTTACCCAAGTTGGCAAGAGGATCTTCTAGAGACCTTTCTGTTTTAGCTTTACATTTAAAAAAATTATCAAGAGCTGTTATCTTAACATTATGGGACTCTTCTATCTTCAAACATCATCTGCCCTCATTTGAAAATTTTCAATTTGCAATACTTTGTGGAGATCTTAGACATATTTGTAACATTTGTCTTTAAGCTGTTTTTATAATTAATGTTAAACTGTGTCTTTTTTGGGGGGAAGGGGAGTTTCAAGGTAGGCTCTCACTCTAGCCCAGGCTGACCTGGAATTCACTCTGTATTTTCAGGGTAGCCTCGAACTCTCGGTGATTATCCTACCTCTGCCTCCCAAGTGCTGGGATTAAAGACGTGTACCATCACACCTGGCAAAACTGTCATTTAAAAATTTTCATCCTCAAATCGTTTGTCGCATAAACAGCAATGTAATTGATTTTTTTATTTTTTGGTCTGTGTAGGACTTTGTATCCTGAGACACTGGTAAATTCCACTGCCAGTAATTATCAGTTCTAGTAAATATATTTACATGAATACTTCTGTACTTTTTAATGTATCCAATTATGCTTGCAAAGAGACGCTTTGACTACTTCAGCGGAAATCTGCATCTTCTTCCTCCTGTTGCAGCGTCTAGAGACTTCAGTGCAGTGCTGACAGGAAGTGGAGGGCCTGGGCCATCTCCTCAGCCCTTGACCTTAGCCTTCAGTGCAGTGCTGACAGGAAGTGGAGGGCCTGGGCCATCTCCTCAGCCCTTGACCTTAGTCTTCAGTGCAGTGCTGACAGGAAGTGGAGGGCCTGGGCCATCTCCTCAGCCCTTGACCTTAGCCTTCAGTGCAGTGCTGACAGGAAGTGGAGGGCCTGGGCCATCTCCTCAGCCCTTGGCCCCTTAGTCTTCTTCCTGATTTGGAGGGAAAGTGTCCATTCCTTTGTTAGCCATGTGATCTGTAACTTTAGATGTGCCTTGTCAGGTTGGGACAGTGTCTTTTTATCCCTATCACTTTTTTTTGAGGTAAGGTCTCACTCTAGTCCAGGCTGACCTGGAATTCACTATGTAGTCTCAGGCTGGCCTCCAATTCAAGGTGATCCTCCTATCTCTGCCTCCCAGGTGCTGGGCATGCACCACCACACCCAGCTTGTTGTGAACATATTTAATATGAATCAATCCTGAATTTCACCAAATGCTTTTTTTTTGTAATTTCTTATAAATATGATCCCATTTTTCCATTTCTTCCTGTTACTGTATTGAACTCCATGACTGTTTTCAATGCTAAGCTTACGATGCTCAGAGAAGCCCTGCTTGATCAGGGTTATCAGGAAAGATGCTGGTCTGTAGGGGTCTTATGGCGTCTGTGATTTTGTTGTCAGGGTTGTGCTAGCCTCATAAGATCACCTGGGACATATTCCTACTTGTGAAGGACTCAGGAACCAGAGGGATGCCATGACAGGATTCAGAGTCACCAGTAGGCCTAAGGTTCTGTTTCCCAGCAAGGTTTAAATAAGAATTTAACAGTTACTGAAAAAAAGATCACAAACTGCTTATGCCATACATTTCTATAGTCATAAGACAAGTTGCTTAAGTTCCTCAAACACACATAGACAGTCACAATAAAGATTACCTAATCTGCTTGAAATTCCCCTAGCCCCCTCCCACCAGCTCTGCCTCCCAGCATCCTAAGCCTATCAGAAAAATACAAGTGCAGTTACTACTTAAATCTAACAATCATGTATCTATCCCCTACTTGTTTGTTCGAATTCCTATATGAACCCCTTCCCCCAAAGAAAGGGGCTCTCTCCCTCACTACCGCTGTGCCAGACTGTGTGGACGGAGCCCTGGCCTAGGCTTGCAATAAAGAAACCTGTTGCTTTTACATTCGAGTGTCTCGGCTTCTGTGGCGGTTCTCTGGGTGAGTCCTGGGTAACCAGGGGGTCTTGGCTCCTGGTCAGGGGTGATGGCATAACACTTGTTTTCTTGAAAGAATTTGTGTGGAATTGTTATTACTGAACTCTGATGGAGCTCACCATCCAGTGAGGTATCTGAGCTGTAGCTTTCTGTGTGGAACAGGAGAAAGCCTGAACAAGCCTTGTGTCCTTCGTCCCTGGGTAGGCCCTGCAGGCCCTCACCGGCTCACTCCTGTGCTGTCTGTTGACTGCAGATGACACCTCACACACGTGCTTCCAGTGCAGCGATGATGAGGTTTGATCCACTGTCTTTCCCCCACCTTGGTCCTTGGTTTAGTTATTTGAGAGAGGGAGGGAAGAAGGTGGGGTGGGGTGGGGAGGAGAGGAAGAGGCAGATAGACAGATTGGGTGCACCAGGGCCTACAGCCATTGCAAATGAACTCCAGAAACATGCGCCACCGTGTGCATCTGGCTTACATGGATGGCTCCTGGGGAATCAAGCCTGGGTTCTTAGGCTTTGCAGGCAAGTGCCTTAACTGCTAAGCCATTTATCCAGCCTAGGGAGGTGGATTTTAAGATCTGTTTAGGTCTCCATCTGCTAGAACACCCAATGAATAAACTCTTTACTCTGTAAAATGTGTCATTTTGGTGACTGGCATCTACATGGTGGGCAAATTGGGCCTCGAGTTTGGTAGCAGAAAGATTCTAAATTTTAATTCTAATTTCTTTTTTTTTATTTATGAGAGAGAGAGAGAGAGAGAGAGAGAGAGAGAGAGAGAGAGAGAAGAGAGAGAGAGAGAGAATGGATGCACCAGGGCCTCCAGCCACTGCAAATGAACTCCAGACACATGTACCACCTTGTGCATTTGGCTTACGTAGGTCCTGGGGAATCAAACCCTGGTCCTTTGGCTTTGTAGGCAAGTGCCTTAAATGCTAAACCATCTCTCCAGCCCGATTCTAATTTCTTTAATATACATAAGACTACTGAGGTTTTCTGCTTCTTTTTAAATCAGTTTTGGACCTTTGTATTTTTCAAGGAATTTGCCTGTTCTGTCTAATTCTTCAGAATCCTACTGCATTGTTATCCTTTAAAATAGAAACTGGCATGTTTGATGTTCCTGATTCCTTTCTGAAGCGGAATCTTGTCTTTTCTCCTCTTAATTAGTCTACTGATTTTTCTGACGAACTTCTGGATTTCCTGCTGGGCCGGAGCTCCCTGCGGATCAGGCCTCAACAGGCTACAGCCGTCCTGCTTCTGCCTACCGAGGGCTGCGATTGCTTTTGACTTTATTCATTCCCATTTTTTCTGTCTCTTTGATTTCTGCTCGAATTAAAAAAAATTATTTTATTTTATTTATTTGAGAGAGAGAGAGAGAGAGAGAGAGAGAGAGGAAGAGGCCGATAGAGAGAAAGAGAGAATGGCCGTGCCAGGGCCTCCAGCCACTGCAAACGAACTCCAGAGGCGTGCACCCCTCGTGCACCTGGCTTACGTGGGTCCTGGAGAATTGAACTGGGGTCCTTAGGTTTCATAGACAACCGCCTTAACCGCTCAGGCCATTTCCCCAGCCCTACTCGAATTTTAATCGGTTCTTATCTTCTACTTATTTTGGGTTTAGTTTACCTCGGGTGCTTCTTAAATAAAGTTTAAAGAGTTATCTTTAGCCAGGCGTGGTGTGCACGCCTTTAAGCCCAGCACTAGGGAGGCAGAGGAAGGAGGATCGCTGTGAGGTCAAGGGCACCCTGAGACTACATAGCGAGTTCCAGATCAGCCTGGACTAGCGTGAGACCCTGCCTTGAAAAACCAAAAAAAAAAAAAAAAAAAAAAAAAAAAAAAAAAAAAAAAAGAGAGAGAAAGAAAAAGAGTCGTCTTTACACCTTTTCTAATCAAGGCATCAGAATAAAAATTTGCTTCTAAACTTTTTTTTTTACAATGCTCACATATTGTATTTTTATTACCATCCAATTAAAATATTTTCTAATTTTCTTTCTGATTTCTTCTTTGATCTACATTACTGAGAGGAGTTGCTTAATTTCCAAGCACTGGAGTGTTTCCAGAGAGATTCTAACATTGCCCTCTAATTTCTGCTTTGGTTAGAGGATGAACTCTGGTGTACAGTCCTTTCAAATTTATTGGAACTGGGTACGTGACCAGCATGTGGAGGAGCATAGGGAAGGTTCCACTTGCATTAGAAGAGTGCCAGTTAGATCCGCTGGCCAATTGTGGTGGTGGGTTCAGATCTTCCTCGCCCATAGTGATTTCCTGTCCCATCCGGTTAAACCTCTCCCATCCGCTCTTGCTGCTCTGCTGCTGTCTTGTCACTGGCCGCGGCACTAATAATCAGAGCTGAGCAGGTCCCTGTGTCCCAACCCAGTCATAACCACTGCCATCTCCATATGACAGATGAGGAAACCAGGAAACAGAGCGGCAAAGGAAGTCGCTGCAGGCCACACAGCTGAGATTAGCTGACCTGGGACTTGAACGCAGCTCTTCCCTGACTGCATTTCTTTCTCTCAGCAGTCAAAGCCCCTCCTTCAGGTCAGGGTCAGAGATGAGCCTGTCAGCTTCTGGGCTGTGCCATCTTCACTCTGCCTGGGCCTGGGTCTCTCCTTGCTTTGTCAATTCTGGCCCCTGTGTCCTTTCTCATCCCCCCAGTTTAGGTTCCATTCCCAGGGTGGGTGAGAAGGCTCTGCTAGCACTGAACCCCTGTTCTGTGCCGGGTGTCTAGAGACCAAGGTTCAAATCCCAGCTCCTCTAGTAACCTCGGTGGAGTCACCTCCATGCTGTTTGTTCATCTATAATTGGGGATCCTCCTTCCTACCCTGCCTCATGCTTGTCTCCTCCCTCCCTCTTCCCTTTAGTCTATTCCCCTCAGAGCCACAATAGGGGCCCCTCAAGTAGGGGCTTCTCCCTTGCTGGTGTCCCCCAGAAGGTCTGGGTCAGGCTGGGGTCCCTCCATACCTGGGTCAGAAGGTCGTTCCAGCTCTTTCTGTCTTCCTGGTTGAGAAGCTCCTCTGTGGGAAAGGGGTTGGGCTATAGAGCCAGGTCTGATGCGTACAGCCAGGGATGAACCCCGGGCCCCACTAACCCACCCCTGCCTAGCCCAGTTCCACGGCCGGTGGCCAGCAGGAGTAACATGAATAGAAATGGGGCTCAAAGTCCAGAGAGTTGAGCTGGACTTCTGGCCCTGACCTATGGTGTGTGACCTCAGGCAGACTGTTTTCCTTCTCTGGTCTTCTGCTCTCAATAGTGAATGTAGGGTCCCTTCCTAGTATGGGCCTTTGGGAGGTGCTGTGGTCCTGTTATAGGCCCTGGGAGTTCAGAAATAGAGTTCTCGAACCCCAAACCCTGAGTTCATGTTTGTATTTAACCAAAGAATTGGGCAAACCAAACTGAGAAAGATAATTAAAATTATTGTATTTATTCAGGGATGTATAAAACCAAGGGAAGGAAAATGGATACCCCACAGGGTCTGAGAGCCCATGTGATGGGTCTGGAAGAAACATGAAAAGAGATTTCAAGAGGACAGAAAAGAAAGTATAGAGACCTCCTGCCACGTGGAGGCCAGGAGGGGGTAGAGAGGGGTGGACTGAGATGAGGGGAGACTTACCAGAACTTGGAGGTTTAGGAGTGATGAACGGGCAGTCAAGAGAGCCTTTGCCCCCGGTATAACTTTATTGTAGTGGGCTCAGGTGAACCAGAGTGAGGGCTGATTGGGCTGGGCTAGGGGCTGGCTCATGAAGAGGTTTGCCATGATGCCAAGTTCTGGGGGCTGAACTTGACCAACCACAATGTCAGGGTTAGATTTAAATTCTGGAAAGGAGCTCAGGTTGTTTATAGAAAAACAGATATAGGTAACTTTTATCAAGAGATAAGGAAAAGAGAGATCCTTCTCTGATCGCTAATAAAGTGAAGATTGTAAGGATAGACTTAAGGACATTTCTGTCTTTACTTTTGGGGGCCAGTCACCCTAACTTCTTCAGTCCCTTCCAGTGTGGGAAAATAAGGCTAAGGAGGGGAGCTTTGTGAGGCTGAAAAGCCTTTTGGGAAGCTTGGACATTCCACCACAGAGGCAAGCTCTGCTTTGGGGCTCCCTCTGCACAGAAAGGGTCCGTACCCAGCCTGTCAATGCTGGATGGGGCGGGACTAAGCTCGGCGAGGTCCTAGTCAACTGATACCTCCCCTGATCAAAGCAAGCTCTTCTTTGGGGATCCCTCTGCACAGAAAGGGTCCGTACCCAGCCTGTCAATGCTGGATGGGGTGGGACTAAGCTCGGCGAGGTCCTAGTCCAACTGATACCTCCCCAGAATAGCCTTGGAGCCCTCTTTCTGCTCCCAGCCTACTATGGACCTACTGCTCCTCAGGTCCCAGCTGGGAGTGGCTCACACCAGCCACCTTCCCCAGGGAAGCCTCCCTGATGGCCTCCTCTCCTTAGTCTCGGGACAGGACCTCCCCCGCTGGACAACTGTGAGGCAGTAACCCTTGTGAGCAGAATGAGTGAATGAATGGATCCGACAGAAGCTTGGGGACCTGGGGACAGCAGACGGGGAGGTGAGGCTGGGTGGTCCTGGCCCACATCATCATGCTGCCTCTCTGAGCTGGGCTTCTAATGTGTCTCAACTTTGTGTGGCTGAGGGGACCCACGCAGCAGCCCCCGTGTGGAGGCGACAAGGCGGGGTGGCAGAAGCACAGGGTCTAGCTCAGCTCCTGGACCCTCCTCCAGCTTCCTTGCTCTGCCCAGGCCCAGCAGCTGAGACACCCATAGCAGCAGCCACTTCTGCAGAGGGCTGGTGAGACGCGGGGCTCCGGGCAGCAGCCTGGACAGCCACGTGCAGCGGTGGCCCCTGGAGACCACCCCGATACCCTGTAGAGTCTCCCCGGACTGCCAGGTCCTCAGCTTCTCCCACTGCAATGCGTACCTTGAGAATACAGAATGCCCATCACGTAAAGCAGGCTGCGATGTGGAAAGACACCCGTCAGGAGCTCCGTCTCCAGGTACTGGGCCACCTCCTGCCATGAGTACCGACAGAGGGCCACCAGCACGTTGCTGGCGGCATCCTGGTATGTATCTTCTAGCTCCTGGGGCAGGGTGGGGCGTAGAGGGAGCAGGGGTAGAGAGGGAGAGGCAGAAGTAAGAGTAGCTGGTACCAAGCCAGGCAATTCCATACACTGTCTGGCTTGATGCTCTTCCTCTTTTTTTTTTTTTTTTTTTTCTAAGGTAGGGTTTCACTCTGGCCCAGGCTGACCTGGAATTCACTATGTAGTCTCAGGGTGGCCTCGAACTCACAGCGATCCTCCTACCTCTGCCTCCCAAGTGCTGGGATTAAAGGTGGGCGCCACCACACCCGCCTGGTTTGATATTCTTTACCAATATGTGTGTGTGTGTGTGTGTATATATATATATATATATATATATATATATATATATATACACACACACACACACACATATAGTTTTTGCTTTTGTTTTTTTGAGGTAAGGTTTCATTCTAGCCCAGACTGACCTGGAGTTTACTATAGTCTTAAGGTACCTTCAAACTCACAGTGATCCTCCTACCTCTGCCTCCCAAGTGTTGGGATTAGAGACATATGCTACCACATCCGGCTTCAACACACACACACACACACACACACACACACATACACACATATATATGGTGGTTTGATTCAGGTGTCCCCCATAAACTTAGGTGTTCTGAATGCTAGGTTCCCAGCTGATGGATATTTGGGAATTAATACCTCCTGGAGGCAGTGTATTGTTGGGGGCGGGCTTATGGGTGTTACAGCCAGTTTCCCCATGCCAGTGGTTGGCACACTCTCCTGTTGCTGTTGTCCACCTTATGTTGGCCAGGGGGTGATGTCCACCCTCTGCTCATGCCATCGTTTTCCCCTGCCATCGTGGAGCTTCCCCTCAATACTGTATGCCAAAATAAATCTCTTTTTCCCAGAAGCTGCTCTTGGTTGGGTGATTTCTACCAGCAATGTGAACCAGACTGCAACAATATACATGTAGAAACCTGAGGCTGAGGGAGCCTGAGTTGCCCATGCAGCCCCTGCAATCTGGTTTCTAGCGTCCAGAACACATGCTGCTCCCTGTTTCCCCACCTTCTCTTGTACTCTGTCCCGGCCTGGGGCTCCGATCCCTCCCACTCTGTCTTTCCAAAATGCCAGTCCATTGGAAACCCACTCCCAGGCCTACGCTCAGAACACATCCGCAAGCCTCCAGCTGATGTTACTTCTCTGCTGAGCCCAGGTAGCTTATGACAATGTCACTTCCTCGAATCCTTTGTCACCATGAGTTTATAACACAGGCAAGGCCATGTGTTCCTGCCCTGAGTTCTTGGCTTGGGCAGCTAGCGCCCAGCGTCTGGCCCGTCAGCTCCCTGCCTGTCTGGTGAGGGGTGTTCTCATGCAGCAGGAGGCTGTGTCACAGCAGGTGGGGTGGCCCCGTGCTTCCCCTCTTCCAAGCCAGCGTGCTTGTGTTTCCGCGTGCAGTTCTGCTGGTGGTGGGAGGCAGATGCGAGAAAGCACTGCCTGCATCCGGTAGAGTCTCGGAGAGGTGTCGGGGGGCCCCCCTCCCGCTCCTCAGCGATGCAGGAGATCATCACGTGAAATCAATATGCCATTTACAGCTTATTGAAGGTACAGCCATGAGGGCCTCTTGTGAGGATGCCGGGTTGAGTATGATTTTGCTCTTTCAATAAACAAAAACAAAAGCCCCTCCAATACACACTATATTTAGGAAATAAAAAAAAAAACCCACAAAAACAGGCCAGCAGCAATCCTACTCTGGAAGCTGGGAACTGAAAACCAGTGCTACCCCAGGGGCAGGGAAAACTCAGAGCCAGCCGTGCCCACCCTGCGCACCCTCCACTGCCTGAGGGCGGAAGGGAGGCTCCCGCCTCCAGAAGCCGTGGAGCTGTGGGGGCGGTGGAGGAGCTGGACATACGAGCAGCACGATTGGAGGCGGTGTCACACCCTCCACCTCACCTGGAGGCCCAGTCCCCCCTCCTTTCCCCACTATAGAGGGGTTCTACTCCAAGTCCCAGGGGGTGGGAGGCCGGGAAGCTCCTGAACAGATAGCCCTGGCTACGCGTCCCTCGCCAGGCCACCAGCAGTCGTGGGTGTGCAGTGGTCACCATAAAGCAAAGTGGAAGAGAACACAGGGCTCAGAATTTCCTGAAAGCTCAACATGTAGAAGTTTCCGGAGGGTGGAGTCACGCTCCCCTTGCATCCCACGTGCCTTGCCTGTGCATCTCTTTGCGCAGTTTGTAAGGAAGTGATGAACGCTACCATTTCCCTGCGTCTTGTGAGCGGTCTGAGCAAATTCAGCAGACCCGAGGGTGGGCGTGGGAGCCCCAGCCTGTAATTGCTTGGTCAAAGGCGCAGATGTGACAACTGGCGCTGTGACTGGCATCTGAAGGAAGCAGCCCGTGGGAACTGAGGCCACCTCCAGGTAGACAGTGTCGGAGCCGCAGTGATCTGGGGACACCCTGCTGGTGCGGACTGCAGCAGCACTGACTGCCGGCTGCCCGAGCCACCCACGCGCTCTGAGGTCGCAGAGGGTTCTGCAGCGATGGGGCGTGAAAGCGAAGGCCGGTGCTGGCTGTTCTCAACGCCCAGGGTGAGATGAAAAAGGATCAGTGCAAGAACAAAACGAAGAACTCTTTAAGATGAGGCATGGGGTAAGGAGGAGGATTAGACGCCGCCTCCGTGTGACTCCCTGGATGTGAAGTGTCATGGTTAACAAAGAGCAGGTCTGAGTCCAAAGACAGAAAGGGAGGGAGAGCAGGGGCGCTCGGAAGGAGCTGGCCACACAGCTGAAGGGCAGAAACAGAATGACCTGCCGGCCAGGCCGCAACCCCAGCACCCCCTTTCCTGTTTATGTCTTTATTTCATTAATTCATTATTATTTTTACCTTAGTTTTAACTTCATAGTGCACTCTGCATGTTTATGTTGTTTTTATTTCTATGGTTATTCATAGCATAGCATCGGCTATAGTTGCTTTTTTAAAAAATATTTTTATTTATTTATTTATTTGAGAGATGGAAAAAGGGAGAGAGAGAGAGAGAGAGAGAGAGAGAGAGAGAGAATAGACACACCAGGGCCTCAAGCCACTGCAAACGAACTCCAAATGCATGCTCCACCTTGTGCAGCTGGCTTATGTGGGTTCTGGAGAATCAAACCTGGGTCCCTTGCAGGCAAGTGCCTTAATTGCTAAGCCATTTCTTCAGCCCTTACTTGGGTACTGGGGCATTAAACCTGGGTCCTCAGGTTTCACAGGCAAGTACCTTAACCACTAAGCAATCTCTCCAGCCCCTATAGTTGATTTTTTTTTTTTTTTTGGTTTTTTGAGGTAGGGTCTCACTCTGGCTCATGCTGACCTGGAATTAACCATGTAGTCTCAGGGTGGCCTTGAACTCATGGTGATCCTCCTACCTCTGCCTCCCAAGTGCTGGGATTAAAGGCATGTGCCACCATGCCTGGCTTTATAGTTGATTTTTTAAAGTATGCTTTATTGTACTTAAAATTTTTTTATTGATATTTTATTTTTATTTATCCACTTGAGAGAGAGAAAGAGGGAGAGAGAGACAGTGAGAGAGGGAGAGAGGAAGAGAGAGAGGGGGGAAAAGAGAGAGAGAGAGAGAGAGTTGAGAGAGAGGGAGAATGGGCGCACCAGGGCCTCCAGCCACTGGAAACGAACTCTAGATGCATGCGCCACCTTGTGCATCTGCCTTACGTAGGTTCTGGAGATGTGAACCTGGGTCCTTTGGCTTTGCAGGCAAGTGCCTTAACCACTAAGTCATTTCTCTAGCCCTATAGTTGATTTTAATTTCATTTCTATATCTGGTTTTGTTTTGTTACTGTTGTGGTAGTTTGTTTTCTCCTCAGAATGGTCTTTAAGAGAAGAGCTAAGGAGACCCCAAATAAAATGGGGAGATATCCATCCCAACAGATGAGTAGCACATGACTCAGAAACACAAGAAACATGAAAAAAGCCGCATACCATGACCCCTCCAAGATCAAGAGCCAGGCTAGCAAGATGGCTCAGCCGTTACAGCAAAGCCAAGAATCTTGGCTTCAGTTCCTCAGGACCTGTGTAAAGCATGTGTCCATGTTCCCAGAAAGCCTACAGCGATGGGAGGCGGAGCCAGGAGACGTCAAAGATCAAGGGCCAGATTCATTTGCAGCAGCAAGGTACCCTGTCTGTCACAGTTGCTGGGACAAAACACCTGGCCAGGGGCAGCTCATGGAAAGAAGGAGTTTAGTTTTAGCTCACAGTTTTGGGAGCAAGTTTCATCACGGTGGGAAGCGTAACAGGCCGACAACTGGGTGTCATATCTCCACAGCACCAGGAAGGACGCACCCTGAGTGAACTGGGCTCGAAACACCTTCTGGGGCTGGACTAATAGTGACACCCCTCCTCTAGCAAGGCCCTGTCCCTCCCAAAGGCTCCACCAGCTGGGGAGTAAGTATGAGGCTGCATCACACACACATGAGGGAATGGGGACATTTTACATTCCAACCACTGCACTGTCTCAAAGACAGTGAAGCACAGACAGCTCCTCTGTACATACACAATGGCAATGTGTACTCACATATATGCACATACATATACACAAATGCAAATTAAAAAAGACTGGAGAGATGGCTGAGTGGTTCAAAGCAGTTGCAAAGCCTGGTGGCCCGTGTTTGATTTCCCAGTAACCACGTAAAGCCAGATGCATAAAGTGGTGCATGCATCTGGAGTTTGTTTGCAGTGGCAAGAGGCCCTGGCACGCTCATCCTCTCTCTTTCTTGTTTTCTCTCTCTCTTTCAAAATAATTTTTTAAAAAGTAACATAGAAATAAAAAGATCAAACTCGATGACTAAATACAAAGATACTAAATGGTTGAAATGGCAAAGTATACAGAAGTTTAATTTAAAAAATGACCAAAGAGGATTCAAATAAACTGAAGAGCAAAGTAAGGAAGCTAAAGCAGGGCTTGATCAGAAAATCAGTAACATGGACGAGAAATTCCACAAGCAAGTTGAGATTTTATTTTATTTATTTATTTTTGGTTTTGTGAGGTAGGGTCTCACTCTAGCTCAGGCTGACCTGGAATTATGTAGTCTCAGGGTGGCCTTGAACTCACAGTGCTCCTCCTACCTCTTCCTCCCAAGTGTTGGGATTAAAGGCGAGCACCACCATGCCTGGCAAGTTGAGATTTTAAAACAAGCAAGCAAATGGAAATGTTGGAAATGGAAAACTGAAAAACCAGACGAAAACCAGGGAGCACCGCTGGTAGACTGAGTGCAACTGAAGAAGAAAGAGCGTCGGGGATTTAAGAGAGGGTCAAGGAGTGTCACATTCAAACACCAAGAAAACAAATAAGGAAACAAGTGTGACCACAACTTCCCGGCACACTGGGAAATCATCAAAATACCAAATGTAAAAATCTATGGAGTAGAAGGAGCTAAAACATACACTAAAGGCTGTGGTGGTTTGGGTCAGGAGCCCCCATAAACTCATGTGTTCTGAATGCTTGGTTCCTAGCTGATGGCAGCTTGGGAGGTGGAGCCTTGCTGGAGGAGGTGTGTTGTCGGGGGCGGGCTTAGGGGTGTTAGAGCCAGCTCCCTTTACCAGAGCTCAGCTCACTCTCCTGCTGCTGTTTTCCACTTGCTATTGCAAGGAGGTGATGTCCAGTCTCTGCTCATGCCACACTTCCCCTGCCATCATGAAGCTTCCCCTTGAGGCTGTAAGCCAAAATAAACACTTTTATCTTGTCACCTGCTTTTGGTCAGGTGCTTTGTCCCAGCAACGAGAAGGCATGTGGTGGTTTGAATGCAGATTGTCCCCCACAGCCTCAAGTGCTTGTGACTAAGCTTCGTATGTAGTCCCCAGTTGGTGGAGCCTTTGGGAGGGGGAGACTTGCTAGAGGGGGAATCTCACTGGGAGTGGACCTTGGGATTGATTGGTCCAGCCCACTTGCCAGAGCCAGCTTTCACTTGCTACCTTAGATCTCTCTGTGGCTGATATATGAAGATGTGACACCCCTCCTGCCTGCTCTACCATGACAAAGCTTCCGTTTGAAACTGTAAGCCTGAAATAGATCCTTTGTCCTATAAACTGCTTCTGGTCAGGTATTTTGTTCCAGCAATGAGTGTAACTGCTGTAGCACAGAAAATCTATTCAATAAAATTATATCAGGAAATTTCCCAAATCTCCAATTAAACAACACAGACTAGCTGGTTGGATTATAAAACATCTGTCTGTTGCCCGCAAGAAACACACCTCACTGGCCAAGACCCACACAGACTGAAAGTTAAAGGATAGATGTTAACATACCAAGCAAAAGGAAGCCCTGGATAAGAAGAGGCCACACTCTGTCTTATAGAACAGACTCCAAGCCAAAATTAGTTGGAAGATAAGGAAGCTCACTATATATTGATAGAGAGAACTGTCCATCAAGAAGATATAGTGATTGTGAATATATGTATAGCAAATATTGTTGAACCCAATTTTATGATACAAACATTATTGGACATAAAGGCATAAGTAGAACCAGGTACAGTAAGAGAGTAAAGCTCCTCAGTAAGCAGATCTTCCAGACCCAAAACAACAGCAAATAATTTTCCAAGTATGCCACAGATTAGATGATGTAATATCTTCCTAGAGAATATTCCATCAAACTGTGGACTATACAATTTTTCTCAGCAGTTCATGGAACTTCCTCCAAAATGAGCCACATACACACACAAAAGCAGAAATAAATGCATTGTATCTTACCAGGTCGTAGTGGAATAAAATTAGAAATCATTATACAGATAATATCCTATCACAATTATAACTCCTCAACCACAGACCCTCGCCAGCCCATGTCCCATATCCATGGTCTTCAAATCATAATCACAGACCCTTCTTCTGTTTGCCTCTTGCCCTGGGGGTGTGGAACTGGCTCTGAAGGCTCTGTGTGGTGCCCTGGGGCCACGTTTCAGGAGTATGTGTGTGTAGGGGACTATGAATATTAAAAACCTCCTCAGGGCCTTAGCCTTCTGTGTCACCAAGCACAGTTCAGGTGAGGACATAAGTCTGGTCTTGCTTATAGAGGGATTGGATTACAGTGAGCCTTGGTGAGGGTCACTATTCTCTGATCATCACTCATACCATGGATATGGAATAGTTCACCATAGGGCTTCCCAGGACAAGTGGGTCTGAAGAAACCACCTTTCCCAGGCCCCTGGAAGACAAAAGGGCTTTTGGGCTATAGGGACCAGTGATTTCCCTGCTGTGCACACCTAAGCTGGTGTGCTGGGGGTGGCTGAGTCTCAATCCTACACATCTCCATTAGGCATGAACTTGGAAGGTAGGTATTGAGGGCTGGATTAGGTCTTGGGGATGAGTCAGGCTGACAGTAGGCCTTCCAGAGGCTGGGGTGTGGGCAGCGTGGAAGGGATGGGAAGGAAGAGACCTCTTAGGGAGCACTGTGGCCCAAGTCCAGCGATACCTTGCATGGGACAGCTCCTCTGAAGGGGCAGTTCATGAACATGAGGTACAGATCCTGCCTGGCAGACTGCATGAGACCCCCACGCACCCACATTGTTTGGACCTGTGGGCAGCCAACTGAACCCTGAAGCCCTCGGGGAACTGGCTTGTGTGCTGGGAGAGGGAGGCCCACCGTGGACTTGGTCATGTTCTCCAAGGCCAGCTGCATGAAGCTCTTCCTCCAGGCCTCCTCCAAGCTGTTGCTGGCTGCAATGACGGCCTTCAGGGCTTGGAGCAGCCGGAACTTGTGCCGAATAGGCATCTGTGTAGGGCAGAGGTGACACTGGGATAGCCACACCTGGCAGTGCAGCAAACGGCACGGGAGCACTGGTGGCAGGGTGAGCAAGGCCAGTGGGAAGGAGCCGGAGTAGCTACATTTGCCATGCACTTGGCCCCTTAGCAGACGCCCACATGCACAGGCCTCAACGCAGATGCTGCAGGCCTGAGAGGAGCAATAGCCAGTCCCTATCCTCAGGGAACGGCTGTGAAATTTCAAAAGGTCCATCTTCAAAGTACCTTCATTACTGCTTAGGCACGTTTATCCATCTATGCACCCACCCACCCATCCATTTATCTATTCACCCATTCCTATATTCATCCATCTACCCAACCATCCACCCATCTATCCATACCCACCCACCCATCCATCCCTTATGTATCCATCCACGCACCCACCTACTCATTCAGCCCTGTATCCATCCATCTTTTGATTCCCCTCTCTCTCTTTCTATATATCCTTCCACCCTTCCAATAGTCACCTACCTATCTATTCACCTGTCCATTCACCTACTCTCTTATCCTTCTTCCCCTCCCACTCTCTTCATACCTATACTCACCCTCCTAGCTAGCTATCCATCCATCCACTTCTAATTACTGGTGCTGTAACCTTAGACAAATCTCTTCCCTTCCTTAAGCTGTAGTTTCCCATCTGTGAGGACCATGAAACCTCTTCCTCATGAGAGTGTTCTGAGGGTGCCTAGCACAAGTGACTCCACTTCCTTCTTTCTCTGCTCAAGCCCATTGTCTTGGAAGAAGGTTGGTACTTGCCTCAAATGATGCAGCTGCCCTGTGTGGCATGCAGGGCTTGAGCCTACCTTTGGACCTAGCCCTCCCTCTGCTCACACGCCCACTCCCAGGGACCCAGCAGCCCCACCTCAGGGTTGTCTTTGAAGTAGTCATGAATGGTTTCCATCAGCAGGTTGGGGCACTCCTGAGCCATCTTCCTGATCTTCTTGAAGATATACTTCAGGTGGACAGGGTCCGAGCTGCCCATGTCCCGGAGCATTTTGAAGCAGATGGCTAAAGTTGGCAAGAAGGGTGTGGGGGGGGGGCACACAGAGTGGTCACATTGTGGAAGCAGGCCTGGGTGGACAAGGAGGGACAGGCTTATATTAAAAACAAGAATTGAGGAATGGGACACCCTGGATGCCTTCAATGTCCACGTGGTCCTTATGGGCTTTGAGATGTGGTAGAGCAGGAATGCATGTCAGTCTACATGCCCTTATTCTCCCATTCATATTTCCGGCCACTCATTGACCCACTTTCATCCATCCATCATTCACCAATCCATCCAAAATTCATCCTTATTTCCATTTGTCCACCAACCTATCCATACACCCACCTATCTGTCCATGTTTACATTGATCCACACACCCATTCACCCATGTACTCACACATTCATTCTTCTAATCCTCTATCCATTGACTCACTACTCATTCATGTATAACTTGATCCATCCATCAATCCATCTGCCTATGTACTTACCATTCAAAAATTCATCCCTGTATCCATCCATCCATCCATCCATCCATCCATCCATCCATCCTTTGATCCTTCTACTCTCCATCTAGTCATAGAGCACTCCTTGGCACTGGAGTGAAGGAGGAAACAGTCCATGGAAGGGGCCAGATCTAAGCTGCAGTTTTGAGATGTGCAAGAGCATAGGAGGAGAAGAGGGTTATGGGGAAGATAGGACTTTTGGGTTTTGGATGGTGCCTCAGGAGCATGAGCAAGCTACAGGAGTGTGCAGGGGTCTCTGCTGAAAGCTTCCTAGGTCCACCCATAATGCCATCATCTCCAAAGTCCTGGAGAGGAACACCTTCTAGTCCTGACACTCAGGACTGCTTCCAGGAGAGGGGCTTGATGGGGTCTGTTGACAGCAGAACCCCATCTGGCTGAATCTCAGGGCAGGTTCTTACCCTCGTTGTAGGCCTCCTCCATGAACAGTCGGTGATCCTCAGGCCCCAGTTCAGGCTGGATGCTTCTGGACTTGCACAGCATGATAGTGTTGGGGTGGCCCTGCTGGTCCCTGTGATCATAGTCCTGATATGCCATCATGCACACTGGCTCCATTGTGGATACGGAGACATGGGGGGTGATTCTGAAACACAACCAGGTCCTGGCTGTGAGCATTAAGTGCACGTGTGTGTGTTCAGGTGCAAGTGTGTGAGGTGTGTCTTCAATGCAGCCACCATTCTGTTTAGTGGCCTGGGGAGCCTTGGGAGGAAAGAGGGCAGGTCCTTAGGGTCATGTAATTTAATGTGGGAGTCTTGAAAATTTTAGAAACAGTAAAAGATTTCTGAGTATGGGCTGGAGAGATGGCTTAGTGGTTAAGGTGCTTGCCTGCAAAGCCTAAAGGACCCAGGTTCAACTCCCCAGTACCCACGAAAAGCCAGATGCACAAGGTGGCACATGCATCTAGAGTTTGTTTGCAGTGGCTAGAAGTCCTGGCATGCCCATTCTCTTTATATGTATATATCTTCCCCCCCTCTTAAATACATACTTACATAAAATATTTAAAAAATAAAATGAATTAAAAAAAAGATTTCTGAATACGCAGTGGCCAAAAATTAATTCAGAAGTAAACACGTAATAAATCTAAGGTGTTTCTGGTACTGCGTGCCCATGCTGCATCATGTGACTTCACTCTATCCTTGGTTCTCTACACACACACATACTCTTTGCACTGAACCTGCTGTCACACCACGCAATGCCTGTGAATGCTGCCTGTTATTTGAGTTGCAGAGGTTTTACTGCACAGTTTCCTGTTCGACCACTGTGAAAAGCAAAGCAACAATTTCCATGCTGTAGTTCCTTGGTGTGTAAGCATCAGGTTGGTACATCTTTGGATTGTATTGTGTTAAAACAAGCACATCCATCTCAGTATGTGAATTTGCTTTCAACTTTAATAAGTAGTAAAATTATACGCACACCAAAGAATTGTTTTAAAATACTTCATGATTTATTATTAGCAAATGTTTAATGTGCATGCCTATTTTATATTCCTATATCCCTAGAGCCATATAAAAATTTCTTGAGCAAAGGGGGTTGTGAGTGGAACAATTTAGGAGCTCTGGTGTAGGCAGCCTCAGATGTGGGTCATATTTCCCAGCAGGGATGGATGGGTACACACCCTGGTGGAATGTGGAGTGGCTCAGGATTCTGCACCCCAGTTCTGGCTATTACACTAACTTTGAGGGTTAGGCTCTTCAACATAGCGCAGGGGACTTCCTGGCTACCCAGATGACCCTAGAAGGGTCTTAGAGTGGGTAGAGCTGCTCCAGGTGGGGGTAGGACCAGGGGAGCACTTGGTATTCTTCCCCTTCACTCTTCTTACTCTTAGGCCTATTTCATTCATTCATTCATCTATAGAGATGCGTGACAGGTCATGTCTCTGACCTGGGTGCTTGTGACAGTTTTACAGTGAATTTTGCATTGCTGGCAGAAAGCAATTTATAGGAAGAAAGGGTTTATTTTGGCTTACAGACTTGAAGGGATGCTCCATGATGACAGGGGAAAACATGGCATGAGCAAAGGTTAGACATCACCTCCTGACCAACATCAGGTAGACAACAGTAGCAGGAGAGTGTGCCAAACACTGGCATGGGGACTCTAACAGCCATAAACCTGCCCCCAACAACACACCTCTAACAAGGGGCTGGGAAGATGGTTTAGAGGGTAAGAGCCCTTGCCATGCAAGTATGAGGGCCTGGGCAGAATCTCAGCACCCCATTTGAAAAGCTGAGCATGGTTATACATGTCTGCAACACTAGTGCTGTGAGAAGCAGAGCCAGGAGAGTCGCTGAGTGTGATGAACAGGAGAGTCGCTGAGTGTGCTGCTCAGCCAGCATGACTGAGAGCAGCAGCTCTGGGTTCAGTGAGAGACTCGGTTCAAGGAGAGTGAGCTGTGAGTGATGGAGGAGGACACGCGCTATGGAGGAGGACACTCGCTATGGAGGAGGACACTCGCTATGGAGGAGGACACTCGCTATGGAGGAGGACACACGTATGGAGGAGGACACGCGCTATGGAGGAGGACACTCACTATGGAGAAGCACACATGCTATGGAGGAGGACACGCGCTATGGAGGAGGACACTCGCTACGGAGGAGCACACATGCTATGGAGGAGGACACGCGCTATGGAGGAGGACACTCGCTATGGAGGCGGACACTCGCTATGGAGGAGCACACATGCTATGGAGGAGGACACTCGCTATGGAGGACACTCACTATGGAGGAGCACACACGCTATGGAGGAGGACATGTGCTATGGAGGAGGACATGTGCTATGGAGGAGCACATGTGCTATAGAGGAGCACACATGGTATGGAGGAGCACACATGCTATGGAGGAGGACATGTGCTATGGAGGAGGACACATGCTATGGAGGAGGACACTCGCTATGGAGGAGGACATGTGCTATGGAGGAGGACATGTGCTATGGAGGAGGACATGTGCTATGGAGGAGGACATGTGCTATGGAGGAGGACACGTGCTATGGAGGAGGACACGTGCTATGGAGGAGGACATGTGCTATGGAGGAGGACATGTTCTATGGAGGAGGACATGTGCTATGGAGGAGGACATGTGCTATGGAGGAGGACACGTGCTATGGAGGAGGACACGTGCTATGGAGGAGGACATGTGCTATGGAGGAGGACATTCGCTATGGAGGAGGACACGTGCTATGGAGGAGGACATGTGCTATGGAGGAGGACACTCGCTATGGAGGAGGACACACGCTATGGAGGAGGACACACGCTATGGAGGAGGACATGTGCTATGGAGGAGGACACTCGCTATGGAGGAGGACACACGCTATGGAGGAGGACATGGCTATGGAGGAGGACACGTGCTATGGAGGAGGACACGTGCTATGGAGGAGGACACTCGCTATGGAGGAGGACACTGTGCTATGGAGGAGGACACGTGCTATGGAGGAGGACATGCTATGGAGGAGGACATGTGTATGGAGGAGGACACGTGCTATGGAGGAGGACACTCGCTATGGAGGAGGACATGTGCTATGGAGGAGGACACGGCTATGGAGGAGGACATGTGCTATGGAGGAGGACATGTGCTATGGAGGAGGACACGTGCTATGGAGGAGGACATGTGCTATGGAGGAGGACACTCGCTATGGAGGAGGACATGTGCTATGGAGGAGGACAAGCTTGCTATGGAGGAGGACACTGTGCTATGGAGGAGGACATGTGCTATGGAGGAGGACACGTGCTATGGAGGAGGACACTCGCTATGGAGGAGGACATGTGCTATGGAGGAGGACACTCGCTATGGAGGAGGACACATGCTATGGAGGAGGACACGTGCTATGGAGGAGGACATGTGCTATGGAGGAGGACATGTGCTATGGAGGAGGACATGTGCTATGGAGGAGGACACGTGCTATGGAGGAGGACAACGTGCTATGGAGGAGGACATGTGCTATGGAGGAGGACACTGTGCTATGGAGGAGGACATGTGCTATGGAGGAGGACATGTGCTATGGAGGAGGACACTCGCTATGGAGGAGGACACGTGCTATGGAGGAGGACACTCGCTATGGAGGAGGACACGTGCTATGGAGGAGGACATGTGCTATGGAGGAGGACATGTGCTATGGAGGAGGACATGTGCTATGGAGGAGGACACGTGCTATGGAGGAGGACACGTGCTATGGAGGAGGACATGTGCTATGGAGGAGGACACGTGCTATGGAGGAGGACATGTGCTATGGAGGAGGACACGTGCTATGGAGGAGGACATGTGCTATGGAGGAGGACACGTGCTATGGAGGAGGACACTGTGCTATGGAGGAGGACATGTGCTATGGAGGAGGACACGTGCTATGGAGGAGGACACTGTGCTATGGAGGAGGACATGTGCTATGGAGGAGGACACGTGCTATGGAGGAGGGACAGTGCTATGGAGGAGGACACTGTGCTATGGAGGAGGACATGTGCTATGGAGGAGGACACGTGCTATGGAGGAGGACATGTGCTATGGAGGAGGACATGTGCTATGGAGGAGGACATGTGCTATGGAGGAGGACATGTGCTATGGAGGAGGACACTGTGCTATGGAGGAGGACACGTGCTATGGAGGAGGACACTCGCTATGGAGGAGGACACGTGCTATGGAGGAGGACATGTGCTACGGAGGAGGACATGTGCTATGGAGGAGGACACATGCTATGGAGGAGGACACTCGCTATGGAGGAGGACATGTGCTATGGAGGAGGACATGTGCTACGGAGGAGGACATGTGCTATGGAGGAGGACACATGCTATGGAGGAGGACACGTGCTATGGAGGAGGACACTCGCTATGGAGGAGGACACGTGCTATGGAGGAGGACATGTGCTATGGAGGAGGACATGTGCTATCGGAGGAGGACATGTGCTATGGAGGAGGACACTCGCTATGGAGGAGGACATGTGCTATGGAGGAGGACACGTGCTATGGAGGAGGACATGTGCTATGGAGGAGGACACGTGCTATGGAGGAGGACATGTGCTATGGAGGAGGACACGTGCTATGGAGGAGGACACATGCTATGGAGGAGGACACGTGCTATCGAGGAGGACATGTGCTATGGAGGAGGACACGTGCTATGGAGGAGGACATGTGCTATGGATGAGGACATGTGCTATGGAGGAGAACATGTGCTATGGAGGAGGACACTAGCTATGGAGGAGGACACGTGCTATGGAGGAGGACATGTGCTATGGAGGAGGACATGTGCTATGGAGGAGGACATGTGCTATGGAGGAGACACGTGCTATGGAGGAGGACAGTGCTATGGGAGGAGGACAATGTGCCTATGGAGGAGGACACGAGCTATGGAGGAGGACACTGTGCTATGGAGGAGACACTGCTGATGGAGGAGGACATGCTACTATGGAGGAGACACGTCGCTATGGAGGAGGACATGTGCTATGGAGGAGGACATGTGCCTTATGGAGGAGGACACAGTGCTATGGAGGAGGACACGTCGCTATGGAGGAGGACACGTGCTATGGAGGAGGACATGTGCTATGGAGGAGGACATGGCTATGGAGGAGGACACGTGCTATGGAGGAGGACTAGTGCTATGGAGGAGGACATGTGCTATGGAGGAGCACACAGTGCTATGGAGGAGGACACATGATATGGAGGAGGACACAGTGCTATGGAGGACGACACTCGCTATGGAGGAGGACATGTGCTATGGAGGAGGACAAGTGCTATGGAGGAGGACACATGCTATGGAGGAGGACATGTGCTATGGAGGAGGACATGTGCTATGGAGGAGGACATGTGCTATGGAGGAGGACATGTGCTATGGAGGAGGACACTCGCTATGGAGGAGGACACTCGCTATGGAGGAGGACATGTGCTATGGAGGAGGACACGTGCTATGGAGGAGGACATGTGCTATGGAGGAGGACATGTGCTATGGAGGAGGACACTCGCTATGGAGGAGGACACTCGCTATGGAGGAGGACATGTGCTATGGAGGAGGACATGTGCTATGGAGGAGACATGTGCTATGGAGGAGGACACGTGCTATGGAGGAGGACATGTGCTATGGAGGAGGACATGTGCTATGGAGGAGGACATGTGCTATGGAGGAGGACACTCGCTATGGAGGAGGACACTCGCTATGGAGGAGGACATGTGCTATGGAGGAGGACATGTGCTATGGAGGAAGACAGTGCTATGGAGGAGGACATGTGCTATGGAGGAGGACACACTATGGAGGAGGACATGTGCTATGGAGGAGGACACTCGCTATGGAGGAGGACATGTGCTATGGAGGAGGGCACGTGCTATGGAGCAGGACATGTGCTATGGAGGAGGACATGCCCTATGGAGGAGGACACATGCTATGGAGGAGGACACACGTATGGAGGAGCACACGTGCTATGGAGGAGGACACATGCTATGGAGGAGCACACTCGCTATGGAGGAGCACATGTGCTATGGAGGAGGACACTCACTATGGAGGAGGACACGCGCTATGGAGGAGCACATGTGCCATGGAGGAGGACACTCGCTATGGAGGAGCACACACGCTATGGAGGAGGACACAAGGTATGGAGGAGCACATGTGCTATGGAGGAGTATATGCACTATGGAGGAGGACACGCAGTATGGAGGAGGACATGCACTATGGAGGAGGACACTCACTATGGAGGAGGACAGCTTCTGGCCTTTGCAAGCACGTGCATGGGTCTTGCACATCTGCAGTACATTTCACAAACCACATATCACTCACACACACCACACTTAACACACACTCTGCAAGCCTGTGCATGGGGCAGGCCCATCTGCAATACATGTGCACATACCAAATACATACACACCACACATGACACACACAGACACACTCTGCATGCATGTGCATGGGGAAGGCACATCTGCAATACATGTGTACACAGCACACATCACACACATACACACACACTCTGGAGGCACGTGGATGGGGCATACACATCTGCAATACATGTGCACACACTACACATCACACACACACACACTCTGCAAGCACGTGCATGGGGCGTGCACATCTGACATACACGTGCACACACCACACATCATCCACACACAACACATACACACACAGAAACATGACGAAAAGCAACCAAAAAGCTCCAAATGAAGCTGTCTAAAACCAAAGGTAAGACAGAGGAGAAAACAGGCACAGCGAAGCAATAAAGGATGCCATCATCGTTCTTGTTTGAGCAAGGACACTGAGTAGGGGAACGACCCTAGCAACCCATAAGTCTACATCCAGAGAGACTGTATTGAAAAGCTGCAGGGTGAGAGCTGGAGAGATGGCTCAGTGGTCAAGGCGCTTGCCTGCAAAGCCTAATGACCCAGGTTCAATTTTCCAGTGCCCATGTAAAGCCAGGTGCAGAAAGAGGTGCATGCCTCTGTAGTTCACTCCCATTCTCTGTCTGTCTCTCTTGTCTCCACATCTCTCTGCTTTCAAATAAATAAATACAAGTATATATATATATATATATATATATATATATATATATATATATATATTTGAGAGAGAGAGAGAGAGAGAGAGAGAGAGAGAGAGAGAGAGAGAGAGAGGGAAGGAGGGAGAAGGGCACACCAGGGCCTCCAGCCGCTGCAAATGAACTTCAGATGCATGCACACCTTTGTGCATCTGGCTAATGTGGGTCCTGGGGAATTGAACCTGGGTCCTTTGGATTAGTAGGCAAATGTTTTAATCACTAAGCCATTTCTGCAGTCCCAAATATATATATATATATATATATATATATATATATGTATATATATATATTTATATGTATATATATGTATATATATATATGTATATATTATATATATATCTTGCAGGTGAAGCTGGGCACGGTGGCACACACCTTTAAACCCAGCACTTGGGAGGCAGAGGTAGGAGGATTGCTGTGAGTTTGAGGCCAGCATGGGACTACAGAGAGAGTTTCTGATCAGTGTAGGCTAGATTTAGACTCTATCTTGGAAAAACAAAACAGAAAACAAACTGCAGTTGAGAGAATACATTTTTTCAAATGTATAAAACCTATGAGAATTCACCCCTGGAGGGTTTTCCCTGCACACGGTGTTAAAGGAGCCCTGAGGTGGGAGGCTGGCAGGTGGCTGTAGGGAACTAGAAGAATGATGGACTTGAGAAATGCTAACTGTGAAGGGAAGTGGAAAATGTGTTTACCATTTTTAAAGTTTAAGGTAAAATAATGTAATGCATGTTTATAAAGATGGAGAATTAAATATATATAACAACATTAGTGCATGGCCAAAGGGGGCTGAAATAGAGAGTTGATGGTTCTGACACTGTTTACAGTAGAAGCTGAAGGGACTGTGAGGAGCTAGCTCTGCGCCCCACCAACCCCACAGTGATGAGCTGGTATTGTATACCATGAACCCCACAGCAATGGCGAGCAGGGGAAACAGGAAATCAAGCTATCGAAAGATAATAAAGGACATGGTGGGGGCCAGGCCATCTTGATAGTCACAAGTCACCTTAAATGTAACTGATTTAAACCCTTTAAGAGCACAGCACAGACTGTCAAATTAAATAAAAAACCAAGACTCATGTATGTACTGCCTGTAAGAAATACATTTGCACTAAGAGTGACAGCGTTCATCTGGAATCCCAGCTCTCATGAGGCTGAGGCAGGAGGATTGTGAGTTCAAGGCCAGCCCAGGCTACATAGTGAGATGCCTTCTCAAAAATACATAAAACAACAAAGAAATGAAATATAATTGAAACACAATAGCCCACCAATTGATTCAGCACAGAGGACGGATGGTTGGGGAGGCGGCTCAGTGGTTAAAGGGACTTGCTCATCAAGCCAGCTGGAGTGGGGCTCACCAGCTCCCCTGTACCTCCAGATGCAAAGTGCTGGTGCATCTGTAACCCCAATGTGCCTGCTGCAATGGCAGGTGGGCTCTGGAAACCCTGGAGCTTGTGGGCCAGCTGTTCTCATTTTTCCCACAGCGGGCAATGAGCAAGAGCGCGTCTCACACCAGGTAAGAGGACCAGCACCCTGAGATTCTTTTCAGTCCTCCACCTGTGCCCCCCTCACATACACACATACGGGCATGTACACAAAACTTAAAAAAACTAAAAGGATGGAAAACGATAGTTTATTATAACATTAAGACTCATAAAGAAAACAAGAGTTGTTATAACTCAAAGTATAGTTTAGGATAAATAATAGGACATGGCTATAGAGAAGCAGTTCAGAATGATAAAGGAATTATTTATCAGGACGCAGAACAATCATAAAAGTCACTCACTGCATAACACAACTTCAGAAATACATACTCAAGACAAGACTCGAAGGAGAAATACACCGTTAAGATTTCACAACTAGAATCATGAGAGAAGAGAGTCCAGCAAAGTTGCAGAGGGCTGGGCAGCACCTGACGTAACGATACTTCTGGAACTCTGTCTGGGAGCACACACATTCCTTCAGGTACCCAGGACACATTTATCAACATGGGCTGAATGCTGCCATGGGAAAGTTTCAAATGGCTTAAAATGATTCAAATCAAACTGCTCCCTTGGATCACATTACATGGAATTAAATTAGAATTTTGAAGCAAAGAAACAGGTGGAAACTCCCCAGGGATGTGGAACCTAATTGACATTTTCAGATTACCCACGGGTCAAGAAGGAAACAAGAGAAAGTGAGAAGTGGTGTATTTTTTGTTTGTTTTTTTACTTTTCTGAATCAATACAACTTCTCAAATTTATTTATTTTTTCTTAAAGAAGTACTTCTAATCTCTGTCAAAAGGGAGGTGAGGAAAGGTACCCCTCTCCCTTGTAAACACTGAAATACAGATCTGGGAAACCAGGGTCAACACACACAAAAAGTGCATTTTTACAAAATATCAGCTGAAATACATTTTACATGGATTATGCTTCCATCGAAATTCTACCAGCTACACTTTCAGGTTTGAAAAACTATTTCCACATCTAAGTGAGCAGCGTTTTGAATGGAGTGAAAATGGAGACTCCTCCTCACGGGGCCTGGGACGGTGGTTACAGCACTAAACACATGCAATATAAAGAATAAAAGAAAGCCTAAAATCAGTGACCAAGGAGTCTACCTATAAAAGCCAAAGAGAACAAATTAAACTCGAGGAAATAACATAGGGCATTAAATAAAAATAAACATTAAATAAGAGAAAAATTAAAATAAAGAAAAAAATAGAGAAAACCAATGAATCCCCAAACTGGCTCTTTGGAAAAACAAAGTCAGTAAAGAAAGAAGACACATGGTATGCACATAAAAAAATGGTGCATCGTTATAGATCAAAAGACATTGTAGGACAATAAAGAAATGTTATGCCAATTAGGTTGACAGAATGAACAAATGCCAAAGCTCGTTCAAGAGTTAAATAATACTAACCCTTTGTCTATTATAAAAATCACTTCAAGTGGAAACCTTCCTCCAGTGGAACTTCCTATCAGCCAGCTCTCATTTTCCCCAGGGCACTAGAGGAAGAAACACCGACGCTCCTACCAAACACTGGAGAACGAGCCCCCCCCAGCTCAGCCTTTGGGAGTGTTGCAGTCCCCTTCCCCTTGCTAGAGTAAAGCGCCTGCTCAAAAGCAGCTGGTGGGAGCAAAGTTAGTTATTTATTTATTATTTATTTGAGGGAGGGAGAGAGAGAGAGAGAGAGAGAGAGAGAGAGAGAGAGCGAGCATGGGCCTGCCACTGGACTCCAGACACATGCACCACCTTGTGCATCTGGCTTACGTGGGTCCTGGGGAATCAAACCTGGGTCCTTAGGCTTCGCAGGCATGCACCTTAACCACGAAGCCATCTCTCCAGCCCAGGAGGGTGCAAAGTTTTTATTTTAGCTCACAGTCTTGAGGGGAAGCTCCGTGAAGGCAGGGTGGGCAAGGCATGAGCAGAAGCTGCGCATCACCTTGGTCAGAGCAGGTGGGCAACAGAAGCAGGAGAGTACTTAGGAGAACAATTTGGTGACATTGAACACACAGTGACTATAGTGACCATATGACTCAGCCATCCATCACCCATCACTTGAGTGGCCATTCACAGGAAGCTACAGCTGGTACTGGGAACCAAGTCAGAATCCTGTGGAGGTCAGGATAATGGACTTCAATAAGAAGCTCCCACTAGTCTTTGCCAAAAGAGAGGCTATACCCATAAACATCTCCCTTAATTCACTATCCTTACCCTCTTTAACCTATGCTGATATCACTGTCCATTGGAGAATCTGTTTTCTTTCACAGAAGGCAGCATTTAAAAACAAGGGAAACCAAAATCTATCAACGTGACAAGAAAAGATAGCTGACTCCCTACCACGAGATGAGCCACCTCTCCCACATCAGCCAGGATCCAGGTGACACCACAGAGGAACCGGCGAGTTAAGCAAGAGTGCTGCTCTCACAGCAAGCCTGACAACCTGTACCAGGGACACGACTGTAGACACTGAGGACACTCAAAACGTACCAAAGCAGAAATCCAGAAGCTGCTGAGAGCTCAACACTAAAGCAGACTTAAAGCACGCCCAGCATGGCTCAGGGAACATTGCAGTTGAGGGGGCGGAAAGATTGTAAGAGCCACGGGGTGGGAGGGAAGATCCAGAGACACAGCCCTTCTCCCCACAATGACTGACTGCTGCTCTCACATCTCATAACCCACAACCCCATGGTGAATACCAATACCACCACTAAGAGGGCCCTCAGTGGAATGGGGGGAAGGGGTGGATGGGACCAACATATGATTTGTCCATACAAAGTTTCTACTTAATAAAAAAAAAAAATCCCTACATGAAAAATCCCTTCATGAATATTTAATTGTGCCTTGACTTATAATAGCTAAAAGTGAAAAAAAACATCCAGATGT
Source organism: Dipus sagitta (assembly GCA_036346955.1). Lineage (NCBI taxonomy): Eukaryota > Metazoa > Chordata > Mammalia > Rodentia > Dipodidae > Dipus > Dipus sagitta. Next base: position 208,875,276 of record CM070771.1, read on the forward strand.
CCTTCATAAACAAGCCATGTCACACCCACAGAAATCTCATAAAAATAGATGAATTACTGATAAACAACATGGCTCTGAAATATATCATGCTATGTGAAAGAACCCAGTCCTCAAAAGGTACACAGTAAATTGTCTCATTTTCTCAACATTCTGGAAAGTACAAAACTGCAGACAGATGTGGGTCTGGCCAGTGGTTTCTGGGGTGACAGAGCTGCTTCATCGCTCATCCGTGGTGCAGGCTACATTCAAGAGGCTGAATTTTACAGCACCTAAACCAGACTGATGAGACGGAAAACCAGACATAGAAAGCAGAAATGATTGGGCTGTCTCTGATCTCATTTCCTCCTGTGTCCTGGACTCCACCCAGTTCAGGGAGTTCAGACTCTTCCTCAAGCTGCCAGGCACACGTCTGCCTCAGAGAATTGGCACCAGCCAGTCCCTCAGTCCCGTGTGTGTGTGTGTGTGGGGGGGCAGCATTCTTCCTTCCAATCACTGCTTGGAGAGACCACTCACTTCCTTCAAGTCTTCACCTCCTTGTCACCTCCTTAATGGGCTGCAACTGCAACCTGACTCTCTCCCCATAGCTACTCCTCCACCCCTCAACTTCCTCATACTTCTTCATCACACTTCAGCTTGTCACGTGGTACCACTGATGCTCTCACACTTACTGCACGTGTCTGTCTCCTCCCTGGGGTGGAAGCCAGGAGACAGGGATCTTTAATGCTCTTGTCTACTGTATCCTGACTCCAAGGACAGTACCTGGTCCACAGGCCTGTGTGGAATAATTGTCTCCAAGGCAACCATAGCTCCTCCTGACCTTCGGACATAGCCCCGTGACAGCCAGGTCTGGTGATCTGTTCCCGCAACCTTTCCCTCTGGACCTGTCAGGGCACCCATGGGTGGGGCTGCCTGAGAACCTGCATTCCTGAATGGCTGGGTGACTATGACACAGAAGGTTCGATAGCTTGGCATTGTGAGAATTCCTCGTGCCAGGACCAGCTGGGGTGAAAGTGTAAAGTGTGGGGACAGAGAAGGGGAGGGGTTTCTCATCGGGCTGCAATCCTTGCTGTGGACTGACCTGTGTCTCCTTCCTAGGCCTCAAGTGGCGGCTCAACCCTCCCTGTGTTCTCAGAGGTAGGGCCTTTGCGCTGATTGGGGTTAGATGGGTCCGCATGGGGTTAGTGACCCTGTAAGAGGAGGCTCCAGAGGGGGTGTCAGCAAGCCAGGAAGCAGCGCAAATATGGGTTCCTAACTGTGGGAGACAAGTGGAGGGTGCCTCGCCATGTGTTCTGTCTCAGGGTTGAGTGAACTGATGTGGTCCTGGGCCTTACATAGCCCTGTTCCGAATCGGTCCTTCTGCCTCATCCACTCGGTGTTTCTTCAGCAAATACTTAGTGCTATTCAAGGTTCCAGAGCCTGGCTCCCCACTGCCCAGAACACTCAACTCAGACTTCCCTCCTTCAGGGGCCTGCGGTCTGGGTGGGGTGGGGTGCGGAGGCAGTGAACGGACGAGGGCTCTATGGATGATGGTGAGGACTGGGCCATGACATGGGGATGACTACGGAAGACAGACAGGTCGAGAGAGGTCGTGCCCCGTGGACAAAGTTGCTCCTTAGGTACTGTGTGTGTGTGTGTGTGCCATGCGTGTGGTATGTATGTGGGGTGTGTGTGCGTGTGCCAAGAGTGAATGATGGCATGGCAATGACTCAGCTTGCCTGAGGTGGACACAACTCCCTGTTGAGGGATAGAGTGTCAACCCTTGTCTCCACCTTGCCTTGGACTCCACTTCCCCAGCACCAACCCTAGGGATGACGGAGCTCGGACCTGGTTTTGTCTCTGAGCCTGCATCCTGACACACGTCTGCCAGCTTGGGGTGTTCAGGGCCCGGGGTAGCCCCATGAGGCTGCTCTCTTCACCTCCCTGAAGCCAGCACATTCCTCACCCTGCCTGGGAAGCCTCCTTCTGCCCTTGGCCACCAGAAACCAGCTGCAACCGGCCACAGGTGGGATCAGCGTTCCCTCGGGGCTTGATGGGCTGGGCTGGGCTCTGGACACACCCTTGCTGATCGGGCCAGCTAGACCCTGGCTTCCCGGGCACAGTGAGGTCAATGGTGCTTTGCCCAGTCCAAGCCCATGTCGCAACCTATGGAATCCACAGCTAAATGTATTTTTTAAAACAAAAAAAACTACCTAGCCAGGCATGGTGGCACACGCCTTTAATCCCAGCACTCGGGAGGCAGAGGTAGGGGATCGCCATGAGTTTGAGGCCAGCCTGAGACTACATAGTGAATTCCAGGTCAGCCTGTGCTACAGTGAGACCCTACCTCAAAATATCAAAAAAAAAAAAAAAAAAAAAACAAGCAAAACAACAACAAAAAACCACTACCTAAATACTCCATTAACAGACATCCATAGAGGGAGTGAGTTCTTGGCTCAGAAGTTAAGCTGAGGTGGATGAGATGCAAATGATTGGCCATTTGGGACTAAAACAACCGAGGTGGGCAGGATACAGTGGTCATATGGACCATAGCAGCCAGTCCCCACTTGGGTGCTCTACACCCTCTTAGAAAAGGCACCTGCCTGGGTTGAGGGTTCAAGAACAGCAAAGAGGCCTGGGGAGCCCAGGATGTTAGAGATGCTTATGTCTGCCTGGGGATTTGGGAGGTCACTGGGGACACTACGGTGCAGATGACCTAGATAGACTGTCCTCTCTTCCTTGTCATTTTTTTTTGTAAAAGAAATATTTTATTCTATTTATTTGAGAGAGAGAGAGAGAGAGAGAGAGAGAGAGAGAGGAGAGGATGCGTACACTAGGGCCTTCAGCCACTGCAAACAAACTCCAGATGCATGCACCACCTTGTGCATCTGGCTTACGTGGCACCTGGGGAATTGAACCTGGGTCCTTTGGCTTTGCAAAAAAGCACCTTAACTGCTAAGCCATTACTCCAGCCCCTCATGTTATTTTAATGACAGGAAATAGCCTGTCTAATCTGTCCCAAACAAGCTGACACAAAAGCAAATGGCACCCTGTCCTTCTGTCTGTCCAGCCATCCAATTGCTTGTTACCACCGCCTGCTATGACCCCGGCCTCTCCTCATCTCTGGTCCTCACGAGCGTTGGCTGCTGTCCCCTCCCCTCCCATGGTGGGAGCAGAGCCTTCAGTCCTGTTACCTCCTAGGCCTCCTCCCCACTGGGCTGAGCTCGGTGGCATCTGGGGACACATTCTAAGTCCCTTCCAGCTGCTCACGGAGGCAGGACCCCTCAAGCACGGTGCTTGGTCAGCCTGGAGCACACCCTTGTAGGATGCTGTCCCAGAGTGTGGAGAGTCAGGGCACTTGTGTGTGTGGGGGGGAGGGGTGACCCCCATGTGTCCCAGGACTGAGCTGACCTGGGGTTGAAGGGCACTGATGAGGAGGTCCTCTCACTTGAGCTGAGGCTCTGTGGCCTGTCGGAACGCTGCCTATTCATGTCGGGGTACGGAGCAGAAACCCGCAGAAGCCGGACGCCAGGCCTGTCCTGAGGGTGGGCCAGCTCTGTCCTTGGCACTGTCCCTCCCCTGATGCTCTGGCTGCTTTGACCTCACCCTGAGGTCACAATGGCTCCAGTGTCCACGGCGTCCTTCCCAGGGACAATGTTGCGGAACTGAGAGGGGGTACAGGGAGGGTGACTGGACCCCGGAAGTAAGATAAGGGCGGGAAAGTCGGCACTTGCTAGACATCAAGGATGATCTGACTTCTTATTTCTTGCCTAGTTCCTTAGCTATGTTCCTCCACAAACAGTCAGGACCCCTCCCCCCACGAGGGAGGTCTTTTGTAGGATTTAAACATTGTGGTTTGTTAAGTTAAGCCCCCAGAACTTGGTGCCAAGGCTAGCCTCTTCCCAAGACAGCCCCTAGTCCTAACCAACAAGCTGTCCCTCTGGCTCACCTCAGCCAGAAGACAGCCCACCACTGTGGGGTTATAAATACCTCTACAAGGGGAGGGCAGGCTCTCTGACACTTGGGGACTTCCAGTTGTGGGTGAGTTTTTCCCTTGGCTGGGGCCTGGGCTGGCTTGGCCCAGGCCCAGCTGGGAGGGCCCCTAAGTCCTTACTGTCCATATGGGTTCTTTATTCCACCCAGCTCCCCACATGGCAGGAGCTCCTTGAAATTTCTTTTCTCTCATTTCTTTCTGTGTTATTTTTCCGGCCCTCCATGTGGGATCTCTAGTCACGTGGGTGCCTTTCCTTGGCCCTGTACTTTGCTATATAAATATAAAAATTTAATAATTATCCTTCTCAGCCTTTTCTTATTCAATTCTTTGATTAAAACTAGAAATGGGGTTCAAGGACTTTCCTGGACCTCTTAGCACCCAGTTACAGAACCAGCACGGTTTGGGGATAGCCTGTCTGGGCTTGGGTCTGCACAGTGCTGAAGACCTGTGTCCTGTCCCTAGTGAAGCCTGCTGGCTGTCCCTCATTCTCTGGGCTCGGCTGCGCCCTGTGAGAACTAGGGCTCCAACTGGACCATGTGCTCAAAGAACCCGGGTCCTTGTGTTGATGGCAGGGCCAGGGGTGGAGGGCTGTGACTTCCCTGGGAGAGCTGTGTGAGGGCTCGTGGTGCTGTGCCCACACTGCCTGGTGCTTCACACGTCCCCAGGGTCCAGGCGTGAGAGAAGCCTGGGCTCAGAACGGGGAGTGGGGCAAGCTTCTCTGAATTAAATCCAGACTCCTTTCTTGACCCTGTGGCCTGGTGTCATTTAACCTGTGTCTCAGTCTTCCCATCTATCAAATGGGAGCACAAGGGTCCAGGTTCTGGGCAGCTCTCGGTGTCAGGGGGAAGATCGGGGCTTCAGCAGGCTAGGGGGCATCTCTGTTTCAGTGCCAGATGATGGTAAGCTAGGTGGCTCCTGTCCCAGTCCAAGGCCGTGACCTCAAAGATGGCAACGTCTCCTCTGGCTGGTGGTGCCAAGTGTCTGAAGAGGGAGCCTCATAACACAAAGTATGGGACACAAAGAGGGCAGCTGGGCAGTGGAGGGGCCGGGACACAGTTCTCTAGTAAGTCAGAGATGTCCAGGCTGAGGACCTGGGGAGCTCTGAGGACAGTGAGTATAGTCAACACCGCCACATGAGATGTTTTGTGAGACAGCTAAGCCATGCCAGGAGGCCCAGGTTCCCAAGGAAGGTGGAGAGAAAAGCCAGGTGTGACCACTGTTTACCAGGGTCCTGGCAGAGCAGAATCCAACTTGGACAATGTAGGGGCCTGTGGGGTTGTCCTCAGATGCGGACAGGCTGGGTGGAGGCAGTGAAAGTTCCAGGTCTGGCCTTCTTTTCACTGTGGAGGCCCCGCAGTATCCATGTTGGGATGCTGAGCAGGGAGTGTGGGACCCAGACACCAGCCCTGTCCTGACCTCTAGCATCTACCTCTGCTGGCCAGCCTTGAACTTCAGTCCCCATGGCTGCATTAGCTTAGGTTTCTTGTGTGGCTAGGAGGAATGACTGGGAAGAAGCCCTAGTCCCCAGTCATGCAAGGTCACTGAAGAAGATGCTGTCCGTGTCCAGGAAGTGACCCTCAGAGGACACAGAGTTGGCTGGCGCCTTGATCTTGGCCTTCCAGAAGTGTGAGCTACGCCATCCTGACGTCTACAAGCCCCCAGGCCACGCATTCTGTCACAGCAGCCCGGGCTAGGACCCCTGGCTTTCTGGAAACCCTGGATTCACTTTTCCCCCTGCTCATACTGGGAGGGGGTTATGAACACCAGTCTCTTGATGAGGGAGGTCACAGTGTGGCTGGTTTTCAGGACTTCTGGGAGCTCAGGACACTCAGGAGGCCTCCTTAAGTCCCTGGGAGCTTCCACACACCTCTGGGCAGCCACAACAGCCATTTTGTTTGGTGGCATTGGCCAAGCGTGTGCCAGAGCTGGCCCAGAAGGCTTCGTGAGCGCTTCTTAAATTTCCAGGCACTTCGATGGTTGTTTGCTGAATGAAGTGTAGACAGCTTAGGCAGATCAGATTAAATCCCCAGCCTGGGTTTATGGCCAGTGTCACTGCTACCTGTGCTGCTGAGACCGTTCGTGTCCACTGCACCTGTGTGGAGGTGAAGCTGTGTGACGGTGACGTCACATGTCTCCTCACCATTTCTGTGCCCATGGCGTTTCTCGGGGACTTGGGGTCAGCCACACCCGGGCCTCTGTACCACAGGAGCTGCCAGTCAGTGCCAAGTCGCAGGGCTTGGGTACAGGGCTCCAGAAGCCCCTTGCTCTGGGAATTTGGAAGTAGAGTCAGGAGTGAGGCTAGAAGCGAGGTGCCACATCCCTTTCTTGGGACCCAAGGCAGAAGGAGGAAAGTGGGGTGCTGAGAGAGGCAGAGCCCTTGTGTGTCCGGGATGTCCTCGCCTAGATCGCGGAGAAGCCGACTGCTCGTAAGGTTGCTTTGTCTCCTCCAGAGGGGAAGGAATTTCTAGCAAGTCATGGGCAGGTGAAAGGCAGTGAGGCAGGAGGGTCGTCACCCTGCCGTCTCTGCTGTTTCCGGAGAGGCTGGGCATGGTCCGAGCTTCGCGCCTCACCCTGGGCTGAGGAGGAGTGGCTTCACCTAGAAAGGAGCGAGGGGTACCTCCTGAGACCTGGGAGCCATCTCCCCTCTTCCCTTCTGCCCTTGGAAATGGAAGACGTCTGCTGGGTCACACAGGGCCCGGCTGGGTCGTGTGTATGGGTCTACCATCCACCACTGCCAGACACAGGCTCCCCGTCTGGTGGCCACTTCCTCCTCATGTCACCCAAAGGCCAGATGTGCCTGCTGTCCTGGTAGGGAATGAACTTCAGCAAGGGCTATAAACCAGTCAGGGCCACACAGTGGTTGTGAGCAGTCAGGGAGCAAACTCAGATGTCCCAAACAAGTCCAGGGTGAGAATGAGTCCCCGGGGGACATTTGTCACTTCTCCCTTGTGTGTCATTCCATGTTAGGGGACCTGGGATCACTGTCCCCACATTGCCTGTGTCTCACCTTCCTGGCTCCCTAACTTCCTCAGGAAGCCAGCAGGTGGCGCAGTGGGCACAGACAGGGCTCTAATGGCCTGAGGGCCTCAGAGAGAGGATGTGAGGACCTGGGACCCAGCTGAGCCTACTTCCCAGCTCCGGAATGGCCACAGTTATGTGAGCTGCTTCCCATGGTGCCCTCCTCCAGCCAGGCATCAGCAGAGCGGGCATCGGGGGCTAGAGGCCTTTAGCAACATGCTTTCTTAGAGCTGGACCTGGAGGGCTAGACCCTAGGCCCCAAGGCCATGTCCCAGTATTTTAGGAACCCTAGCAGAGGGTCCCCCTGCCCACTCCTCGGCCGGTCTCTCAGCCCCTCCCAAGTTCTCGGTGTTCCAGCAACACAGGCTTTCCTCTGTGGTACCCTTTGCTTGGAATGTGTCACCCCTTCCCAAAGAGACTGCTTGTCCTTCCTATTTGTCCCTGGAGACCCCAGCCCAGATCCCCTCCCCATGAAACCACCCTGATTTCCCTGGGCTTCCAGGGCATTTATTCTTGCTGCCAAATTCCACCTGTTCCAGAGCCCCCCTGGGAGAGAATGTACGAGCTGTGATGTCAAGTGGAGGTGACAGGAGGGAAGAGACAAGCACAGATGTTCCTCCACCAGCCAGTCTCTCCCATTCCAGGAGCACTATACCCATCCCCTTTGACCAACTGGCATCCTATGAAAGACTATCCTCAGACCAGGAACTTCCAACTCCTAGAAGAAAACACAGCGTCTTGATGCTGGTCTCCACAGTGACGTTTTGTACAGATGAAAAAAAAAAAAAAAAAAAAAGCAGAAATAGACATGTAAGACAGCATCCAAGCAAAGGGCTTCTGCACAGCAAAGAAAACAGTCAACAAAGTGAAAAGGCAGCCTCGGAACCGGGAGGAAGGACTGGCAGTGTGCTCTCGGATAAGGGTTAACAGCCCAAACAAATGGTGCACTCAACAGCAGAAAGCAAAACCACTCAGCGAAAGGGCAGACAGAGGGCTGGGACTGACATTTCCCCCGAGAAGACAGACACCCGGCCAACAGGTACAGGAGCAGGTGGCTCCCGTCACTGGGAACCGAGGTGATGCCATCAGCACCATGACAAGGCCCTCACCTGCGGGACTGTCAGAAAGCAAGATAGGAGGGTGCAGGGGAGGGGAACCCTCGTCCCTGTGGGCGGGAATGTAAAATGGTACAGCCAATATAGAAAACAGTATGGAGGTTCCTTGAGAAATTAAAAATAGAACAACCATATGATCCCGTAATCCCACTTCTGGGCAGGCATCCAGAGGGTGCAGAGCAGGGTCTGCAGGAGATGATCACACTTCGTGTTCATCGCCGCAGCCACAGAGCCCGGGGGCGGGGCAGCCTGCACCTACTGGTGTTGGAATTGGTGGGGAGCATGTGACCAGGCACCACGGAGTATTATCCAACCTCAGACAAGGAGGGAAACTGCACGCGAGTCACACACACACACACACACACACACACACACACACACACACACACATACACACGCACGCATACACACCACGCACACAGCTGCCCGCTATGCTATGTGGAAGGAGCCACCACCGCGGCCTCTCCAGCTTTATCCTGTGCCCAGCCTTGGCTTCAGGTGGTGAGGGAGGTAGGCTGCAGCTGTCTGGGGACAGGGACTTCCTGAGTGGAACAGAGGACGTGGTCTGGGCCTGGCCCTGAGGGGCTCCCAGGGGACTCAGAAGACAGTGGCTGCAGGCTCCTCGAATGCCAACGTCCCTTCTTCCCTCCTCCACGGTCCTCCTCAGTCTGACAGTGACGTGAGTCAAGATGTCTCGGGAGCCAAAGCTCAGATACGGCCTGTGTGTGTGTGTGTGACCCCACAGCAGGGCCACCTACAGCCCCCTCGGATCCTCACCAGGATGCAAAAGGCCACAGGAGAAAAAGAGAAGGACCAAATTAGGTGACTTCCTATGGGAGGATCAGCCAGGCCTTGGGAGACGGGTGACTTCCCGTGGGAGGATCAGCCAGGCCTTGTGGGCTTGGCGTGGTGGGGCAGCCCAGGAAGGCTTCACGAGAGCGGGCAAGTGAGCTGGACTTGAAGGCTGGGGTGTGCTCGCTGTGCCGAGGATAGGGAGAGCCCGTGCAGACTCCTGCATGGGGCTGTGGGAACGCAGAGAGCATGGTGAGTGGAAGGGCAGTGCTCATGAAACAGCCCCTTATCCCCATCACAGCGTCACTGTGGTGACAAGCAGCCCCAGGCTCACAGGATGACCAGCGGGTAGGGGAGCAGCAGGCCTTTGAGGTCAGCTGGGGCTGTGATGGTCCTGAGCTGAGCAGGTGGGTAGAGTGTCAGGAGCTTATTCTCCCATGGGATGTGGGCTACGGTGGTCAAGGATGGACAGCCGGTCATGGAGCTGCCCTGCAGAGCCAGGGAAGGCACGGGGCTGCTGGAGAAGGGGCTGCCCACAGAAAGTACATGTGTGGTGCCTGCTGGCTCCCCACAAACCAGGCTTGCCACTAGCCCCACTTCTAGGTGTGGACCCTTTAAATGGAAGGTTCTATCTTCCCCAAGGCCTCTCCCAGTCTCCCAGGCAACCAGGTAAACAGAAGCCAGTAGGACCTTAGCCTCTGGCATGGCTTCCCCCTGCTCTGGAGGCCTCAGCCCCACAGGCCCGCTGCCACCCCCTGTCACCACTCCAGGTGAGAGGCAAGGGCAGCCTGGAAGGGATCTGAGACTGGGATCAGGAGCAGCAGTCTCCCCGCTCTTCCAGCAAGAGGGGCTGGGGGTAGGACTCTCCCAAGTCCCATAGCAGTATGGTGCCACAGAACCTAGCCAGCTGGGGACACTGACCCCATACTTTAAGGCCCTTCCTTCTCTCTTCCCTTTCATCTGGAGGGACATAGGGTCTTATTTGCTCTGGTCACAATCTCCCAGAATCCCTCTGGACCTCAGCCTGGTGGGTAAGGGCAACCATTTACCCAGAGAGGACACCACCCTCTCTGTTTTCCAACCCTCGGCCCTTCTCTCCCTGGCACACCCCTGATTTCTTCCCTCTGCCTGGCTCAGGCCTCTTGAATTGTCTCCTCCAAGGATCTTGTCCCCCAAGCTTGTCTCCTACCCTGGTCACGGCCTCATTAGCACACAGCCCGCAGCCCCTAGCGCAGGGAGATTCTTCGCCTGCTCTGCTCCCCAAGGCAGCCTGAACACTCCCGGAGAAAGCAGCTCTCTCTGCTGTCACCACCTGCCCACCCGTTAGGCCGCTTCGCACACCTCCCTCAGGGTCTTTGCCTGTACTACCTGGCAAAGCCTCAGTGCAACTGTCCACCCATGTTTGCACCCACGCAGCCAGCAGCGTGGGTTCTCACCTGCCCTTCCTGACATGTGCCCGGAGGACGCTTCTACCAGGCTGACCCCCGGCCCGGCTGCCCTAGTCACCGGGCCTCCCTCACCTAGCAACAGCCCGGCGCCCCTCCAGCCCAGCTGCTGGAGGTGATCCTCCTTGCCCGAGACACTGAGCTGTGGTGGGAGGACTCAGCACCTGCCCACCTCCCTGAGCCCTGGCTCTGCCCACTGGCCTTTCCCTAGCCAAGGCCATCTCCACGTCCCATCCTTCCCTCCCACGCCAGCAGCTCTCCTCTCTCGAGGCCTGGACGCTCTCTTTCCTCGGCCATCACCATAAACACAAACGCACGGCTCTGTGTCCTTTCTCTCGACCCCTTTCCCTCAGTGACTGCCCTATTTCTCCCTTCCTCATTTGCAGCAAAGCTCTGCTGAAAGGTTATTTATCCTTGCTGCCTCCAAACCTTTCTCTTCCATTTGCTCTTGAACTCACTCTAATCAGGATTTAATTTCGGCTCCTGAGTGGGTCAAGGTCACCAATGACCTCCTGGATGCTAAATCTGAGGCCAGCACTCAGACCTCTTTGGATGTGACCCATCAGCAGCACGTGACTCAGTCCCTTCCAGCCTTCAGAACCTCCCACGCTCTTGCGTCACCGCCTCCTCCTTGGTCCCCTTGCTCGCTCCTCCTTTCCCTGACCCGGCAACCACAGAGGACCGGGGCTCTGCTCTGTTCATCCCTCTCTCCCACTTCCTTGGTGATGCCACCCACCCTCTCACTCTACCTTTTTTTTTCTCCTCAGGTCTGTCCCCAGCTGGTTGTGCATGTCCCTCTCCCTTGGCCCATGTGAAGACATCAACCTGCCCAGAATCAAACTCTCAACTCCCTAGCTCCACCTGGTCCTCTCCAGGCCAGCCCCATCATGGTAAATGACACTCCCGTCCCTGAAGTCCCTCAGGCTGAAGCCCTCAGGGTTCCCCTCTTCTTGCCCCCCCCCCCCCCCGCTGCACATCTCCACAGTAGGATGTCCTGCTGGTTCTGCCTTCAAGATATCTTCAGGATCAGAGCTCTTCTCCCCACAGCCCTGGCACAGGCCTAGCCATCCTCATTTGGATCAGCGCCTGCTGTCACACTGGTGCCACTGCTGCTGCTCTCCCACCCCATTTCTACAAGGCACCCTCACCTGGGGTGATTCCACGATAGAGTGGGGTGGCGCAGTGACCCTATCCCCTCCTAGGACCCATCCACAGCCCCACTCCTCCCCTAAGCTTTTTCCCGCCCACAATCCCATATCCCTTTCTCGCTGTCACCCCACCCTGGTACTGTGAGGCCAAGCCGCTTGTCTTGGAGGCTTGCGGGGGGAGGGGAGTGGCCTGGGGACAAGACAGGCTGCAGGGATGGAGGTGTGACCTTTGTCACCCCATCTGAGCTGTGGGCACTATTGAAGGCCCTGCCTGATAGCAGCAGGCCCTAAGCCACCTGCAGGCCTCGCTCACTCCCTACCAAGCATGGCGTGTCACTCATCTCCGAGATGCCTCTTGGCACAGCCTCCTCCATGCTGTCTGAGCAGCCGATTCAAACAGGTGTTTTCCAGTAAGAAAACAGGCCAGGCAACACCAGCTCATCTCTGAGGGTGGCAGAACAGGCTTGGCTGTCACCATTTTCCAGATGGGGAAACTGAGGTGCACCGAAGGTAAAAGGCCAATTTCAGGCTCTCACAGGCAGAAGGAAGGACCTTTCCCCGGGCTTGCGGACTCTCTTAGCATGCACGAGACCCCATGTCTGTGTGGCTCAAGGCTGCAGCCAGTGCCTAGCACAGAGCTTCACTGCACACAGCAGGTGCTCAATAAGTGCATTAGATGAGGCTCTCGAGCCTAGGTGAGGAAGTGGAGTGCTGTCATCCACCCTGGGGGTTTCATCAGGCTTCTGTATGACTTCTCTACTAAGACCCTTATTAGGCAAAGGGGAAGGGCATGTGATTGAACCCCCTCATGATGGGGGAACCCACACACCTGCCAACTGGACCCCTCTGGCTCTTGTGAAAGCACTCTGTCTCCCGTTCCAGGGATGTCAGGCACGTCGGGGTCCCCCAACCATCCTTCAAGAGGCCGAAAGATTCATTCCCTCTTTCCCTCTTGACTAAACATTTGCCCACCTGCTCCTCACCTGCACTCGGTTGACCTCCACGCACTGTCCATTGCGTCCAAAAGGCCAGGGCATCATTTCCATTGAGTGGCTGCCTCACCTCCTGCCCCAGTAGCTGCTGCCTGCTGGATGTACTCCTACCCTGAGCTTGCGTCACCATCTATCCCTGCCTGGCCAAACCTGGCCGCTTCCCATCTGGAACTTTCTCAGGACCTGGCTGCCCTCCACAGTTTGTTGTGGCTGTCCCTCAGCAAATCGGGTGACCTCCACTTTGGAGAGAGGAGGTGGCCAGTGGGGACAGGACAGTCTGGGAGTGGGGGTTGGGGGGGAATGGAGACTGAGCGGGCTTTGCACTCTTGGCGCGGGCCCCGTGGGCGCTGTCCGCGGTGCTGATGGCAACGGGCCCGGGGCCACAGGACGTGGCCATCACCTCGCCCAGCTGTTAGCGGAGCCTTCCACCAATCTTGGGAATTCCTTCTCTGCTTGGCTGGGAGTCGGGCCCGGCTGACTGTCTCCCGCCGCAGGTCCCGCGGCGGCCCCGGAGCCGCGCTTCCCGGACATCTACGGCGGCGACGCGCGGCTCTGGGAGGCGCACTTCCGCGGCATCGGGCGCGCCTACCGCGCGCTGGGCAAGGAGGACGACTTCGCCATCCGCGTGCTCACCGAGGACTTCACGCTGCCCTTCCCCTACGCCTGGCCGCCGGGGCCCGACCCCGCCCACGGGCCGCTCTTCTACGACCCCCGCGACCGCGCGGGCTTCGACTTCCTGCTGCGCGGCCCGGGCGCCACGCCGCCGGCGCTGCTGCGGCCCCTGCTGGCCACGGCGCGCGCGGCCGAGCGCAAGCGGAGCCTGGAGCGCCTGGCGCTGAGCTTGGCCGCCTCGGGACGGCCACCGGGCATCGTGCTGCTGGCGCCCGCCAACCCCAGGCTGGAGCCCGGGTGCCCCGGCTGGCGCGTCCCCGCCCGCGACCACGAATAAAGCTGCTGCGGCTCGCTTCCGTCAGGGTGCCCCTCATGCTCCATCCCAGTGCGCCCGGAAGGCGCTGGACTCAACCAGGCTGGACCACCGGCCCATCCCAGCACGAAGCTGGCTCGCTTGGCTGGCTCTCACAAGCATAGTCTAAATGTGAGATGGAGATGGTCACCCAGGCAGGCCGTCAGACGGAAGAGGACCCCGGGAAGGTGGGGCTGTCAGCCCCTCCACCCAGAGTCTCAGGGGTAGGTAGTCAGGACCCCCAGGCTGCAGATGGGAACACCGAGGCCCACTGCACTTCCAAGGAGCCGCCGGGGCTGGTTCCCCTGCACCTTCCTCTGAGTCCCGCAGCTTCCCTTGTTTCCATGGAAGCACGCTGGGATGCACGAGGGCAGAGAGTGTGGGGGAGAGGATGTGACAGGAAGGAGCTGCCTTTGGCACAGTCTCAGGCTTGCTTTCCCTTGCTGCCCACTCCCAGGGTGTGCCTCTTGCTTCCCCCGTGGGAATCAGAGCGTTCCCAGGGTCTGGAGTGGCACAGGTAACCCGGGCTTCCATTCCGGTGACTTGTCCCTCTGGGGTGACAAAACCCAGGCAGAGGGCCGTGTGGCCAGCTGCAGGCAGGGGCTGCCTGGCCGCGGGTTCCAGGTGTGTGGGGGAGCTGTGCGAGGGAGGCCAGTTCTCAAGTGCAGATGGAATCAGAGCTTTTGTTTCTGTTTTTGTTTTTTTTTTTTTCCTTTCTTCTAATCCAGGAATTATTTATAGTTTGCTAACAGTGGAGAGAAAAGATTTCCCAAATCCTGGCAGAACCACTTTGAGAGGGATGCTCATCTCTGGAGGAGGAAGAGAAGGAAGAGAAAGTGGAGGAGGGAGGAGAAAGGAATAAAAAAGGAAGAGGAGGAGGAACAGCCTGGGGCTGGGGAGGAGGGGTGTCCTCTTCCCTCTCCTCTGTGGAACACACCCTAACCCAAACCCTCAGCCCCTGCTCCAGGCTCCTTCCCACTTCTAGCCTGCCTTCAGTTTTCTTTTCTCTTTTATTCAATTCTTCAATTTTTTTATTACTTATGTACATAGTGTAAACAGTCATGCTGGTGCTATCGTTAGCCTCTTCCCTGTCCTCCCCCCTCCGCAGGGACCCTCCTCATTGGGGATTGTGGGTTGTGCATTGTGGGGTTAGCCATCAGTTATGGGGAAGAGGCAATGTCTCTGTGCATAATGACTCAACGCGTGACTCTACCATTCTTTCCGCCCCCTTTTCCGCAAATTTCCCTGAGCCATGTTGGGTTCGTTTTAGGTCTGCTTCAGTGATGAGGTCTTGGGAGCCTCAATGTCTCTGGATCTCTGGTTTGGTAGGAGTTGAGTGTTCTCTGTGTCTATCTCCTTCACCCTTGTGCTGATACCAGGTTCACCAAGAAAGCAGCACTCTTGCTCATTTCCCTAATTACTCTTTGTTTCAACTGGGGCCCTTTAGAAGTGTGATGGATCTGCGTCCATCTGAAAAAGAGAAGGAAATTCTCCAATGGAGAGTGAAGTCAGCACCAGATAAATGGGATGACTTTTTTTTTTATTTTTTTTAGAGAATTTAATATGTGTAGGCCCTTTTGTAGCTCACGATTGTTGGGAGCTTGATAATGGAGAGTGGGCTCATTTTTCAGATTTCTGACTTGTTTCCCAGCTCCAGCTATGCGTTCCGTTCCACTGAGCAGATCAGTTAGCCAAATCAAGAGCAGTTGGTTTCCCACCATGGCTGTGCGCCACTATTGCACTTGTGTGAACATCGCGTCAGGTTCTGCCCTCGGTTTTACAGAGTTGCCTACCAGTCCCGTTGTAAACCTGCCCAGGCATTTGATTCCTGATGGGAAGCAATGCTCATGCCTGTGTGTCAGTAGACGTCCTTCCTATACAGCGCATTAGCTATTTGAGAATGGAGGGGAACAAGGAAGGAGCCAACAGTGGGGGATGGCAAGCAAGCTGTCCTCTGGACAGCTAGAGGCCTGACCCCTGGGCTTCTGCAAGGCATGACAGAGCATGAGTCAGAGCCATACCCCCCCCCCCCGGGGTAGGAGCCCAGCATTAGTTACTGACTGCCTGTCACCATGGAGAGTCCTCCAGGCCAGTAAGGCCCCTGGGTCAGCTTGCTCTGTGGGGGATGAAACACACACCTTCCCTGAAAAGCCACAACATCAGAAAAATGTCATTTAGAAATTTAGGCTTTCTTGATAGAGCAATTTTATGACTGCACAGTATAATAACAGAAATTTGGGGGCTGTACTTTTAATCTTTTCTAGAAATCTATTCTCAAAGTAGTTCTCGAAAGCATGGGTTTGACCTCCAGAAACAGCACCCTTAGTCCTTCGTCACTCCCAGTCTGAGAGACAGAGGGCACCAAGACCCGGAGCAAGCAATCAAATGCAGAAGCGCCCCAGGAAACGGTGTGCTGCGAGGAGTGGCGGGCACGGCCCTACTTCCGGCAGGGTGACAGAGCATCTTGGAGGAGGTGGCCCCAGCCATGTGGGCAGGGCAGGGCGCTCCAGCCAGAGGGGACAGCATAGGCAGAGGCTAGGCAAGCTGAGCTGAGTGAGGAAATGGGGCACTTCCAGTCACTACGATGCCCAGAAATAGGGCAAACTTCATGGAAGGTTTGATTCAGGCTTATCAGGGAAACTCTGCCTTCTATCATGCCAGGCGTGGCCTGAGACCGGCCTCCTTGTGTACCTGAGTATGGTATGGTGAGGCACTGCCCACCTGCACAGTCACCTGGCTCTGGAGAAGACCACAGGCTATTGGTCTCCACAAGCTGTCTCAGAATTAGTGGCCTCATATCTATAAACCACAGGAGCTCACTTACCCATGTGACCCACGTTGAATGACTCCTTGTGGCCTGAGGAGTGCCTTGCACCACTTGGCATAGACTTGTATTCCTTGAGCCAGTCCCTTTGGCAACAGGGCAGGGAGGCATTGGGTCCAGGACACGTTGGTGGCTCATCCACAGTGGGGGAGGGAGGAAGGGATAGTGGGTGGAGCTACAGCCAGGAAGTCCAAGGACCAGTTTAGTTCACTCTCCCGCCTCCCCCACCAGTTCTGTTCACAGGAAACATTTCATCCCAGCCACAGCGTGGGCTCTCTTTCTTTTGTATCTAGCCTGTCCCGGTAGCTGTTCTGGGCTGAGTGGTACCGAGGCTGGAGGTGTGGGAAGTGAGGAAACCCTTCCCTCTAGGCGTTTTCAAATGGGGGTTGGGAGGGATTAGGCAATCCCTTCTGAACCTCAGTTTATTCTGTTCTCCTCATCACACCGGAAGAGCCCTACACTTTCCCATTTAAAAAAAATTATTTTTATTTATTTGACAGAGATAGAGAGAGAGGGAGAGAGAGGGAAAGGGAGTGGGCATGCCAGGGCCTTCAGCCACTGCAAACAAACTCCAGACTCATGCGCCACCTTGTGCATCTGGCTTACGTGAGTCCTGGGGAATACGAACCTGGGTCCTTTGGCTTTGTAGGCAAGCACCTCAACCGCTAAGCCATCCCTCCAGCCCCAATTTCCCTTTTGACTATGGCCACTGGGATGCTCCAAGCACATTTGCGCTCATGTTCCCGAAGTTCCATCTTCTGAGACACTCGGACCCCTCTCTCTGGAGTTGCTGTCATTTCTGGCTGCTTGTCATCCAAGTCTCACGACGCCTGGGTCCTAAGTATAAGTATGAGGTTTCAAATGATCTCCAGGAACCAGAGGAAATCCCTTTGTCATGACGTCTCAGAGCCTGCCCTTGGGTGGTGACCCTACCTGCACCTTCTCAGGGGCTGGAGCACTGAGCAGGAATGCTTGTCCATCTCAGGGCCCCTTCCATTCTGGGAATTGGCAGAGCCAGGGAGGGAGGAATCAGGGTGCAGCTGAGTCCCGAGGCTAGACCTTGCCACCTCGCAGCTGCTCCAGGTGACCATATAGCTCTGTGGTCTTCCAAGGAGACTAGGCCCCGCTTTGATTCCTGGGCTGCTGGGAATAGGTGGGGCACCCCCCCGCCACCCGTTTCCTTGGATGGACTCTGAGGAGTAGCAAGAATGTTTAATTAATTGCAATTACAATCTTCAAAGGAAACCCGGAGTTGAAAGTTGTTCCTAATTACTGTGTGAGTTGTCGGCCGACTCCCCAAATTGATTGTGTTAGGTTTTCCAACGGAGGATGAATTGAGCTGCTGCGAGCACCCATCCTGCGTCGCCCCCCTGCAGATAATGTGAGAAGAGCTGGAACAGCAATGAAGGCCGGGGGCTGGATCAAGACCTCAAGGCCAGACCCTGGAGTCTTGTGTGGATGGCCAGAGGGGCTCCATATAGTCAGCTCTGCATTGCCCCTGGTGACTGGCTCCCATCTTCTGGCACTTCTGGGTGGGGCTGCTCTTCCTCGGCTCTGAGGCTGGTGGGGGTCTGCCTGTAGGTGACCACTGATGGACACTGAGGTGTGGGTACTATGACCCCTTCCGCTTGTGGATCAAAGCATCATGGCTCAGGCAGAGCACAGAGAACCCCCTTTCTGTCTGCCATGGAGACCCACAGTGCCCAAGGCTTCCCAAATTGGCCAGTATCCTGTGACTTCTGGGTTTGGGTCCATAGCAAAAGTAGGAAATAGATAACTGAGTGGAGCGAGGACACTCCTGGGATGTGCTGACTACGGTTGTCTTGGACCCTCCTGGGCTGAGACCCTGTGTGACACCCACGTAGCTGTGTGCGGTCAGCCACCCCACACCCTTGGGCTCTAGTTCATTCAGCAGGGTGGCCTTGGTGGGATGGTCTCTTTTCTCTGTGTCTCAATTTCCTCACCTGTTTAGTGAGTGTGGTGTTTTCAATCAGTTGTCCCCCCCACCCACCAACTCATGTGTTTTGAATGCTTGGTTCCTAGCTGGTGGCAATTTGGGAGGTTTATTGGAGGAAGTGTGGTGCTGGGGTGGGCTTTGGGGTGTTATAGCTCAGCCTCCCCCTTACTAGAGCTCAGTTCACTTTCTTGCTGCTGTCTGCCGCCTGCTGTGGCAAGAAGTGATGTCCAGCCTCTGCTCGACTAGCCTGTCTCTGCCATTGTGAAGCTTCTCCTCCAGACTGAAAGCCAAAATAAACTCTTCCTCTTGCCAGCTGCTTTGGCTCTGGCGTTTTGTCCCAGCCTGAGAAAGTAACTATAACCGTGGGGTTGGGGAGGGGGAGCTGTCAGCACGTGGCCCTGTGGGGCTGAGTCAGTGAGCCCTATCTCTGGCTGTGGCGGAAGGAAGTCTTCCCTCAGCCCATGTCCCCGAGCTCTTCCTGCCCCTCGGGGAGGACCCGGGAGGGACGCTTCGCCCACTGCAGGCAGCTGTAAACCTGGGTGAGTGGGAGTGTGTTCAGAGGAGCCCTGGGGAGGCTGGACCCTCTGTGGGATGGGAAGCTCTAAAGGAAGTGGTAATCAGGTGTCAGGAGGCCACGGGTGGAGGTGAGGGTGGGTGCTTCTGAGAGGTTGGTCCTGATCGAGGGACTCAGGCCTAGTGCAGGATTGGAGCATGGAAGTGACATGAAGTGTTGGTGTGTTAGAGTCCTCCCTTAAAGGGGCACTTGGTTCTTGAGGGACTGAAGACACCCATCTCTGTGGATAAGTCACCGACACACACAGTATCCATGACATCTGGTTTATGGGGACAAATTAGAAATAAGTGGCTATGGGGCTCCCTAGGTGGTGGGTGATAATGACTGTAAGATTGAAGAACAGGGCTGGAGAGATGGCTCAGTTGTTAAGGCACTTGCCTGAAAAGCCTAAGGACCCAGGTTCTATTCCCCAGTAGCCACGTAAAGCCAGATACATACAGATAATGCCACATGCATCTGGAGTTTGTTTACAATGGCTAGAGGTCTTGGTGTGCCCATTCTCTCTCATCTGACTTTTTTTTTTCTCTTTCCCTCTCTCTTAAATAAATAAAATAAAAAGATGGAAAAATAAATTTAAAGAAAAGATTGAAGAACACTGTTCTGGAAGGACAGCTTTCTGCTGGGGGCTGGGCTAGACTTGAAGCAGAGGCTGGAGGGTAGGGGCTGTTTTGAGCCATGCTAGTGACCTGCTGGGGGGGCAGGGCCAGGGCTGGGATGTTAGAACTGGTGGAGAATTGGGGGACATGTGGGGAAGTGGGGTCTGCAGGGTCTTCTGGAGGTGAGTTATGGTTCAGGGGAGAGTTGAGTTCTTTTTGTATTTTTTATTTTTAAAAAAATATTTTGTTTTTATTTATTTATTTGAGAATGAGGAAGAGAGAGAGAGATTGAGAGAATGGGCATGCCAAGGCCCCTAGCCACTGCATGTGCTACCTTATGTGTGGGTCCTGGGGAATTGAACCTGGGTCCTTTGGCTTTGCAAGCAAGTGCCTTTGCCACTAAGCCATCTATCTCTCCAGCCCTGTTTTTTAACTTTTAAATATTTCATTTATGTATTTATTTGACACAGAAAAAGAGGGAAGGAGGAAGAAAGGGAGGGAGGGAGAGAGAGAGAAAAAGAGAGAGACAGAGAAAGAGAGGAGAGAATGGGAGTGCTAAAGCCTCCAGCAGCTGCAAACGAACTCCAGACACACGCGCCACTCTGAGCATCTGGCTTTACGTGGGTATTAGGAAATTGAACTGGGTCCTTAGGCATTGCAGACAAATACCGTAACTGCTGAGCCATCTTTCCAGCCCCTTGTTTTGTTTTCAAGTGTGTGTGTGTGTGTGTGTGTGCGCGCACCGCTGGACATGTGTCACACTGTGTGTGTGGAGGTCAGAGAATGACTTTGGATATTGGCCTCACCTTCCACCGTCGAGGTGGGGTCTCTTGTTTGTCCTCGTAGGCTAGGGGATCTGCAGGTTTCTGAGATCACCTGTCTCTGCCTCTCATCTCACTGTACGTGCACTGGGGCTACAGATGTATGCTGCCATGTCTGGCTTTATGTGGGTTCTGACGATTTAGACTCAGGTCTCCATCTTGCATGGTAAATACTTTACTCACTGAGCCATCTCTTCAGCCTGGAGGACAGAGTTCTGATGTCCAAGGCCGGGCAGGACACTGTGGGGGGAGGAGGGAAGGCCAGGCCAGCAGGTCTTCTTGGCTTCTATCTGGGAAATGGGCTGGCAGACAGTTTACCAGGATGGGTCTTCTTCTTGGAAGGGGGTGTTCCTGGCAGGTTGCAGAGGCCCCTTACAGGCCTGAATGACTGGGCCATTGGAGTGCTCCCTGAGTACTAATGAGCCCTGAAATTGAGTTATGAAGAGGAGCACACAGACTGGAATTCTGTCTTTATTATTATTTTTATTTATTTGAGAGAGAGAGAATGAGTACGCCAGGGCCTCCAGCCACTGCAAACAAACTCCAGATGCATGCTCCACCTTGTGCATCTGGCTAACGTGGGCCCTGGGGAATCGAGCCTGGGACCTTTGGCTTTGTAGGCAAATGCCTTAACCATTGAACCATCTCTTGAGCCCGCATTCTGTCTCTCTCCGAGCCTCAGGAGAGCTCACAGCCATGCCCTGTTCTATGGAGCTACTGGTTTTTGCAGGGTGCTCTGGAGTTTGGGTGTGTTCGGCTAAGCGTCCCAGGAGTCAGTGATGCATGGATTGGCCACGGTGATCGTGAGGTCACAGGCGGTGAGAAAGAAGACCTGGTGGCTCCCACTGTCCCCTCCACGTTCCAGTTGTGGAAACTGAGTCATGTAGTAATGGCAGGTAGAGTGTCTGGCGCCGCTGTCTGGGCTCTTAAGGTCCTGGGCAAACTCCATCTCCGCTGGGCCCTGGGCTCCTCTCTGGGCAGTGGGTGATGTGAGCCCGTGGGAAAATTGCCTTGCAGAGTAAAGGACAGGCAGTGTTTGTGCTCTTCCACACTTGGTTTAGCCCCAGGGGCTAAATATGTGTGTGTCTTTGATGGAGCCACGGGGAGGCCTCTGACCACAGCCTGCTGTGTCGCCAGCAGCCCAAGCAGCCTATCCCAGACACGGAGCACTGATGAAAGCTGGGCGGCACAGCCCCATCCTGCCCCTGCTGAGCTGGCACATCTGCGCCAAGACCATGAATATGTGAGCGCTGCCCACCCCTCCCAGGCTCTTCCTCCACGCCTGCAGCCCTCTACATTAATCACGGCTAATTGCTAGTGGGAGCCATTTATGTCAGGAGCCATTATTCCTGGGAATAAAGAGAAGCAAAAGACGTTTCCTTTCAGGAAGCTTGCGTGGCCCGAGAAGGAACAATGCCAGGCCCAAAGGAGGTCCGAGGCGCAGCCTACTTCCAGGGTTTCCAAAACGCATGTGACAGGCTCGAGGCTTCTGGCCTTTACTGAATATGTAGGGAAATAGCACATCCATCATGTTCTCGCATTTCTCTAAAGTTGTTGTGAGTTTCCTTGAAACCCCCGAGGGTTTTTTTTTTTCCTTTTTTCTTTTTTTGGCAACAACAGCTGGGAATAAGTTGACACATTCCACTTATCGCTGCGCATGGGCGGGTGGGTGCGGGGAGGGGGCCCATGCGTGCCAGGCCCACGCTGGCCCAGACCCCACCTGAAGACAAGACCCGCCCGTTGTCAGTCTGCAGAGCAGCTGAGCTTTGCAGGTGGTGGGTGAGGACAGCAGAGCTGCACCCACAGGCGTGGGGTTAGGTTTACAGGTGGCCGTTACCCTGTGGGCTCGGAGGCCAGCTCCCCTTACAGGACCTAGAGGACAGAGGTGGGAGACACTGGAGTTATCTATGTTGTGTATTTGAACACTTGTCCCGTGCTCTATTAGAGCACATCTTACATCAGCTTACTAACTGGAATTTTGGCTTTTTCTTAGACTCAGGATCCCATGCCTGCTGTCTGCCAACACTGACTGAAACCACCCAGGCCACATGTGACATGGGAATAACACATGCATGCAGCACAATGGGCTCCGGCTCCATGTGTTGCATATACATTGCTGTACACGTGCCCAGGCTTGCCTGTGCCCTGTGCACTCATGTACGTGTGTGTCTGTATACACGCATGCCTTTTTGATGGTGTGTACACTCGCTGCCATGTGTGTACCTGTGATTGCTTGTGTCCTACACACGTGTGCATGTGTGTGCCTGTGTCTCATCTGCACACATGTGCGTGTTTTTTGCTGGTGTGCACACACTGCTGCGTGTGTGCCTGTAATTACACCTATGTGCTTGCACGTGTATGTTTTCTTGCTAGCGTGCACGCACATGTGAGGAGTTAGTGCACACATATGTGCGTGTGCACACCTGTGGGTGCTGTGCTCGCCGTCGTTGTGTGTAGCTAGTAGGAAGGGCTTTGCCACCCTGGACGCCTGGTGCTGCCCCGGTGCCACAGCTCCTCTGTGAACGTTATGCCCTCTGTGCTGAGGAGACTGAGGCGCGAGCCCGGGTCTGGCCCATATTGAGGCTCCACACTGAGAGACCCCACAGGAAATGATATGGGGTCTCGGGCTTTCTATGTGCACCTGCATTCTTCATGGACGCATGTGCTTGGCACTCTGAAGGCCCGGCGGCGGGCAGGGCACACTCCCCTGGGGCCTCTCCAGGCTCATGTGCCTTCGACACCTGGCAGGTCTCCCTGCCCTTCTCACATGCCCATTTCCAGCACCTTCCCTCTATTGCTGGAGTCCTTCTTCCAGTGCGAGCCAGTGGATGTGGCCACAGGACTTCCCGCCACCCCACCACGACAGAACCTGGGCCGTAGGGATGGCTTCAGAGTTCTGTCAACCCGCCCAGAGCCATGTGTTCCCTGTACAGAGTGCGGAACCCTTGCACACTGCCCCGCCTGGCCCCCTGACTGGGGACGGGTTCCTGCCTCCCCCACTAACTCCCACTCCTGGTGGGCACTCTGGGGAGACAGCGACATCCTTGACTCTGGCAGCATGTGCTTTGGAGGTGCCCCAGCTCCTTCCTCCTTGCCACTTTGTGCCCTCCTGGACAGAGCCTGGGTCCCCATCGGAAGAACCCAGGATCCGATCTACACCTTGTCTTTCAGCTGGTGATTTGGGGCACGTGTTTCCCCACTAAGCCTCGTGCCCTTACCTGTCAGGTGGGGTGCTGTCAGGATGACATGGGAAGGTGAGGCTGCAGATGGGACCCTGGATCAGTCAGGGAGTCGGGATGGGGGAAGCCAGCCTGCTGGGAGTCTCCAGGTATCCAGGCATCCTGGGCCACCTCCGCCATGCTTTGGAGTCTCAGTGAAAGACCAGATGGTGTTTTGAGCATTTTAATAAGAGCTATTTGCAGTGTTGCCTCCTTAAAAAAAAATCCTGCTTAATGAGCAAAAGCACGTTGGTAGCGAGTTAAAAATGCTTGGATGTTTTAAATATTATGTACGTTGTGTTCGCGTTAACTAACCTGATTTTTAATTATACCGTCTCCTGCTGCCTGGCTGGGCTGAGAACAGGAGACGACCAGGCAGAGCAGGGGTGTCTGGCCGGCAGAAGTGACAGCCGGGCCTCCTCGGGGTCTCCCCTCCACACATGCCACTCCTACAGTGCACAGATATGGGGCTGGGGTGGTGGGGTGGCTCACTTCCCTTTACGAAGCCTCCTTTCCCAGCTGCAGGCTGACCCCGAGCCTGGCAGCATGCTGTTGGGCCTAACATTGGTTGAGCCTGGGTGCCTGCTTGTAGTCTGAACCCTGATCTCACTCACTCACTGAGTGCTGACCCTGCTTTTGGGCTGAACCATGGCACTCATAGCCTGAGATCTAATGTTGGGCACTAACTGAGCCTTGGCCCTGATTAGAAACAGCCTAATTCCTGGTCATGATCTGAGCCCTGATCCAGCCAGGGACAGAGTCTTGGTTGCAGCAGAGATGGGTATGGACACCACCACTCTTTCCGGTGATGTCCCTGGAATAATGACACTAGGCCCCAGGGACAGTTGTGCTGGGGTGGCAATGATAAAGAGAGAGAGTCAGGGTGCTAGGCAGTGAGGGTGACTGGGCCCCTGAAAGTATCCTTGAAGTCTCTCAACTCTGCTAGAGATCAAAGTATAATCTGACTTCTTTTTAAAAAATATTTTTATTTTTATTTATTTATTTGAGAGAGGGAGGGAGGGAGAGAGAGAGAGAGAGAGAGAGAGAGAGAGAATGGGCATGCCAGGGCTTCCAGCCATTGCAAATGAATTCTAGATGCATGTGTCACCTTGTGCATTTGGCTTACGTGGGTACTGGGGAATTGAACCAAAGTCCTTTGGCTTTGCAGGCCAATGCCTTAACTGTCAAGCCATCTCTCCAGCCCTGATCTGACCTCTAACTCTTCCCTAGATTTATTTTCCCACAAACAACCTGGACCCCTCCTGGGAGGGAGGTCTTCTTCCCAAGATTTAATCCTAACATTGTAGTTGGTCAAGTTCAGTCCCCAGAACTTGGCATCATGGCTGGCCTCTTCTTGAGACAGCCCCTAGCCCAGATCAATCGGCTATCTCTCTGGCTCACCTGAACTGGAAGGTAAGGGCCCACTACCATAAAGTTATAAATATGTTTACCAGGGGAGGGCATCCTCTCTTGGCAGCCCATTTATCACTCTTTATTTTATTTGAGAGGGGGGGGGGCAAGGAAGAGAAAGAGAGAGAGAGAGAGAGAGAGAGAGAGAGAGAGAGAATGGGCATGCCAGGGCCTCCTGCCACTGCAAACAAACTTGCATGTGGCCCTTTGTGCATCTGCTTACATGGGTCCTGGGGAATCAAACCTGGGTCCTTTGGCTTTGTGGGCAAGCACCTTAACAGCTAAGCCATCTCTCCATCCCCATTTATCACTCTTGACCCTCCAGGTTCTGGTGAGTCTGCCTATCATCTCAGGGCTGAGATGAGGGGAGACCCCCGAGCCCTGCTCCCACACGACTCTCCACCCTCCCCTGAACCCCACACGGAGGAGCTCTTTGTACTTATCTCCTCTCTAACTCTTTTTACGTTTCTCTCAGGCCCCTCACGTGGGCTCTCAGACCATATGGGTGTCTCTGCCTCCGTAGAGCTGGAATTACAGGCACGTGCCTCCACGCCTAGCTTTCCTTTGGGTGCTTGGGATCCAACTCAGGTCCTCATGCCTGAGCATTAGGCATTTAACTCGCTGTGCCATGTGAGCAGCCCTCGCTTTACTTCCTGAGACTGTGTCTCACTAACGGGCCCAGGATGTCCTTGAACTTGTGCTTCTCCTGCCTTAGCCTACTGAGTGGGTGAGATCATAGGCCTGTTTCGCCAGGCCAGGCTTCCCACACTTCCATGGCAGGTTCAGTCTGCTTTCTTCCTTCCACACAGGAGGAAGAACTATGAGAGGTGGAGAGATCTGCCCAGGGCCACAAGGCTGGGCTACAGCAGACTGTCTTGTTTCAAGTTCCAGACAGATAGATGGAAGGATACCGAGGTTCAGTAGATCCATACTGGGTGTGCAGGTGTTAGACAGGCTCTGCCTGAGAGTGACTCGAGCACTCCAGCCCTAGGAAGGCCATCTATTCCCTGTGGTGGTTTGAATAGATGGCCCCCAATATATTCAGTTTTTTTTTTTAATTTGTTTGTAGTCTGCATCTGCAGCCACCTGGCTGGAGACAGTGTCACTGGGTAGATCTTAAGGTGTGGTGGTGGGTTTCAGGTTTCAATCTAAAGATATGCAAAGTGTGCCTAGCTGGAGTTCCTGAAGTGTGCTGTGCTGTGTGGCTTTTGGCTTTAGGCTTGTGCTTCTCTCTCTCTCTGCTTGGGCCTGTGAAGGCAGACAAGCTTGTTCTGCCATTATGGAACTTCCCCTGGATCTGTAAGCTTCAATAAATATCCCTTCCTCCATAACTGTGCCTGGTCTAGAAGTTCATCTCAGTGAACCTGAAGCTGCCTGCTACACCCAGGTTCAGTAGATCCATACAGGGCCGTGCAGGTGCTAGCGAGGCTCTGCCGAGAGTGACACGGCCACTCCAGTCCTAGGACAGCCATCTGTTCTGGGCAGAGTTAGGACAGAGGGAGCTGCCCACAGCTTCTCCACCAGCGAAGGCTGACGGATTTTTCTGCGGCCCAGGTGGAAAGACTCCCAGGGGAGGTCCCTGGTTGGTCTATGTTGGGTCTTGTGCTCACAGACTGAACCAATTAGTGGTGTTGCTCCAACAGGTTGCTGTGATCGGCAGCTCCGTGGGTTAGTGCCCTGCACAGTACAGGCCTACTGCTTGGGAAAGACACTGGGGTGGGGGCGGGGGGTGCTTGAAAATGATTGTCACCCTGTCACCACCAGGAACACATCACTGCAGGGACAGTGCCATGGCTGGGTGTTGGCAGATTGTCCTTACTGTTGAAACCTGTCATTTTCATTTTGTGGCAATAATGAAAATATTGAATGAATGAAAATATTATGCGAATTGCCCATTTTAGTGTCATATAAATTTAAGAGGTTTTGCCCAAAGAAAAGCTGCAGTGATTGGTGTAATAAACTCTTTAATAAGTCCGCTATTTACATTTTGGGAAAAGTAACCTTACTTCGAGTAGGGCCCCTGAGAGCTAGAGTCCCAAGGGTTTCCTGAGCTCTCCCGTCTGCGTCTGTGTCTGCGTGGGAGCTTGCAGAGCCCAGCTGGGTCCGCCATGGTGCCAGGCTGCCAGCGGGGCTTCTAATCTCACAGGCCAAAGATGCCGTCGTGTGGCCATGAAGCTGCCAAGGCCCCTTCTTTGCTCAAAGCCTTCAGTGACCCATGAGGTGCCAAGATGGAGGCTAACATTGTTCACCTGGACGTCTGGGCTCCCCCACCCCAGTAGCCCCACATCTCCCTTCTTTGCCCACGGGGTGGTTTGGCACGGTGTGGACTGAACGCGTGAGTGGACAGTGGCTTCCTTGGCCATTCTAGCAGTTGACGGTGAGACTCTGGTAGCCTAAAGGTTCCCGGGGCTCCCGGGGTTCATGGTGGTCACATTGTTGGAGAAGCCCCCGCCCGTGCCCATCCCTCGTCCCATGGAGGCCTTGGGATGGTTTCACGGCTCCTCTCCCATGCACTTCTAGACTCCCACCATTGCTGTTACCTTAGTCAGGAACATTCATCTCCCTGTTCTCACTCGATGGCTCCCGGTGACTTTAGGGCCCCAGTTTAGATACCAGCAGGGTCACTGTGTCTGTGTCCTCTGGTCCCTCAGGAGACAGTGCTTGCCATCGTCTTCTGATTGCTCGGTATCTGGCCCTGCCCTGGGGGACACTTAACCCTTCTCTGCTCAGTGAACCTGAGGAGAGCAAAACCAAGGTCCTGCCCTTTCAGGGCCCAGAGCCCCTCCACCAGTTCCCAGCATTTACTGATCCCGTGAAGCACTTTTTTTTTTTTTTGAGGCAAGCCCAACAGACTGGCCTTTTCTTATGTGTGAGAGAGAGAGAAAGAGAGAGAGAGAATGAACAAGAGAGAGAATTGGCGCTCCAGGGTCTCCAGTCACTGTAATAGAACTCCAGACGCTTGTGCCCCCTGATCACACATGTGTGATCTTGCGTGCTTGCATCACTGTGTGTCTGGCTTACACGGGACCTGGAGAGTCGAACATGAGTCCTTAGGCTTTGCAGGCAAGCACCTTAACCACTAAGCCATCTCTCCAGCGCCCCATGAAGAACTTTTTTATTTTAGAGAGAGAAAGAGACACACACAGAGACAGAGAATTGGCACCAGGGCCTCAGCTACTGCATTCGAACGCCAGATGCATGAGCCACCTAGTGGGCATGTGCGATCTTGCACTTGCCTCACCTCTGTGCATCTGGCTTATGTGGGACCTGGAAAGTTGAACATGAGTCCTTAGGCTTTGCAGGCAAGTGCCTTAACTGATAAGCCATCTCTCCAGCCCCCTGAAACACTTTTTAAATTTTAAAAAAATTATTCTTTTTTTATTGACAACTTCTATACTTACAGACAATAAGTCATGATAATTCCCTCCCCTCCAGTGGAAGGAATAAACAGAGGCAGGGGAGCATCCAAGTTCGCATGGACCATCTTGCCCCTGCTCTCACTCACAAGCCCTCTTTCTCAGGCTGCTGTCACCAGGGATGCAGCACGAGCAGGTGGTAGGGCAAAATCCCTCTCTGTTTGGGGTCTGGGGCAGTGGTTGCCCAGGATGCTAGGTGATGGCACCTGGCAGGATGCAGGAAGACCTTGATCTATGTCCAGGTGTTAAGTATTTTCAGTTTGCCCTAAGCAGCCAGGAAATTAGGAAGTGCTCCAGGCTAAAAGAAGGTAAGGCGGTCCCAGCAAGATATGAGCTATGCATAAGCCAGGCAACCGGGAGGGAGCCAGACCTCCACTAAGCCTGCTTGGCCATGCCTTCCTGACCACCCGATGTGCCCATAAGCTCTTGGCCAGTGTGTCTCATGGCAGAGAAAGAGAAAGGATCACACGTTCCCAGCGCCTTCTTCTTGGTCAAGGAAGAAGCCAAGGGATCCAGCACTGTGCCTGCAAGTCCCAGGGCCCTAGCTTTGTGACGAGGGTGTCTCACCACCAGTCCTGCCTTCCCACAGCGCTGTAAGTGTGGGGAAGTTTCCGAACCCCTCTTCTTAAAGGTGCCTTCATGACAGCAACCCCTCCACCTCAAGATCCCACAGGTGTGGGGAGCCTTCACGGGCAGTGATCAAAGGGAGCTAGCCTCTCAGTGGAGAGTGCCCATGGCTTCCCACTTTCCTCATCAGGTAGGAGCTGCTGGTAGTGGCTGTGATGGTGGCTGCCCTGCTGTGTTGGCAGCAGTAGCTAGGATGGTGGGCGTGGTCTTGGTGCTGGGCGTGGCTCAGGTGGTAGGTTGTGACTCTAGTTTCTCCCTAGTGCAGGCTGGATTAACAGGATGTGATGCTCAGGTGCTTGGTTGTTTAAAGGGTTCCTTCCTCCCTTCCTGTCCCCAGGAACGCCTGGTCAGCTCTGGTGGAGAGCTCAGTGTGGGGCTTGGCACTCACAGCCGGGTCCCAGGCCCAGCCCTGCTGTCCTGACTGGCTTCTGCACAGAAGCTCAGTGGTCCTCTATCTCCACACAAGGCGCCACCTGCCCCAGCCTTTGTTTCCATAGAGGCCCATGGAGAGACACCTGCCCTGGGCTCACTTGAAGTTTCCCTGGTTCGTATGGAGGGTGAGGCCTGAACCTCTCACAAGGGTCCCAACAGGGTCCGGAGGTGCCTGGTTGCTCCCCTCCCCTCTCAGCCAGTCTCTGAGGTGGCTCCTTACTCCAACTTGTAGACTCGTCCTCTTGGAGTTCACAAGCTAGTCATCTCTTCACCTTCCCTGAGCTGTCACAGACCTTCTGGCCTGCCTCTTGGGGTTGGACACTGTATCTACCTGCTAACTGCCCTGTCCTCAAAGTCCAGAAGCCCCCATGCAGGTCCTGTGCTGCGTCTAATGGTCCCTGGTTAGGCCCTGACCCTGGGATGCAAGGTGTTTCCTGTCAAGCGATCGATGGAGCTAGTTGCAGTCCTGCCACGACCGAGTGGTCTGATGGGATCCAGCCCAACTCTGCCAGGCCTGGCCCCAGTGTTCAGGCTGGTGGCACACGGTGCTGGCTTCCTGGCCAGGTGTTGATGACCGTGCGTGGGCATAAACTATTCTTGGGGCTTCCTAGGGCCATAGTGTGTGACCTGTCCACGACGTTTGCTCCTTATCTGCCACACCTGGCCGCTACAAGCAGGCCAAGGTTGCTGCAGGGAGAGCGAGGGTGGGTACACAATGGGTGCTCAGGGCAGGGCAGAGGGCTGGCACCTTCTCTGAAGAAGTCATTGTACTGGGGCCCGGTGAGGTTAAGAGCCGGGGCAGTAGCGTCTGTCACTCGTGGCTACGGAACCCCTGGAGGACTCCGGAGAGAGACCGCAAGCCTTGCGGGCTCCGTCCCTTGCTGCTGGTGACTCATCCGGGACACAAAGATTGCCCAGGACCTGGGACGAGCTGGTGTGCTCCAGATTCCAGGACATATTGGGGTGTCAGCTGCAGGAAGGCAGGGTTTTTGCCTTGCTTCCCCCCTTGGTGGTGCCTGGAATGTGGAGGGAACGTGCAGGGCGCGTTCTCACCCTCCCGCAAGCATGTGGAAACGAAGCCCGGAGATGCGAGGTTGGGCCAGTGACCCTCCAGCGTCATGCCCTGGATTCCCCCAGCTGAAGAAAGCACCGTCCCTGTGGTGTGTGCATGTGTGTGTGTGTGTGTGTGTGTGTTTACACGTGTGCGTACAGTCCACACCTCAGTGTGGAGAGACACACTTAGAGGTGGGGCAGAGGTGGCAATGACACGCCCAGCAGATGTGACGATGACCCGGCATTGTAGCTGAGCTGCACCTGAGGACCGGAGAGCCGCAGCAGAGCGCAGGAAATGGCTGGGGGAATCCAGGGCGTGTCGCCGGAGGGTCACGGGCCCAGCCTTCCATCTCCGGGCTTCATTTCCACGCGCTTTTGGGAGGGGGGGAACGCGCCCTGCAGATTCCCTCCACATTGCAGGCACCACCAAGGCGTGGAGCAAAGCAAAGACCCCGACTTCCTACAGCTGACGCCCCGAAGGCCACTTCTCAAAGTGTCATCTGCGGAACCCTAATGGGGAGCCTGAGTTGCTCTCAGAGGTTCGGCAAGGTGAAAACCGTTTGGTAGCGCTGCCCACATGTCGTTCGTGGGCTCTGACCCACACGCGAAGTTCTGATGCAGGAGTGAGATCAAGGCGGTGGCCCCAAGCTGTGCCTCTGGCATGGCGTGTGTCCTCAGTGACACACCAGTGACACACGGCTACAAGCATCCAGCTACGGAAATTCTGTCCCTTCTGCTTGCCACTGCTTTTGAAGGTGCCTGGAAAATACTTCTGATAAAAACTTGACCTTGAGGCTGGGTCCATGAGGAAGTTTTGTACAGTGTCCTACGCCAGTCTGGCTGGAAAGCGACAAGCTCATGAAGTAGGCCCCCTCTGTCTGCTTTTGTGAGGGAAGCTGAGGCTCGGGGCCCTGACTAGTACAGGCCTCTGTAGAATGACCTCTCAGGTGACATCTTACCTGGGGCTGGTGGCTTAGCCGTCCCCATGAGCCGCCCTGTGCTGAAGGGAACCTGGGTTGGATGGATGGTGGACGGCCTGCAGCACAATGGGATCTGGTTTTCCCTGGGTTCTCATACCGGCTCTTCTCTGAACCTGCAGAGTGACCTTGTGACTTTACTGTCCTCTCCCTGTGGACCCCTGTGCCTCCACTGACTAGGGACTTCACTTTAGAGGGTGCCATCTCTCCCTGCCAGTATGGAGCAGGGCAGGGCATGGCCTGCTGTGGGTGCCCAGCTGTCTAGACATTAGCTCTCAAACTGCCAACACACACAAAAATAGCAGCCTGCCTCAGCTCCATCCCCACTGGAGACATACGCTGCCTCTAGGGGGCAGCAGTTGGCCAGTGGTGGGAGGGGCTGAGCCCTTTCCCAGAGGCCTGAGCTGCAGACCTGGACACAAGGCCATGTCGCTGGCTTGGGCAGTGGGGAGAAAGGACAGGGCCTGTGGCTTGGAGGCACTACCTTGTGCCAGCTGCTGCTTCTCTGTCCCCAGGGGCCTCCAAAAAACCTGTCTGGTAAATTCACTGTCTCCTTGTCCAGGCAAGAAAAACTGGGGGGAAAAGACCAAGTGGCCACCAGGCCTCACAGAGGACAGGACAAGGCAGAGGAGGACTGAGCTGCATGAAATCATGGGAGAGGCTCTGCATTTGCTAGAGTGAGGGGCAGACACAGTCTCCATCCATGCATCCATCCATCCATCATTCGTTTACTCATTCATTTGTTCACTGGTTACCTTCCACTTGGCAAGGCTCATTGCATAATGAGGACTGTGCTAAGACCCTCTCTGGACCTCAGTGTCTCTATCTTTAAAACAGAGGGGGTTTAAGCTATAAGGGTCTCCCCCAGAACCTTATGAAGACCAGCTACTCAGTTGCCAGGAGCCTTGGGGAGAGGCTGAGTGGATCTCAACCCCATGCCTGCCCGGAAACAAGGCTCTTCCTGCAGGCAGATGCCCTCTGTGACCCCATCACAGCCCCACTTCCAGGTCTGCACCCTCTCCATGCCAGGTTCCAAGGAAGGACTGTGGGTTTGTGCCACAACCTGGCACCTGGTATGAGTGGGAGATCTTCAGGTGGTCAGGGAACAAATGACCACCCTCCAGGGGCTCACGAGGGGCCTTGGCTCCTCGCCGAGACTCTTGGGTTTTCGCAGACTCTTCACGTACACGGTTAATACTAACCAGGGGCGTCTGTTGTGCACAGCCGTGGGGAAACTACAGCAGGTGGTGGCTGAAGGAAGTGGCTTCACACATCTCTTGAGTCCGTGGTGGTGGGCCGTGGAGTTGTTAGAGCAGGAGTGGAACAGCATGGGGAGAGCACTGAGCCCACCTGGATAGCGAAGTTCCCAGGGGTCACCAGGGAGAGGCGGCAGGGGTTGAGGGACACAGCTTCTGGAGGTGGCTAGTTTGTGATGGTGTCCAGCAGAAGGGGTCAAGATGTCCCTTGTCTGAAAGGGTTGTGTTTGTGAAAGACCTGTGGACCTCTCAGGGACAGGACCCCTCCAGGCAGCCAGGCATCCACAAAGGCAACATTCGCCATCTGTGTCAGTCACAAACTGCCTTAGGTAGGTGCCCTGTCCTGTGTTCTACATGAGGAAGGAGAGGGTCAAGGGCTGTGAGATCATCCCGAGATCACCCAGCTCTGGATGAAATAATAAGAGGGATATGAATGTGGGGGACAGGCCTTGAGGTTACACCCCCTACATATATGCCAACACATTCACAGGGCCCTCAGCTTATACGCTTTACCTGTATACCAATGCATGCGTGCACACGTGCACACACACACATGCACGCAGGGGCTGTGAGCTTATATGCTTTACATGTATACCAATGCATGCACGTGCACACACACACACACACACACACACACACACATACACACACACATGCACACACAGGGCCCTGAGCTTATACTCCTTACATGTGTACTGACACACTTTGAATACACACTCTGACACATATACACACCCAATGCAATACATGCATAAAATTAGCACACAGCATCACAGATAGGCACATACACACTCCACTCATATATCCAACCCACTCAGACGCACGCACCTACAGACACGCACACATGTGCACGTCTACATGCCCCCTCGAAAGCCACACTGTGTCCAGCAGCAGGCTCAGCACGTCCAGCTCCTCCATGACGTCCGGGGTGCTTTGTGCGGCCTCTGTTGCGGCCTGCACAGTCGCAGACTCACTGCAGAGGCCTGCGCGGGCTGAGCAAGAGTGTTCTGGGCGCCGGGGCCTCAGCACCCAGCTCTGCTCCAGGGTGAGCCCCACTTGTTTCGGGGACCCGCTTCCTGCTACTGCTGCTTCCTGTTTCCTTTTGTCTGTGAACACACAAGACTGTGACAAATGCCACAGGTGGGGCCCGGGGACCTTATAGCGCCTTTGTTACTTTCTTGAGGGCCTGACTTCTGCATATGACCCCACTCTGAGGGGCTAGACGTTGAGGGCTCCTACATGGGGATTGGAGGAACATAGTTCAACCCATAATGCCCCCTCGGCTTTCCTGCAGGGGGCATGCTGGGGAGAGGGGTTCTCTGCACATGGTCATCATTCTTCCTTGGGGGAATGCCCGTTACTCCCCTTCATTGCTGCAGAATCACCCTTCCCATGAACCCCAGCCCATTCCCATCATCCTCAGCACCACAGCCACAGACCCTGTGAACACAGCAGACGCCCGTGCAGTGGAGCATCCTGACCCTGCACCCTCTAAAGCAGGAGTTCTTAAGTTGCAGGGTCTTGGATCCACCTAGGGTCTATCTAACCCACTATGCCTGGGTGGGGCCAGCCCAGTGTGTCTTGTGAGCCACGGGCCCTGAGGTGGTGTCTGGCCAGTCTGCTCACCCATGGGTCCCCTGAAGGAATGCAGGTAAATCAGAGACAAAGGCCTTCCTGGTGGGGATGCACCCCACCCCCCAGCTCCTCCCCCATGGCCATGGCGTCGCCTCTGCCTTGTAGCCACCCAGGATGGCCGGGACCCTTCTGTGGCAGATGGGCAGGGGTGTGCGAGACCCACAGTCCTTTCTCTTGTCCTTTTATTTGTCATCCGCCAGCTCTGTGCTGGCTCAGGACCCCCTTCAGGGACAGATGTCACCAGTGTCCTTAGAGAAGTCACTGCATTTGTAAGGAGCTGGACTTTGTCACTAGACATTGACACTGTTCAGTGCTGGAGGCCAAGCTGTGGAAAACACACATTTCTAATTAAAATTGGAATTAATCCTCTCCCCAACTACCTGCTATCTGCAGCCCGGATGAGCACAAGTTTTATTCTGCTAATTAATGTTATCACTGCTTGCGTTATTTACATAAGCAGATAGAATTCACGAGGGCACACGGGAGCTGATGGGAAACTAAAAAAAAAAAGGGAAATTTAAGTTAAAAAATTAATTACCTTGATCCTCCCCCTTGTGTTCTAATCGCAGGCCTGCAAGGGCCCCTCTGTGTGCCCCTCCCAAGCCCACAGCGGCCCTGTCTTTGATAAGCTCTAACCGAGGGGAGGCTGGAGAGGGCCGTGGAGAGGTGTGATGGGGGAGGGATGAGCTTTAGCCGGGGGCGCCTGGAAGCCCCCAAGTATGTGATCGCTACTCACCGTTTCTGGCGTTGGGGCTTCTGTTGCCCAGTTAAATTGATTCTAAGCACTGCATTACGGGCTTGAAAAGTTCCTGGCAGATTCATAAATCACGCTAGCTGCTCTTGCGTTCAGCAGGGCTTCTGGAGGTCCGAGGAAGGCTCTCTGGGAAGTGAAGCACAGTCCTGGAGATCCATGGCTGTCTGTGGCCATCTCTGGCTAGACCAAATGCCACCTTCTCTGGGGACCTTGTCCCGACCTGGTGCCTAGGCACAACCCCCTCTGCCCCTGCCTCCCCGGCCCCTTGCCCGCTGCACGCGCTGCCTCTTCCAGACATGGCTGTGGCTTGCTGTCTTCCCCTGCCACACCGCATACTTCTGCAGGGCCTCAATGACACTGTCCCCAATTAACGCAATGCATGGCATACCCAAGTGTCTGATAATGAACTGCTGGCCCAACATGTAGGTGTGTGGATACAATGCTGCTCTCCCCACCCATGGTGAATGGCTGCAGCACCCTAGCTCTAACCATTACTGAGCACAGCGCCTGGGCCTCGGTTTCCACACTTGTGGGAGGCTGCATGACCTCAGGGTCAGGTGGGCAGTGCATCAGAGGGAAGGAACTGACCCCCGTATGGCCTCTCTGACCACCTTGGGATTAAGGACATCTACGGGTGGACTAGCACACATCAGGAGGGGAAGGAGGAAGAGAACTTTGAAATGCTACCCCCACCCTACCACCCCCATGCAGGGAACAGATGTGCAAAGTCTGAAAGAATTTCCTCCCCAAAGACACTCTGGTGTACTTTCCCCTCCTTGAATGAAGGGAAGAATGAGGCTGAGTGGAGAGCAATTATCCCAATTGAGGCGGAAATCTGTTATGAAAGGGAGAGAAATGAGGATCAGGCAGGAAGTGCTTGTCCCCTGGCCCCAGTCTATGCCCGTCTCCCCACTTAGCAGAGAGGACTGTCCTTGGTACCCAGTGTCCACTCTGAAGGGCTAGGCCCATGGCACCCAGTGAGCCTCTCCACTCAGGCAGACCTCATGGCCCCCACAGGAAGGGTTCATGGAAACTGGCAGAAGCTGAAGCTTCCAGCTAGGCACAGGGAAGAAAACCCCAGAGCCAGCATCCCCTCAAAGCTGCAGGCGTTGGGTGGGGCAAGGCTGGGTGACACTGCAGGTTGTAGGAAGCTGGGCCTCTTGTGCCCCTGTCACCCCGAAGGCACTTTGTGCTTGCCGGATTGGGCTCTTGTAGTCCACCTGTCCCTTGAGGTCGCTGGTCCCTTTCTCCCGGCTGCGGCTCCACTTCAACCTGGACCTACCTCAGAGTCAACCTGGGCCTACCTCAGAGTTCCAGAAGCTGTTCTGCACAGCCCTGCCAGGGGCATGAGAGGAAAAGTGCCAAGGTCACATCATGCACCTGGATGGCCATGGTTCTTCTTTTTTTAAAAATTTATTTAAATTTATTTTTATTTATGAGAGAGAGAGGCGGGGGGGACCAGGGCCTCTAGTCACTGCAAATGCTGTCTGCGCCATAATGTGCATCTGGCTAACATGGGACCTGGAGAATTGAACCTGGGTCCTTCGGCTTCGCAGGCAAGCACCTTAACCGCTAAGCCATCCCTCCAGCCATGGTTCTTCTAAGCCTCCTCAAGGTGCTCGCTGTGAGATGGGGATCTGCAGCCAGGGCGGAGCCACATGCTGGGCCTGGAGAGAGCACAAAGTCACACTGCAATCTCCAGCTCTTGGGCAGCAGGGGTCAAGTTGGCCCAAGAATTCTGTGCCCCGAAAGCACACTCCACTCTTTTGGGCTGGGCTGTGCCCACTTAGGGGCTTCTTTTCTCAAAAAAAAAAAAAAAAAACCCTAAATCAAATTTCTATCTTGCCCACCAAGGCTCAGGGAATCTTGCAGAAGAGAGAGCAGAAAGATTGTGAGCAGGTCAGGGCGGGTGGGAATAGCCTCAGACACCACATTTGCTCCATCCCTGCAGAGATTGACTGGGGCCCCTTGGTCCCCACAATGAGCACCAATAACCCCACTGAAGACCATCAGCAGAATTGGGATGGGGGGCTAGGGGTGCAACCTTTTATAAGAAAAAAAATCAATTAAAAAAAGAAAAAAAAAACAACCATGGACCTCTGACTTGGGCTCACCAAGCAACTCCAGGTAGGTGGACGCCAATGATCTCTGCCATCATTCTGTGCCTGTCTTCTTTACCTTGGGCCAGACTCCTGCTGGAATCCGAGTGGGGTGTTAACCACCAAGTCTAATCATCTCATCCCCGCCTTCAAGGCTGAAGGCACAGAGGCAAGCCATCATTCTAAACTGGAAACCGCCTTACATTCCAGGACCAGCAAAGAACTCTCACGACAGACAGTCCCCCAGATGAAGACACTGCACCTTGTGGGAAGCAACTTGTCCCCTCAAGAAATAAGGATATCTATAGACCAGAGCTGACAATGATGACCCAGACCACACCTTCACCAGGACTGCTTGAGAATGTTCCCTCTGACCCACTTCTCCCTCTGCTTAAACCTAAAGCTCATGTCAGAGCCCTGAACCCCTTTATCTGTTTTCTTCCCGACAAATTGACTAAATCTCCTCTCTGCCTTCACCATGAATCATCTCTTTTTCTTTAATTTTATTTATTTATTTTTTTTTGAGAGAGAGAGAGAGAGAGAGAGAGAGAGAGAGAGAGAGAGAGAGAGAGAGAATGGGCTGCCAGGGTCTCCAGACACTGCAAACAAACTCCAGATGCATGCGCCATCTAGTGCATCTTGTTTATGTGGGTCCTGGGGAATCGAACCTAGGTCCTTTGGCTTTGCAGGCAAGTGCCTTAACTGCTAAGCAATCTCTCCAGCCCAATGAGTCATCTCTTTAATTGGAAGATTGGAAAGGGTAGCTGAGTGTTGTTTATTAGGGCTGCCAGAGCTGGCTTTTTGCTAGTTAGAGAGGGGGGATGGACCCCTTTCTTAAAGCCAGCAGCATTTAAAACCGGGGGCTGAGACTGTAGGTCTCTGAAGAATGGGATCTGATTATATCTCTGGCTCTGGGTGGAGATGTGACCTTCTGACCTGCCTGGAAGATCACTACATTACTATTTAGCACAGAGCCAACAAGGACACTACATTGTCCTCTCCCTTAAGCCGTAATCCAAATGGGCCTGCCAATCACCGGAATAGGAAAACTCCACTCAGGGATCCATTCTAGAGACTGTAAGTATGAAGTGTAAGTATAAAGATGACCCAAAACTATGTAATGGTTGAGAAGTGGAAAACGACTCGTCTTTATAGAGTCCGTAGGCTGAGGCTTGCCAGAGAAGGGAGCAGCCAGACTAGAGCCCAGAGCTTTTTATGACTTCCACCCTCTGGCCCACACCTAACTGTGTCTCCAGCTGGGGTGGGCCTGGGCCAGCAAGCGCTTGTTTGACAGTGACCAGAGGGTCAGACACCTCCTCCCTCTGATCCCAAGGAAGCCTCTGGCAGCAGATGGGGGGGGGGCAGACAGGGATGCAGCAGTGGGCACTGAGTAGTTTGGGGGCACGAATAAAGTCAGGCTGCAGCGGCTGGTGTGTCAGAGGCAGCTCTGGGCCCTGGGTGAGACACTTCTCTTGCAGTTTCTATTTCCTACTTTAACAAGCGGAAAGAACTCAGTCCTTCCCCTGGGCCTCTTATGGGCTGTAATGTTGGCTGTAGCTCTGGCCAGCTCCGGTTACAGCTGGGTGAGGCCAGGCTGCAGTAACCAAGAGCCCTAGCTTCAAGGACTTCGCGCTGTACGCCCCCTTCTTGCTCGTGTCCAGTCTACCACAAGCTAGGGTCTTAGCCCACTTGGGCATCTGTGACAAAATCCCTTACAGTTCTGAGGAACCCCTCCTGGCCCTTAGGTAGTGCTATTACCCGTGGAAGGGTGTGGGGTCTCTCAGGCCCAAACAGACAGCAACAATGTCATTTTAAGGGACCAGAAAGAGCTTTGAGGGACGTTCGCAGTTTCGGGACGGGCCTTCTGCTCCCTTCCGTGTTTGCTGTGTGTTGGAATCCCACAGGCGAGGCTGAGGGCAAAGGAAGAGAAGGGAGCCAGGAGCTCATCTTCAGACCCCACCCCTTCCTGGGAGTCTAACGGGGCCCCTGCCTCCTGGCCAGATCTGCTGAGGGCAGTGGCTGCAGCGGCGACACCAGGCTCTGCCTCAGGGTGGGTGGCCAGTGCCTGCTTTTTGCTCAGGTGGCCTGCTGCAGCGTGGGGACCTGATGAGGCAGGGTCCTGAACTGCAGAACCGCTTCACTCTAGGATGGCAGAGGTCCTGCTCAGGAAGCAGAGAGGGCTGGCAGTCAGTGCCATCTCAGCCTCAGTGACAGTGACCGGGCCCATCCTGTTCACCATGTCCTTGGAGAATGAGGACACACAGGGCACTGGGGAGTGCCACAGTCTTGGCGACAGTGACTGAGGCACGGGACTGCCGTGGGCCTGCTGGCTGTGTTGTGCCCTGGGGAAATCCCAGAGACGGTCATGGTCATGGGGAGGGCTCTGTTCAGCCTGGCCATCTGTCTGGCTTTGGGTGCAGGGGGTGCCTCACTACCCTGGGGCCCACAGAGCCCCCTACATGGGTATACAGCAGGAACAGTGGGGTCAGGGTCTACTGCCTGCCTGTGTCATGGGCGAGGGGCTTAGGGGGGAGTGACTCTGTCATCTCCGGAAAGTGACACTTGGAGGGGATGGCCTGGTCCTCATTTAACGTTTGCGCCATGCTGAGTGCTCTCTGGGACAGCAGCTGCATCTGCAGGGACACGCAAGGCTGTAGGGGCTGGCGCAGGACTTAGGGGATCCACAGGGCTGCTGGGCCACAGAGTGAGGGGCTTTGACCTGCATGTCCCAACAAAGAGCTTGTGGGGGATGGAGAGGGTGGAAGAACAAGGAAGATAATGTGGGAACATGGCCCTCCCTCCTGCCTGGCATCTTGAACCTAAGTTTGTAGATTCTGGGTTGGGATTGAAAATTCTCCCCAACTTCTCACCCTGCCAGCATCACACAGCCTTCCGTTGTGATATCCCGAAGGTCTCTTCCATGAAGACAACAGCACCCCCTACCCTTCTTCCCCACCCTGCTAGGCTATTCCTTTGGGAGCCAAAGAAGTGGTCTAACCCCCTACTTGGGGGGCTCGGAAGTGACAGGAGGCCCCATTCACCCTTTGAGATTCCCTAGTGCTTCAGGGCCCCCACAGCTCTGTCATGGGCAAGTGGTGTCTTTACTTGGGGAAGTCACCCTATAGACACTGGAGGGTGTGGCGAGGTTGGTGGGTCCCTGTCTGGCAGGCCAAGGTGCCCAGCCCCTTCTGCTGCCAGGCACAGTGGGGGTCATGAGGGCCTTGGAAGACTCCAAGCTGATTCTAAGCAATGATCTTCCTGGACAACATGTTTGGTAGTGTGAATGTATGTCCCCCATTGACTCAGTTGTTTTATCAAAGCTTGTATCTTGGGCCTCTAGCTGCCTGGCTGGAGGAGGTGTCACTGGGGAGAGATCCTGAGATCCAGCCCAAAGGTGTGCAGAGCAGCCTGAGCTGGTGGATTTTCGTGCTTGTTGATTTTTGGTATTGCTGGCTGATGGTGGTTTCTCTTTCCACTTGAATTTATGAATGGGAGCCAGCTTCTTCCACCGTGGATGGGACTTCCCTGGATTTGTTAGCTTGAAATAAATCCCTTCCTACTCTAATCTGTGCCTAGTTTTGGTGTTCATACAAGCTATATGAAGCTGTCTACAACAGAAATTTTATACTAGGAGTGGGGCATTGCTTCATGATGAATCTGGCCATGCAGATTTTGTTCTTTTGGAACTTATGTATTGGAGGAATATGTATGGACTTGGTACTTGTGACTGCAGAAACCTCACAGTGTGGTAGGCCACATTTTGTGGGCTATTTATGGTGAGTGCTCAAAAATTCTAAGTACAGAGAGGATTGTATTTGGAGCCTTTGCCTATGAACTTTCAAAGGGGAAGGAGAGATTGCAGAGAACTTTGTTGGAACTGGGCTACTGGCATAAAGACTGGCTACATTCTGATGCCCATGCCTAGATAGTTTGGTCAAGGTTGAACTGGCAGATGACATAGAGCTAAGAGATATAATTTAAAGTTGGAAAACTTTAAGGAAATTTAAGGTTACTGGCACAGAGGCAGGTTTTGGTTACTGAAGCTGCTATTGTCAAGCATATCACCATGATTAAGGATGTCCCAAGTGCCTTACATTGAAACAATGGAAAGCTGCCTCCCATGATCCACCCAGGAGAGGCTAAGTAGTACAAGTGCAAACTCTTTTGAAAAGGAGAAACCTTCTCTTCAAGGTCATAACTTATTTCTCCCTGGATTAACAATAGAGTTGTGTCTTTGCATACCTGGTATTGGCTTTGGAAGCATGAAAAATGCATGAAAGTGACTCATGAAGTACACATGGTTCTAGGAGCTGTTGCTGAGACACAACATATGAAGCAGGGCATGATGTCCCATGTAGAGACCAGTGAGGCCATTGTAAGATGGACCATTGTTTGCAATGGAGACCCAATAATGTCTTGGATATGACATGACTGTGCAAGGGCTGCCATGGATTGCCATTGGCTCAGAATGAATGTTGTCCCTGGCTACTCAGCCCAGCTGGAGGGATGGAAATTGAGAATCCAGAGACTGTCATCACTGGTTGCGGATGTTGGATTTGAA
Organism: Dipus sagitta; assembly: GCA_036346955.1. Lineage (NCBI taxonomy): Eukaryota > Metazoa > Chordata > Mammalia > Rodentia > Dipodidae > Dipus > Dipus sagitta. The sequence continues at coordinate 208,916,930 of CM070771.1, forward strand.
CTGTAGATGTCTGATGTTTACTTGATGGTTATTGATTTTGCATTGGTCCAGTATTTCTTTTCTATGCCTTATTACAATGGAAATGTTTACTCTGTGCCATTAAATGTTGGAACTTGTTTTGATTTTACAGGACTCAAAGTTAAAAGACAGTCTTGAATATCAAATGAGACTTGGGACTTTGGAACAATCTTAATGTTGGTAAAGACTATGGGAAACTTTGGGGTTGAACAGAAAACATTTTGCAATGTGAGTCTAGTAGAGGCCAGGGGAAGAATGTGCTAGTTTGAATGTACAACTCTCATAGACTCAGGTGGTTTATTAGAGCTTGTAACTTGGGTCTCCAACCACCTAGCTGGAGGAAGTGTCATTGGGGATGGATCTTGAGCTCCAGCCCAAAGTTTTGTTTAGGAGAAGATCTGAATTCCAGTGCAAAGGTGTGCAGAGAAGTCTGAACTCTGGCAGAACGTTGTGTTTTCTTCTTTTTGGTGTTTCTGGCTGCTGGTGGTTTCTATCTCTGCTTAGATGAATGGGAGCCAGCTTCTTCCACCATCGATGGAATGTCCCTGGATCTATAAGCTTGAAACAAATCCCTTCCTCCCATACACTGTGTCTGGTTTGGATGTTCATCCCAACAACATGAAACTGTCCACAACAACATGAGGTTCCCTCTAGGCCAAGTGCATCAGCAGGCTTTGCATTCCCACCAGGTGTGGTACAACGGCAGTGACACCCTTGGAGTTGGTTTTCTGGGCCCTGCTCCTGTGATAGCAGCTCTACTAGGAAGACACGAGTCAACTCACCCCATCACTAGCCCCTTCCTAGGCAGCTTTCTGTCACTGTGGAGCACATGTCTGTCAGAGAAAGCTTAAGGGAGGAAGGATTGCTTTGGCTTGGGGCTCAGCAGGTTCCAGCCCACAGTCCTTAGCTCTGCTGCTTCTGGGCCCAAGGAGAGGCTGAGCATCGTGGCAGTAGCTGCATGTGGCCGAGGCTGCTCACCTCATGGTGTCTGGGAGGCAGAGAAGGAGTAATAACAGGGCGCCAGTCCAAGTTACACCCTGCAGAGATACCTCCCAGTGACTTACTTCCTCCATGCAGGATGCACCTTCCATAGGTCAACCAGCTCCTCAGACTGAAATTTCTCAGTGGACCAAACCACTGATTAGACAAGAGCCCTTGCAATCTAACTGGCTCTGGAAATGCCCTATGTATGGAAAGGTTTGAGTCTGTCTCAGCAGAAAAAGTCCTGCAGGCCCCTGCCTCAGACATGGAGCACTGAGGAGAGGGGCCAGGCCTTGCCTGTCCCTCCTGTCTCCTTCCTCATGATGGCTGAGGCTGGTGTGGCAAAGGCCCCTGTTATTCCCATTGCACCAGCTCTGAGCAGCAGAACTGAACTGCTCATAAAGACTAGGGACAGTTCCTGCCTTCCTGTGATTTCCCTCACCTGTCACCACATGTCCCACCTGCCTCCCTACGGCCTAGCTAGGGATGTCTTACCCTGCGTAGCTCCTTCCTCTGTGTGTCCCAGGCCGACCTACTGCCTCTGTTGTAGTGCGCAGGTCATAGAACCAGGGACTCGATGGGATGGGACCTCCCCCCAGTTGTCGTCCTGAGATTCCCTTGGTGATGAGCCCTCCTCTCAACCTACCTGGGCAGGCAAAACACAGGACCCGGTGCCAAGAGGCTGATGTTGAGGGGAAGGGTTTGTCAAGTCCTGCTCCTGGGAAGAATATTCTGGGTCCACCCCATCCCATGCAAGCTCCAGAGCAGGGCCAAGGGGCTTCTTGGGTCCTCGGTTTTGGGCAGAACATTCTGGATCCCATTACTTCCAATACCCAGTGGAGGTCCTGTTCTCTGCTCAGATGTGGGGTGGTCTCATGGGACAAGGCACCTGCCCTCCTGGCACTCTGTGGACTGGCCAAGCTCTGCGGCAGACCTCACTTCTGGGAGCCGTGGGCTCTGAGTTTCCTGCCATCTCCCTGGAGTCTGGGGCTGGCTTCCTCTATCAAAGCCTATGTGACAAGAACCCTGGTCGAGATGCTGCTGGGCCAGGGGGCACTGTGGCCAACAGGATAACCCAGACAGAAAGTAGGAGTTTGGGGCCTTGAGCAGCCACACACCAACCTAGGAATATCTCATCTAGTGGTGCCAGGAAGGACAGCAAGGACGAGGATGAGAGATGCCAGCTGGGACCCTGCTGGGAGAGTCCACATACAGTGGATATGCAGATGATGTCCCCCCATGGGCTGGGAATATCGAAGAACAGTGGGCATCCCACAGCATCTGTCCTCTGTCTAAACCGAGCCCCCTTCCCCGTGGCAGGCTCCTGTTTCCTGTTGAAGCCCTCTTCTGCCCATACTAGGCAGGCTTTGATGGGCTCCTGGAGATCCAGCCCAGCCTCTGATGACCCCACTGGTGCCTGGCCAGCTCCTGTCTGGTCACAGGGCTCGCTGTCCATGTCTCTTCCCCTTCTGTCCTCTGCATTCCTTCAGCTCCCAGTCCCTAGCTCTCGACTCGGGCCCCCTCCCCTCTCTCATTGCTTTTCTGGTAGAAAAACAGGCAGACCCTGCCCCAGCCCTTCCTGGTGTGGAAGCAAACTAAGTGGGTTGCCACGTTGCATTTCCCATGGACTCTGTCTTCTACTTAACCTCATCTCATTTTGATATGGACGCAGAATTGCTTCATGTATTTTCGTTGCTCGCGGCTGACCCTGTACACAATTACTCAGAACAAATGGACATCGGGTGGCAAAGAGCAGGACTAACAAGGCGTCCTTCTGCTGCTGTGTCCTCCCTCCACACTCAGCCCACTGCTGTGCTCTCCACCAGCTCCTGTGATAGTTCCTGAGGGGCAGAGTGGACATGGGCTGGGACCACAAGGCCTTGTTGGAGGGACTGTCCACAGGGAGGCGTCCATCAGCTCCCTCGGACTCTGAGGTTTGAGCAATGGTTCGCTCAACAAACACTTCTCTTCCGCTGAGCCACTCTGTCCTTCACGAGGCCTCAGCTTCTTGTCTATGACCTGAGTTCAAGTTCACAGTCTTCTGGATCCTTGCTAGGCATTTCAAAACGAATGCTCTCCTGAGCAGCCACCACAGGGGTGGGACTCCAGCCATCACGTTCCTTCAGTAAAACCTGGTTCCCATGTGGCTGTGTGACACCCTCACCCTGTCCTGGCTCATTTACTCTTGTTCTGACACAATACCTGGGCCTGGATACTTGAGAAGGAAAGAAGTTTATCTAGGCTGTGTGCTCTGGAACTGGGAAGGCCAAGGCTGGGTGATGGCATCTTGTGGGGACCTGATGCTTCATCTTAGGGCTGGAAGTGGTCGGACAGACAGCTAGTGGAGAGGAGAATGGCCTTGAGAGGGAGTCAGGTAGCTTTGTTAGGTAGTTTAGGGTGACTGGGTCCCCAAAGTGAAAAGCAGAAATGTCCTGAAGTCTGCCCTTGCAATCTCCACTTCGCTACAGAAGGATCTTTCCTCTCCTCATCTCTTGACCAAAAGAGTTTCCGAGATCTATTTTTGAATAAATAACCTGAGCCCCTCCCTGGGAGGGAGTTCCCTTTTCTAGAATTTAAATCTGATCCTGGCATGGTGATTGGTTAAGCTCAGCTCCAAAACTAGGCATCCCTGCTGGCCTCTTCCTGAGCCAGCCCTTGAACCTACACCAATCAGCTCCCTGTCAGACTCACCTGAACCTGAGGGTAAAGCCTACCACAGTAAGATTATAAAAGGATGCTTACCAGGTGGGTGGCCATGGCCTCTTTCTGGCTGTTAGTCTGTCCTAAGCCCCCAGATCTCTGCTCTAGTAAACCCTCTTGTTTCAGGCCAACTGAGCTAAGATGGGGGGAGGGGACCCCTGCTCTTCCCGGGCATCACCTCCTTTCCCCTCTCTCATGATGGGACCTCTCTGTGCTTCCTCTTATTTCCTTCTCTTAATTTAATAAGGTCTCTAACCCTTACCCTTGGGCCTATGGATTTTAATTCTTTAAATCCATAAGACAAGAATCCAGGGTGCCCTAAAGTTATTGGTGTTTTGGTATATATTTGTGTATTGGCGAGGAACCCTGTGATGGTTAAAGTGTTGTCCACTTGATCTGTTTAGTAATCCACAGAAATCCCTTTCGGGTGGCTCACCGAGGTTGCTTCCAGGAAGGAGTCACTGAAGGAGGAAGTTCTTCCCCCAGAGTGAGCCCTTCCCCCAGAGCGGGCAGCCCTCTGAGAGGGGGACTTCCTATAAGGAAGCTCTGGGTGAAAAGAGCTACTTCCGCCGGGCGTGGTGGTGCACGCCTTTAATCCCAGCACTCGGGAGGAGGCAGAGGTAGGAGGATCGCTGGTGAGTTCGAGGCCACCCTGAGACTCCGTAGTGAATTCCAGGTCAGCCTGGGCTAGAGTGAGACCTTGCCTCGAAAAACCAAAAAAAAAAAAAAAAAAAAAGAGCTACTTCCTTCCTTCCTCCCACTTGGCTGCCAGAGCTTCTCGCTGCCTTCCAGCGCGAACTGAAGACCAGCATCAACTGAAGACCCCCGTGGATTGAAACCAGCGGCTCCTCAGGAAGCCTCCAGGCCTGCAGTGCCAGATCGGGACTGCTGGGGCATCTGGCCAGGTGGACTGAGCCGCTGCCGGGTTCCTTGATCTTCAGGCCTGCAACTGCTATTGGACTACTATAAGCTAATCCAATAAATTTCCTTTTTAATATAATCCATCCTAGCAGTTCTGTTCCTCTAGAGAACCCTATCTAATACAACCCCAGGGCTCCAAGGCTCGGTACAGGACTTCAAGGTACTGGAAAGGGTGGTTGGTGGTGGTGAGCTCAAAGTTTTGTCCTAGTCGGAGCCCCACAGAAGCTGGCTCCTAGCCAAGGCCAGTTGAAAGGTCCTTTGGGAGCCAAAGCCAGGTGAGAGGGAGCAGGGGGCACAGGCTGTGAATTGGCCTCCTGGGCCTATGTGATCTAGTGGTGCCCCAAACAGACACCCACTCTGGAGCCGAGTGTGGAGTCAAGATCAAAGCTCAGGGAGGTCCTTCCTGTTGGCTCCAGCCCCGCAGGTTTCCGGTCTGCAGATAGTCATTTTGAGCTGTGCTCTCCTTCTCACCGGACCCTCTTCCCTCTGTCAGATTTTTTTTTCTAAGAGGACACTGGTCACAGATGGATCCGTCCTCTCCACTCATCCTGCACACCATTGCCTTGGTGATATCTGGAAGCTCTATGAAGTGGTTTGAATGTGAATCTCCCATGAGCGGATGTGTTTGACTACTTAAACCCCACCCGAGGGTGCTGTTTGGCTCCTTGCTGGATGAAGTATGTCACTGAGGGTGGGCCTCAAGGTGTTCCAGCCCAGCTCCACTTGCCCTTTGCATTTTTACTACTTGCTTCTGCTACTATGACAACAACGCGATGCTAGCTGTCTGCTCTTGCTGTGTGTCCCCACCATGATAGGCCTGCCCGGGAAACTTTAAGCCCAGCACACCCTTTGCTTCCTAAGCTGTTTATGGGTTGGGCGTTTATTCACAGCAGTGGGAAAGTAACTGATATATTCTGTGTCCATGTCAGGTCACATTCACGGGTTCTGGGTGACATGATGTTTGCGGACACCCTTCAACCTGCAGTAGGAAGCAGGGTGACTCACAAAGGACATGTAACACAGCCAGCTGCAGTGCTGAAAAGCAGACCTCAAGCCTGAGCGCTGGCCAGCCCACCACCCACAAATAAGCCCCTCTGGGCGGCCCCTGTGCAGGCCGCCATTCTGCCTGCGGGGGTGGGACGTGGGTGAGCAGCTGTTATTTGCCTATGGGGGTGCTACTCAACTGTCCATGGTATCCTGTGACTCGGCATGGCAGGACTTGTCTGGCCATGGAGTGCCTGGGCTGGGAGCTGCCATCCCCAGCCCCGCCTCTTCCAGACTCTGCATGTGGCTGTCTGAGGAGAGCTGCTCTCCCATCATTTTGGGAATATTTTTTAAACATTTTATTTTTATTTATTTATTTGAGAGAGAGAGAGAGAGAAAGACAGAGAGAGATACAGAAATAGGCAGGGAGAAAGAGAGAGAGAATGGGCATGCCAGGACCTCCAGCCACTGCAAACGACTCCAGATGTGTGAGCCCCCTTGTGCATCTGGCTTACGTGGGTCCTGGGGAGTTGCAGCTGGGCTGTTTGGCTTTGCAGGCAAGCGCCTTAACCACTAAGCCATTTCTCCAGCCCATTTCTGGGAATATTTTTATGCATCTTCCATCTCGGCGTTTGTGGGTGACATTCCAAGAACAGTCAAACAAGATAAATGCCCCATCTCCGTGCACGCTCTGCAGGCCTCTTGCCTCTTTGTGTTGCAAATTCGATCCAGTTTCTTGAGCAGGATGTGGCTGGCTACGGTGGGTCTGCGGCTGGGGGATGCCGCCCGCCGGGGAGGAGAGCCACGGACTGCAGGAGGCAGATAAAGCCCTGAGAGCAGGTGTGACTATGCCCGCCAATGCCCGCTGGCCCTGGGGAGACTGGGCTTCATCTCTGTCTGCCTGTGGAGTTCTTGTCTCTGCCAAAGGCAGCCGTGCCAACATGGGCAGGCAATGCTTTGAGCCTCGGTCCCAATATAACCCATGTCATCAGCTTATGGCTCAGGGCCTCACTGTGTTGTTATTGCTTTTAAAAAAATTTGGACTTTTTTAAGAGAGAGAGATAGGAGAGAATTAGCATACCAGGGCCTCCAGCCACTGCAATCGAACCCAGATGCATGTGCCATCTTGTGCTCATGTGTGACCTTGTGTGTTTGGCTTACATGGGATCTGAAGAGTTGAACCTGGGTCCTTAGGCTTCACAGGCAAGTGCCTTGACTGCTAAGCCATCTCTACAGCTCTGTTATTGCTTTTATGTGGTCACTGCTGACCTGCAGTCCCCTACTTGCCCATGGTGTATGCATCAGTCAGGGCCTCCAGGATAGGCAGATTACTGATCAACGGACAGGTAGACAGAGAGGTAGATGGTGTGTGGATGGATAGATAGGTAGGCAGGGAAACAATGGATGGATGGACAGACAAGTTTATAGTGAGACTGATGATGGATGGGTAGATGGATAGACAAATAAATGGGGTGATATATGATTGATGGAGAGATGTAAGGATGGACAGATAGGCAGAGAGAGACAGACAGATGATAGATGGATAGACAGAGGGATCAGTGCTAGGTGGACAGAACTTTGTCATGAGGAATTGTCTTATGAAATCATGAAGGCTGGCATGTTATGACATAGGTCAACGGAAGCCCATGAAAAGGGGCACGCCCTAGCTCACAAAAAGAGAATTGGCTCTTCCTGGTTCTGTGCTAGGCTGGGTGGGCCTCTATGGTGGTCAGAGATCTTAGTCTATAGATTTAAGCCCTAGTCTCCTGTCACCTATCCCGGCAGCACCTAGCCTGGCTAAGCCAATAGCTGAAATCAGCCATTGCAGGATGGGGGTTTGTGTCCCAGCTGGCAGTGCCCTCAGGAGGTGAGTTAGGCATAGGCTTCAAGGAGCCATGCTCAATGGATGCTCTGTGACATCTGTGTGTGTCACCATGACCTCTGTGTGTCCTCTGTGTGTGTGTCACCATGACCTCTGTGTGTCCTCTGTGTGTGTTACCTGTGACCTCCGTGTGTGTGTCACCTGTGACCTCTGTGTGTGTCACCCGTAATCTCTGTGTGTATTGTGTGTGTCAGTCATGTGTATCCTGTGTTTGTGTCACAGTGACCTCTGTGTGTGTCCTGTGTGTGTTACCCATGACCTCCACGTGTCCTCTGTGTGTGTCACCTGTGACTTCCATGTGTGTCCTCTGTGTCACCTGTGACCTCTGTATGTATCACCCATGACCTCCATGGGTGTGTCACCTGTGACCTCTGTGTGTGTCACCTGTGACCTCTGTGTGTCTTCTGTGTGTGTCACCTATGATCTCTGTGTGTCTTCTGTGTGTTTGTCACCTATGATCTCTGTGTGTCTTCTGTGTGTGTCACCCGTGATCTCTGTGTGTTTGTCAGCTATGATCTCTGTGTGTCCTCTGTGTGTGTCACCCATGATCTCTGTGTGTTTGTCAGCTATGATCTCTGTGTGTCTTCTGTGTGTTTGTCACCTATGATCTCTGTGTGTCTTCTGTGTGTGTCACTCATGACCTCTGTGTGTCCTCTGTGTGTCACCCGTGATCTCTGTGTGTGTCCTCCGTGTGTCCTGTGCTGGGACAGTGCACCTTCTCGCCTCTTGGGGTGGGCAGTGCTTGTTAATGGCACCAGCCCTGGGGCCATGATGGGCTGGGGCAAGGATGGCTTATACTAGCCATCATTTGGAATGGCCTCTGTCTGGTTAAAGGGCAAGAGAGAGGGTGGAGACGGTGGCAGCTGATGTCAACCCAAAGGTTGGTCTCCAAAGACTGTTAGCATCCATCATCCCAGCTGATCTCCCTATAGCCATGTGGTGTTGGCAGCAAGGGGCTCCAACAAGGGCTGCGGACCGACGTCCAACAGACCTATTAGGCAGGACTCAGCTCCTCCACTGGCGAGCTAAGCGGCCTGAGGTGAGTTCCTTGACTTCTCTGGGCTTTGGTCTCACTGTGGACCAAATGTGAGCTGCTGAAAAGAGGCTTGCTGGGACTTGATGGGGAGTAAACAAATGCGGGCTCTTCCTGTGCCCAGCCCCATTTCTAGACAGAGATACGGAAAGAAGCTCAGGAAAGTAGGGGACTTTTCCATAGCCTTTACCACATGACAGGGCTGGATAAAGGCGGCATCTTCTTCCTTGGCTGTGGCTTCCGTGTTCTGAGGGCACACACAGCTGTCTGGCAGCAGGAAACTGGGTCAGAGCAGGGGAGTGAGGAAGGGCTTCCTGGGGCTGGAGGCACCTGCACAGAGGCTCAGGAAAGTCAGGAGTTGGCTGGGCTCAGAGGCAGTTATGGGCTGTGTATTCCTTGGAGGAAGCGCTCCACCCCCTCCATGGCCACACCCACCGCAGTCCCCAGCTCCTCTAGCAGCTGCCTTTGCGGTACCCATTTCTCCAGGTAGGAATCCGGGGCTCAGAGAGGACAGACAGCTTACCGGCATTTCTCAGTGTGAGGAGTGGTGGCTACACGTATCCCCACTCCCGAAGAGCTGGTGTTCCAACCTCTCTCCCCGTTGCTGTTCCTGGGCATGCCTGCCCTCCTGTCTGGAGAGGTTCTGTCTGTTCTCGGCTCCTTTCGAGGTGGATGAACTGGCAGGTACCAGGAGGACCGAGGCTCGCAGGACACAAGCACCAGGCTCAGTAAACAGACATGATGGCTGCAGAGGTGGTTTACCAGGCTCTGTGCCTGTGACTCAGCCCTACTGGGAATACCATGAGTCAGCTGAGCTCCCACGGCACCCCTGTGTTAGTCACTTTCTGTCACCGTGACAAAACACCTGAGATAATCAACTGAAAGAAGGAAAGGTTTATTTTGATTCAGTTCCAGAAGTTTCTGTCTATTGGCAGTTGGCTCCATTGCTTTGGGCCCATGGGGAGACAGAGGATCATGGTGGGAGCAGGTGGTAGAGATGGCTACTCACCTCATAGAGGTCAGGAAGCAGAGGGAGAGAGAGAGGAAGGAGGAGGAGGAGGAGGAAGAGGCCCTGAGCACATTCCAGATCCAAACCACAGCAACGCAGCTGGCCTTCTGTGGCAGTGACGGCTGACAGTGAACAGGCTAGTAAAGCCAGCCTGCTTGGTGACTAGCCGCTGCTGCCCTGTCCTCACCTGCCCACCCCCTGGAGGCCACAGTGCATCTGGGCGGATGTGGGGCACTGTCTGCACTGGTCTGTGGCCCGAAGGTCTTCAGTGACGAGATCCCAGAACCAGCATTTGCTGGCAGAGCCACACGTCTGGCAAGCGTGTGTGTCTCTCTGAGGTCTGGCTGGCCAGAAGAGCATGCTCCTGTCCCAGGAGCACTGGGAGGAGGACTCACGTGGGGGAGATCCATGAGAATGACAGCTATGAAAAGCACATGCTGTACCCCTAAAGTCCACATCTATGTCTAGATGAGATCAGAAAGTGGTGGCAGGCCACCATTGCCTTTCTATTGAGGGCCACCTACGCTACATTCATTTCCAAGTGGAGAAGTGGACGCTCAGAAGAGTGGTTGACCAGCACGTGGGGAAAGTAATAATGGAGTGGCCAGAATTGTCTTGAAAGATCTTTTCTCCATGTCTGTCATGGGACCACAGGGTGGCATTGAGCTTGCATCCATGTCTGGCTACGATGAAATGGCGGGATTGTCTCTTGTGAGTGTACAGTAGGGCAAGCCTGGTGTGCTGGTCCACGCATGAGCATGTGTGTGCCCAACTCTGCCCTGCCTCTCTGCTCTCCTTCCCGCTCTGCTGCCTTAGCTGCTCTGGCCTATCACCAACCATCAAGCTGGGCACCGGGAGGGAGAGATCACCTGCTCACAGCCCTTCAGAGCCAAGAGGCTCGCCCCAAACAGAGACCCCACTAACTCGCAAGAATGTGAGAAATCTCCGTGGACCAAGCCAAGCCACCCCGGACCCTGCAGCACCTCCCAGATGGCCGTGGGGCTGCCTGGGACCCGCCGCCAATGTGGGGCTTCCAGGCTCCTGGTCCCCTTCTGCTCACCTTCATCTGGGCACAGTGGGGCGAGGGCCACCCTGCACTCATACAGCATTGGGGCAGGGGTGTCGGAAGGGGGCCTGTGCACACGTGAGCACACACAGCACACACACACACGTCAACATAGCTCACAGTACACACGCCACACTCATGCACAGATATGTACATGCAATACATAAACCAGATGCACTCAGAGATGAAGGCACATGCACATGCACACACATGAACCCCGGAACACACATGGGCACAGGCACACAACACACATGCATGGATTCATTCATAAGCAGCACACAGACTACATATACACAGATGTAGGTGTATATGCACACATGACCCCAATGCGCAAGAACACAGGTACGCAAACAGAGCACACACTTATGCATACATCGACGCCAAAACGTGCATGGATGAAGGCACATGCATCACACACGCTTGCAGATCAGATGCACATACATGCAGCACACAGATGAGATCACACGTGGACACAAGCAAACACAGGTGCATGTAGACATGTGCACACACAGACACATGTACCTCTGTGTACGTCATGGACAGTACCTCGGACGTGGGCTGAAGTCACCAGTCACATGTGCATCTCTCTTCCCTGTGGTAGTTGGGCATTTCACGGACATTTTGGGGGCCTTTGGCACGCTCCCACACCTCTGCTTAAACACTAAGCACTTCTCTGGGGAAAGGTGCTGCCTTTGGTACCAGCTGCCTGTCCCATTGGCTGCAGAGAGCTCATGTGAACAGGTTGCTCCTATTGGCCCTTCCCTAGTGACCCTCCCATGCCCCTGGCCGCTGGGTCCTTTCCAAGCCCGGGCTGGCAGCTGATGTGTTTATTTGCCTGGCGGCATGGTGGGCGGGAAGGCACGGAGGTAATTGGTACATTTTGTAAGCAATCATCTCCTGGTACCTTCTGCAGCACCACGCGGGTCACCGATCCCGTTAATCACGCCTGGAGGCTCAGGGGCCCCCACCGGCTGACAGCCTCATTTCTCTCCCTGCGAAGGATGGGCTGTTCTGCTTCCTAATGGTGCTATCTGTTATCCCTGAATGGTCTCCCCTTGCCAGAGGAGCCAGGCCTGAACAGAGATGGCAAGTAGGTGTGTGCTTGTGCCCATCTGGGGCCTGTGGTTAGCCAGGCCTGGGCAGAATGCCAAAGGGCTCTGTGGCTAATCCTCTGCTCACAGCAGCACCCATGTCCCTGTGAAGTAAGAGCTGAAGGAGCTGGTGTCCCTGTGAGGTCATACTGCTCAGTTGGTGGCACTCCATTTCTGGTCCCCCGACTGAAGCTGACCGTGCTCAGGACCAGTCATGGGATTTATTCAAAGGATCAATTTCAAGAAGACATTAAGTCAAGCACTAGGCTCTGAGAGCTCTGACTCATGACTGTGAGCCACACAGGCATGGAGCTTTCCTCATACGTGTGCACATACACATAACAGGCCTTGCTCACATAACAGCCATGGTGAGGGCACTCCCTGCTCCACTTCAGAGTCCTCACTTCTGAGAGGGACCAGAACATGGCCCAGCACCGGGACTGTGGTGAGGTCTGGGGAGGAGCTCAAGTTAGGATCCCATGGGGAGACACGTCTGCATTATTTATGCTGTTCTTAATGACAGAAATGATGGCCACATGTAAGAAACATGGGAACAAATTAATGCTGAGATGACTCGGGAGAGACCCAAAGTGTGATTGATTCCTGCATCTACTACACGCACCCACATCCACGCCCACACAGGCACACACACACCATCCACTGAATACCAAGGCTTGGCAGGGTGCTCACTCTACCCACCTAGCACTGTACCTGGGTCCGACTGGATGATTTATTCTAAGCATCTATCCATCCATCATCCACCCACTCACCAATTTATTCACTCAGCCATTCTTCCACCAAGGCATGCATGCATGCATGCATCTATCCATCCATTTACCCACACACCCATTCATTGCTCCATGCAGCCTTCCACCCACCCATTCATCCATCCATTTATCCGCTCACTTATTCTTCCACCAAAGTATGCATGCATCTATCTATTAATCCACCATCCATGCGTCCACCCACCTACACATACATCTATCCAGCATCCACAAATGCATCGATCCACCTACCTATCCAGCCATCTCTTCACCTGTAAGTCCATTTGCCCAGAATCCATCAATTTATCCATCTATCTATCAACCATCCACCCCATCCATCCATCCATTCATCCTCCAATTCATCTGCTCACTCACCCACTTATCCAGACATGAAACTCCTTCCTTCAGCGTCAAGTTGACCCATATACCCATCCCTGAGGTCTAAGCGTGAGCAGTCCTCAAGGCCCTGCCCTGGGCGCCCTCACAGCTGAGTCGAGTACGCATCCCCACTCAGGACTCAGAGCTGCGGCCAGCTGAGCAGTGTGGCGGTATGTGGGCGGGAGGCCAGGTTGATGAGGGCACCTCGATTTGGGGAGTGAAGAGGGAGTGACAGCCTCCTTTGCACAGGCCGCTCCATCTCCCTGGGCCTGGTTCCTCATCTTAAGACAGGGCTCAGTGTAATACTGTCCCTGCCAGGACTGTGGGGATTGAGAGAGTTAACTCAAGCGAAGCATTTAAAACGGAGCTGGGCATATTGTTAGTGCATGCCATGTTAGCATGAGACACACATGTAACTTCTAAATTTATCTTTTGCATTTAAAAATAGTTCAGCTTGATTGGAGGGTCTGTCTGACGCCAGCCAAAACCCTAGTTAAGAATATGTGCTGGAGGGACATTTACCATAAAGGAGACACTCGGAGTTCTTCTGACATGGACGGTGGGCCAAGTCCTCCTGATCATCAAGTTCAGCATGTGTGGTCTGCTGATGTTCTAGAAGGTTCTGTTGTGCACTGGAGCTGGAACGTGTCATTCATTTGCTCATAGACTTACTGAACTGGGCGTGAATCTCTGAAACCCAACACTACCAGCACAGTGATGGGCTGCAGACACAATTGCCAAGGAGCTGGAGGAAGTGGGTTCTGCTTGAGGGACAGGAAGAGCCACAGTGAGGTATTCAGGCTGTCCCAGGAGCAAGGAGGCCATTTTCCAGAGCACCTAGTACACACAGGCCTTCCGGATGGCCACAGACTGGAGTTACCTTATGCACTTTTCCGAAGACAAGGCTGGATAGTGTATTGTTTACTTTGTGTTGCTGGGTGGGACTAGATTCCTGACCGAAGCAACTTAAAAGAAAAGTTTCATTTGGCTCACTGTTTCTGTCATCGTGATGGGGAAGGCAGTGGTCATCATCGGAAGGAAAGAAGGGAGAGAAAGAGAAAGAGAGAAAGAGAGAGAGAGAGAGAGAGAGAGACCAGAGGCAGGGGCTGGGTCTAACTTTCAAATGCCTGACACCACAGTGACCTACTTCTGTCAGCTAGAACCCATCTCCTAAAATTTCTAGAACCTTCCAAAATAATTCCATGATCTGAGGATCAAGCATTCAGCACACTAGCCTTGTGAGGACACTTTAAATTCAAACTATGATTACCAGCTTTGGATATGCAGGTGGATAGATGGAGGAGGAGGAAGAAGAGGAGGGGAGGAGGAGAAATAGGAAGAGAGGAGGAGGAGGAGGAGGAGGAGGAAGCATCATTGCTGGAGTGTCCCTCTTCCCCCACGCGTGGTACATGAATATGTGCTGTGGCAGCAGTACATGACGTGAACACGCTGCAGTTTGGATGGGTTGGAGGACGGCAGGCCAGATGGTCAGCGTGTGGGCTCCTCAGGTCTCCTGGCCACTGTTGGAACTGGTGCTTTCTTCCCAGCCATGGAGCAGGTGAGGGCATTCATAGAAATGGGAATGGTAGCTGGGTTTATGTTTCTGGGTGGGAGGGCACTGTACCATACTCTTGACCATTGGGGAGGTCAACTCTTCTGAGCGGGTGGAGGCCAGACCACTCAGCTCTATCCTTGAGAGTTAGGTAGCAAGATCAGGGTCATGGTCCCTAGGGCCCATGGCAAGGGGCCCTCAGGTGTGGAATAGAGCCAGCCAGAAGTTGTTGGGCAGTCAGCCTAGATGTATGCTGACAGGCTGCTTGGAGTATGCAGGGCTAGTCCCTCATAAGGTCAAGGAAGCTGGCCTGTGGGCAGCTGCGATCTGAGGTCTAGGAGGGACCTGCTGGCAGAAAGTAGGGACTCTGACACTTACGGTCCCTCCTCCTGCCTGCCCAGTCTGCCTCTCTTGCTTCTGCATCCTGGCCTTTCCCTCTTCCTTTCTCCCTCTCTGACATGGCCCACCTGGGTTTCCTGGGCCTAATGCTTTGGTCCTGAGTTATTTGTTCAAAAGTTGAATCAGGGATGGAGAAATAGCTTAGTGATTAAGGCACTTGCTTACAAAGCCAACGAACCCAGGTTCAATGCCCCACGACCCACGTAGGCCAGATGCACAAGGTGGCACATGCACCTGGAATTCATTTTTAGTGGCTGAAGGCCCTGGCATGCCCATTGTCTCTCTATCTGCCTCTTACTCTCTCTTCTCTTCTCTTCTCTTCTCTTCTCTTCTCTTCTCTTCTCTTCTCTTCTCTCTCTCTTTCTAACAAATAAAATAAAATAAAGCCTTAAAAAAAGGTGAATCAGTTCCTGAACCAAGATTATTATGTGATCCCGTGGGAGACTCACACCGCACTGGCCTTGAAGGTGTGTGAGATGCCTCTTGCTTGGAGAAGAAATCTGCAAGCTAAGATGCTTTGATATCCCAGCCAGAGGGCCTGTCCTTGAAGAAGCACAAAGTCCTTCATCTGTGGCTCTATCATTAGCTTGCTGGACACTTCTGCAGAACTTGGTCACTGGTGGTTTTCCTCAGCAGCGTGAGGAGAATATTGTCTTTGGAGCCTGCAGCCTGAGTTGAACCCCTGGATCCTGCACTCGTGGCCAGGTGGCCTCAGGTGAATGACATAACCTGTCCATGCCTCTGTTTCCCTGTCTGTGTATGGAGGATCTCTGTGTGGTGTGAGTTGGCAGTTATTTCCCATGTGTAAGGTACAATGTCTGCAAAACTCTGGTGTTTCCTTGGTCAGCAGGTGAAGGACCTGACACCCTCTTCCCAAGCCTGCTGTGGCTGGGCACCAAGGCCAGGTCTGGCGTCTGCCTTATTCCTTCTCCTAAAAGCTGGGGTCCTGGCATCCCTATGGGGAATCTGAAAAATAAATGCAACCTGCCTGTCTCTTTGTAGAACAAGGCTTTTAAAGATCAAACAGTGAGGTTCTGACACCATCACACTGGGATATTGATCTCAGAGATGCAAGTAGATGTGGGGTGCTTCTCTACCCCCTGTCCCCACACCCCTGGGAGATGAAAGCCCAACCTGGTCAACGGTGCTGTGTTCTGGCTTGTCCCTTTTAGCCCCGTGAGGGGGGCAGGCTTTAGTGTGAGGCCAAGAGATGATAAGAGCAACCGCTCCAAGCCTTGAGCTCTGGGAGCCACGGGGAGGCCAGGCTTCTCCCTCGTGACCACTCGGTAGGAGAGCGTTCTGCTGGTCAGCACTGCGGACGGCAGCACCAGGAGGAAAGCCATGCTCTGTGCAGCCTCATCAGAGGACAGGATGCCACAGAGGTGAGGGGCGGGCAGGAGTCGTGTGAAGTTACTAAAGGGAGAGCTGAGTGAGACAGAGTACCCTGCAGCCCCCGAGCCCGCTCCATGGTGCTGATGCCCAACCCCTTGCCAACACATGGGGATGGCTCTCACTTTGTCTCTGTGTCTCTGTCTAGATTCAAGGGATCGTGGATAGCAGCTACTCAGTTATTGTACCCAGGGGTAGTGGAGTAGACAGGGCCATGCTCAGTGTCAAGGCTCCCTTGTGTGGAGGTATGTTCAGCTTCAAGTTATACTCTGAGAGACCCCAGAGCTTCTCCTCTAGAAGCGCTCTTCACGGCAGGACACGAGCCAACTGAGTTTACAATATACGGGTGCAGTGGTCCCACTGGAGGCGTCTGTCCTTCTGTCTCTCTGAGCCTCAGGTCTGCATCTGTGCTGTGAGGAAGCCTAAAGACCAGATGAGGTGAGCATGGGAGAAAGCAGACATGGGGTGGAGAAGGGCTAGTGAGAGGCCAGATGACTGCCTTGTTCAGTGAGGCCTCCGGCCCACTGAGCCCATGAGGCCCTCCTGCCGCTCTCTGCCTGGTGGGCTGGGCCAAAGGTGCTTTGAACCTTGGCTCCTTCCTCTAAGAATTGCCATGGATATGCCCCCTCCACTAAAATGCCATTGCACACCACTGCACAAATGCCCTCACACTTATCCAAACCTTGGGAGAAGCCAGCCGTGGACCGAATTGACCAGGGAGAGACACAGGGACCCTACGTCTTCTCTTGCCCACCAGCCTTCATCTATCTGCCACCTTGTCCATCTTGGAGGTCAGCTCTATGGACAGTGGGGCTCCCGGCGCCCCTGTGCTGAGCAGCCCACTCCTAGGGCACCGACTGGATGACTTGGCAAGTTCAGCACAGATGGGACCCGTGGGAAGACAGAGAAATATAGCCCTTCCTCTTAACGACTGTGTGGCAGGGGCTGGGGGCATCAAACACACAAGACGTTTATGGGCCCTAATAAAACAAGGGCTGTAATTCTCTCCTATTCCTGGCAGAACCTGGGGACCAGCGTGCCCTCTGAGTCACCTCCAGAAGGAGAGAGTCTCCTGTGTTCCTCCTTGGAGTCCCATGGGCTGAGGAGTGATGACTCCAGCGAGCCACGGTGGACAACACCTCGGAGGGCAGCAAGGCCCGTGGGGCTTGGAAGCCTTGGCCGCTGGCTGGATGCTGAGGAAGGGAGGGGCTGCTGGAGGTCCTGCTGTGGCTGTTACTGTGGGCTGCCCAAGGTGGCCGAGGGCGAGACAGAACTTGAGAGGAGACAGCAAGTCTTCTCCTTGAACCAGTCAGTGCCCTCAAGTGGGACACCAGGGCTGCCTGCTTTGTTGGGGGTCTCTGGGTATAAAAGCATGTTTTCTGTAGCCACAGCTGGCTCAGTCAAGCCCTGAACTGTTCACTGCCCTCAGTCGGTGTGCAGACCTGGTATCTGGCCAGGCTCCTGGGGGTCATACTGTGCTAGTGTTCTGGGAGGCTGCTACTACTTGGAGTATGGGGGTCCTGAGGTCCAGGTGTCGCCTCTGTGCAGCTTTGTTATAAAAGATGTCGCATGTCTGTCCTGAGAGGCATTGTGTGGCACTGGCTGTTTCTTATAATATTTTTTCAAATTTATTTTGAGAGAGAGAGAGAATGGGTGTGCCAGGGCCTTCAGCCACGTGAACAAACTCCAGATGCACACGCCCCCTTGTGGAACAAGTGCAACATTGCATGCTTGCGTCACTGTGCGTCCGGCTTATCTGGGACAGGGAGATTCGAACAGGAGTTCTTAGGCTTTGCAGGCAAATGCCTTAACCGCTAAGTGATCTCTCCAGCTCTCCTCTGATCTTTTGGTATATCTCTTTTTCCAGCAACATCTCCTGAGATTTCACATTCAGGGTGTGGGGGGGGGCAGGTGGCAGTGATCCACACTGGCTCCCTCAAGGGTCATGTCCCTCCCACCCCATGTGATGTCACCTTGCCACCACTGTGGGAACAGGAGTGCCTCAGGAGGAGACTTTGCGGCGTCTCTGGGGAGGCGAGGTCTCTACCCTAGGCTCAGCCACAGAAATGCTGGGGCAGAGCAAAACAACGAGGCAGAAGACTCCGGGGCCCCTTGAGGCATAGGATGGGGCATGGCCCAAGTGGGATGCCCTGAATCCTGCTTGCCAGGGGGAGGCTGGTGTGCCCTCAGTCCACTGGGCTTGGAGCAGGTATGCTGCTCTATCTCTGGGTTTCTTCTGCATAGAGCGGAGCTGGGCCTTCATCCTCCCCGGTGGGCTGCTCCTCTCAGCTCAGCCTCCAGGAAAGGCCCTAGTGAGGCACCCAGCTTCCAGCTCTCCCTGAAAAGCTTTCCCACTTGTCGGTGTGTGGCAGCAACCTTCTACCAGTCATGCTCCTTTCCACGTGTGGAGAGGACTCACGGGCTGACAAGGGCCACTTGTCTGACAGAGAATCTTAAAAGACCTGGTGAAGCTGTGGAGGTAGAAAAGACATGGGGTGACTAGAGGAACCCAGAGTCCCTGAGGGTTCTGAGAACCTCTGAGGTTGCCACAAAGATATCCCCATTCATGGGATGTGGGCTCTGGTGAGGCAGGGGTGGGGCGTCTGAAGCTAAGGTCAGGTCCCATGCCCCGGGTGTGGGGGTTGGGATCGGAGGAAGCTGTGGTTTCTTCAGCCAGAAATTCTGCTCCTCTGTGTGGTGGTCTAAATTAGAAATCCCAGTGCAGAGCTGGGAGTCCTGGTTATAAATACCACTCTCCCGATGGAGCACGGATGGATGGTGCACGGCGGACACACATGTACCACTTCCACCCTTACTGCGGGCCTCAGGCTCTGGGACGAGGTGGGAGACCAGGAGCAAGAGCCGCTTGGTTGAGACCCTAATGTTCACAGGGCAACCCCAGTGCACCAATGAACCTGGCTCCATGGCCCTTGCTTGGGAGATGGGGAGTGGGAATCACCTGTTGGCTCTGTCTCACGTGGGATAGGGGCTGAGGGACCCTGAGGCTGCGGGCTCTGAGTCAGGGCAGGAGTGCCTGGCATAGCCATGGGGCACAGAGCGGAGATAGGAGTGGTGCCGCTACGAGCCTAGGAACGCCTGCGGCCCCAAAGCTGGAGAGGATGATGATGTCAGGCCGTTGGTTCTCGGCTCTCTTAGCACTCGCATCCGTCTTACTTCCTGACCTCGGAACTCCCCAGGAGACCAACAGACCCGTCTCCCTCAGCTACCAGCACCCAGCTCAGGCCTGGCTGAGGGCTTGGAATACACTTTATGTCTGTCACAGTGGCCACGTCCACTTTGCAGGAGGCCTCTAGGCTTCTGGCTGAGAGCCCATGTCCTTCCAGGTACACAAGGTCATCTCTTTGCTGGATCTGGGCTCATGCAGTGGGGGGCTTGCAAAGAGGCCCAGAGCAGAGCTCCTGCTACTCAGGCCTCCCTTGCCTACAGATGCATACCCTTCCCCCCACGCCTCCCTCACACCCCCCGGGAACGCTGGGACCCTCTCCAGTTGCTTGGGGTCAGTGGCCTGTATCTGCAGTGACCTCTGGACCTGGCTTCTGTGGACTTCCAGGGGCCTTTGGCAGGTACGTGGCCCATTGCTGCACAGGGCTGAGAGAGATGGAGAATATGGGGGATGAGGTGGGGTGGGAGGTCGGGCCCAGCCACTGGTGTGAGGGTTATGGAGCTGCACTGGCCATAAACTTTAATCAATTGAAAATGTGGTTTTGGCATTAAACTTTACTAACCGTTTAATACCCCTGGACAGGTTCTGAGCGTGGGAGCAGGCGCGGGTGGCTGCCTCCTCGGACGTGCCTTGCTGGAGGGTGGTCAGGGCCTCTGAGGACTCAGGGCTGGGCTGGCAAGAGGCAAGCTGAGCTCTGGCTCCAAGCCGAATGGGGCCTTCTGCTGACCCACGTGGTGGCCCTTAAGCAAAGTTGGAGAGGATGTTGGGTCCCAGGGATGTCCTCCCGGAAGTGGTGGGCAGGGCCAATGGCCCCAGAGAACGAGGTCACAGGACTGGTCAGCATGCATGTCAGAGGTGCTCATGCCTGTTCTCATTTACAGATGGAGAAACCGAGGCCCAGTGCCCTACGGTGTAGTCATAAGTGGCACCATTGTGAGTAGGTGTGTGGACCTCGCACAGAACACAAGGGGTTCTCTTGTCCAGACAGAACGCACAGGCTTCTTGCCTGCCACCCTCCCTGGGTCACTAGCCCTCTCTTCCCTGTCCCGGCTGAAGAGACAAGATCTGGTAACCAGTGTGTTTACAGAGCGTGGGAACCAGCCCTGGCCAGGCTGGCGGGGCCCCGTGGTGAGAGTCCCAGGAGCTGGCCAGGCTCAGAGGCAGCTAGCGATGTCCGCAGACCCTGCTCCTTCATTTGCTCATGTCACAGCACCTATTAGGTGGCGCGTGTGTGCTAGGACTCACAATGGACTGTGAGCAGGAAGAGGTTCAACACACAGTCCAGCCTAGGGGGGAATGTCCCGCCAGGGGGAGGCCAGGGTGGATGGGAGCCTAGAAGGCAGGCTGTACACGGTGGGGTATTGAGGGATGAGCAGGAGTTTGTCAGGAGCAGAGGAGGAGGACTGCTCAGCACATAGCTGAAGTCACTCAGGGAGGAACGGAAAAGAGCAGAGTCAAGACGGAGGAGGTGCTGCCCACTAGGGGGTCACGTGGCTCTTAAGTGAGGGGCTGGGGGTTGCTACTGCTCTATAGGGGCTCCCCTCTCAACTCCATGATTCTTTTCCCTCCCCAGGCAAGCTCATGGCCTTTGTCAGTGTCAGGCCGAGGTGACACTGCTGTGGGAGCCATAGAAGCCCCTGGAACCCGTCCCGGTCCCCTGGACCCAGAGGTCTCTGGTTGAAGGCCTCAGCTCAGCCTAGGCCCGGTCTCGGTGTGGGAGGTGTCACGAAGCGCAGATGGCAGCCGCGCCTGGCGATGTGGCGCAGATCAGCTGGCGTGACGGGCAGCATCAGTGGGCCTCGGGCCTGGGTAGTCTGCTGTGCCCAGCTGTCCCTGACCCTGTCCATGGTGGGCATCCTCATGGATTCCATGGTCTCGGGACTTTTAGAAGGTGTTGGCACAGCCAAGTAGCATTGCTGGGACTTGAACCTGGGTCTCTGAGAGAAGAGTCTAAGTTGTTGTGTGACGGGGTGGCAGTTCCCACTCTTTGGTGCAGTTATTCTTGCACAGTGAGCTCTGTGACCAGGATCCAGTTGCTTCTCAACTCTGGGCCGCGGTTTCCCCGTTTGTCAAGGGAATAGCCAGCCCAGGTACTCTCTGGGCCCCAGGGCAGCTGACACCTCTGGTGTGTTTGCTGCAGGTGGCCGAGCCCTGTGGGCTTCACGGCTGTCCTCACTAGGGCTGGTCCTCGGTGCTTGCCAGGAGCCAGACTCCCCTCGGAGGAGAACGGCGACATTGGGTTCCCTCCAGAAAAGAGCCCCACTAGAGGAGAAGGCTCTGCATTGGCTTGCAAACCCCAACGTGCTTGCCCGGAGTTGTGGGTGGCAGATGGAAGCTGACAAGTTGAATAAATTAGGGCGCGATTACTTTTTAGCAGACGTCATCCAAAGCAGCTTGAAGCCTGTTAGTTAAGCCTGCCAGGCTGCGGGCGCGGGGGGGGGGGGGCTTCCTTATCTCAGGGCTGTTCTGGATGGTGCTGCTGGGGTTCAGCCCATAGACCCAGTCCCTAAAGGTTCTGGTGCCACAATGAGGGTCCTGGCTTACTGTTCCTCCCCACCTTCTGTGGGAGCCAAGGGGCTCCAGGCAGGCAGTGTCCTGGGGTATGGGACCTGTCTCCTGTCCACAGTACTGTCTGGCAGTCTGGAACCTTTTCTAGTGTGATCATGGCTTCCTACAGCCAGAGCTCTTTATTCCGGAGTTATTCTGAGAGCTTGGCGAGCCGGAGGTGGTGGTGGGCCTAGATTCAGCAGAAAGCCCGTCACCAGAAGGTGCTACCACACCCAGGTGGAGGGCAGTTGGTGACAGGACAAGCCTCTGCATGCCCTGCTTGGTGGAGGCACTCTGTAGATGCAGTCACTCGACTTGGTGACCCTTCTGTGAGTGAGTCTGGGGTCACCCTGGTTTGCAGAGGCAGAAGCTGGGTGCACAGAGGGTGTGTGACTTGCTCGGGGACACGTAGCATGGGTCTTTGCACAGTGGCAGTCTGGCTCTGCCTCTCTGCTTGCTGCCCCCAGGGAGCCTAGTAATGCACCAATAAGGCCTTGGCACCCGCACTAATGAGCCCAAGTCCCCAAGTCAGGCAGAGTCTGCTGACAGCCAGGCTCGCACAGCTGGCCTGTGGCAGCCAGGGTGGCCTTTGAGCTGAGGCCAGTGAGAAGGAATTATGGGCTTGGCTGGAGCGGCAGTGTGGGGGACCTGGGAGGAGGTGGCGTGTATGACCAGGGCCTGCCCATCATGGAGTGGAGGCTGGGGACACTAAACCCCAATCTAGTGACACGTCCGCTCAGGGCCTGGGGATGACCTTGACATTTCTCAACTTCTCTCTGGATCTCTTGGGGGTGTTATCTGCACTTCCCAGCCTCAGGACTCGAGGTCTCATCGTCTCAAACTGAGGTTCCACCACCTCAGACTGTGGCCCCTCCCCCACTGTCCCTGCCCTCCCTGCGTACGAGAAGAATCTATCTTGTTCCAGGACCTTCCTGTACCTGGGGAATCCCATCTCTTCTGGGCACCTTTTTCCTGCTCACCTGTCCTATGGCCACCTCCTCCAGGGAGCCTGCCAGATGCCCTCCCAGGGGGTGAGTGTCATCTTTGTTTTCTAGTTTCTCCCCTGGACCATCCTCCACTAGGAAGTGTCCCTTTGGGGATGAAAGCTTACCTTTGCTTGGACTGAGTGTCATCAAGGCTGCGGGACCCTAGACTGACCCTGTTGAAGTCCCACGGGCCCAAATACCCCTGAGCTGGGTGCACAGCTCAGTGTGGGTGCTCAAAGACTCTCCTCTGGAGCTCTGGGGGCACCAGTATTCTAATGAAGTGGGGACTCTGCTCCCCCCAACACAGCTGAGACCAGCCAGCAAGCCTGGTGTTTGAGGGGCAGTCCTTTCAGCCCCCCTCCAGGTGTGAGGCACCCATGCCTCAGCTGCTGCCGCTGCGGGTCACCGTGGTGGCCTCACTTCTTCCCTTCTGGGAGCAGCCTGTGGCGGCCAGGGTTGTGAGAACCGTGATGGATTGCTTGAGAGTCACAAATTATTTGAACTCAATTACCGGGAAAGGAAAGAAGTGAGTCAGAGAGTGCATGGCGGCACGACGCACGCAGGAGGGGCTGGCAGCGCATCTGCGTCTCCTTCCTCCCGGGATTGATGCCGCCCTGGCCGGGAGCTGGAGGGCGGGAGCAGGCCCTGGTCCACTGGGGCTCGTGGGACAGTGAGCCCCACCAGGGGTGCAGAATGCCTGGGGATTCCTGCTGGTAGTGACTTTTTTCCCAGTTTTTTTTTTTTGTTTTTGTTTTTTTTTTTGTTTTTCGAGGTAGGGTCTCACTCTAGCCCAGGCGGACCTGGAATTCACTATGGAGTTTCAGGGTGGCCTCGAACTCACGGCGATCCTCCTACCTCTGCCTCCTGAGTGCTGGGATTAAAGGCATGCGCCACCACGCCCGGCTTTTTTTTCCCAGTTTTATGAAAGTTTCCCTGTCTAGGAAGAGGTTGTAGTCACTGAGCCCTGACCTTTGTCACATTAGAGCCTAATTCTGTTCACAGATAGACACTTGGACAGAAACTGAGCACTGACCCCTTCTCATACACTGAGTGGCCCCCCCTTGGCTACATGCTGAGCCCCGATCCTGGCCACTGACTGTGCCCTGATGCTGGTTACATGCTAAGAGACAGAGAGGCAGAAAGACAGAGACCAAAAGAGAGGCTGAGGGAGAGAGAAAGAGAGAGACAGAGAGAGGGTCGAGGAGGAAGGGACAGGCGTGTGGGAAGGGGAGAAAGTGGCCAAAGCTGGAGTCACACGATGCCATTTGTCCTATTCACCCAGAATGAGGAAGAACTTCCCCTGTGCCTCAGTCTCCCCATCTGACCTGAGGTGGTGGACTCTCTGTGGTGGCACCAGCCCTGGCCACTGCTGTGTGGGGTGCCCTGTGTCACAGGCTCTGCCCATGGCCTGCGTTCTCAGCTCCTCCTGTGCCAGGTGTGCCCTTACCCTCTGCTACCTCCTTTCCTGTTGCTGTCCCAGAAGGCTAGCTGGGGCGGAATGCGGCAGGAAGGAGCCCGGAAGAGAGACTGGGAGCAGGGAGCCTGGCCACTCTGGGTGACGGGGGGCAGACACTGAGGCTGCTTCGCGGTACTGCTTCAGGAGCCCCGATTCCAGGGTAGCAGCAGAGAGCTCAGTGCTGGGCCCTTCCCCACAGGCACTGTCACGGGAGAGCAATGTTACGTTTTGCTTCTAAGATTTTTCTTTGATCCATCTTGCAAGAGAGGAAAAAAAAACTAGAGAGAGAAAGAGAGAGGAAACAAAGAACCCCAGCTGTCCAGAGTGGGAGGGTTCTGCGGGAGCAGTGCAGACGGGGGGGGGGGGGGGCCCTAGTCCCTCGGTCGGTCCTCTCATGCCTCACACCTATTCTGGAAGGCGGGCCCTCAGCAGGACTCTAGGTGGTCTCTCAGTTAGCCATTGCCACAGGGATGCTGTGGCACAAAGTGCCCCCACTTAGTGGTCTGAAACAACACGCACTGATGGGCACCATGAGTGGGCCTGACAGGACTGCTGCTCTGCTGGTCCTCTGGGGCATCTGTGTCCCCATGGCCATCACATGTGTGTGATCCTTGGCTGGGCTGGTGGATCTGGTCTGCTTCCCCTGCTTCCGGTGTGGGTGACCGGCGGGTGTGACCTCAAGAGCACCGGAACCTGGTGGCAAGACGGTTTTACATGGGCTGACCATCTGTCCCCAGGGTCACACTTAGAGGCCTCATCCCCATGGTGATGGTGCTTGGAGAGGGGCCTCTGGAGGTGACATGGGTGGGATTGCTGTCATTGTGGAAGGGGCCCTGTGGGCTGCTTAACGCCCTCCAGGGAGTGCACGCTTGTGGAGGTGTCCTGCCCAGGTTCCACCTGTGTGGCACACGCTCTCAGACTGCCAGCTTCAGAAGCTGGGCCTGCCCTGTCTGTTGTCCTTAAGTTGCCTTATGGAAGAGGGTTCTTTGGTGGCCGATTAGAGCAGTTGAAGTCAAGGACAGTGACAAGGAAGTGGCTTTCTTAGGCCTTGGAGGACACTGTTGGGGCAGTAGTGAGGCAGACGAGCACAGGGAATGGTTTAGGTGCCTGGGACACTGCTTGGCTTGAGCAGTGGTCATCCTTCTACACAACACAACGACCAACCTCTTGGGAAGCTCAGACCCTCCCCTGTGCTGAGCTGCACGCACGCCCTGCTCCACACAATAAACTGGCTTTCTCCTCCGCTTTGTGACCACTCTTCCTGATCAATGCCCATTCAAATATATTCTTGGATAGATCTTGCACCAGGCATCCAGGCTGAACTGGTTTCAGGTAAATATGTAGTAAGTGAACTTTTAGGGAGAACCCCATCTTATGCTTAGGTATAGCTGGGTGTATGCATGAGTAAAACAGGTGCATCATGGGAAAGAACTTGTGCAGTGGGGAAAGTGTTATATAACACAAACCTGTCATTCAGACAAGAGTGCCACCTAAACTATGCCCCTAGCAACCAATCCCATCATCCCCCCTACAAGTCCCATAAAGAAACGCCCCAGACCACTTTCTGGGGTCCTTGAGCTCTCTCCACTTCCAGGACCGCTGCCCTTTGGCAGTATGGCCAAACCTTTACTATTTCGCTTCAATCTTAATAAACTTTCTTGCTACTTGAATACTTATTCTTTGAGTAACATGACAAGAACCTGGAAATACGAAGAAAGAGGGAGAGAGAGAGAAAGTGGCAGCAGTGAGGGCCCTGCAGTGGAAGGAGAGGGTCCCCACTGGTCAGCCTGACCTTCCTGCATCAGACACGCCCGGGACTCCCTTTCTGTCTGCAGTACACGGGCATGTGTGGCCCTGATGGGGACATGGCTGATGACAGCCTGCCTCACGCTTGTCAGCCAGCACCTCCACGTGGCAGGTGCTCAGTATATGTGCAATAAGCAGCATTGCTTCTTCCTTCCAGAAGCTTCCTGGCCCAGTGGGTGACCCACAGATCTGTGTCCTGCTTTACCCTCCCAGCCTGTGCAGTTGAGCGTGGGTGTGGTCCCTTTGGTGGACACTGAGGATGGAACTAGAAATCAGAGGGTGAAGGAGAGATGCAGGTCTGGGAGCCCTGGGCGGAAGGCTGCTTGGGGCAGCAGGCTGAAGGATGCTCCCTTCGCAGGATAGTCTCGGGACGAGGTGGATGCAGCGGCAGCGACATGTCCCAGGCTGGAGGTGGGAGAGTGGGGGTGACCACTAGAGCAGACAGCTTCAGCTTCGCTGAGATGAACGTCCAAACCAGGCACAGTTATGGAGGAAGGGATCTTTATTGAAGTTTACAGATCCAGAGGAAGTTCCATAATGGCAGAAGTGGGCCCTCGTTTCACAGGACCAAGCAGAGAAAGAGAAAGAGAGGCCACAAGCCACACCAACACCACCAAAAAGCAAAAAGCAAGCAAGCACACTTACGGACTCCAGGCCAAGCTCCCACACTTTGCATGTCTTTAGACTGGAGTTCTAATCCACCCCTGCACCTTAGGGCTACACCTTTGGATCCACCCACAGGGACACCTCCTCTGACCAGGTGGCTGCAGATCTAAATTACAAACTTTAATGAAATCCTGACTGTAGGGCTGGAGAGATGGCTTAGCAGTTAAGGCCCTTGCCTGCAAAGCCTAAACACCCATGTTTGACTCTCCAGATTCCATGTAAGCCAGATGCACAAGGTGATGCAAATGCACAAGGTTGCACATGCGCACAATGTGGTACATGCATCTGGAGGTCAATTACAGTGGCTCGAGGCCCCAGAGTGCCAGTTCTCTCTCTCTCTTGCTCACACTCTTGCATAGAAAGGCCAGTCTCTTGGGCTTGCCTCAAATTTTTTTTTAATCCTGAATATATTGGGGACCATCCATTCAAACTACTACATTCCACCTCCGGCCTCCAGTAGATTCATGAACATCTCATTGTAAATTGTATTCAGTCCAATTTCAAAGGTCCCCATAGTCTTTACCAACTGAAGATAGTTCTAAAGTTTCAAGTCTCATCTGAGATTTAAGATTGTCTCTTAGCTGTGAGTCTTGTAAAATCAAACAAGTTTTCCACTTTCTCAAGGTCACCCTGAGACTACATAGTGAATTCCAGGTCAGCTTGGGCTAGAGTGAAACCCTACATTGAACAACCAAAATTTAAAAAATGAAAAGAAGTTATACACTTTTAACACATAACAGCACAGAGTAAATGCTTTTAACTGCTATAAGGCATAGCAAGGAGAGACCGGAACAATGCAAACTCAACCACCATCAAACAAATATCAAACATCAAACATCTGGAGCTCAAGTCTGATATAACCAGTGACTGACAGCCTCCAAATTTGCAATTCTACCCTCCAGCTGTGCTGAATAGCCAGGGAAAACTTCCATCCCTAGCCAACAGTCTCCATGGTAGCCCTTGCACAATCCTGGTATATCTGAACATCCTTGGGTCTCCACTACAAACCACGGTCCATTTTCCAGAGGCTTTTCCAGCTTCAGGGTCAGCACACCCTGCCCATATGCCACGTACTGAGCAGCAGCTCCTGGGACCATGTGCACTTCATGACCACTCCATGCATTTTTCATGCTTCCAAAATCAATACCAGGTGTGCAGGACACAGCCATATTATTAATTCAGGGATATAACTAACCAACCTTGAAGAGCAGGTTCCTTCTCCAGTCATCTCTTTACCAAAAGAGTTTGCATGTCTATCAGAGTCTTTACTCAGTCATCCTTTCCATTGTCTCAGTGTAAAGCAGCTAGGCCATCCTCCTTCCAAATGTCGAAGTGTTTGACAAGAGAAGCCTCAGCGACCAGTTTCTGTGCCAGTAATTTTAAACTTGCTTGAAGTTTTTTTCAGCTTAAAATCTTACATCTCTCAGTCCCATGTCTTTAGCCAAGCACATCAGTCCATTACAAATTTAAGCTTAATCAAACTCTCTAGGCCAGGGAAGCAGAACTCAGCCAGCCCTTATACCAGTAGCCCAGTTCCAGGAAGGTTTTCTTCAGTCTTTCCTTCCCCTTAGAAAGTTCATAAACTAAGCCTCCGAGTTCATAAGACAAGCCTTCAAATACAATTTTCTCTGCACTTAGCATTTTCAACATATTACAAGAATAGTCTATAAAACTTGATTTACTGCTCCAGAGGGTGTCTTCAGTTGTAAGTACCAAGTCCATGCCCATTTCTCCAAAATAAAAGTTCCAAAAGATCAAAACCCACATGGTCAGATTCATCTCACCCCACATTCTGGTGCCAATTTTGTAATAGCTTCAGGTCACTGTGATGAACTTCCAGACCAGGCACAGTTATGGAAGAAGGGATATTTATTGAAGCTTACAGATCCAGGGGAAGGTCCATAATGGCAGGAGAAGTTGGCTCCCTTCGCATAGGATCAAGCAGAGAAAGAGAAGCCACAAGCCACACCAGCACCGAAAAACAAGCAAGCACACTTCAAGAACTCCAGGCAAAACTCCTACACTTTGCATATCTTTATACTGGAATTCCAATACACCCCCACACCTTAGGGCTGGACCCTAGGACCCACACACGGTGTCACCTCCTCCAGCCAGGTGGCTGCAGATCCAAATGACAAACTTTAATAAAATCCTGAATATATCAGGGACCACCCATTCAAACTAACACAACTGTCTAATAGGGACTGGGGTTCCTTTTGGAAGATGACAGTGATTTAGAACAAGACAGGTGGCCTGTAGGGGTCTTTTAGCCTGTCCTAGTAAAAGCTTTTTGTTTGCAGAACGCTTTGTGATTCTGCTGACACCATGTTTTAGGAATAAGGACATCTGTGCTCATCCTGGGATGCTGGGAACAGAGTGTGCGATATTGACTCTGTTGTGAGGCAGTCTAATATTCATCCTACTTTCAAGCTAACCAGAACGTCTCCTGCTTCTGTGATAGGGAGCTGCTGCCTGCTTTGTTTTGTTTAAGCCGTTAGCTGCATAAACTGCACGAGCCTTGCACACAGAGCTGTTCTAATAAAAGTTCTGCCTCTGGGCTGCTGTGCAGAAGAAATTGCCTGGAGTCTCCTGGTTCTGTTGACTTGCCCTGGTCACAGCTCGATTCCAGCACCAGTCATTCAGGACCTGGAAACAGGTTCAGTTAGCACCAGAAGGTGACAGTGCCAACAGTGGTCGTTGTATTCAGTGTGAATAGTCACTAAACTGTATAAGCTACTGTGGTTAGTTCATGGGATATAGTTTTTGCCTCATTTAAATAAAGGTCTAAAATTCTTTTTTTTTTTTTTTTTTTTTTTTGGTTTTTCGAGGTAGGGTCTCACTCTAGCCCAGGCTGACCTGGAATTCACTATGGAATTCTCAGGGTGGCCTCGAACTCACGGCGATCCTCCTACCTCTGCCTCCCGAGTGCTGGGATTAAAGGCGTGCGCCACCACGCCCGGCTAAAGGTCTAAAATTCTTTACCAACCATAGTACTGGGGCTGCAGCAGGGCCCAGGCTGGGTGGGTTTCCTGCTCTCACGGAGTCTATGTCCTGATACTTGGTTTATTTATTCAACAAGCTCCTGCTCATGTTTGTGAGGCCCCACGATGCCCCAGGGCAAGACTCTGGTGTGGGCTTGAATGCTTTTAGTTTCTGGAGGCCTGGCTGCTTCTTGCTGTGTCACCAACATGCCTGTGCCCTCAGGCTGCCCCTCTTTCTGTCCAGGCTGCCCAGGGCTTGCTTGTTGGTCTGCACTGAGCTCAGTGCCAGCAGGTTGAGTCTGCTTCTGAGAGGTCCTGGAACCTGCCATGCTGTGCACTTGGGTTTCTAGCATCCTGTCTCTTCACCCAGAAAAGTGGAGATGGAGGAGCTGTGTCTGGGGTCCCTCCCGCCTCCAGCCTCCCTGGGCCTGCCGTGTGGCTTGTGACTCACCTCTGCGCTTAGCCTCCAGTGTGCAGCAATGTATTCTGGGTGGCTTGGATGGGTTTGATGATATGAAACGTTCTGTGATCCGGTGATTTTGTTTTATGATCCTGTATTGCTATCCTGCTATTATCCTCCATGAGTCGATGATCCTCCAGGTCCATTGAGAAGGCTTGAAAGCTAAAGCTGGGATGGAGGGGAGGAAAGGAGTCGGAACTCAATGCCCATACAATGCCCATGGCTGCTTGAATTAAGGCTCTGGGATAGCTGGTGGGCACCACTGTCCTGTCTTCCCCACAAGGGTGAGACCACGGATGGTATCCACAGAGAGACTTTCTGTGTGCCTCTTTTTCTGCTCCCCGCTGGGCCAGTATTCTATAAACTTGTCCTCCAAGAAAGCGCTTCAAACCTTTCCATCGCCTGTGAGATGGGGCTGGGCTCTCACAAGGAATCCATAAGGGTAAATGCTATCCTCACAGGAGATGGACGAGAGTCATGGGTTAGGCTGGGGAGTGACCTTGGGCGTGACCTGGTACCGTGGGCTGTGCCCTATCTGACCAGGGATCCCCACACTTCAATCCTCCCTGGTCCTGGCCCTCACTCTTAGATTTGAGTTAGAATAGAGGCAATGATGACATGGGACTTTGGGGTGTCTTTGAGAGAAATTTGTTATAGTCAGGTTCACATTGCTGGCAGAAAACACCCGACCAAAAGCAGCTTGTGGGGAAGAATGGTTTATTTTGGCTTATAGACTCAAGGGGAAGCTCCATGATGGCATGAGCAGAGGGTGGACATCACCCCCTGGCCTACATCATGTGGGCAACAGAACAGTGTGCTAAACACTGGCAAGGGGAAACTGGCTATAACACCCATAAGCCCGCCCCCAACAATACACTGCCTCCAGGAGGCCTTAATTCCCAAATCTCCATCATCTGGGAAGCTGGCATTCAGAACCCCTGAGTTTCTGGGGGACACCTGAATGAAACCATCATAGGAGCTGTTCTCGGCTCTTGGCTGGGTTATAACTCGAGAGTTAGAGTGCCAGATGCTCAAGGTCACACAAAACTTCACTGAGTGGCCTCCAGGTTCTTATGAATTTCAATGGATGAAATTCACAAGCTACAGTGGTGGCAATTTAGACAGATTTTACTATAGAGCTTGAAGAGACAGAGTTTTTAGTGCTTAAGAGAAGGAAGGAAGACAGGGCTCCTGCTGTAGGACAGGAAGAGCTTCTGAAAATGGGAAAGCCCACTTGGTGTCTGCGATTAGGGTCTTTGTGGGAACTTGCTGGATAGGGGCTGAACTGGTAAGTCCAGCGCCCACCTCAGATGTCCAGGCTGCCTGATGTTCAGGAAAGGGAGTAATTTCACTCATCTCTTTACTTTCTCTTCTGGGAAAGAACGAGATAAGGAAAAACCAGATTCACCCTCTACATTCCTGACCTCTAGAAAGGTGGAGGCTGCGAGGACTGGACTCCTTTAGGGAAAAGAGCAAAGGGAAGACCAGGGTTTTCCTTATAGGTTCAAGAACATTCCTTGTTTTGACTTTTGGTGACTCTGTCACACCCAAACTGCATTCTTTGATTTCAAGACTTTATTTTAACATAAGGAGTGACTGGTGGGATCCAAAGCCATAGGGAGAGAGAGGTATCATGGACCCTGGGGGAAGATATCATCTATCTATCTATCTATCTATCTATCTATCTATCTATCTATCTATCTATCTATCTATCTACTATCTGTAAGGTTCAGGAGTGACCAAGGATCACAGAGACCACTCTGAGGCAAAGATGGAAGCTTTTATTCGGGGAAAAACACGAGCTGCCAGGAGTGACTCTCAAGAGCGGAGCAGTCAGATTGGGGTCACAGATAGTGGGCTTTATAGGCTCTTCAGGTGGGAGAAGGTGAGGAAAGGAAGGAATTTCTTTTGGGAGCAGTAAATCACTGTTCTTTACATTAGCCATAGGGTGAGACCAGAAGTGACCCAATGAGAGATAGGGGGTAGTAAATCTAGACTTGGAGCCTTGTTAGGCAGAGGAGGGATAATGGCTGGACAATTTCTTGAGGAATGTGGATGATTCACTTCGCCCTCCTGCTGTAGCTCCATTTTGTCCTGACCTAACAGTACCTATCGTCTATGTATGTATGTATGTATGTATGTATGTATGTATGTATCATCTATCTATCTATCTACCTATCTATCATCTATCTGTCTTTATGGAGAGAGAGAGAGAGATGGGAAAGAGCAAGAGTGTGAGAGAGGGTTTTAAGAGTTAGGGGACGAGGTGGGAAATTGCCTTGGATGATGTGTTACGTAGGGCTGATAGAGGTGGCATGCCCCTCTTCTCAGCCTACAGGTGTTCTCAATTACCATAGCAGGAGAATCCCAGATCTAGGCCAGATTTGGTCAGGAGAGAGAGGAAGGGAACTCCGGGCCTCTTGTACTAACCTGGCCTGGGCAGCCACAGTCCAAGTCTCCTGAAAGCACTGACCTCAGACCTGGAGGATTTACTAGAACCTTTTCTCAGGACCCAGGGCGTAATTCCAGGAGTCACTGGCTCCCACTACAAGCACTGTTCTCACTGTGGACCTGGCCCCTCTGTCACTGGTCACTTCCTCTTCAGTGATTGTGAAGTGTCCAGGAGCACAGCTGGGTGAGTTTGAGAAGTAGCTCTGATCCAGCCTCTGGGAGCAGCAATAGCACGACTTCTCTCTCTCCCTCTTTTGGTTTTTCGAGGTAGGGTCTCACTCTGGTCCAGGCTGACCTGGAATGTAGTGTGAGGGTGGCCTTGAACTCATGGTGATCCTCCTACCTCTGCCTCCCAAGTGCTGGGATTGAAGGCGTGCGCCACTACGCCTGGCTGCATGACTTCTCTTTTAGAGTCTCAGGCCTCTTAGCCCCAGCCCATTCAGGGTACATAGAGGCCCTTCACCCCATCTGCTTCCTTGCCCCCATAATGGAGATATACCCCTAATCAAGAGACCACCCCACAATTCACCCTCCGGAACTCCCAACTTCTGAGCCTAGCTGACACAGTGTCATTTCTGAGACTCACACCCAGACACCTGGAGCTCTCCTGGATCCTGAGGGCCAGGACAGTTTGTGTCTGTAGCCCCTGGTCCTGCCCAGTCCTTCACCCTTTACTCAGCTCCCCAAGCACTCCCCTCACTGTGCAAGAATCCCTTCATAGGGAATTGAACCTAGGACACTTGGTACCAGGAGTGACCCAGGAACTGAACTAAAGAGAAACAGTGTTGGAGGCAGTCTTCTGCTTGCCTTGGCACTGCCAGTAGAGTGCTGCTGAGGGAATAGGGCACTGCTGGGTGGTCCAGGGGAAGGAAGTGGACGAGGAAGCAGTGGGTGACCTGGGGGAGGGGAGGGAAGCAGTGGGTGACCTGGGGGAGGGGAAGCAGTTGGCGACCTGGGGGAGGGAGAGGAGAAGCAAAGCAATTTTCCTGAAGGCGGAGAAAAAAGTAGTGAGTGACCAGGAGGGGAGGGGAAGCAGGTGAGTGGCTGAAAGTGACTACTAGGATTGATGCAACTCTCTTTTCTGAGAGTTCCCGGAGGTTTTATAGCCTGGAGGACCATGTAATTGGGTGGCTGTTGCTAAGAGCCATTGATGCATGGAGAGAGAAAGTGACAGGCTGGGATCTATTAGTCATCATTTTAAACACATCATGAGGGACCATGGGCTCCTTAGAGCTCTGGTAGAGAAACCCATTTCCTATAATAGATGATCAGAACTGAGTTGGAGACAATGGGGCACCAGCCAAGCAGGTTCTCAGGTGGGACCTGAGGGGAGGGAGTGTCCTTGAGATTGGGGAGGGAACTGGGGAGGGGGTCACTAAGAGCCCTGAATGAGGCTTCCCTACCCTGGCGCTCTGGGTTGCAGCTGAGTCTGCTGCTTGAGGGTCACTAGGAGGTCCCTGCTAGCAGCAGTGTCCTCCTGCTGCTCAGATGACCCAGGGAAGGGTCACATCTTGGGACAGCTGGCCTGGGCTGCCAGCCTGCTGAGGCTGGGGAGAGATGATCTGTCCAGCATCATGATGGACTCTTGTGGGCGGCAGATGTGTGCCTTGTTGGCCTGCTGGGAGGGGTCATGTGATGGGATAAGGGTGTATGGGAAGGTGAGATGTGTGGCTTGTTGGCCTGCTGGGAGGGGTCATGTGATGGGATAAGGGTGTATGGGAAGGTGAGATGTGTGGCTTGTTGGCCTGCTGGGAGGGGTCATGTGATGGGATAAGGGGTGTACCAGAAGGTGAGATGCGTGTCTTGTTGGCCTGCTGGGAGGGGTCATGTGATGGGATAAGGGGTGTATGGGAAGGTGAGATGCGTGTCTTGTTGGCCTGCTGGGAGGGGTCATGTGATGGGATAAGGGTGTATGGGAAGGTGAGATGCGTGTCTTGTTGGCCTGCTGGGAGGGGTCATGTGATGGGATAAGGGTGTATGGGAAGGTGAGATGCGTGTCTTGTTGGCCTGCTGGGAGGGGTCATGTGATGGGATAAGGGTGTATGGGAAGGTGAGATGCGTGTCTTGTTGGCCTGCTGGGAGGGGTCATGTGATGGGATAAGGGGTGTACCAGAAGGTGAGATGCGTGGCTTGTTGGCCTGCTGGGAGGGGTCATGTGATGGGATAAGGGGTGTATGGGAAGGTGAGATGCGTGGCTTGTTGGCCTGCTGGGAGGGGTCATGTGATGGGATAAGGGGTGTATGGGAAGGTGAGATGCGTGGCTTGTTGGCCTGCTGGGAGGGGTCATGTGATGGGATAAGGGTGTATGGGAAGGTGAGATGCGTGTCTTGTTGGCCTGCTGGGAGGGGTCATGTGATGGGATAAGGGTGTATGGGAAGGTGAGATGCGTGGCTTGTTGGCCTGCTGGGAGGGATCATGTGATGGGATAAGGGGTGTACCAGAAGGTGAGATGCGTGTCTTGTTGGCCTGCTGGGAGGGGCCATGTGATGGGATAAGGGTGTATGGGAAGGTGAGATGTGTGGCTTGTTGGCCTGCTGGGAGGGATCATGTGATGGGATAAGGGGTGTATGGGAAGGTGAGATGTGTGGCTTGTTGGCCTCTGGGAGGGATCATGTGATGGGATAAGGGGTGTACCAGAAGGTGAGATGCGTGTCTTGTTGGCCTGCTGGGAGGGATCATGTGATGGGATAAGTGGTGTATGGGAAGGTGAGATGCGTGTCTTGTTGGCCTGCTGGGAGGGATCATGTGATGGGATAAGGGTGTATGGGAAGGTGAGATGCGTGTCTTGTTGGCCTGCTGGGAGGGATCATGTGATGGGATAAGGGGTGTACCAGAAGGTGAGATGCGTGGCTTGTTGGCCTGCTGGGAGGGGTCATGTGATGGGATAAGGGGTGTATGGGAAGGTGAGATGCGTGGCTTGTTGGCCTGCTGGGAGGGGTCATGTGATGGGATAAGGGGTGTACCAGAGGTGAGATGCGTGGCTTGTTGGCCTGCTGGGAGGGATCATGTGATGGGATAAGGGGTGTACCAGAAGGTGAGATGCGTGTCTTGTTGGCCTGCTGGGAGGGGTCATGTGATGGGATAAGGGGTGTACCAGAAGGTGAGATGCGTGGCTTGTTGGCCTGCTGGGAGGGGTCATGTGATGGGATAAGGGGTGTATGGGAAGGTGAGATGCGTGGCTTGTTGGCCTGCTGGGAGGGGTCATGTGATGGGATAAGGGGTGTATGGGAAGGTGAGATGCGTGGCTTGTTGGCCTGCTGGGAGGGGTCATGTGATGGGATAAGGGTGTATGGGAAGGTGAGATGCGTGTCTTGTTGGCCTGCTGGGAGGGGTCATGTGATGGGATAAGGGGTGTACCAGAAGGTGAGATGCGTGGCTTGTTGGCCTGCTGGGAGGGGTCATGTGATGGGATAAGGGGTGTATGGGAAGGTGAGATGCGTGGCTTGTTGGCCTGCTGGGAGGGGTCATGTGATGGGATAAGGGTGTATGGGAAGGTGAGATGCGTGTCTTGTTGGCCTGCTGGGAGGGGTCATGTGATGGGATAAGGGGTGTACCAGAAGGTGAGATGCGTGGCTTGTTGGCCTGCTGGGAGGGGTCATGTGATGGGATAAGGGTGTATGGGAAGGTGAGATGTGTGGCTTGTTGGCCTGCTGGGAGGGGTCATGTGATGGGATAAGGGTGTATGGGAAGGTGAGATGCGTGGCTTGTTGGCCTGCTGGGAGGGGTCATGTGATGGGATAAGGGGTGTATGGGAAGGTGAGATGTGTGGCTTGTTGGCCTGCTGGGAGGGGTCATGTGATGGGATAAGGGGTATACCAGAAGGTGAGATGTGTGGCTTGTTGGCCTGCTGGGAGGGGTCATGTGATGGGATAAGGGTGTATGGGAAGGTGAGATGCGTGTCTTGTTGGCCTGCTGGGAGGGGTCATGTGATGGGATAAGGGGTGTACCAGAAGGTGAGATGCGTGGCTTGTTGGCCTGCTGGGAGGGGTCATGTGATGGGATAAGGGTGTATGGGAAGGTGAGATGTGTGGCTTGTTGGCCTGCTGGGAGGGGTCATGTGATGGGATAAGGGTGTATGGGAAGGTGAGATGCGTGGCTTGTTGGCCTGCTGGGAGGGGTCATGTGATGGGATAAGGGGTATACCAGAAGGTGAGATGTGTGGCTTGTTGGCCTGCTGGGAGGGGTCATGTGATGGGATAAGGGGTGTACCAGAATGTGAGATGTGTGGCTTGTTGGCCTGCTGGGAGGGGTCATGTGATGGGATAAGGGGTGTACCAGAAGGTGAGATGTCTTTGAGAGCACTAGGACTTTTCTCAGCTCTCAGTTGAGCTGTGACCCAGGAATTCAGGTGCCTGATGCTTTATAGCCACACAAAACTTCCACTGAGTCAATGCCCTTCAGGTCTTTGTCTTGTGAATTTCAGCAAATGAAATTCACAGACCATTAAGGGTACAGTTTAGAGACATTTTATTACAGAGTTTATGGAGACAGAGGCTATAGAGCTTAAGATAAGGATAGAAAAAAGAGCTCCTGCTTTTAGAAAGGAGCGGTTCCTGTGAAGGGAAAAGGCCACTGGGTGTGTCTGACTGAGGTATTTTTATCAGGATTTACTGGATGGAGGCTGAGCTGGTCAGTCCAACCCTCAGGACAGGTGCCCACCAAGGAACTAGTTCCCTTTACCTCCTTCAGGGAAGAAGAGATAAGGAAAGACCAGATCCTCTGACATGTCTGGCCTCTAGCAAGACGGTAGCTGTGAGGGGAAAGAGGTAAGGGAGAATCAGACCCTCTTCCCCCGCAGGGTCCAGGACATTTCTCATCCTTTCCTTTCAGGGGCCCCACTACCCCTAAACTGCCTCCAGGGCATGTCCACCTGGTGTTGCTGTCCCCTTGTGTGGACTGAGCCCATGGCCAGAGCTTGTTAGATTGTCCTTCTAAATCCTGGGTTGGTTCAGAGCATCTGGTTCTACCCAGGGGAGATGCTGTAACTGCATAGCCACCTCCAGGGGAAGGTTCAAGAAGCAATGGGAAGTGGGCATACCACACTGGCTTCCTTGTGTAGAACCAAATACTCACCAGGTATCTCTAGGGGAGAAGACTTCCTGGATGAGCCCCTGTGGCACAGAGGATCCTGGGAGTCCTCTGGGGCAATGGCAGGGGCAGAAAGTGCTACCACAGAGCTAGATCCCTGGAACGAGGGGCTGCTATGTCTCAGACTCTTAGGACTAGTGCGGTACCTCACTGTAAGTGTGGTATGAGGGGCTTGGGAGATGGCTCCAGGGTTAAAGGCACTTGCTTGTTGCTCTCCAGCACCCATGTAAAGCCAGATACAAAGAGGCACGTATGTCTGTGATTCCAATGTACCTATGACAAGAAGAGGCAGAGCTAGCAGAATAGAAAGATCTAGAGCAGCTAGTCTGGTGTCTGCAGTAGTAAGAGAGCATGTCTCAAGGAAGGTGGAAGATGAGAACCTT
Organism: Dipus sagitta; assembly: GCA_036346955.1. Taxonomy (NCBI): domain Eukaryota; kingdom Metazoa; phylum Chordata; class Mammalia; order Rodentia; family Dipodidae; genus Dipus; species Dipus sagitta. The sequence goes on from CM070771.1 coordinate 208,955,105, forward strand.
GAGATTGTCTTCTGACCTCCATGTGCATGTGCCCTTGTGCAGGCATGCGTGTGCACACACAAAAAATAATACTACTAATAACAAAATTGTGAGGTGCAAGTGGGGTGACAGACACACTTGGCCATCAGGAAACTCTGTAGGCTTCCAGAGCACCTCGCTCCCAGGGCAGGATGGATGTGCATGCAACTAGTTATTTGCTAAACTGAGTCACCAATGAGATGAGGACCTGATAAACAGAAGGCCACTGTCAGCTGAAGTCTCTGCCCTTGAGGACTGGGCTGCATGCACAGGGGCTCTTGGTTAATGCCTGGAAGAAACAGCACTCTGTCTGATCCACAGATCACAGCTACAGCCTTCCTGCCCCCAGTCACCCACAGGGTGGCCGTCCTGGAAGTGGGGCCACAGTCAAGCTAGCCCATTCCCAGTGGAGAAACAAAGGCAGTGCCTCATTCTCATGATTTATCACATGGTGAGTGGGGCGGGCTATGGAGGGTGAGGGGGTTCCTGAGGAAGAAGGAGGAGAACAGGGTTTCTGGACCACAGCAGGAATTGTGAGGAAAGCATGAGTCTGAGTCTTAGTTGGCACCATACTCAGCTTAGATGTGCCTCCAGAGCGCCACAAGGCAGAACAGGAAGTGGGTGTCATCAACACACCCACACTTCACCCCCAAGCACAGAGCACTTAACAGGCTCTAAATAGGAACTAGACCAACATGGGTTCTGAGAGGGAAACAGTGGGAACAGGTCCAGTTTTCCAGGTTCTGGGGGCAGTAGAACCAGGTGGCCAAAAGCAACAAGAAGTGCGTCACTGGGCTGGTGTGCTCTGTCATGGTTTGAAGCCATCATGCACTGGACAGTGACATGGAGGAGGCTGAGGATTTGGTGTAGGGCTGGGTGTCAGTATGAAGCTTGTTTGGTGGAAGGACAGGAAGGACCTCCAGTATTTCTTAGATACTTGTGACTCCCAGCGCTGCCAAGTGCCCCATGCTGTAGCACGCAGAGTTCTGAGTCCCTGTTCTGCAGACCCCTGAGGCCAGAGCAGAGGGAACTGTGTAAGCACATGCTGAGGTGGGCACTGTCATGGTGTGGACAGGCCTGGAGTGCTGAGACAGTTGGAAGTCATGAAGTAGCATCTCTAGTGGGGAGGGGCTTTCCCACTATAGGGGAGGAACTGAGCCCCAAGCACTGCCACATGAAGCCCCTGGCCATGGTGTAGAGAGGAAACAAAGAAGGCTCACTGGCAGGCACATGGGCACTCAGTAGGTCCACTGCTGAGTGGACATATGCCAGGAGCCCACTTAGACCTGACCTTTCAATGTTCTCCCCAACAGGTGGCTGGAATGGCACCTTGGATTCCCAGTGTTGGCAGTCTGACTCTTTACTCAAACTTGAGAGTATCTGTAGATTCCTGGTTAAATGGCCCCAGTCCCCATGCACCACAGTGTCCCCATGCTGGGGACCCAAACACATGTCACCTTGATGGTCTCTGGGTCTGAGAATCTGTTGTGATCTGGCAATGGGAGAAACAAAGTGGATAAAAGTGAAGGGCCTGCAGATCTGGGGGTTGAGTGCAAGGTTCAGGAGGGGCTGGCAGGAGAGATCTGGGAGGAAACTGGCAGTAGCTGCAGGAGAGAGTCACATGGAGCCTTGGGAAGAGAGAGGCAGAGAGATGGCAGCACAAAGGCCCCGAGGCAGGGACAAGCGGGTGTTTCCCAGGAGCGAAGCAGAGGATGGTGTGGCTGGAGGGGGGAGGAGCCTGTACTGTGAGGCTCTTGTAGACCTCAGCAGATGAGGGAATGACAGTGACTTTTGGGGAGTGGTTTCCACTTGCTTCCATGGTGATAAGATAATCTCTCTCTGCACACATTCCTTTCATAAACCTCCCAGGGAAGGGTTGGGGTCTGAGTCTTCATTACTAGAGTTGAAGGCATGCTGGTGACTTCAAGTCCAGGCCATAAATGGTAGCCTAGCTATTGTCTGGTTATTGAGGACACTCACTCTTAAGACACAGCTGCTAATGGTGTGAGGTGGCTCAGCATCCTGCAAAGAGCACTGGCTGCTGACGCTATGAGTTCCCCAGGGGTATTTAAATAGCCCCCTGCTGATAGGCCTGAGCAAGTGGCCACCATGGCTGGTATTTATGATCTCCACACTGCACAGATTCCACCATATCCAGCATGCTCTTATGCTCTGCACAGATTCTACCATATCCAGCATGCTCTTACCCACTGCACAGACTCCCCTGTAGCCAGCATGCTCTTACCCACTGCAGACTCCCCTGCTGCCAGCATGCTCTTGCCCACTGCACAGACACCACTGCAGCCAGCAGGCTCTTACCCCACTGCACAGGTTCCCCTGCAGCCAGCATGCTCTTACCCTACTGCACATATGCCAGCATGCTCTTACCCACTGCACAGATTCCACTGGATTGTACTTCTCACCCTGCTTTTGGTTGACACTTTGCATGTGTCGAGAGAAGTGCCCCAGGGGCATATCAGAGGGCAACTGCCCACCTTTTGGGTGCCCTTGGTGGATGCAGGTCATGCATCCACCATGCTTCAGGATGGAGGGTCTTCAGCCTCTATCTCAGAACACAGCCTCTATCTCCCTGTGACTGTGGACCCCCCAGAGAGGCAGTTCTGACTTCTGCAAAGCCCCTTAGAGCCCTGGAGACTCGAGGCCTGATTCTAATCAGCCCTCACACATGCTCCCCCTGAAACCTTAACTGCCCCATGCCTCAGTTTCACGGTCCCTGCAGGGTGTGGACACAGAGAGCTTCTTGGCTGTAGGGACAAGGCAGTGAGGTGAGCGTGGCAGGCTTGCACGGTCATCTGAGTGTGAGCATGCCCTTCCCAGGCTCTAGCTCTCCTTCCCGGCTCGAATAATCTAGATTCATCATTTTTCGCCTCTTTGCAGTGACATTTAATCTATGCAAGGCTGGCGGATGCTTTATTTTTGCAGCTGGCTTTGATTGGGGAGGGATTTCTTGCCTGGTCCCCTGGGAGAGTATTTAAGAGCAAATATTACTATTTCTCATGGAGGCATCTGGGCAGTCCTGCACAGTCGCCCATCCGGCCCAGAAAGAATCCCTGCCAGGTCATGGCCTTTCTTCTCTCTTGAGGAGGCTTTGGGACTGGAAAAATTCCCTAGCTCAAGGCTTCCTGTTCAGCTTTTCCTGGGCATGGGGAGCTACCATGGGAAAGGCCAGCCCCTCCTTTGGCCTCAATTTCTCTGTCTATACATGTGTGAGGGCCAGTGACCAGGGCTGCCTAGCTCAGTGTCTTCATGGTTGTGTGGGTGGAGCTGACCCTGGGGAAGAAGGACAAGCAGCCGTCTTCCTGCAGCTGATCTGGAGGAGGTGTGATTTGCATCTGATTTGCATGAATATGTATGCAGATTACACAAGGCTGTAGCTCCAGGCATTTAAGAAAATTCCAACAGACAGATCCAGTGATGTGCCTACCTACTGTTGTCCAGGATCTAAGGCTGCTTTGCTGAGCACTATCCTGCAAGCTGTGTCCTCTCTATTTTCCCAGCTGGCTTCCTCAGAGCTTCAGGAGGTCAGGATAGTGTTTGTGGGTCCTGACATAGTCTGGACAGCTGTGTTTTCCAAGGATTTCCCAGCAGATCAGAGAAAACGAAGGCCCCTTGGGCCCCACATCAGGCTGTTGGAGCCTACTGTCCTGGCAGGTCCTTCTGAGAATGAGAGATGGTCTGTCATCTAGGGAGAGACTGCCTGTCTCATCTGCTCATCTTCCCACAGTGCCAGCTCCTGGGTGGATGCCAGGAGGTAGTCACCTGCACCCCATCTACCATCTTGCCTTGTAACCCCCAAACAGCTCTCACACCTCATATTGTGAAGGTGATCATACCCCCTATAATAACCCAGCCCCCAGCTCCAAGAGGCTTCTCCATGGCGCTCAAATAAAGACAAAGCTCTCATGTGTTGTTCTGCAAGAATTCTTGAGGCATTGTCACCGAGGCACCCCTCTTCCAGCTGTGGCTACTGTGTTCCCATCGGCTGGCATGCCCATTCCACTGAGGCAGTTTCGGGCTGACATGGCCCTGGAAACAAATGCAGGAATGTACCATCCTCGAGTCTTTCCTTGCAGTAAGGTGTTTCCTTCCTGGACTTGTTTCCCTTGAACTCAGCCCGAGTCCCTCCCTTAGAAGAGACAATTGCCACGTCTGATAAAGCTGTCACCCTTGGAGATACCACCTAGAAACCTATCAGGCTCACTAGCTCCGGCCCCATCCAGAACCTAGAAGAGGCTCCAGTCCGGCGCTTTAGATGGAATTCCTTATTTTCTAGAACCTTTCTTGCCATCACCTGAGCATGAGCTCTGTCCTCCCTCCTTCTTTTGAGTTCTATCTACAATCAAATAAAACCACTAAACTTCATCCTCTGGTTTGTATATTTGGGGTGCTTTGAATTTAGAAGGCAAAGGCCTGGAGGCCACTGATCAGTGGAAGTTTTGCATGACCATTCAGTTTTCTGACATCTAACTCCTGGCTTACAGTCTAACCAGTAAAAGGCTCCAGTGGTCTTAAAGATGCCTCTAGATCCCTGTATCACAACTTCTCTGTCTCCTGCCAGACAAGTCGGACTCCATCAGCGATGCTGCCAGTGTTAGGTCTCTACCATGGTAGTTGCCCTGGCCCCCGAAAGGATGGAAGCTCCATAGCAATGGTGACCCAGCCTACCTTTGCTGTCGCAGAGCCGGTGTCACAAAGTGACTGGATGAGCAGCAATGCGCTTCCCACATGGCCCAGGCTGGCGGGTCTCATGGGTAGAGTATGCAGCAGAGGCATCCCAATTTGGGAAGGGCATCTTAGGCACCCAAAGCTGGACAGAACCAGCTGGAGCAGAAGTCTTCTGCTTGCTCAGCACAAGAACACGTGCTTTCACAGACTTGGGGGACAGCAAAATCAGGGTCACAAGAGAGGTGCCACACATCCATACTGAGAAGCAGGATGACTGGGAGGGAGCAAGGTGAGCCAGGAGGGCTGGTGGGCCCTGGGATGCCCCCAGGGGAGGCAATGGTTCACCAGGTCTTCTGGCTTTCTCTGCCCTTGCTCTAGCTAGCTCCTCCAAGATGACTCTCAAGGGTGGGCTTTTCAGGGGGCCAGGTTCAGCCTTCCTTGGGTAGGGACCTCCCTGGTAAGGTTGCTGTGGAAAGGACTGGTCTGCCCCTTACCTCCTGTTGTAGTTCCCTTTTCCTTGTTGAGAAAAAGCACATGACCAAGGGCAGCCAATGGGAGGAAAGGGTTTATTTTGGTTTACAATCCCAAGGGGAATGCTACATTATGGCAGGGAATAGATGGTAGAGCACAGGCTAGACAATGCTTCTTGTAACAGCAGGTGGAAAATAGCAGCAAGAATAAGCTTAGCTCTGGCAAGGGGGAGTTGGCTAATACCCCAAAGTCAGCTCTCAGCTAAACACCTCCTCCAGTAGGCTCTGCCTCCCAAAATGCCACCAGCTAGGGTTGAAGCATTCAAAACATATGACTTTATGGGGGACAATAAATTCAAGCCACCACATTCTGTCCTTCCCTGCCCAGTCCCCATAGATTTACAATCATCCATGCATTTGGTCAGACTTTAAAAGTCCTCATAGTTTGTTTGTTTATTTATTTATACCAATTCCAATACTGTTTAAAAGTCCAAAGTCTCACTTGTAAAGTCTCTTAACTATAATCCCATAAAATCAAAACAAAAGTTACCTATTCATAATGGCACAAAGTAAACATTCCTACTGCAAAAAAAAAAAAAAAAAAAAGGCATAACAAGAAAAGGTTGAATAAATTTGAGATATAAAACAAGCCAGACAAATAAATTCTGCAGATCCATGTTTGGCATCTGGGACCCATGAAGACAGCTCTGGGGTTCCAGTTCTGTCCCTCCTGCTGGGATGTTTACAGCCCAAGGAAAAATCTATCCTAAGCCAGCCATTCTTATCATCAGCTGTCCCATAATCCTGGCATCACCAAAATCCTGGGGTCTCCACTGCAACCCATGGTTCTTCCAGGACCACCATGTGGTGACTACCTCACATTACCCAGTGGCCATCTCCAATAAAACACACTGCCTTGCAAGTCCAATGACTCTTTCCTGCGTTTATTATGCTCCCATAATACCAGGCAGGCTACCAAATTTGTTAGTCCATGGAGGAATAAAGCTGACTTTGAAAAGCAGGGAAACCCCTTTAGCATTCAGGTCCCCTACTTTTAAGAGTTAGCATTTTTCCTAATTTCCTAATGCAGAAGAGCTATCCACGTCTTCTAAACTCAACCCTGCTTGTGGTGGTTTGAATATAATTTCCCTGCAGCCTCAGTGGTGTGTGATTAGGTTTCCTTCTTATCCCCTATCTAATGGAGTCTTTGGGAGGTGGAGCCCTGCTGGAGGAAGTGTGTCATCAGGGCAGGATCTTGAGGTGGAGTCCTGCCCTGTGTGCTCAGAGTTAATTCAAGCTAGCTGGTGTTGGCTGTTCTGTCTCTCTGCTTTGGATAAATGATTAAGTGATCCAACTTAAAAAATATTTGTTATTAATTATTTATTTGAGAGAGGGAAGGGGGAGAGAGAGAGTGAGAGAGAGGATGGGTGCACCAGGGCCTCTAGCCACTGCAAACAAACTCCAGATGCGTGCACTACCTTCTGCATCTGGCTTATATGGGTGCTGGGGAAACAAACCTGAGTCCTTTGGCTTTGCAGGCAAGTGCCTTAACTGCTGAGCCATCTCTTCAGCCTGAAGTGAGCCAACTTTTAATAGGATGAAGCTTTCCATGGAATCTGTAAGCCTGAAACAAATCCTTCACTCACAGAAGCTACTTACTGTTGGGTGTTTGTCCCAGTGACAAGAAGGTAACTGCAACAGAAAGTTGGTACCAGATGAGTGGGGTCATAGTTGTGATGAATTTGACCATGTGAGTTTTAGTCTTTTGAAACTTGTTTGTGGGAGGAATGTGGAAGGATTTGGTACTTTGGACTGGAGAAGCCTTGCAGTGCTGTAAGCAGAGCTTGATGAGCTATTCTGATGAGAGTTTGAAAATGCTAAAGGCAGAGAGAGTTGTGGGCTCTGAAGGCTTGGCTTATGAAGTTTCAAAGAGGAAGGGAAGAACTTTGTTATAACTGGGATATTTACAAAAGGGCTGGCTGCTTTCGTACTATGTCCAGAGAATTTGAACAAGTTCAATTATAAGTAATGGACTGCTGTGCTTGGCAGAAGTATAGAATAGGAAGATATGAAAGATGTAAAATTTGCCACAGAAAGAAATGTAAGCAAGTTTAAAGTTACCAGTACAGAGAGTGGTTTTAGGCCACTTCAGCTGAAGTTAAGGAGATTAAAGGTGGGCCAACTGTTTTGCATTTTGGACTATGGAAAAGTTTCCTTGAGTGTGAACCTAACCCATGGGAGGATGAAACTATTAAGAATGTAAATTATTTTTGAAAGGAGGGGCTTCAAAGAAAGACTGGTAAACAATGAACCTGTTCTTCAAGGTCAAGCTTTATTCCCACTGGATTTACAAATTTGGCTACCCACTTGCTACTGGTTTTGGAAGTATGAGGAACGCCAGGGAAAGGGTCATAAAGTGCACATGGCTCCAGGAGTCATTAAGAAGCAGCAATGTAGAGTAGACTCGAATCCCTGTGTAGCTGCACAGCAAGGCCATAGTACATAGCTAGGAAGATGAACCATGGGTTACAATTGAGACCTAAGCAATATGGAGATGCTAGGACATCTGCCTAGTGGGACAGCTGCCAAGTAGAGCTGTTGGCTCATGATGGAGTTGAACCCAGGCTGTGAGTAACCCAGCTGGAGAGGCAGAATTGGAATGCCAGAGGCTTATTCACTCATTACAAATGTCAGACTTTAACTGCAGATTTTTAATGTTTGCTTGCTGGTTGTTGGTCGTGCATTGGTCCAGTCTCTCCTTGTTATGCCTTCTTTTTGCAATAGGAATATTTACTCTCTGCCATTATGTGTTGTAGATATGTAACTTCTGTTTTGATTTTACAGGATCCACAGTTAAAGAGGCTGTCTTAAATCTCAGATAAGACTTTGGACTTTTGAATAGTCTTAAAATTGGTAGAGACTATGTGGAGTTTTGAACTTGGATTGAGGTGCGTTTTGCATTGCTGCATAGTTATGAGTCTGTGGGGCCAGGGACAGAATGTGGTGGTTTGAATGTAATGACCCCATAGCCTCAGGCATTTGTGATTAAATTTCCTATTTAGCTCCAGCTAGTTGAATTGGGAGGTGGAGCTCTGCTGGAGAATGTGTGTCACCAAGGGTGGAGTCCAGCCCTATATGTTCAGACTCAACTCATGTTAGCTGGTGTCAGCTGCTGTCTCTCTGCTTTGGATGCATGACGAAGTGAGCCAATTTCTTCTGCCTTGTGAAGCTTCCCCTGCAATCTCTAAACTTGAAATAAACCCTTCCCTCCCATAATCTGTTTTTTTTAAAAAAGATTTATTTATTAGAGAGAGGGAGAGAAAGAGTGAGAAGGGGCATGCCACGGCCTCTAGTCACTGCAAACAAACTCCAGACACAGCGCCACCATGTGCATCTGGCTTACATGGGACCTGGAGAATTGAACCGGGGTCCTTAGGCTTTGCAGGCATGTGCCTTAACCGCTAAGCCATCTCTCCAGCTCCCATAATCTGCTTTTGGTCCAGGTGTTTGTCCAGAAATGAGAAGGCAACTACCACCTTGCTCAAGTTCTCAGGACATGGCAGAATACAGCTAGCCTCTCACCCAAACTGCCTCTGGCTCGGTCCAGACAAAGTTCTCTTTCCCTTCACAAACTAAGCATCCACAGTCCACAGTTCAATCTGCATTCAGGTCTTTCAACTCTCACCAGAAGGCTCCATCAAGGCATGTCAGTTGAAAGTTTCACATTCTTCCACATTCCTCCCCCAAATCAATTCCAAAAGATCAAAATCCTACATAGTTAAGTTTCTAGCAGCAGTGACCCCACTCCTCTGGTACCATTTTTTATGTTGTAGCTATCCCTGTGTTGCTGGGAAAAAACCCCAACCAAAAACTGATGGGTGAAAAGGATTTATTTCGACTTGTAGTCTCGAGGGCAAGCTTCACAATGGCAGGGAAAGCATGGCATGAGCAGAAAGCGGACATCGCTTCTTGTGACAACAGCTAGAAAAGAGCAGCAAGAGAATGACCTGAGGGCTGGTGAAACGGCTTAGCGGTTAAGGCGTTTGCCTGCAAAATTAAGGACCCTGGTTTGATTCCCAAGGACCTAAGTAAGCCAGATGCACAAGGGGGCACATGCGTCTGGAGTTCGTTTGCAGTGGCTAAAGGCCCTGGCACACCCATTCTCTCTTTCTCTATCTGCCCCTCTCTCTGTCAAATAAATTAATAAAACATTAAAAAACCTTTTATTTATTTATTTATTTATTTATTTTTAAAAAGAGTGAGCTGTGCTCTGGCAAGGGGGAGCTGGCTATAACATCCCAAAGCAAGGTTTCTCCAGAAAGTCTCCACCTCTCAAATTGCCACCAGCTGGGGACCAACCATTCAAAAACATGAGCCTATGGGGGATATCTGATTCAAGCCACCACACCTCCTTCCAGAGGAGTCCCCATGGGTGCTGAGCAGGCAGTGGCAGACTGGAGTGTTAGGGAACAACACAGGATGAGTGAAATGGTATTGCCCACAGTCCTCTATCCTTGGTCTGTCCCCGGTCTCTGCCTTGGGCTCCCACTGGGTCAGTCCCAGGCAGAACGTAGAAGGAACGGAGAGGGAAGTGGAGGTGCTTCTCTGGAACACCTCTGCAGGACAGCTGTGATCCACAGTGGTGGGTCTGCCGCACCATTGGCTTCTGCTCAGCACCAGCGTCGGCCCTCCGTCCTGCTCCTGTGGCACAGGCTGTCTCTGGGTGACTTGAGACCTTTCTCTGTGGCCATGAGCTACCTGTCTTGTGCTGAACCCTCTGCTGAGCCCTCCTTCCCTTTCTTGTTAGATCTTGGCTTTCTGCCCACTCTGTGGCTTTGTGAGCCAGGCTTCCTCCATTTCTGAGCCCAACGCCTGGCCTGGAGCTTGGTTTCTGGAACCTTTCTGATTTTGTGTGCACACTCTATTCTGGGATCTGGCTGCCCTTCTCCCTGTGTGGCTGCTGGGTTAAGGAGGCCTTTCTCTAAGAGGACAGGCTTCTCTGTTAGCCACTGTGACAAGACACCTGACAGAAACAACCTAAGGGAGGATTTGTGTTGACAGTTTCAGAGGGCTCCGTCCTTGGTGACCTGGCATCGTGCACAAGGGTCAAACATCATGGCAGCAGGAGCGTGTGGTGGAGGCTGTTTTCCATGTCACAGCAGACAGGGAGTGAAGTGGGACACAGGAAGCCTCCAGGGGCAAGCTACCCTCAAAGTCCTGCCCCTAATGACTTCCTCTAGCTAAGGCTCACCTCCTAACGTTGGCAAAATAGCACCAGTGTGACACCTGAGCCTGTGTGGGACATCTCATAGTCAATCCATAACGGGGCCTGAGATCAGGAAGGGCTGCCCTGCGTGGTGAGGTGACCCCCGCAACAATGACCAGTGAGCCCCACAAGAATGACCACGCTGCCCCTTCCCTCCTCTGAATGTCCTCCCTGCTGCGTTTCTCGAACTGTGGGGGTCAGTCTCCAAGGTCAAGCACACAGAGCCTCCGGGGAGACCCTTGGGGAACACAACTGTCCCACTCACATTCGCGACTCATCCAGCATGACTCATGGCTGTGTGAACCCAAGAGAGTCTCACCTTTTCTGAGCCTTGTTCTGCATGAGACAGAGGCATGAGCAATCACCCCGGCTTGAGTGCAGATCCCGGTCAGAGGTGCAGGCACGGAGCACAGCTTTTAGGCTTGGTGGTGGGTGGGATCCCTGTGGTCATTGCTCAGCTGTATCCTTGCACTGTGTTTACAAGGTCAGCCCGTTGACATGACCAGTGTGGCTATCTCAATAAACTTTTATTTATAAGACAGATGGTGGGCTGGATTGGGACCCACTTACTGGGGGAAGGGGGCCTCTGTATTGGGCTCCAATCTTGTAGAGATGAGCCTCGCCCTCAGGCCGCCAGTTTCTCCTCTTGTTCAACCTCAGCCATGGGCTGGGCAGTCAGGACTCCAGGGGGAGGCCGATCTGGTCTCCAGTGCTTGAAGTCCAGGTGCAACCTGGAGGCGAGAGGGGGAGGGGACCGTCGAAGTTTTCTCTTCCAATGGGAAGGTGGTGGCACAGGGGACGGGGTTGCGGTTTGTGAACTCCAGAGCTGGCTGTCAAAGTCCCCAAACTGTGACAAATGCCCCAGGCTCCTGGCTCTGGCCATGTGCTCCTGAGTGATGGTGATTTATGATAGCTGAGATTTTTCTTAAGCAAGTGGTTCTCAGAGAATAAAGAAAGGTCACAGCAAGTTAGGCCCAACATTTCTTATCTTGTTCTCTACCGCCTGCCAATTCCCTTTGAGTGAGACGGAGCCTGTGAGGGGGCTGGTACAGGAATGGGCATTAATATCAAATAAATAGACGTATGCAGAAGCGAGACACAGGCCTGGATGAATAGGGCACCGTGATGTCATCTGGGTGGGGGGTGGTTATGACAAGAGTGGGCACAATGGGGCTGCCCGAAGCTATGAGGACAAAACTCAGGTTCCCTTGCAAGAAGTGGCTGGGCTGGGAGTGGGTCGTAGACATGCCCGAAGGTGCCTGCCGGCATCTGCCTGTGGCCACCCGCTGGCGGTCTCAGATGCAGCCACAGTCCCAGGGCTGGATAAGTATGCACGTGACAGTGGTGAGTTGGCTTGGCTGTGCTCCCTGGACTGTGGGGCTCTGGGCAGCTTGCTCGTATTCTCTGGGCTTTGGATTCCTTAGCTATCAACATTTCCTATGGCTTCCTCTGTCTGTCATCCTCCCCCACTTTTCCCTGCAGCTGGATTTCACGACATACTGTGGGTTCGTAGACAGCTCTGCTGTTCGATGTGAAGGAGGGATGGTGTTGTCATTGTGCTTGTTGTGTCTGAAGCAAGGCATGCTCTGGGAACTGGAGGACAGGCAGAGGGGAGTCTTACTGGTAGAGGTGACCACCTTACCTTCCCCGGAATGTATGCTGTGTCCAAATTTGAGCCCAAGGACAGCAGACACTCTACTTCAAGAGCAGGTCCTGTGTCAGCATGAAACAGCCCAAGTGAGCCCTGGTAGCCAGGAGAAGAGCTGGCAGGGTTCAGAGGGAGGAAAGGTTTGTCCCTTGACACACTGTGCATGAGCCTTGTGACAGTACCCAAAGGCTTACGATCTTTGCGGGGAGCTGCGCCTCGCTGAAGCCCAGAACAGCTGGAATGGCCAGATGTGACTGGGAAACTTACTGGCCAGCAGGGCTCATCAATGGGTGAGTAATTAAGGCCTTGACTTGCTGGAACCCATACGTGATTTCTGCTGTGGGGTCCCCCAGGGCTTCAGAGAGCCCCTGACACTCCTGTCCTGGCTTTCTGCAGTGGCCCCAGGGGAGCCATATCCACTTGGGACCTCTGAGCAGGAGTTTACACAGGAGTTTGGATGCTGCAGCGATAATTACAGTGAGGATCTTGAGATGAGACACACCCGGATTACGGTGGCCCTGACTACAACAGCTGGGTTCCTTCCAAAAAAAAAAAAAAAAAAAAAAAAGGAACACAGAGTCTTGTGTGGACAGAGCCTAGGAGCCGCTGAGCTGCCAGCCAGCCTGGGGGAGGCAGGAAGGAGGCAGTGCCCTACAGCCTTCAGCGTGGTCTTCCTGGAGACATCTTGGCCCCTGACTCCTAGCTCCCAGAACTGACTTAATTCTCAGTTCCCTCCTTAAGAGCTGGATGCCCATGGACAAGTGTTAACCTCTCTGAGCCTCAGATTGTTTTCTCCCCTAAAACAAAGATAACAGGGCATTGAGGCAGTTAAAGCAGGTCATGCATTCAAAATGTCCTCTGTTTAGCTCCTGCCCTTTCCAGTGGGGAACTATCAACATCCCAAGCTCTCATTTTCCTAGCTGTTGAGGCGCAAGCCCATGGAAGGTGGTCTTTGCACTGCTCCTCTTTTCCTGGCCCAGGCTGTGTGTAAGTGGCTCACGGTGTGTGAGAGGCACAGGTGTGTCAGTCGGCCTTCTGTGACTGCAGCAAAATAGCAGAAATAATCAGCTTAAAAAGATGGCAGAGGGCAGCTGGAGACATGGCTCAGCACTTAAAGCGCTTGCCTGCAGGCCTAACGACCCGAGTTTGATCCCCCACTACCCACATAAAGCCAGATGCATAAGGTGAAGCATGTGTCTGGAGTTCGTTTGCAGTGGCTGGAGGCCCTGGCATGTCCATTCTCTCTTTCTTTCTCTCTGTTTCTCTCTCCCTCTTTTTTCCTCCCTTTTCTTTTTCTCAAATAAATAAATAAATAAAATATATTTTTTAAATATTTTATTTTTGTTTATTTATTTATTTATTTGACAGAGAAAGAGGGAGAGTGAGAGAATGGGTGCGCCACTGCAAACAAACTCCAGACAGGTGCGCCCCCTTGTGCATCTGGCTAATGTGGGTCCTGGGGGATGGAACCTGGGTCCTTTGGCCTTGCAGGCAAATGCCTTAACCGCTAACCCATCCCTCTTGCCCAGTAAAATATTTTTTTAAAAGAAGGAGGGTTTATTTTGGCTCCATTTCTGGAGTTCCAGTCCATTGCCAGGTGGAGTGATGTTCCTTCCTGCAGGGAGCCCACATGTCACAGTGAGGAGCATTTTGAGGAGCATCAAAACCATCTACCTCATGGCTGGTGGAAGTAAAGGAGAAAGAAGAGGAGGCCGGATCAGATCCCAGAGTCCCCTCAGAAGGCTTGTTCCCAGTGACCTAAAGCCTCCCACTAGCCCCCCCCCCAAAGTTCCGTCCCTCCCCACAGCACAGAGCTTGGAACCAAACCTTCAGTATAAAGCCTTTGGGGAGATTACGAGGTAGACAAGCACGGAGAAATCTTGGCACCCAGAACACTGCTCGCCTCGGGCAGTAACACATCCCTTTCCTGACAATGTACCTAGTCACCTGGGTCTTCTCCTGCACGGAGCCACACACATAACTGTTTTATACAATGGAATAAGTCACCCCAGGCACTGTATTCCCTGACCTTTGTGCTTCTTTTTTTCTCTCCAATGAAACCTCCTGCTTCTTTGCTCTGTGCATTTCTTCCATTCTTCAAATAAGATGCCAAGACCCTGGAAACAGCCAAACAGGCACCACCAGGGGCAATTCCAGACCCAAACTAGTGGCAAGCACGATGGAACTGTGTTGTGTGTCACCTCTGTGTTCCTCAGAGCTCCATTGCTGTGAGAAAATACCCAGAGAAACTAGTTAGAAGGAGGAAAGGGCTATTTTGGCTCACAGTTGCCAGGGTTGCCAGCTTCTTATCCTGTGGTGATGCGGAACATCATAGGGACAGGAGGCCATGGTGGAAGAGCTGGTCAGCTCCTGGTGGCCAGGAAAGAGACTAAGCCAGGGTCCCAATGTCTCTTTGGAGGGCATGCCACCAGTGACCTATGTCCTTCCACTAGGCTCCTCCTCTCAAAGTTCCACCAGCTTCTAATAGTGCCACTAACTGGAGACCCAGGTGGCATTAAACCAATGGGCCTTTGGACATTTCAGACCCACAATCTAGCAACTTCTATGGTCACTGCCGGGGCTGGATCTTGTTGGGCTGGCCCTGCATTGAGCCAAGTGAGCTGGCCGGGTGAGTTTAAGGTGGTGCTCCCTCCCCAGTGCCCACCTGCATCATAGCAGAACCACCTTAAATCCTGGCTCTGGCCCCAACTCTTTTTTAAAAATTTTTATTTGAGAATGACAGACAGAGAGAGAAAGAGGCAGACAGAGAGAGAGAGAGAGAACGGATGTGCCAGGGCCTCCAGCCACTGCAAATGAACTCCAGATGCGTGCGCCCCCTTGTGCATCTGGCTAACATGGGTCCTGGGGAATCAAGCCTTGAACCGGGGTCCTTAGGCTTCACAGGCAAGCGCTTAACCGCTAAGCCATCTCTCCAGCCCAGGCCCCAACTCTTACTCCAGGTTTTGCCTGCATACCTGACCTGGAGCCGAAGCCCTGCTTTCCCTGTTGGGTATTCTCCATACCTGCTCTTCAGATGGCATGGTGCAGGGGTCCCTGCCTGTCCTCCTCTGGGCCTTCTTTGGCTCTTATTATCTTCTCTCAACCACCCCACCCCAGGATCAGCCATTCCCTCCCTGCAATGATGCCCACATGGACTACTCAATCTTGTGGTAGAGGGGTTGTCCTGGCCAGTTGCCCACAGAAAGAGGAGCGTGGCCTGATTCTCAGAGTCTGGCAGAAGCCCTCAATGGCAGACTGCTCCAAGGGAGGGACAGGTTGTGAATGAGTGCAGAAACAGCTCCTTGCTGTTTCCTGTGGCCTTCTTCTGAAGGGCCTGGTAACCCAGGGTGGGCTGGTTTGGAGTGAAAGGCATGGATGAATCATGAGGCTTCTGGGGAGCCGGAGGAGGGGGCTAAGCCTGTCTCCAGTGTTGGATGGTGAGGGATGGTGGATGAGGGAGACAGGCTGGTGAACTTGTGCCTGGGAGCAAGGATGTCAAACAAACAGGACCCCAGCCTTGGTCTGAAGCTCTTGCCATCAGTGAGGAGAGGCCACCATAGGCTGGCACATCTTCGATGTGGGCCACACAGGAGCTTGAGACTTCTGGTTGCTGACAGCGAAGCAGAATGGTCCTGTGTTCACGATGCTGGGCACTGGGTGATCGAGGGCTACTGATGCCATTTTAGCACCACGGTGCTCACTCCTTTCTGGAAGGAAGGTGTGTTGGTGGCTCCTCTGCATGGTCATGATAAAAAAACAGAAGGGTACCTGTCATGGTGCTGAAGGTCAGAAGCTGGAGGCCGAGGTGTGCTAGAGCGCACCCTCTGGAGGCACTGTGGAGGGGCCATCACACTGCTTCCTGCCTCTGGAGGTGCTGTGGAGGGGTCTTTGTTCTGCAACTTCTATGTTCACTGCTGGGGCTGTTTCCTGCTGGGCTGGCCCTGGGGTGAGCCAAATGAGCTGTGGAGGGGCTGTTGTACTGCTTCCTGCCTCTGGAGGCGCTGTGGAGGGGGGGCCATTGTACTGTTTCCTGCACTTGGAGGTGCTGTGGAGGGGCCGTTGTACTGCTTCCTGCCTCTGGAGGCGCTGTGGAGAGGCGGTCCTAGTGTTTCCTGCCTCTGGAGGCGCTGTGGAGGGGCTGTTGTACTGTTTCCTGCCTCTGGAGGCGCTGTGGAGGGGCTGTTGTACTGTTTCCTGCCTCTGGAGGCGCTGTGGAGGGGCTGTTGTACTGTTTCCTGCCTCTGGAGGCGCTGTGGAGAGGCCGTCGTACTGTTTCCTGCCTCTGGAGGCGCTGTGGAGGGGCCGTCGTACTGTTTCCTGCCTCTGGAGGCGCTGTGGAGAGGCCATCGTACTCTTTCCTGCCTCTGGAGGCGCTGTGGAGGGGCCGTGGTACTGTTTCCTGCCTCTGGAGGCGCTGTGGAGGGGCTGTTGTACTGTTTCCTGCCTCTGGAGGCGCTGTGGAGGGGCTGTCATACTGCTTCCTGCCTCTGGAGGCGCTGTGGAGAGGCCGTCGTACTGTTTCCTGCCTCTGGAGGCGCTGTGGAGGGGCTGTTGTACTGTTTCCTGCCTCTGGAGGCGCTGTGGAGAGGCCATCGTACTGTTTCCTGCCTCTGGAGGCGCTGTGGAGGGGCCGTTGTACTGTTTCCTGCCTCGGGAGGCGCTGTGGAGGGGCTGTCGTACTGTTTCCTGCCTCTGGAGGCGCTGTGGAGGGGCCGTTGTACTGTTTCCTGCCTCGGGAGGCTCTGTGGAGGGGCTGTCATACTGCTTCCTGCCTCTGGAGAGTGGGGAGGTCCAGGATCTATGGCTGCCCCCTCTAATCGTTGCCTCTGTCACATGGTGTCTTCGCTCTCAAGTTTCCTACTTGCTTCGTATGGAGAGACAGACATCCCAGGAAGTGTCCCCTCAGGTGACTCAGTGTGATCTCAATATTCTGAAGTTAATGCCATCTTCATTTTAGGTCTCTTGCAGGTTTTAGGGCTTCAAGTGTTCCATGGCCTGTTGAGACCATTGTCCAGCCCTCACCAAGGAGACACACAGGGACAGTGTGCCCATGCTGTGGGGTTCTGAGGGAAAGTGAGGCACAAGGAGACAGGCTAGCCTGTTGGGTGCTGTCATGGCCCCTGCTCAAGTGTCTACCAGCACTGGCTCGGGAGCTGGTCTGGTCCAACTTTATTCTGATCCAATGAGTCGGGCTCAGAGAAGGGGGCAGCTTTGTTGCCCAGTCAGACAGCAGCAGGGCTGGGTCTCACCTGCAATGATGTTTCCTCTTTTAAGTCAACCGTGGATCCACCAGGTAACATGGGGACCCCTTCCCAAGGTTGCCATGGTATCATGTCTTTCCCATGCTGAGGGTTTCTCCACACACCTTCCACCCCAACAGACCCTAAGGAAAGACAGAAGGCTTGGACACCACTGGCCCAAGGGAAGCACAGAGAGGGGGGCAAACTCTTACTGCCTGTACCCCAATAGGCCAGGAGGCTTGGGGATTGGTAGGGTCAGAGCCCACCCAGAACTCTCAGCTCTGCCTGGCCAGCTCCTGTCCTCACTGTCAGTCCTGAGGCTCCTGGGTGTGGGACCCATGGGAGCATGACCACAGGACACAGTACACGTGCCACCAGCTCAGAGGGGAGGCATGCTTGCTGACTTTCTTGTCTCTCCATGCACATCTTCCTAGGGGAGCTAAGCCATGCACACCCAGATGCAAGGGGCCTGGGCTGTGTTCTTAGTGGTCTCCGGGTGGTCAAGGGTCCCCTTTGCCATCCTAGCAGGCTTTTGTTTGCTTACCCTGTTTGGGATCAGTCAGCCGACTACTTTACCACAAAAGTCTCTCAGTAAACTGACTGTGTACCCCAGAATTAAGTTAAAAGCTGAAGCTGTTGAGGTTTTCGAAAAATAGCATTTAGTAGGAGGTCGGGAGATGTTTTGCTCAGGACCCCACTTTCCTTTCCTTTCCTTTTTTTTTTTTTTTTTTTTTTTTTAGTGAATTTTATTGATTTTTGCACTGAAATAGTGCTTTCGACGTTTTAAAATAGAATCCTGGGCGAAGGCGTCCCAGACTTGGGATTTAAGTGGAAATTGACAAGGCTCTTCATAAACCAGCCTTCAAAACAAGCCACTCAGGAGCTGCTTCCAAGGCGGTCAGGTCCCCCCGCCCCCTGCGCTCTGTCTGCAGCCCCCGTGGAGGTTTTCTGTCTGAAAGAGTCAAGGAAAATGGCTCGTGGCAGTCTCATCTTCCTACCGTGGGTCCTCTCCTCTCTCACGGCAGGATGTGTGGGAGAGGGTGCAGGGCTAGCCCGAAGGGGCCCGTGGGATCTGAGTGGCTCCCCTGCCTCTGGCCTCTGAAATTTCTGCTGACCCAGGGCACAGGTAGCCCTCACCGGGGTCCTCCTCGCTCCCAGTTCTCCATGCTGCTGTGGTTCTGAGATCCTCCACAAACCTTAGCGATGTCCCTTTTCTGGAAATGCCTGACAGAAGCCGCTGAAGGGACCAGGGCTTTGGCTCGTGGGTTGCTAAGGTTCAGTCCGTCATGGCAGAGGACTCAAGGCAGGCAAGGGAGGCTGGCGGTTGCTGCTTGTGACCACGTGGGCAGGAGTATCTGGCCGCTTGCTCGCATCTCAGCTGACAGAAAGAAGAGAGCTTGGGGTGGGAGTGGGGCCTGATTCTACAGTCCTGTAGAATCTGCCAGCTAAGCTTCCCCTACTTCCTCCATCAGCAGGCAGAGTGTCAGAAGGGCTCCTGGGGCCTAGATAGGAGCCTGCAGAGAATTTACCTCCTAGGCTGGTCCCCATGGCCAGTGGCCACAGAGCAACGGCTGCAGGGCAGGGTGGCAGGTGGCCAGGGCTGCAGGAATTCCTTGGCTGGAACTACGCCCCCCCCACCTGTTCTTCTGGGTCCTTTATGGGAGGGAGACTAGAGACCCCAGGCATGAGCGTGACTATGTGTCCTCTGAGCTGGCGCAGCTGACCTCTTTTTATATTTCTTTTCCCCATCTGGCCCTTCAGAAATATGAGCATAGGAGCCACCCTCCCATCCTAAGAGGGTTGGCATCCCCTGTGTGCAGAAACTTCTGTAACCTTGGGGCGGGGGTCTTGGAGGATGGGGAAGGGCCCTGGGGGGCACCAGCAGTTGAATGTACAGAATCCCAACGCCTGTGGTGAGCCCCCTGGGAGTGGAAGTGTGGCAGGCGGAGGGTGTGAAGGGAAGTCGGCGGCCCTCTATTTAGCGTTGGCGGGGAGGGAGCCCCGAGGAAGAGTCGCTCAGGGCTGAGCGCTGCTGCTACCTGCCCCAGCCCTGTTCCCCGTGTCCCGAGCTCCACGCCATCCGCCACGACAGGGGCAGACACCAGATGTTATCATGGGGGTCCTGACTACCACCTTAGCAGCACGTCCCAAACAGGCAGACAGTTACTGTGCCAGAGACAGATGATGAAACCAAGACGAGTGATTGAGGACATACTGGGTGGTCCTCCCAGCCATCTGGGCCAGGCTGTCCTCCCATCCTGGGTCTGGGCTCTTTCCTCCAGGAGTCTGCTTCCTGGGAATGCTCAGGGCTGCCCTGCCCTGTGTGGGTGGCAGTGCTGGCTGCCATGCTCTGGGTCCCGAAAAGGAAGGTCACAGAGAAGAGCAGATGGAGTGGCTCCCAGGTGGGCCTGGGCCTGGGATCCTGGGCTTGGAAGTCTCTGCTCCCAGCTCTCCTCGTAGCCGCTGTGTGGATGCCAGGACTGAGGTCAGGTCTGACCCTGCAGACAGGTCTGACTCACACCTGCTGGGGACCCTGCCTGCCATACCTTTTTGCTCTCCCACTCCTCCCTTGACTGTAAGCCCCCCCAGACCTTCAGTGGCTCCCCAGTGCTCACAGAATTCACAGCTGGCCATCTGGCCTGCCATTCGGGGCCTTTCGGCCATCATCGTCCTCTTGCTCTGACCCCTGTGCTTATAGCGCTCTCCGTGTGGCCATTGTCCTTCCCGGTTCCGTTCCTCCCATAGGTCAGTGTCCCCAGGCTATTGGCCACTGCGCAGGGACCACAGAGCCTCCTGTTTTGCAGCACCCACTTTCCAATGGACACGGCTGTCACCCCCCTGCATGTGTGCTGCCTGCTAATTGGCCTGGGACACACTGAGTTGGGCAGGGTGCCTGGCTCATGCCACCAGCCCCCTTCTCGCTGGACACAAACACAGTGAGAGCCACAGGGTCCTGAAGGGCAGCAAGCATCTAGAGGAGGGTTCTGTGTGTGTGGAGAGCCACAGACCCCATTCCTAACTGCCGGCCCAGAGTCACCACAGTGCTCAATCCTGCCTGGAACTTGTCCACCAGGCCCTGTTCCTCAACTTCATTTTTACCCGTGGCTGCTTCCCAAGTTGATGCGAGCCCTCCCCACCCATCACCTGTCTCCCTTGGGGGTCAGTGTACCTGCCTCATAAGCCACAGGGCCAATAAGGCCTGGAACAGGATGGGTGGAAGTAGATACTGAGGCCACAGGAGCTCGGGGAGGGCGCAGAGAGGGCTCAGGGGGGCTCAGTCTGTGCAGCCTGTCTCCCCACTCCTCCCTGGGGAGTGAGCCTCCCTCCACAGCCAGCCTGGCAGAGACAGCAGAGGTGTGGCCAGGGCTGAGGTGGAGGCTTACTTGAGGGTTGGCACAGGGTGTATGAGGACAGGGTGGGGCCTGACCTCAGCGCCCCTCACCCAACACAGGCCTTGTCTCTGCAGCTCTCGGTACGCGCGGGACAATGGCGATCAGCCTGGCAGTTGTCAGCACAGGTTCTGAGCAGATGCCAAGGAGAACTTTGTGTGTCTGCAGACAGTTGCCAATCTTGGTGACCACTCGTGTTTTCTTTTCTGCCTCCTCTCCATAGGGCTCCCTCTCCCCAGAAGAGTAGCTGGGGTTGGGGGATTAAGCCTGGCCCACGTGGTTGGGCTTCTGGGCAGTTCTGGAGGGGGGGGAAGAACCTCCAGGTCCCCAGGAGCCCTGCACCCAGTGTGAGGGGTGGGGGCAGGCCATGCCTCGTGAGGGGTTACGTAGGAAGCCAGTAAGCAGGAGTGCAGGAGTGACGAAGTTACACCCACAGGGCAGCTTCATGGCCAGGCTTTCGCACGGAGGCAAACCTGTGTTCAGTGCACTGAGTAACTCGGGACTATGTGCACGGTAAACGTGGAAGGCTTTGTGATGCTTCCAAGGCCGTGGTGTGAGTAGAGCCCTTGTGGGCCCTGTGCACGGGCCTCCATTGCTGGTCAGATTTTGACTGTCCAGAAGCGAGGAGCTGGGCCAGGGGAACCAGGGGTCGGTGTGAAACTGGCTCACAGAGCCCCGGTGCTGAGCCGCGATGCCCCTGGCTACTGTCTTCTCCCTCACCCTGGATATCATCAGGCTCAGGGACACTGGTCTCTACTCTGGGAACTGGTCAGTCAGGTCACTCTCGTCTGGTCGGTTCCTCCTTTGTGACCCGAAGACATGCCTTCACAAGGACTGCCCCAGCAGTCACCCAGGAAACCCTAAGTGATTCCCAAGGTGCCTGGGTCAAAGGAATGCCTGGGTGGTGAAGGGAGAGGCCAGGGCAGAGTGAGAGAGAGGCCAGGCAGAGGGTCATTGTCGAATGGGGTCTGTAAGCCAGCTTGTTCAGTGGTAGGGAACCCTTGAATACCATGGGGTTCACAGGGATCATGGGCCTTAGGGTGGGCTCATGCAGAAAATTTAGGAGGGCATCTCTCTGTCTCCAACTGGAGGATGGGAGGGGGGGCTCGGCAGGAGGAAGCAGGGGGTGAAGTTTACGAGAGCGGGATGTGGAAGACGCAGGATAGAGGCATGGTCTGGGCCTTGCCGGCATGGGCGGATATGGTATTTGCATGAAATGAATCCACATGTATGTGCATACACAAGCATTATGTGCACACACACATATACAAGCACACCTGGGTATTGTATGTATGTTTGTGTGTGTGTGCACGTATAAACATACATGTGTGTGCAAATGTGTAAAGGGTTACTTTTTAAGCCAGGCTGCCTTTATGCCTCTGTGAGGATTGGCATAGCTGGTCCTTTCTACCTCCATAGCAACCCAGTGGATGAGGAGTGACGTTCACCTTCGTGAGTGAGACAGCTGAGGCACAGTGAGGTCAGGGTCTGTGACCAAGGCCACCCTATGCTCTTCCCTCATCGAACCGGTACCTGTTAAGTAGGACAGGCCCTGTCTAGGAGCCTCTAGGTCTGGGGGCTGGGTGTCATTAGAGGTCAGCTGCTGCTCTGAAAGACCATGGTCAGTCTTGGGAAAAGAACATCTGTGTTGTGTTTGCCATCCCGGATATCTGGACCCACCCTGGGAACCCTCCTCCCCAAGGTTTCACTTGGCAGGTGCCAAGGAAAGAGGGTGTCTTTGCTCCATGAAGATGGGACACCGAGTACAGGTGGGGCAGAGATGAAAGGGGCGTCTCCCAGGGAAGGGCTTTGTGGAAGGCCAGCGCTGCATCACATTCGTGTCCCCAGACATGCCCTGTGGTCTTCTGCTCTGGCCTTGCCACCTGCTGTCCCATGGCTTCCAGAATCCCTTCTCCACTCTCACTGTCTCTTTCTTCATCCACTGGCTTGATCTACCCAAATTTGCTTCATGACTGGGGGGTCTTGTCCTGGTGACTGTGTCCCTCCTTGCCTGGCGGGCACCTTCAGATACAGTTGACTTTGAAGTGGTGGCTCTAAGGCATCTGTGAGGATCTGGCTTCAGATCCCTCTTGTTGGCAGTAGGAAGTGGGCAGCTGAGCACCAGCTGCCCAGCTGACCTGCAAGTTGAGAGGACTTGGGAGGACTAAGGTGGCCCCAAGATAGAGGACAGCCCCTCCTCATCTAACACCAGCCAGGAGAAAGGAAGTCAGCTCTTCAGTTGTAGAAGCCACATTGCACCTTGATTTTGGCTGCTGGGACTCTGAGCAGAGGGACTGGCCAACCCCTATGGACATGTGCCTACAGGAGAGATTGAATGCAGTAGGTAGGAATTTGTGGTATGTAGTGCCGGGTCACTTTACGGCCACAGGGAGCCAGTGCCCAGGTCAGTTGGGGTGAGGATGACGGGCTTGGCTTTTGGGAAGCTGAGCATGGGATGCTTGGACATCCGGGTGTCCATGAGGCAGCTAGATCTCCATCCACGGCTGGCTGAGTCTCAGCCCAGAGGTCTCTGAAGGAGACCAAGAATGGAAGGGGCAGCTGGGCATGGTGGCGCACAGCCTTTAATCCCAGCACTCGGGAGGCAAAGGTAGGAGGATCGCCTTGAGTTCGAGGCCACCCTGAGACTCCATAGTGAATTCCAGGTCAGCCTGGGCTAGAGTGAGACCCCACCTCGAAAAACTAAAAACAAAGCAAAACAAAAGAATGGAAGGGGCTTGCTGCCTGGAACCTGCATGAGTACATGGCACATGACACAAGAAAACAGGCCACAGGAGTCCTTTCCAAGCTTCAAGTGCCACCGTATGCATAAGCCTGAGGTCATTGTCACTGACCTGAGCCTGTCACCCTCTGCAGGACAGCCCAGCTCTGGGGGAGCTGACAGGCCGGAGCTGGTCCAAACTGCTTGGTAGTTGTTGGGGAAGTCGGACTTGGGGGAGGGGCACCACACCAACGCTGCCAGTGGTTCTGGAAGCCTCCATCACTGTGTGCATCCCCGTCATGCAGGGACCCGCATGGCTCTACTCTGCCTTCCGAGTGTGTGTCCTCTTTGATCCAGTGGTAGCAGGGGGTGATGACGTTGAAATTGAACTTCAATGCAAGCACAAGCCCAAAGCAGCAGGGGAACGCTCCTCTCCACCCGGATTCAAGGGAGCTCCGAGGGCAAATGTGTAAACAAACACGATGTGGCCAACTTTGAGAAAGGTGAGTCAAAAGAACTCAAATAATTAGAAAATAATTCACACCATGGACCCCTCCGACTGTCAGGAAAACAAAGCTTTCTCCTGGGCGTAAGCACCTTTGGATGGGGCGGATGCGCTAAGGTCCTCATGGCACGCTCGGGCTCTTGTAAGTGGAGCGCCCTTCGATATCGGAGGCGCACAGGCGAAAGACGTGGAGTGCAGCGCAGGGTCACGGCAGCTCAGGGGAGTGGAGCAGGATTCCCCAGATGTAGAGCTGTGGTCTAGAGAGGCTGTGGAATGAGGGAGTGCTGACCTCTACCCTCCTGGCTCTGGGTAGGTGTCACGTCCTGGACCACGTGGCTGGGTCACTTGGCCACATGACGGCTGCCCTGAGGTGCCTCCTCTGCTTCAAGACTGCTCTGTGCCCTGGCGACCTCCCCATGGGGCCCTGTGCTTTCAGTAACCGTCCACCAGCGCCCCAACACAGGTTCCAAGCAACTCCTGGGACACAATGGGAGATAGCACACTCAGAAAAGGCTGCCTGAAGAGCCAAAGGAAGGGTAAGACTCCTTACCATGTGCTCCTCCAGACACAAAATGGCCTGGATGTCCATGACCTCACAGTGCTTGACACTACCTACACAAGACCATCATAATAGGAGGAAAAGATCATGACATCAAAATAAAAGAGAGACTGATTGAGAGGGGGAGGGGCATGATGGAGAGGGGGGTTGCAAAAGGCAAGAATGGGGGGAGGGAATTACCATGGGATATTGTTTACAAGTGTGGAAGTTGTCAATAAAAAATAAATAAAATTCCATGAAGGCATCCAAAAGAAAGACAAGGCTGCCTGTATTAGAGACCCGTCCCTGCCACCACGCGTCACCACAGCTGCTTTTCTGCATGGACGCCCGGCCAGCGCTGCTCTCTCGGCCGCCCTGAGGGACCTTTTCTCTCTGTCTGACCTTCTCCCCTGTGCACATACAGATCTGTGACTTTTCTAACTTTTTACAAAGCAGGGATAATAATCATGTTCTGTCCATCATCTTGCAATGAACCTCAACGTAAAAGAGACACGGTGATGGGGAGATGGCTTAGTGATTGAAGGCGCTTGCTCACAAAGCCTGCTGGCCTGCCTTTGTCACATCCAGTGCCCGTGTAGAGCCAGATGCACAAAGTGACACATGCAT
Source organism: Dipus sagitta (assembly GCA_036346955.1). Lineage (NCBI taxonomy): Eukaryota > Metazoa > Chordata > Mammalia > Rodentia > Dipodidae > Dipus > Dipus sagitta. The sequence continues at coordinate 208,980,211 of CM070771.1, forward strand.
CTGGAGCTCATTTGCAGTGACAAGAGGCCCTGGCATGTCCATTCTCTCCCTCTACCCTCCCCTTGTAAATTAATAAATTAATTAATAAAATAAAATAAAAAGACATTGAACAAAGTTGTTCTTCCTGCCACAGGACTGGCAGGCAGAAGCCAGCGGTGAGCCTTCTGGACCCAGACCTGGTTGGAGCTCCTCGGCTCTTCCACTCTGAGACCCTAAGGGCGCACTCACTTGGCAGCTTCCAACAACCGAGTCTCCGGTGCGTCCCCTGTGTCCAGTGCTCCCTCTGACAGCCGGGGTCAGTGTCCTTTCTGACTACTGTGCCTGCTGTCCCCAGAGTAATGGAACAGGACCGCTGGGTTTCCCCAGCCCCCTCCTCACCCATTAAGTCTCTCTCAGAATCCTCAGGGGACCCTTAGGACTCTGAAGCTTGACCTGTGGGGAATCTGCAGCCCAGGGAGCCATATTTCTTCCTGCGGTCTACGTGGAGAGTGCTGTTTTCCTGCGTGGGCCTGCCTTCTCTGTGTGCAGAGAACAGCATCCTTGGACAGTCTTCCGTGATTTCCCTGTGGCTCCGACCTACCCCTGGGTCTAGGATGACAACGCCCCTTCGTGTGGGCTGGAGGATATCAAAGTGACAAGTGCCCAGACCACGTGCGAGCCAGCGAGAGAATGCCCCTGCCGTAGCACTCACTGCTCCTTGACTCGGGCCCAGCGTGGAGAATGTGGGCTGGAGTTGGTGGGGGCATACCACTGCCACCCACAGCTGGGAGAGAGGCCAACGTGGAGGTGAGCAGGAGCGTCATCGGTGCCCCGGATCTAGCCATGCCCAAGGCACACGTCTGTAGCGGCAGCAGCTGAGCCGATGCGGGTCAGGCCTTCTGTCTCTAGTAACCAAATAAAGGGGACGGACGATATGGTGGGGCTCCCTGCCCAGCTTTATCAGAGTGGTGACCTCTTGGTGGACCTCTGGCCCTTACTTCCAAGCTCCTTGTCCTGGAAGCGGGCTGTTGGCGCCCTGCTCACTGTAGGACTGCCCAGGATGGAGGCGGGCTCGTGGAGGATTTCAGTGAAAATGGTTGCAAAGGACCTTGACTGCCACGTATTCCCTCACCCACGTGGGGAGCATGAGCCCTGGTGCTACATTGGCCGGCTTATGGCTCTGCCACCGGGTTTGCGTAACTCGGCTCACTCTTCAGATCCTCATTCCACTTGGCCCGTGGGCCTCTGCCAGGCTCCCTGGGCGCTCCTCTGGGGCAGAAGACACGGGGTGTGGCAGTCTCATCCGGGCCCCTTATGCTGTGATCCCCTGTGGGTCTGGGCACTCAGACTTGCCGAGGGAACACCAGGCTCACTTTCTCCTGTCCCCAGGGTCTAGTTTTGGCTGGATGGGCGTATGTGCCATAGGTGACACACAGCTAGACACAAGCTGCCACGTGGGGAGCTGAGCTCTTGATGGGACAGGGGCACATAGGATTTTTGAGCAGCTGGCTTGAACTCACCCACATGCCATAAGCAATTAAAGGTTAGCAGTAGGGCATGGGGACCAAGTATGGCTGTCCTCTGGGCCAGCTTAACACAGGTGGGTGGCGGGTGCTGACAGGCTGTGGAAGGTGCTCTGCAGAGAGTGGGCCGCCCAGCCTATAATGCGCCTGTTCCCTCCTTGTGTGATAAGGCCAGTGTCACCCTGTTTCCATGGCCACGAAGAGACCACAAGACACCATGGGAGGGACAGCCAGAGGTCACAGTGGTCAGACCACCCAGGAAGAAAGCCTTGTGGACTTGGGCTGAGAGGCGGCAATTATGTTGTCGCTGGCAGAAGTCATTCCAGGTGACATCTCTCTCTCTCTCCCTCTCTAAAACGCCTACCCTGAACCCCAGAACGTCTTCCAGAGAGCTGCTGAAGGCAAGGGCATGGGGGTGCAGGGCTGGCGGGAACTGGTGGGTGGCATGCGTCACTGTTGCCAGGAGAGTTTGCTTGCTCCACAGGGAGTCCTAGGATTGCTGCCTGAGGGGCAGGAGACCTGTGTGCCTCAGGGAGTGACACTGATGGGGACCCTCTCTGGAAGCTACTTCTGTGCAGAGCAACTGAGGGGGATCCTCAGGTGCCCCTGGCAATAGCAATGCCCCTTGGAGTCAAGTCCTTGAAATAAAGACATGACCCCTCACTGAGATTCCTGCCACCCTAGTGCTAGGCTCCTCCTGGGAGAGAAGCTGGAGGGTGCGTGCATGGGTGAGGCCAGGAGACCCATGCCAGCCAGCCCTGCTGCCTCCTGCTTGACCTTGAGCAAGTTGATTCATCTGTTAGAGCTGAAGAGTCCCACCAAAGGGCAAAGGGAGGTGGGGGTGGGGCAGAGCAGAGAGGCTTCTGGGAAGGCTGGGCAGCTGCCCTGTCACAGAGTAAGGTAGGTAAGGGGCACAGTGACTACAGGGGACCCACAGCCATGGAGAGGAGTAGTGGCTATGGGCAATTCCTTGGTGGGTGATTGTCCAGGGCCTGGCTCATTACAGGACACGTGACCATCCACACAGCATGGCCCACCTCAAAGCCGTAGGCATCCACGCCAGGGTATGCCTTGCTGCCTTTGTTCATGACCTTTCTGCTCTAGAATGTGAAAGTTCCAGGCTGCTACCCAGATAGGATGGCCACTGCCCTCTTGAAGGTCATGGTCAAGACCCCCTCCCCTCTTTTTTTTTTTTTTTGAGGTAGGGTCTCCCTCTTGCCTAGGCTGGCCTGGAATTTGCTATGCAGTCTCAGGCCGGCCTTGAACTCATAGCTATCCTTTTACCTCTGTCTCCCCAGTGCTGGGATTAAAGGCAGGAGCCACCACACTCGGCTCTCAAGACCCCTCTTGTTGTGAGACCTGCCCCCGCTGACCACTCACCCACAGTGGTCTGGAGCCTAGACCTCAAGGTTTCTAGGTGTGAGCTGGGCTTAGGACCTGAGTCTCTGGATTGTTGGGCAGGTACTCAGCAAACGTCGGCTTAGGGCTGCTATCTCCGAAAGACTGTCTGTGGCAGGGAGAAGCCATAACTGAAGTTTGTCCTGCCCACCGCGGGGTCATGGGGCAGTCCAAGGAGAAGCCGAGGCTCTCCCTTCAGGCTGGGGCTTGCGAAGCTGCCCGGCGGGGTGTCCACAGCCACCAGATGCCACCTCTACCTGCTCATGGGCTTCCCCAGCCTCCTGAGCTTGGACCCTCAGTGTCCCCTGTCTCCTGGCCCAGTCTCCAGACGGCCGTGGGCAGGTGTGGCGCTCCTTGCTGCTGGTGAGGCAGGCATATCTCAGAGAGATAGATCCAGGTCACCTGAGCCCTCACTACGTCGGGAAGAATCCTCTGAAGGGCGAGCAGGAAAGATGAGAGATATTAATTTAATTTGGTTGGGGTTTTAATTGTCTGGAGAAACTTCTTATGTGCTAACATTAATTTATGCTCTCTTAGGGCTGGTTACGCTGATTCAAATCCACTTTAAGTAGGAAAACACTGATATTGCAAGTCAGATAATGAAACTGGCTAAGGGGAGGGGGAGGGGCTGTAAGCAAGAGACTGTGTCCACAGGGACGGAAGATGCCCACTCCTCAGCAGGACTCTGCTCAGGAAGCCACCACATGCACCCATACAGGACAGCCAGAGCTTGGGGTCCCCAGCTCAGAGTACAGCTCTGCATGCTGGACAGGACAGGCAGGCATCGGTGCCCTCCCCGCGCTCCGTCTGCTCGTCAGTTACACTTGGAGGGATTGTTGGCTGAGGATGGACGTGGCCCTCCCCAGGGCAAGGGAGCGGGGAAGGGGCACGGTTATGGGTGGGGGAAGCATGGCACCTCACCCCTAGTCCAATGCCTAGCTCTGCAAATGACCAAGCACAGAGTCCGGCATGAAGGGAGGCAGCTGTGAGCAGCCCCTAGGCCTGGCCCCATGGCCACTGCCCTCCAAATACCTGAGCTCAACATCACCCAAGAGAACCATGGGTCACTCCTCTCTGTGGCCTCTGTCACCTCTGGGCCAACCTCTACACTGCAGAGTCATGCTGCCCTTCAGTGGTTCCCACTGGGTTTCCAGGCAGTGACCAGGATTGTCACTGGGTCCTGTTCCCTGCCCTGGTGCTGTCTTCCCACAAAGCCTCGTTCTCAGTGGGAGGTGGTGACATCTCTTCTCTTCAGGGGAGCTGCACGGTGCTTGTCTGCTCGCGGCACACTCCGCGTGGCTCCAGCAAAGGGCCTGGGGCCATGGGCGCTACATGGACTAAAGGGCCGAGGCCCGAGGCGCCTGGCCGCGGAGCAGAGAGCGAGCTTCCTCCCGTGGGTTTCGTCCACGAAGGAAGGGAGGGAAGGACCTGAGAAACGTGCTGACGCTTGGCCCTCCACGTGCTCAGTGGACACGGCTCCTGTGGAGGAGCGAGGGAAGGAGGGAGTGAAGTAGTGGAGTAGAACCACCTTCACTGGGGTCTGTCCTATCCAGAGGGAGCATCGCGACCCCTGAGGCATCCTGGCATTGTGGCTCTCCAGGGGAGTCCTGCCCTCCTCAGAATGCGTGTGTGGCAGGGGCAGGAGGGGAGGCGTGCAGGTGATACCGTCTGTGCAGACCCAGCTTGAGGATGGCACTCTCTCCTCTCTCCCTCCCAGGATGGGTGCTGCCTCAAGGGTCCTCATGGACCACCCAACCTCTTCTCTCCTAGGAGGGAGGGAGGGAGGGAGGGAGGGGAGCGAGAGCAAAAGGAGAGGTTCTGAAAGGCCACTGGGAGGTACCTGCTCAGCCCAGGGCTCAGTTGAGGCCTGATCCCGGTGCAGTGGGACATGGGATAGCAGAACTGCCTGCTTCTGTTCGGGAGGTGTGCTCATCCATGCCACCCCCACCCCCAGCTGTGGGACGGTGGTTTGTACAAGACGAGCCACCTCTCTGGCCCTTGGTGACTGCGCTGGCCAACACAGGCAGCCGGATGGGCTTCCTCTCCATGCGGACTCTCTCCCACGCTCCATGGCCCCCTTCAGGTCTTTGCTGGGCCTGCTGAGGGCTGAGGCCTCCTTGGTGTGGGGGTGGGTGGGGCCACAGTCCCATTGGCAGCTCTGTGACTCAGCAGTGTTGACAGGGTGAGTCATAGGGAGGGAGGCAAGACAGGGCTTCGAGGCTCTGAGCCAAAAACGGACAGTACACCCCACCTTGGAGGTGGCAGGCCCAGCAACTCAGTGCCCACTTCAGGTGCTCGCTGTACTCCTCCCAAACCTCACCCCTCCCCTGAGGTTATTCTGCAAACTAGGGCATCCTGGTCCCTGCTGACCCTCGGGTCACAATGTCTTATGGCACTGATGGGCAGGCTAAGGTCTAGAAAGTAACGTGACAGGGACATGGTCAGCGTTCACAGCAGGACATGGGGGCTGGGACACAGACCCAGCTGCTTTCTACTCACAGTCTTGTCAGAGGGAGCCCAGAGCCCAGAGCAGCCTTACTTACAGCTTTGGGGAGGGGTAGAAGGAAGAGCCCAGTGCTGGCGCTGCTGGCCTGGGTCAGGGGCGGGGGCAGGGTCTGGGAGCTTGGAGAGAGTAGCAAGTGTCTTTGAGAACCGTCCTGCTTCTCCTTTCTCTTCCTCCCTCCTTAGCCAGCTCCTTACATGCACGAGGACTACAGCAGGCAGAGATGTCTTCTCCAGTCCCAGTTGTTGAATGAAGAGCCATGGACATGAGAGCTTGTGTTCAGCAGTGCATGGTGGTTGGACCCAAGAAACAATGGGAGCATGTGGGTTGGTGGACCGATGAATGGAGGAGTGGGTGGGTAGATAGATGTTCAGGCGGATAGATAGATGGGTGGGAGGATGGCTGGGTAGATGGGTGGATGGGGGGATAGATGGATAGATGTTCAGGTGGATAGAGAGGTGGATGGGTAGATGGATAGCTGGGTGGGTGGATGGGTAGATGTTCAGGTGGATAGATGGGTGGGTGGATGGATAGATGAGTGGGTGGGTTGGATAGATGTTCAGATGGAGAGTTGAGTGGGTGGGTACATGGATGGATAGATGGGTGGGTGGAGAGATGGGAGGATGGGCAGGTGGATGAATGGTCGGAAGGATGGATGAGTGGGCTGACGGATGAACGGACAACTGAGTGGATAGGTAGGTGGACAGATTGCTGTAAAGACAGATGGATGGGTGGTGGGCAGATGAACAGGTGCACACATGTGGGGATGCGCTCATGGAAGGATGGACACGAGTGGAAGGGATATTGGCAGGTGGAGATGAAATGGATGAAATGACAAGGCTATGCGTAGATGTCTAGATGGCTGGGAGGAGGAATGGGTGGATGAATGCATAGGTGAGAACAAAGAGAGATGGAAGGATAGTGGGAGGTCAGAGGATAGATATGTGGGTAGGTGGATGGATGGCTGGGAGGACGAATGGGTGTGGGAGGGAATGGATGGATGGGAGAATGAGTGGGTAAGTGGAGAAGTAAGTGGGTGTGGGATAAATGGGAGTAGGGTGCTGTGAGGTGAGTGAGTGTGGGATGGGTGGGTATGGGAGAGTGAGTGGGTATGGGGTGAACAGACAAGTGGGGGAGTGAGTGGGTAGATGGGGGAGTGAGCATAGGGTGAGTGGAAGAATGGGAGAATAAGTGTGAGGCGAATGGAGGCATAAGTGTGTAGATGTCTGTGTAGTGACAATTTCAACTTCCTTTCCTTTTAGCAAGCGTGCGGCACCAGCCTTGAACAGTTGGCACAAGCCTTGGGCTGAACCTTCACCGGTAACTGTGGTGTTTGGTGGAGCACGTTACTGATTGCCTGTGTGTAAAGTGAACAGACTGGCTGCCAACCTCTCAGGTCCTTGCTTGAAGAAGGGCCAGGTGCCTCTGTCCACTCTGCTGTCCCTTCCTCCTGGTCAGCTGCAACTTCCCCATGTCCAGCAGACCTCAGTCACAGGGCTTTCTCAGGGGTGGCTGCTCAGCTGACCGTGGTTGAAGGACTGGCAGGTGGCCTTCCATGATGCCTTCTGGAAAGAGTCCTGCCCATGCCAGTCCCCTAGCCAGATTTGGGCAGGTGTCCAGTTGGGTCTCAGGTTGTTATTTTAGCCCTGCAGGAGGCTGTCTGCCTGCATGATCTCCCTGGCTGAGGACACAGCCACCTCCACAGTGCCAGACAGCTGCCACCTGGCAGTGTGGTCAGGGGCACTCTTAATGATGGCATTGTGATTATTTTGGGGAGCTCGAGTGTCAGTATTCATCTGGAAACCCTGTAGGATGCTTTTCTCACCCCCACCATCCCAGTAGCCCTGCAGTGATGTGTCTTAAATGCTAGGGTATCTGCCAGCCAGCAGGAGAAAGGAATGAGGTTGACATTCTCTCCATGGTGACCACGGGGCGCTGCCAGCCGACGGACACCTGTGTGTGGTGTATTGAAGTGGACTGAATCTTCAGTGGTGATGTCTTGGGTCAGGATCTCCATCCTGCAGGGTTGATGTCCTCAGGATTGTCCCCTTGTGTGACCAGGGAGGCCATGACGTGCCTCTATGGAGGCTGGAAGGATGGAAAGAAGGATGTCTGTCAAGGGTCCGTGCGGGGCATGCTGTGCACTTGTCGGTGGTGGGAGACCTCTGCCTCCCTCCAGTCAGAGCCGATGCTGCAGGGCAGGGCACTGTGACCAAGCGCTGCCCGCTGAGCCCTCCTTCCCCCTCGGCCTCTCTGAGACCCGAGGCATAATGTAGACCATCCCAGAGCGGGGAGTAATGTGTCTGCCACCTTTTCCCATCTGCGGGCCTTGATGTCCCTTATAATAAGCACAGGTGTGTTGGGCAGGGTAGGGGGCAAGTGTCCACATGCTTCTCAGGTACTGCCTGTCCTGATTTCCAGGGTGAGGAAATTTCTGGGATGAGGAAGCGCTGTGCTCTTTTCTTCCTCTGTTCTGGAATCCATGTAGGGCTTGTGGCCCCAGGCCCTTTGCTCAGGCTGTGTGAGCACATGACCCCAGGCCCTTCGCTCAGGCTGTGTGAGCATGTGGCCCCAGGCCCTTCGCTCAGGCTGTGTGAGCACATGACCCCAGGTCCTTCGCTCAGGCTGTGTGAGCACATGGCTCCAGGCCCTTCGCTCAGGCTGTGTGAGCACATGGCCCCAGGCCCTTCGCTCAGGCTGTGTGAGCACATGGCCCCAGGCCCTTCGCTCAGGCTGTGTGAGCACATGACCCCAGGCCCTTCGCTCAGGCACTACAAGCAATGGCAACTATGCAGCGGCTCCTCCCGACATTGTCCTTGCCACTGCCTATGTTTGATGAAGCTGTATAGCTGAGGCCTGGGGCGGTACAGCAGGACCCTGGATGTCAGCCTGGAACTATGGCAGGAGAGAGTGATTGCCATGGGGGCATTGTTCCAGAGATGGCAAAGGCCACAGAAGGATGTCACTTGTGGTCCCTCCTCTGGGGCAGCGCCTTGTTGGGCAGGACTTTGGAGGGCAGTGTCGTATGGCCAGGCCCAGGAGTTTCCCAGGGGCAGTTGTCAGCAGCAGTCCCATTGAGACGTTTGCGGAGGGTGGAAGAGCCAGTGCGAGGTGCGCCAGGCAGCTGAGGGGCCTGAGGGCTCAGGCCACGTGGGAGGCCCGCTGGTCCTGAACAAAGTGCTTAGTGCTCTGCGCTGGTCTTGCCTTCGGTCTTGTGACTTTTTGTCCTGGGGCAGCTTGACTAGTGGCCTGACCTGGCCCTGAGCAGGTCTTCAGGTGGCTGGTGCAGGGCTGCTACTAGTTGGGAAGCCTAGTGGGCTGTGCTGAGCAGGACACCAATCCAGGGCTTGGGGGTTGGGAGCGTGTGGGGACAGGTGGGAACGTGGCGTGGCGGGGAAGCTCCCCAGGCCTCGGACTCCTTTCCCGAATAAGGCCATTCAATCCAGCAGTGCTGGCTTTTCCCGGGGGACTCGGGGACCTTCAGGTGCCTCCTGTGAGTCCGAGAGACCTTGTCTGCTCTGGGCAGCAGGCAGAGGCCCTCCAGCCGTGTGGTCCATTGCTGGGTCCCGGGGCACGCCTCTGTGGCTTTCCCAGGCTTTAAGGTCTGCCCTGCCAGGCCCGAGGACGGAGAAGCTGGGCTCAGGCACGCCTGCTGCCTGTCCCCAGCCTGGCTGGGCTGAGTGGGTAGTGAGTTTCTAAGGTTGTCCCTATCCTAGCAGCCTGGCTGGCAGCCAGCCTCTGGGGGGCAGTGGTGGCCCAGCGTCGTCTCTGCAGCCAGCGTTCTGGGTCTCAGGCACAGGACCATGTTGCAGGAAGCCAACCTGGGGGCGGGCTAAGGAGAGGCAGAGTGGGGAGGGCCGGGGAGAAAGACCTCCGCCGTCACCTGTTAGTCCTCACTGGGTCTCAGTGCGCGCCAGGGTCTACACGTGTTCCCATGATCTGCTCTGTCTCCTGCACTTAGCACCTGGCCAGGCCCACTTGGGGGTTGGGTGATCACTGTCACCCTTACCGCCATATCCCCAACCTGCCTCATGCTGGCAGATGCCATTCAACCTCTCCTGGGCCCTTTAAGGAAGGTTCCATGCTAGGCACATCGTATGTGATTGTAGCCCGTCTGGATGCTCCTTGTGGTGGGGCCTTTGGAGCCTCAGGATGGACGGTGGAAACCAGTTCACATTTCTGGAGGAGACGTCAGGTGTCAGGGAGCTGGAGTCATTCCTGGCAGAGGTGGGCATAAGGTGCCATGTCTTTAGAATCAGCAGCTAGACACCTGGGCAAATGTCATTCACTTCTTGTGGCCAGAGCCGATGGAGTAAGATACAGTCTGTGGGGGGACAGCTTAGAGCAGGGTCCTCAGCCAGGGAGGACAATGACCTGCAAAGGACAGTTGGCTCAAAATGGCCCTTACTGTGGAGAGCTTCCAGGCTCAAGTATCAGCTATGATCAGATGAAAAGCCAGGTGTGTGTGTGTGGGGGGATGGGCAGTCACTGGACTTCTCATGTCATGTTGAGTCATAGAAAGAGTGAACCTGCTAGGTCATGCTAACAAGGTTCTTTGGTCCTCGGGGACAGTGATGGCAGGGGATGGTGACGCTGGGGACTGGGGAAGGCCAGGCGCAGTGTCTGAGCCTGCAACAGAGGGGAAGCATACTGAGGCTCAGGGCGGCCAGGATTCTTCTTAGCTTGTGCCTGTTGGCTTGTGGGTAAGAGGACTGCTGCTTCTTTGGGAGCCTGGGCCAACATCAGAGGACACCAACCGAGAAAGAGCCCTGCTCCCTGGCCACTGAGGACATCCTGCTCTGTGCTCGTGGCTAGATGGGGACTCGACGACCTTCACTCAGTCCCCGCTACAGGGGACACCCGAAGGGACAAATGGATACCCTGAGGACCCCAGAAATTCCTGGGGACACCCCTGTCTCACTTGCAAGGGGCAGCACTTGGGTTCAAAAATGAGCTGTGATGAGGGTCAGTCTGAGAAAAGGCACTCGCTGCCCTCAGTGGCTCCCAATACCCGCTAAACAAAGACACTCCTCTGGGAGCTCAGAAGCGGCCTCCTCCACAGCATGCAGGGGTCACAGGAGCACCCCATGTGCCTCGAGCTCTGGCTGCAGGGTGTCGGAGACAATGGCAAGGATATGGCCAGTCAGGGAGGCTGCTGGCCGTGGTCCTGCCTGCTGTCAGGTGTGTATTTCTGTCATGCTGAGAGCCTCTGGTGCTGTCCCCTGGGTGGAGTGCAGGGTTTGAAGGAGAATGACAAAATGACGAAATTTCTCTGGGGTTTGGGGGAGGGTCAAGGGCTTCTCTGTGCGACGCTGGCCTCTCAGACAGGACGCCAGGCTTTGGACCTCACCTGTTACTTCGACATCCCAGTCCAAGAGTCATGGCCAGCCTGGGCTCCTGGGGTGGATAGCAGACCCAGCCTGGGGTAACAGTGCAGAGCTGCAGCCTGGCTGTCACTCCACCCCCAGTGGGAGATGAGGGGCTGACACAGGGAGCCACCAAGAGAGCCTAAAGACACCAGGGAGGTCCCACTCCAGGCCACCCCATGAGGGCTTTGCCATAGCCAATGAGGGAGACTGAGCGCAGTGTCTACTGTGCTCCTGGCCTGCAGGGGAGTGATCGGGAGGCGTTTGGCAGCAGAGACTCCAAACATTCTCTGCTTGTTCATTCTCTGTTCATTCTCTGCAATTATGACCCAGCCGAGGTCAGGGCCCCTGAACAAGAGACAAGCCCAGAGCCTTGCGGGTAGATCTGCTAGCTCAGGGGGAGGCAGACAGACCCAAGGAGAAAGGAGACCATGCAGAGGTGTGATCTCTGTCACTCCAAGGAGGGGTTGAGATGGGAGGTGGAAGAGGTTGGTCTGCGAGTAGGAAATCAGGAAGCCAAGACTTAGAGGAAGAGGGGCCACCACCCATGCACTCTGGGTGGGGAACCACCTTGGTGACAGCCCCAAGTGCCGGATGCTGGTGACAATGAAATTTTTAGAGACAAAGAAACAAAGACCAAGGACATGGTCACATCTGAAAATGTTTGACCGTGGTAACCTGTGCCCTTTGGCTCTGTTTCTATGTGTAAGTTGAAGGTGGCTTCTCTGGTGGTCATGGTCTTTTGGGGCTTCCCCCTGAGGTGTGGAGGACAATGGCAGCCCAGGGGACATGAGGACACTGTGTCAGGGCTCTGCTCACATCGCTGGTGGATGTGGGAAAGAGTTCTTGAGGGAAGACCTTGTTAGCAACTGTCCGTCCTAGAAGGTGTGCATGGATAGGGCTGGGGGTGGTAAGCAGCAGGCTAGGCTGGGGGTCCCTGGGCCCTGGAGGCTCCCAGGTCACTGGGGTGGGCCTCAATAGGCTCTTTCTCTGCCATCTCATTGAGACCTTCCTGAAAGGAGAGGCCTGCCTCCTCTACTCTGCACTTTTGGTTAGTGAGGACAGGGATTGCAGCATCTCTTTCCAACACTGCGGTGTGATACTATGTTTCTAGAAGGCCTCTCTCTCTCTCTCTCTCTCTCTGTCTCTCTCTCTCCTTAAACTTTCCATTTTCTGTGAACGGCTCCATTGCTGGTCTCTCGTCTGATTAGAGCAGTCACTTCTAAGCTCAAAAATACCCAAGTTGAAGGAAGAAGAAAAAGACCAAAAAAAAAAAAAAAAAAAAAAAAAAAAAAAAACCAAAATCCCTCCATCCCCCAGTCATGAAGGAGTTTCCCTTATCTCCTGGCCACAGTCTGTTAGCCGTGTGTGCTTAATAACCGGCAGATCTTGTCCTCTGCAGAGTACATGACAGCATTTCAGCTGCTGAGGTGGGACTTGCCTCCCACACCACCCGCCCCTCCTTTGAAGCCTTCCTTCCAGGAGCCCAGTGGAGCTGCGCTGAGTGACTGCTGGGACCAGAGGCAGGCCCTGGACCTGCCACCATGGCCAGGCTGCTTGGGAAGCAGGGAAGGATGGAGGCCATTGTCTAGGCCTGGAGCAGGTGCACAAGGAAAGGCCTCTGGAGCCATTTTACAGGTGGAGAAACTGAGGCCATGGAAGAGAGGCAATGAGTATCTGGTGATAGCCAGTAGGTCCATGGAGGAGGATAGGGCTGAAGCTTGAGGGCTCAGGTTTACATGACCTGCTGTGACATAACCATTGTCATTATGGGCGAGATTCCATGGGGCCAGACATAATGCGGGAAGGAGGAGGGTGTGCTATTGTGTGAGTGTGCAAGGGAATTGTGGCTCCTGCATTGAGCTGACCATCACTGTCTCAGCCTTCACCAGTGTCCAGGGAACTCAATCAAAACAAATCCCTGTGGCTCCAAGTTGCTTCTGTTTGGGAGACGGCATTCTGAGAGCATCGCCATGAACACTGTGAAGCAGTCCTCCTGAGCACACGACCACCGTCCAAACTGGAGGACCAGGACTTGAGCTGGAGTGTGAGAACTTGGGAGGGTCAAGAGGACTTTCTAGGAATAAACCCCATATTGGAAACTTCAAGAGGCTGGGTGGACTGAAGAGCAGCGTTCTGGTACGAAGGCAATGAAGAGAGACCTGAGGCTGGTCTGCCAGTGCCTGGAGTCAGAGAGGAGAGGGATGTGTGTTCTCCAGTGGTTGTGGTAAGATGGGTGTAGGACCAGGAGGCTGGGCGGGGGGTAGTAGGGACCACATCAGAGGACCACCTTATGCCTAGTGAAGTAAAGCACATAGATGGAGCTAAGGCTCCCTTCTTGGGGGTACTGCTGGTTTATGGTTGGAATCTGGGATGTCCCCACTGGCTCATGTTTTGAATGCATGGGTGTTGTGATGGTTTATATTTATTGTCAACTTGCAATGACCTAGAATCACCAAGAAAATGAGCCTCTGGACATACCTGTGAGGGATTATCTAGATTGGGCTAATTGAGAAAGGAAGACCCACTCTAACTGTGGGTGGAGCCACTCCACAGGATGAGGCCCTGGACTGTGTAAAAAGGAGAGAGCGGGCTGGGAGCAGCCTTCCTCGCACTCTGCTTCCTTGCTGTGGACTGCATGTGACCAGCTGCCGCACGCTCCTGCCACCACGCCTTCCCTGCCGTGACAGACTGTAACTGGAACTGTGAGCTGAAATAAACCCTTCTTTCCTTAAGTTGCTTCTTGTCAGGTGTTTGGTCACAATAATGAGAAAGTTATTAATAAAGTCCCCAGTTTTGTGCTATCTGGAACATTATAGAATATTTAAGAGGTGGGGCCTGCCTGATGGAAGAGGGTCACTGGGGGTTCTATTGGCCCCTGGTGCTGGACAGTCTCCTGCACCCTGTCTGTTGCCACTGAATGTTCCCATGGCCATGGGTGGAAGCACTGTTCCTTTCATGCCTTCCTCACTATGCCCAACTGAAATCCCTCTGACACCATGAACAAAAACAATCCTTTTTGGGCTGGAGATATGGCTTAGCAGTTAAGGCATTCGCCTGCAAAGCCAAAGAACCTTGGTTCAATTCCCCAGGACCCACATTATTCAAATGCACAAGGGGGCAGGTGTCTGGAGTTTGTTTGCAGTGGCTGGAGGCCCTGGCATGCCCATTCTCTCTCAAATAAAATAAATAAAAATAAAGTAAAAGCCATCCTTTTCTTGCTTATGTTGTTTGTCAGACGTTTTAGTAACAGTGATGTAAGAGTAATTAATTCATATAGAAAGTCAGTACCAGGAGTGGGGTTCTTGCTATGACAAAGTTTGGGAAGTGATTGGCAGGAGGAGTGTGAATGTGGCAAGAGTACTAAGAAGCTCTAGAAGGCTTATTGGAATTCTGAAGAATAAAAAGCTGATAGAAATCTAGACGGCAAGGACTACTCCTGGGGTTTCAAAGGAGAACAACGCCTTGATTAAGAACTGGACTCAAAGCTACTCATGTGACACCCTGGTTAAAGAATCTGACTGAATTCTGCCAGAACTTCTGCGTCAGGCTGAATTGAAAAGTAATGCATTAATTTATTTCATGGTAGAAACTTCAAGATGTCACATTCAGGCTATGGTATGGATAGTCATGTATGTTTTGGGCCAGACTCAGAGTAAAAATTAAGAAAGAAAGTTTTTCAGAAGAGTTGAAAATGTGCAGTTGACAAGGAAATGAGGATGAACATGGCTCATGCTCCTGTCCACCCTCACCAAGAACTACCTGCCCAGCTCATGCTCCTGTCCACCCTCACCAACTCCTACCAGCCTGAATCATGTTCCTGTCCACCCTCACCAACTCCTACCTGCCGGACTCATGCTCCTGTCCACCCTCACCAACTCCTACCTGCCTGACTCATGTTCCTGTCCACCCTCACCAACTCCTACCTACATGACTCATGCTCCTGTCCACCCTCACCAACTCCTACCTGCCTGACTCATGTTCCTGTCCACCCTCACCAACTCCTACCTGCCCGACTCCTGCTCCTGTCTACCCTCACCAACTCATACCTGCCTGACTCATGCTCCTGTCCACCCTCACCAACTCCTACCTGCATGACTCATGCTCCTGTCCACCTTCACCAACTCCTACCTGCATGACTCATGCTCCTGCTCCTGTCCACCCTCACCAACTCCTACCTGCATGACTCATGCTCCTGTCCACCCTCACCAACTCCTACCTGCCTGACTCATGCTCCTGTCCACCCTCACCAACTCCTACCTGCCTGACTCATGCTCCTGTCCACCCTCACCAACTCCTACCTGCATGACTCATGCTCCTGTCCACCCTCACCAACTCCTACCTGCATGACTCATGCTCCTGTCCACCCTCACCAACTCCTACCTGCCTGACTCATGCTCCTGTCCACCCTCACCAACTCCTACCTGCCTGACTCATGCTCCTGTCCACCCTCACCAACTCCTACCTGCATGACTCATGCTCCTGTCCACCCTCACCAACTCCTACCTGCCCGACTCATGCTCCTGTCCACCCTCACCAACTCCTACCTGCCTGACTCATGCTCCTGTCCACCTCACCAAATCCTACCTGCATGACTCATGCTATGCTCCTGTCCACCCTCACCAACTCCTACCTGCCTGACTCATGCTCCTGTCCACCCTCACCAACTCCTACCTGCCTGACTCATGCTCCTGTCCACCCTCACCAACTCCTACCTGCATGACTCATGCTCCTGTCCACCCTCACCAACTCCTACCTGCCCGACTCATGCTCCTGTCCACGTCACCAACTCCTACCTGCCTGACTCATGCTCCTGTCCACCCTCACCAACTCCTACCTGCATGACTCATGCTCCTGTCCACCCTCACCAAATCCTACCTGCCCGACTCATGCTCCTGTCCACCCTCACCAACTCCTACCTGCATGACTCATGCTCCTGTCCACCCTCACCTACTCCTACCTACATGACTCATGCTCCAGTCCACGCTCACCAAGTCCTACCTGCCTGACTCATGTTCCTGTCCACCCTCACCAACTCCTACCTGCCTGACTCATGTTCCTGTCCACCCTCACCAACTCCTACCTGCATGACTCATGCTCCTGTCCACCCTCACCAACTCCTACCTGCCTGACTCATGCTCCTGTCCACCCTCACCAACTCCTACCTGCCTGACTCATGTTCCTGTCCACCCTCACCAACTCCTACCTGCCTGACTCATGCTCCTGTCCACCCTCACCAACTCCTACCTGCATGACTCATGTTCCTGTCCACCCTCACCAACTCCTACCTGCATGACTCATGCTCCTGTCCACCCTCACCAACTCCTACCTGCCTGACTCATGCTCCTGTCCACCCTCACCAACTCCTACCTGCCTGACTCATGCTCCTGTCCACCCTCACCAACTCCTACCTGCATGACTCATGCTCCTGTCTACCCTCACCAACTCCTACCTGCATGACTCATGCTCCTGTCCACCCTCACCAACTCCTACCTCCATGACTCATGCTCCTGTCCACCCTCACCAACTCCTACCTGCATGACTCATGCTCCTGTCCACCCTCACCAACTCCTACCTGCCTGACTCATGCTCCTGTCCACCCTCACCAACTCCTACCTGCCTGACTCATGCTCCTGTCCACCCTCACCAACTCCTACCTGCATGACTCATGCTCCTGTCCACCCTCACCAACTCCTACCTGCCCGACTCATGCTCCTGTCCACGTCACCAACTCCTACCTGCCTGACTCATGCTCCTGTCCACCCTCACCAACTCCTACCTGCATGACTCATGCTCCTGTCCACCCTCACCAAATCCTACCTGCCCGACTCATGCTCCTGTCCACCCTCACCAACTCCTACCTGCATGACTCATGCTCCTGTCCACCCTCACCTACTCCTACCTACATGACTCATGCTCCAGTCCACGCTCACCAAGTCCTACCTGCCTGACTCATGTTCCTGTCCACCCTCACCAACTCCTACCTGCCTGACTCATGTTCCTGTCCACCCTCACCAACTCCCTACCTGCATGACTCATGTTCCTGTCCACCCTCACCAACTCCTACCTGCCTGACTCATGCTCCTGTCCACCCTCACCAACTCCTACCTGCCTGACTCATGCTCCTGTCCACCCTCACCAACTCCTACCTGCCTGACTCATGCTCCTGCCACCCTCACCAACTCCTACCTGCCTGACTCATGCTCCTGTCCACCCTCACCAACTCCTACCTGCCTGACTCATGCTCCTGTCCACCCTCACCAACTCCTACCTGCCCGACTCATGCTCCTGTCCACCCTCACCAACTCCTACCTGCCTGACTCATGCTCCTGTCCACCCTCACCAACTCCTACCTGCATGACTCATGCTCCTGTCCACCCTCACCAACCTACTCCTACTCATGCCCGACTCATGCTCCTGTCCACCCTCACCAACTCCTACCTGCCTGACTCATGCTCCTGTCCACCCTCACCAACTCCTACCTGCATGACTCATGCTCCTGTCCACCCTCACCAACTCCTACCTGCATGACTCATGCTCCAGTCCATGCTCACCAAGTCCTACCTGCCTGACTCATGTTCCTGTCCACCCTCACCAACTCCTACCTGCCTGACTCATGTTCCTGTCCACCCTCACCAACTCCTACCTGCATGACTCATGCTCCTGTCCACCCTCACCAACTCCTACCTGCCTGACTCATGCTCCTGTCCACCCTCACCAACTCCTACCTGCCTGACTCATGTTCCTGTCCACCCTCACCAACTCCTACCTGCATGACTCATGTTCCTGTCCACCCTCACCAACTCCTACCTGCCTGACTCATGTTCCTGTCCACCCTCACCAACTCCTACCTGCCTGACTCATGCTCCTGTCCACCCTCACCAAATCCTACCTGCATGACTCATGTTCCTGTCCACCCTCACCAACTCCTACCTGCCTGACTCATGCTCCTGTCCACCCTCACCAACTCCTACCTGCCTGACTCATGCTCCTGTCCACCCTCACCAACTCCTACCTGCCTGACTCATGCTCCTGTCCACCCTCACCAACTCCTACCTGCCTGACTCATGCTCCTGTCCACCCTCACCAACTCCTACCTGCCTGACTCATGCTCCTGTCCACCCTCACCAACTCCTACCTGCCCGACTCATGCTCCTGTCCACCCTCACCATCTCCTACCTGCCTGACTCATGCTCCTGTCCACCCTCACCAACTCCTACCTGCATGACTCATGCTCCTGTCCACCCTCACCAACTCCTACCTGCCCGACTCATGCTCCTGTCCACGTCACCAACTCCTACCTGCCTGACTCATGCTCCTGTCCACCCTCACCAACTCCTACCTGCATGACTCATGCTCCTGTCCACCCTCACCAACTCCTACCTGCCCGACTCATGCTCCTGTCCACCCTCACCAACTCCTACCTGCATGACTCATGCTCCTGTCCACCCTCACCTACTCCTACCTACATGACTCATGCTCCAGTCCACGCTCACCAAGTCCTACCTGCCTGACTCATGTTCCTGTCCACCCTCACCAACTCCTACCTGCCTGACTCATGTTCCTGTCCACCCTCACCAACTCCTACCTGCATGACTCATGCTCCTGTCCACCCTCACCAACTCCTACCTGCCTGACTCATGCTCCTGTCCACCCTCACCAACTCCTACCTGCCTGACTCATGTTCCTGTCCACCCTCACCAACTCCTACCTGCCTGACTCATGCTCCTGTCCACCCTCACCAACTCCTACCTGCCTGACTCATGCTCCTGTCCACCCTCACCAACTCCTACCTGCATGACTCATGCTCCTGTCCACCCTCACCAACTCCTACCTGCCTGACTCATGCTCCTGTCCACCCTCACCAACTCCTACCTGCATGACTCATGCTCCTGTCCACCCTCACCAACTCCTACCTGCATGACTCATGCTCCTGTCCACCTTCACCCACTCCTACCTGCCTGACTCATGCTCCTGTCCACCCTCACCAACTCCTACCTGCCTGACTCATGCTCCTGTCCACCCTCACCAACTCCTACCTGCCTGACTCATGCTCCTGTCCACCCTCACCAACTCCTACCTGCCTGACTCATGCTCCTGTCCACCCTCACCAACTCCTACCTGCCTGACTCATGCTCCTGTCCACCCTCACCAACTCCTACCTGCCCGACTCATGCTCCTGTCCACCCTCACCATCTCCTACCTGCCTGACTCATGCTCCTGTCCACCCTCACCAACTCCTACCTGCATGACTCATGCTCCTGTCCACCCTCACCAACTCCTACCTGCCCGACTCATGCTCCTGTCCACGTCACCAACTCCTACCTGCCTGACTCATGCTCCTGTCCACCCTCACCAACTCCTACCTGCATGACTCATGCTCCTGTCCACCCTCACCAACTCCTACCTGCCCGACTCATGCTCCTGTCCACCCTCACCAACTCCTACCTGCATGACTCATGCTCCTGTCCACCCTCACCTACTCCTACCTACATGACTCATGCTCCAGTCCACGCTCACCAAGTCCTACCTGCCTGACTCATGTTCCTGTCCACCCTCACCAACTCCTACCTGCCTGACTCATGTTCCTGTCCACCCTCACCAACTCCTACCTGCATGACTCATGCTCCTGTCCACCCTCACCAACTCCTACCTGCCTGACTCATGCTCCTGTCCACCCTCACCAACTCCTACCTGCCTGACTCATGTTCCTGTCCACCCTCACCAACTCCTACCTGCCTGACTCATGCTCCTGTCCACCCTCACCAACTCCTACCTGCCTGACTCATGCTCCTGTCCACCCTCACCAACTCCTACCTGCATGACTCATGCTCCTGTCCACCCTCACCAACTCCTACCTGCCTGACTCATGCTCCTGTCCACCCTCACCAACTCCTACCTGCCTGACTCATGCTCCTGTCCACCCTCACCAACTCCTACCTGCCTGACTCATGCTCCTGTCCACCCTCACCAACTCCTACCTGCCTGACTCATGCTCCTGTCCACCCTCACCAACTCCTACCTGCCAGAATCATGCTCCTGTCCACCCTCACCAACTCCTAGCTGCAGGACTCATGCTCCTGTCCACCCTCACCAACTCCTACCTGCATGACTCATGCTCCTGTCCACCTTCACCAACTCCTACCTGCCCGGCTCATGCTCCTGTCCACCCTCACCAACTCCTACCTGCATGACTCATGCTCCTGTCCACCCTCACCAACTCCTACCTGCATGACTCATGCTCCTGTCCACCCTCACCAACTCCTACCTGCCTGACTCATGCTCCTGTCCACCCTCACCAAGCTCAAGCTGCCTGGCTTGAGTAAGGAGCCTGTCAAGCTTGGATCAGGAGTTCTGTCTCCAGAACCAGACCCTAAGGCAGGTAGCCTGGGAGGTCCCGTTCCAGGCATGCTGGTCAAGAGCATCTGAACTCACACTCTGCTCTGTGACTTTGGCATATCCCCGCCTCTCTGAGCCCCAGGTCTTTGGCAAGTAACAGGAGTCATACACCAAACCTTTCATTAGGTGGAGAAGCAGAGAAGAGGCCCCCGTTCTCATTGGAGGTGCTCTTCCCCAGGTACCTCACAGAAATAGGCCTGCAGTCCTCTGTTCATCAGGGCAGGAATGTCATACCTGAGTAGTGTTGGGTGATATGGTCTTGTCACTTTCTGCTCGTGTTTCCTGTGCTTCCTGCTACAGAAATATGGGGCACTAAGTCAGGTGCCTCTGTCTGAGGGAGCGACTGAGGTTACGCACTTGAGACAACCTGAAAGTTGAAACCAAGTGACCAGTCCTTGAGCCAGGATGACTCTGCAAGTGACCTGTCTCAGTGTGGAACAAGCCATCTGATCTTAGGAGAGGGCTGAGGGGGAGTGACTACAGGGTTCCCATCCTCTCAATCCCACCATCTGCTCTTTACTGGATTCCTCACCTGTGAGAGATGCCAACACAGGCCTCCTGTCCCCTCAAGGTTACCCTGTGGTATGTCTGAGTGTTCTGGAGTTTTCTGGAAGTCATTTTATGTTGGGGCCTGAACATCCCTGTCCTAAGCCTTCATGAACACTATCACAGATGGGTAGTGTTACCTCTGGTCTGGAAGGAAGAGCACGAGAGTCCTTCCAGCTCCCTGGCTGATATTTCTGCTCTACTTTCCTTCCAACGCAGTACTGGGACCATGTCACCTTATTGCCACCCACCATGACACTTCTAAAAATGAATGATTTATTCATATGAATGGTTCTAATAATGATAATAACCATGAAGAGAACTTCCTGAGCTGGAGCAAAGAACACCACACAGTGAGTCCTGTGCAGTCGTCACCGTCCCAGGCCACACCTGCACATGGTCTGTCTCTACTTACCCATATCACACATCCTAGTCCATCTCACCCCTCAGTGTTTGGGAGCAAATGCCAGGCTTCCATTTGTTTACCTACAGCCACCTCAGTATGCACTAAGATGCAACCACCTTAGAAATGGAACCACACACTCACAAGTGTCCTGGGATTGCGTGGTGCCCAGAGTCCACTGGCACGCTGCTTCCAGGGGACTCTCTGTCAGAGTCTCCGAGTCCCCAAGGTGTACATGTGAGTGCTAAAATCTCATCTGTTCCTCTCTTCTCTTCCCTGGTCATGTAAAGGTCACAGCAGTGATGATCCACATCTCCTTGCATGACCTCTGGAGATTTCAAGATGGTCCTGTCACTTCGCTCTCCACCAAGAAAGCTGCTGCTGTAGGTGAAAAGGAGGCAGGCCGCCCTCCTCGCTGACTGCCTCTCAGAGGCACCCAGCACCAGCAGTTTGTAGAGCCCTTCCAGATCCTTCTCCAACATAAACAAGTGGGATGCCATGTAGACGTCTAGCTCTGTTCATTTCTTTCCAAAACAAATTGGACCCCATTCTATGTGCTGATCTGTAGCTCGCTCCATTCACTTAAAATTATAAATTACCATCCTTTCCCCTGTCAGCGCACAGAGCACCACTCATTTTTTTTATCCATAAACATTTCTGAGTGTATCCCTGAAAGAGGAGGGCTCATAGAGACCGCACCCGGCCTTTCTGCCGCTCTCCCACCACTCTGGGGGAAGAACACCGCTCCTGGTAGCACTGGGTCCATGCAGGCCTCACACCTCCTGATTCTAACACAAAATTTCCCAAAACTGTTTTCAAAATGAGGTCCATATGTAATAGAGGTCTCTTCCATCTGGCTGCCAGGGACTCCTCCCTCTCCCTCCATTTCCCTTCATCTCACCGGCCTCTCTGCAGGCTGTTTGTAAGGGACATGCGTGTCCTTGCAGGCTAGAGCTGGCCACTGTCTGTGGCTCAGCAAGAGGGAAGGACAGCACTCTGGCCTCCAATCAGCAGCCAGAGCCACAGCCCCAAGGATGATGCTTGGGTTGAAGCAAGAGTCTTTTACCCCACCACAGAGGTGGACCCAAGGCCATGATGGGATGCTGATGTTAGCTATCAGCCCTAAGGGACCTCCTGCCTTCCAGCTGGTCACATGATGGCCAACAGGGGGCTGGACTCTTAGCCTGTGAGTGGGATGCAGCCCAGAGAAGGGACTCTGCCCAGGACCACACAGCATGCTGCTCATAGTGTAAGATTTAAAAAAATTTGTGCCTGCATGGATGCATGCGTGCTTACGTGCATGCTTGTGTGTGTGTGTGTGTGTGTGTGTGTGTGTATGTGTGTGCATGTATGTGCCAGGGTTTCCTGCCACTGCAAATGAATGCCTATCAGGTTTTACATGGGTGTCTGGGGAATTGAGCCCCGGCCTGCAGCACCTCTAATCACAGAGCCATCTCCCCAGCCCTACATGGCCCGGATGTTTGTCCTGTGACACTTTGTGTTGCGTTTTGTCTGGTCTCGTGAGCTCAGGCATGCCTGGCCTCTTGCATCTCTCCTTCCTGGGCTACAGGGCATCTTCATGAGACTGGATGGCTGCCTCTCCACATTAGAAACCCGGTCCCAAGTAAAAGCCTCCCCAGCGCTGACCCTTGACCCACCTTTCCAGTCTCAGCTACTGTTAACCTCTCCCTCATGGGATGCCTAGAATTCAGTGCTCATCATGACCCTAGGCGGTTCCAGGGGGTGCCAGGGCTCTCCTGGGCTTGTGTAAGAGTGACATCCTCCCAGTTCCCAGCCCAGCAACTCCTATACATCCTACAAACCCGTTCAGCCAACGCTGCTCTTCAAGCTCCCTTGCCTAGTATAATTGCTGACTGACGACCCCAACTCAGCTGTAGCCCGTGTTCCTAAGGCAGTCACGGTTGGCAACCAGTCTTCTCAGGCCTCAGTTTCCCTTGCCTGTAACATGGGGATAGGAGCAGAAATGCTGTCCACACAGAGCCGATATGATCATTGAATAAGCTCACTACGTGTGGGGAATACTTGTTCAGAAAGACTGGTGACCACCGTGGAGGCAACTGGGACCATTGCTTGACCCCGTGTCACAGGGATCCGACATCTTGGATCATGGGCATCCTGGTGCAAGCCAGTGATGCTGTTCTCGTCCTCCTTGTCCCATGGGGATCTTAAATGTGGCTCTGTCTGTGTTACATTCCTCAGTTGCTGGTTGGTAATGTGGATGGGAGGTGTGACAGAGAACTCTGGGAATCTCTGGGGGTGGTCCACAGGGAGTGGGCATCCCTCACGAAGCCAGGGAGCCCACCGGAGGTTTAACATGTATTGGGGCAAACGGTGTCTCCTGCAGGCCCCCTGGCCTGTCAGCTGGCATGCCGTGGATCCTCTGGGAGTCCCATGGGCTTCGCCTGCCTTCCACACCTGCAACTCGCTGGCTCGTGTGTACAAACACCCCCATTATGCCTGATTACACGCCATTAGTGCAATTAGGGTAGCCCTCCACCTCCTGGGGCTTCGAGCCAGCTGTGTTGGGGGTCTGGGGCAGAATAATAAACAGCTTCCTCGCCAGTAGGCTTGGTACAACAGCTTGGGGACTTGGGAGCTGGGTCCTCCTGGGCTCCGGCGTGCCCTGCACTCTGCCAGTCCTTAGCCTCTGGGCTCTGGTGCATCCCTGAGGTAGACAAGAGCTCAGACAAGGTTCCTGGGTAAGTTGGTCCTTCTTTGGCAGTCCCCAGATGCTGAAAAAACTGTCTCTTTGCCTGGCTTTTACCCTGTTCCTGCGTCTGGGGTGAGACTCCTATGCTGGGAGCCCCATTGAGCACTGCAGGCTGGCAGCTCCATGAGAGCCTCTGGCCACTGCTCAGTAGATGTCCCAGGCCCCTCTGCCTGTGTTGTATCTACTAGAAAAGCAGACATTATCAGGTGTCCCCTGGGACAGCCTCCACTCCTCTAAGGATCTGATAGGATCTTGGATCTAGAGTTATCATTCTACCTGGTCTGCCATCCCTCCCCTAGAGCTGCCACCAAAGGCTTGCAATTTGCCTCATGACCCGCCAGTGCTATGGCTGCCCCCTCCCACTCCCTTCCCTTTCTCTTTTATCCACCCGCAGAAGCCTTTCAAGCCGCAGTGCTTAGTCACCTCTGGCCCGTCACCCCCAGGGATGCCCAAGTCAGAGAGGCCTCATGTTGTCGCTCCCCTGACCCTCCACGCTGAGCACGCAGCCCCAGCCTGCTAGATTTAAAAGGCCATTTGAGTTACATACTTGCTCAGGGGGGAAGAAAAGAGGTTAAGGCTGTTTGTTCTGGAACTTGGGAAAGAGTGTGGGGTGTTTCAGAGCTCGGCTGGGGACATCCTTTACCAGCGGCCCAGCTGCCTGGCTGACGGATCGCTTCCTGTTTCCCACTCACAACCCAGCCCATTTTATTGTCCGTATTCCAGTAACTACATTTCACCAGTTTTGTGACACTCGCATTTGCAAATTCCTGCTCACTTCAAGCTGGGGAGCATCTTATGGGCTGGGGGAGCATGGTTGCCATGGTGAGGAGGTAGTCAGAGCATGGCTGCTCTACGCTGCTCAGCTGTGGGCTTGGACTTGGTCATGGCTGGCAGGGGATAGACTGCACATGTCTACGTCACACCCCTGCACTGGCTTTTCCCTTCTCCCATAAATAGAAGTGTCCTAAGTGATACGACTGGGGGGGGAGCATGGTACTTTCAGGGCTAAACTGGGAAAATCCAAGTAAACCAAAGCAAGCTGGTCCCATTGTGCTCCTTCCCCTGAGTTCAGCTGGGCTTGGTGACCCTGTCATGCTGGTGGAATGTGGCCAGCTTCGTGATGGTACACAGCCCCCTCCCAGCCTCCAGCCTCCCATGAAGTTTTGGAAGATTCCAAGGGTAAATACACCCACCATGGGACTCAGACCTGGGAAGAGGCATAGATTGGCTTAAAGAGCTGGGCGTGATCTTGCCAGAAGCATAGAGCTGAGCCTCAAGTAGTCTGGTCTCAGGACCCTCCCCCAAATCCCATAATAATCCCAGCCCAGCCTGCTGACAGAGGAGAAGAGGCAGACGGAGCCACGTTATCCCAGGCAAGGCCCGTGCCAGATCAGTCCCAGCCAGCCACAGCATAGTTGCTCATTCCTGCCACAGCGGACCTCAGACACATGAACAAGCCCTGGGGAGACCAGGGACAGTGCCCACCACACCTGCTGAGGTCACTCACTGTTAAATGAAGCTCAACTCTTCTCCTGCTCTAAGCCCTTCTTCACTTGGGGTGGTTTGTCACACGCAGTAGCTGACTGATAATAAGCTGTTTCTACGTCCCTTCCATAAGGGACATTCCGTGTGCTGCTCGTAGGCCACATGCATTGTCTTGCCACCATTTAGAATGACTTTGAAGTTGACACTGATTTGGCATAGGATGAGGCCTGTCAGCCAGCACAGCTAAGAAAGAGCACAGGGGTTCATGTTATATGATGGCAACCCACGCTTGTCTTTGTAGAAAAGGCTCCAGTGAGTGGGCGTAGGTGAGAGGTTGCCAGTTTGGCTAGCAATCCCCTCTCCCTCCTGAGGGCTGGAATCCCAGGCAGGCGGTCACACGCGCCCGGCCCTCGCGGGGTTCTGGGATCCGATCTCCTGTCCTCAGGCTTGTGCACCAAGCGCTTTACCCTCTGAGCCACCCCCACCCCCCACCCCGGGTTCTGTATGTTCTTGCAGAGCAACAGGTAGATGCTTGATGTACCCGAGAAGGAAACATATTGTTTAGGATGAAGACAGGCACACAGGCTGCCTCGCACAGGGTACACGGAGCAGCCAGCAGCCGGAGAATCCACTAATGCCTTGGAAGAAATAGCAGTCATTTCCAAAGCCACAGGCCAATAGGACCCATAATGTGTGGAGTGGAACTGTCACCAGGCACCATGCCATAGTCTAATCAGTGATACTTTAGTGTCACACAAAACCAGGACAGCTTATGTCAGTGGTGGCTGCCACCTGACATAAAGCATCACATGCCCCTCTCTGTCCCAGACCATCTACCCCCCACCCCCCATTGCAGGATGTTGGCTTTGCTTTTGGCACAGGAACAAGAACCTGGATGCCGACAGACACTATGAGTCCCCGTGGCTGGACGTTGCTGAGCCACGATACTACTGTTCACTCCTCTGGTGGTTGGGGACAGAGGCAGCTGCCCCATTGCTGGTCTTTCAATTCTCACTCATCTTGTCTTCAAAGCAGCCTGAGACACAGCAGAGCAGAGATCAACCTTCCCATTTGGCAGATGAAAAAACTGAGGGGCTTGCTGATTTCTGGTGGGTAGCCCAGCCTGTCCCCCCACGTCCCCACGCATGGCTGCCTTGCCTCACTTTAAAACATAGCTTCTATTTCCAGCCTGCCCTGGATCATTCAGGTTAGGCAGCGATGCTGGGGACCAAGCTTCCCTGGCAATCCTAGCGGGGCCAGCCCTGAGAACCGAGGCTCTGCGTTTAAGTCTACTTCTGGTCCTGGGACCTGAGCATACGGCCACGGCACTCATTTTGGGATTGATTCCCCAAGGCCACCCATCTCCGAGGCCTGCCCTGGGCCTATATGTAGAAGTTGTGGGAGTGAGTTTGCCCTGTGGCCCACGGCGTGTTGGAGATACGTCTGTGGAAGCTCTGTGGGCAGAGGCTTGCACACTCATCGTCACTATCATTGTGTGTGCCGCTGTGGACAGTATATAACTCCCCGTCCAGGAAGGGGCTGCCCTTGCCACTGCTCCCGCCACTGTCGCTCGCCTTCCCCTCAGCCCCAGGAGCACTCTGAGCCATGCTGAGTCCCGGGAGGTCCGTCCATCGCGGTTCCGACTTCTGAGGTGTGGAGCAGGGGATGGCTTTGCAAGGGATGGCCTTGAGCCTGGCTGGCACGTGCTGTGTTAGCAGAAGGTTGTTTCCTGATAAAGCTTCTTTCTAGACCATGGGAACCTAATATGGGGAGAGGGGGCTTCATCCACACCGGAGAGAAAAGAGTGACATGACGCCTCTGTGAATGATCAGGGCATAGGACTTATGTTCATGGCCAGAGTCAAGGCTTTGTCTAGATAAAAGGGGGTTTAACCGATGGCTAGAGCCAGGGCTTAGCGTGTGACCAGGTCAGGGCTCAGGGTGTGACCAGGATCAGGATGAAGTGTGTGACCAGGATTAGGGCTTAGAGTATGTCCAGGGTCAGAGCTCAGCATGTGACTAGGTTTAGAACTTAGTATGGACTGGGATTATGACTCAGTATGGCTCCTTGGTTAAAGGTGCTTACTTGCAAAGCCTGATGACCCACGTTCAATTCCTAGCCCTCACATAAGGAAGGCCAGATGCACAGAGTGGCATATGCATCTGGAATTTGTTTACAGTGACAGGAGGTCTTGGCATGTCGATTCTCTACTTCCCTCTCAAATATAAATAAATAAACTTTTTTTAAACTTTACTTTTATTTATTTATGTGAGAGAGAGAGAGAAAGCAGTAGAGAGAGGGAGAGAGAGAATGGGTGCACCAGGGCCTCCAGCAACTGAAAATGAATTCCAGGCGCATGCGCCCCCTTGTGCATCTGGCTTACGTGCGTCCTGGGTAATTGAACTGAGGTCCTTTGGCTTTGCAGGCAAACACCTTAATCGCTAAGCAATCCCTCCAGCCCAAAAAATAATTTTTCAAAAGCCTCAGTGTAGGTCAGGTTTGAGGCTTAGTGTGTGGTCAGGGTCAGATCTCAGGGTGAGTTTGTGGGGTCAGAAGCAGAATGAGGCATCTGAGTGCGTACTGACTTGGGGCCGTTCTGACCTTGATGTGACATTGCCCCAAAGCTGTACTTATCAGCTACTTGCATCCCAGGTGGCACAGGCTTGTGAGGGTTCCTGGATATCAAGGCAATGGTGGATGTCTGAAGTGGGGTTCCTGTCTGGATGAGGGACCCTAGAAATCTGCAGAGGCAGGCTGTGCTTCAAGTGGGGTCTGAGCCAGGCCCACGGAGGCCCTTTTCCCTTCTTCGCCCCTGTCTTTCTGGAGTTCCTTCAGGATCGGGTCGCTGGGGGAGGGGAGGGAAAGCCACAGATACTTGGATTTCTCAAGCTCCTTTCAAGGGATAGTATTCCTCCCCTCCTGTGATATTTGCTGTGAACAGGAGAGGCACTGCTTATTAAAACTGTTAATCAAAGGCAAATGTAAAAACGGAAGGAGTGGGATAGGCGAGGACACAAGGCAGTGCTGTCCCAGTGCTGTGTGGGGACAAAAGGACCCCTGCTGCACCCTATGGCTTTGTGCCTGCGTCTCTGCTCTGGAAGGCTGAGGCCAGAAATCCCTGAATAAGCACAAGCGAATGGACCCAGAACTCACTGCTCAACCTCTGCTCCAAGGGGACCACATACAAACCCAGGCAACTCTGCAACAGGCACCAATGTTCTGGGCACTGAAGATGCAGAGGGGCTGGCCAGGTTGTCCTATGCCACGCAGCCAACAGAAGGAACAGTAGCACTGGGCACCCAGGCTGTGTGGGACATTACTCCATGTTAGTGGACAGGCTCCACTCACAACTACGCACCTAGGCCTGGGCCATTTCATGGGCCTTTGAAGTCTGGCCTCATCATGATCCTACGAGGCCAGTACCATGATTATGCCCATTTTACAGGTGAAGAAGTTGAGGCCACACAGTTAGGACTGGAATAGGCCACAGCACAGTGTGGCTTCTTCATGCCTTGTGATGTGAACTCTGGTTCCTGTTTCGTGGCTTTGGGCAGGCTTTCTTGCGCCCACTCTGCTGCTTTGTCCTTCAGTCCTGTGCTGGCGGACTTAGTCCTCAAGGACTCCCTCATCTCCATGCCACAAGGATCCTGGTGTGTGGCGCAGTGCTCAGCCTCACCACGTGTGAGAGCAGCCTGTCACCTCACAGGCCATGACACCCAGTCTTTCAAACAGGCTTCACAAAGTGCCCAGGAGATGGCATGGTCATGGTTTGAATCTAGAGTGCCCCACCAGCTTGTGGTGGATACTTGGTCCCCAGATAGGAGTGCCATTTTGGGAGACGGTAGAAACTTTGAGATGCTGCAGGAAATATGTCTCTGGGGGAGGGCCTTTGAAAGGTATTGTGCTGTGCTCTGATTCCTGACTATGGGAAAGCAGCTTCTGCCGTCAGATCCAGAATCCACGGTGCTCCTCCTCACCTCATACCCATGATGTTCCTCCTCACCTCACACCATGATGCTCCTCCTCACCTCACACCATGATGTTCCTCCTCACCTCACACCATGATGTTCCTCCTCACCTCACACCATGATGTTCCACCTCACCTCACACCATGATGTTCCACCTCACCTCACACCCATGATGTTCCTCCTCACCTCATACCCATGATGCTCCTCCTCACCTCACACCATGATGTTCCTCCTCACCTCATACCCATGATGCTCCTCCTCACCTCACACCATGATGTTCCTCCTCACCTCACACCATGATGCTCCTCCTCACCTCACACCCATGATGTTCCTCCTCACCTCACACCATGATGCTCCTCCTCACCTCACACCATGATGCTCCTCCTCACCTCACACCATGATGCTCCTCCTCACCTCACACCATGATGTTCCTGCTCACCTCACACCATGATGTTCCTCCTCACCTCACACCATGTTGCTCCTCCTCACCTCACACCATGATGCTCCTCCTCACCTCACACCCATGATGTTCCTCCTACCTCACATCCATGACGCTCCTCCTCACCTCACACCCATGATGCTCCTCCTCACCTCACACCATGATGCTCCTCCTCACTTCACACCATGATGCTCCTCCTCACCTCACACACATGATGTTCCTCCTCACCTCACACCATGATGTCCTCCTCACCTCACACCATGATGCTCCTCCTCACCTCACACCATGATGCTCCTCCTCACCTCACACCCATGATGCTCCTCCTCACCTCACACCCATGATGTTCCTCCTCACCTAACACCCATGATGTTCCTCCTCACATCACACCCATGATGTTCCTCCTCACCTCACACCATGATGCTCCTCCTCACCTCACACCATGATGTTCCTCCTCACCTCACACCCATGATGTTCCTCCTCACCTCACACTATGATGTTCCCCCTCACCTCACACCATGATGCTCCTCCTCACCTCACACCATGTTGCTCCTCCTCACCTCACACCCATGATGTTCCTTCTCACCTCACACCCATGATGTTCCTCCTCACCTCACACCCATGATGCTCCTCCTCACCTCACACCCATGATGTTCCTCCTCACCTCACACCCATGATGTTCCTCCTCACCTCACACCATGATGTTCCTCCTCACCTCACACCATGTTGCTCCTCCTCACCTCACACCATGATGTTCCTCCTCACCTCACACCATGATGTTCCTCCTCACCTCACACCATGATGCTCCTCCTCACCTCACACCATGATGCTCCTCCTCACCTCACACCCATGATGTTCCTCCTCACCTCACACCATGATGTTCCTCCTCACCTCACACCATGTTGCTCCTCCTCACCTCACACCATGATGTTCCTCCTCACCTCACACCATGATGTTCCTCCTCACCTCACACCATGATGCTCTTCCTTACCTCACACCATGATGTTCCTCCTCACCTCACACCCATGATGTTCCTCCTCACCTCACACCATGATGTTCCTCCTCACCTCACACCCATGATGTTCCTCCTCACCTCACACCGTGATGCTCCTCCTCACCTCACACCATGATGTTCCTCCTCACCTCACACCCATGATGTTCCTCCTCACCTCACACTATGATGTTCCCCCTCACCTCACACCATGATGCTCCTCCTCACCTCACACCATGTTGCTCCTCCTCACCTCACACCCATGATGTTCCTCCTCACCTCACACCCATGATGTTCCTCCTCACCTCACACCCATGATGCTCCTCCTCACCTCACACCATGATGTTCCTCCTCACCTCACACCATGATGTTCCTCCTGACCTCACACCATGATGCTCCTCCTCACCTCACACCCATGATGCTCCTCCTCACCTCACACCCATGATGTTCCTCTTCACCTCACACCCATGATGTTCCTCCTCACCTCACACCATGATGTTCCTCCTCACCTCACACCATGATGTTCCTCCTCACCTCACACCATGATGCCTCTACCTCCACCATCCCTCTCACACACCCTGATGCTCCTCCTCACCTCACACCATGATGTTCCTCCTCACCTCACACCATGATGCTCCTCCTCACCTCACACCATGATGCTCCTCCTCACCTCACACCATGATGCTCCTCCTCACCTCACACCATGATGCTCCTCCTCACCTCACACCATGATGCTCCTCCTCACCTCACACCATGATGTTCCTCCTCACCTCACACCATGATGCTCCTCCTCACCTCACACCATGATGCTCCTCCTCACCTCACACCCATGATGTTCCTCCTCACCTCACACCATGATGCTCCTCCTCACCTCACACCATGATGTTCCTCCTCACCTCACACCATGATGCTCCTCCTCACCTCACACCATGTTGCTCCTCCTCACCTCACACCATGTTGCTCCTCCTCACCTCACACCCATGATGTTCCTCCTCACCTCACACCATGATGTTCCTCCTCACCTCACACCCATGATGTTCCTCCTCACCTCACACCATGATGTTCCTCCTCACCTCACACCATGATGCTCCCCCTCACCTCACACCCATGATGTTCCTTCTCACCTCACACCATGATGTTCCTCCTCACCTCACACCATGATGCTCCTCCTCACCTCACACCCATGATGCTCCTCCTCACCTCACACCATGATATTCCTCCTCA
Source organism: Dipus sagitta (assembly GCA_036346955.1). Taxonomy (NCBI): domain Eukaryota; kingdom Metazoa; phylum Chordata; class Mammalia; order Rodentia; family Dipodidae; genus Dipus; species Dipus sagitta. Next base: position 209,012,163 of record CM070771.1, read on the forward strand.
CCTCACACTATGATGCTCCCCCTCACCTCACACCATGTTGCTCCTCCTCACCTCACACCCATGATGCTCCACTCTACCTCACCTCACACTGTGATGCTCTGCCTCACCTCCTAGTATGATGATGAACGCAGGTATACTCTCAGCTGACAGGGTCTACAGACCTCCTGTGTCCAGCCCCAGGGACTGCACAGCTTTATGCTCTGTTCCTGCTCATGTCTACTTTCGGGGGAGGGTACCTCTCAGCTTCTGTGGCCTCTAGTAGATCAACCTCTCTCCCTGTCCATGAGTGAGATGATGGACTCAGGGGCTGTGAAGGCTGTCGTGCTATAGAGGACCCACTCCTCTGAAACAGAGAGAGGAGCCGAGCGAGGCAGGAGGTGGAGCTCCTTAGCATGTAAGGGATTGTCAATATTATTGATTGGTTTTCAAAGAGCCAGCTTTATGTTTCATTGATTTCATGCTATCATTTTTCTGTTTTCAGCTTTGTGGACTTCAGCTTTCATTTCCCCCTTTTCTGCTTTGGACATATGTACTCATTTTTCTTTAGGATCCTGTGGTTGAATCTTAGATTATTGACTGGGACACTTCCTCTTTGCTGAGGTGGGCATTTAGTGTTGGAAGAGTCCCTCTGAGCATCACTTTAACTGTGTCCCACATATTTTGTTATGTTATGTTTTCATTTTTATTTCATTCAATGTATTTTTTATTTAAAATATTTTATTTATTTACTTGAGAGAGAGCATAGACAGGTGGAGGAGAGAATGGGCACACCAGGGCCTCCAGCCACTGCCAACTGACACCTGGCACACGTGCCGCCATGTGCACCTTAGGCTTTGCAGGCAACAGCCTTAACCACTAAGCAATCTCTCCAGCCCCATTCAATGTACCTTGTTTTTGTGTTTTGTTTTGTTTTTCTAGGTAGGGTCTCACTCTAGCCCAGGCTGACCTGGAATTCACTATGGAGTCTCAGGGTGGCCTCGAACTCACGGCAATCCTCCTACCTCTGCCTCCTGAGTGCTGGGATTAAAGGCATGCGCCACCATGCTCGGTGCATTCAATGTACTTTTAAAAATTATCCAAGATTTCCTCTTTGGCTCTTAGATTAAGTTGTGTCAAGTATGTCCTATTGTCTCTATGATTGACTTAATGTTTGTTCTAAGACGATTTAAAATATTTTTATTTATTTGAATTTAAACAGGCATGCCAGGGCCTCTTCCCACTGCTGCAAATGATGCATGTGCTGCCTACATCTGCCTTTATGTGGGCACTGGGGAATCAAACCCAGGATGTCAGGCCATCAGGCTTTGCAAGCAAGCACTTTTAACCGGTGTGCCATCTCTCCATCCTCCACTGGCTTTGATTCTTATGGAGAGCACCCTTTCTGATGCTAGTAACTTGTAACTCATCAAGGTTTCTTTCCTGGCTCAGAACATATTCCGACTTGGTACTTGTTCTGTGGGCCTTGAAAGGAATGTGTATTCTGCTGCGATGGGGTCTCATCAACACCTGTATGCAGGTGTTATTACAGCTTCTTGGGTTTTGGTGTCTGGAGTTTTTCTATAATCCTTGATGACTTAGTCTGTTTATTTTATTATTGACAGACTATGTAATAGTTAATCCCATTACTCTAAATCTTGATGGGATTTAGAATCACCACAGAGACAAATGTCTGGGAAGGAGTTTGTAGATTAGGCTAAGTGAGGTGGGAAGACTCGTCCTAAGCGTGCGTGGCACCATTCCGTGGGCTGGGCTCCTGGACTGAACAGAAAGGAGAAAGCATCCGTCACTCTCCGTGACCAGCTGCTGCCATGCCTTCCCCTCCATGGTGAACTGGAAGTAGAAGGAAATCCTTCCTGCCACTGCCGTCATCAGGTATCTGAGCGCACCAACCAGCAAAGAGATGGCGGGGAAAGTAGGAGCAGAGCGGACCACACCCTTCCGCTTTTCAGTTCTACCAGGTTTGGCTTATTGTACTGTGGGCCTCTCATATTTGGTGCCTACACATTTAGGGAGCTATGACTTTTTGGTCTGTTGACATTTTATCATTCTAGTCTCTCTCCTGCTCTTTCCCTTTGAGTGCTATTTTATCTGACATTAGCATAAACCCTCTTGCTCTTTATGGATTAATGTTTGCCTACATTTTCCTGTCCTTTTAGGTTCAGCTTATCTCTATCATTACATTGGAAGTGCTCGCAGGTAGCTCTTGGTTGCACAATGTTGCTTAATCCAGCCCCCATCACCCGGCCTTTCAACTGGTAATGGACATTCCTTGTAAATTTTTATTTTTATTTACTTTTTACATTAAAAATATTTTTATTAGAATGATGTGTATGGATTTCCTTTTCAGGAGTATTCTGTTTTAACTTTCTATTGACAGTTTTCATACAGGTACATTATATATTTTGATGTTAACCTTCACCCATTACTTTGTCTCCCCTTCCCCATACCCATTCCACTGACTCCCTTCTTTCTACTTAGTCCTTCTTCTATACTGATGTCTTTTTAATTTTATTTATTTATTTATTTTGGTTTTTCAAGGTAGGGTCTCACTCTAGCCCAGGCTGACCTGGAATTCACTATGGAGTCTCAGGGTGGCCTCGAACTTATGGCAATCCTACCTCTGCCTCCTGAGTGCTGGGATTAAAGGTGTGCGCCACCACACCTGGACTTTTTTTATGTTTTTCCTTCATCCCCTTCCATGACAAAATGTTGGAGGGCTCAATATTGTGCAGGAGGAAATGACAGTCACTGTTATGTCATGAATGTACTGGCCATTTCATGTCCTGAAGACAGCATTCAAAAGCTTTTCTCCCCATCTTCTGGCTCTTCTATTCTTTCTGCCACCTCTTCCTCAGTGTTCCCTGAGCCTTGGCAGCTATGGTAGAGCTTTCTCATTTAGTGCTAAACACTTCACTGCAACTTCTTCTCAGCACTGTGATGAGGTTTGAGTCTCCCCGGTCATCACTGCCATCTGCAAAAGAAGCTTCTCTGACCTAAAGTGAGAGTAGCGCTAGTCCTTGGTACTTAGAGGGAAACTTGATGTGCACAACACACCTATTTAGCAAATGGCTTTTGACTAGGTTTTCAGCACTTGGCTTGAATTTCCTCCTGTGGAGCAGGCCTCAAATCCAGTCAGAAGAAAGGTGATTACCCCTATAACAGTCATACCACTATTGCACTGGCTCTGGTAGGTCATGTAGTTTGCAGGATTCACTGCTGGTTAAGACTGTTGATGACTCTTGCCCCCCAGTAGCTTACTTTCCAGCACCATGACAGCTAGCCCACAGGAAGACGGCTTCTAGCTCCATTCTTGCTTGACTTCTTAGCAGTTGACTCATGGGGTATCTTCAATAGTGCCTTACCATCTGTCTCTGGTGGGGAACCAAGAGCATTAGCAATAGCCTGTGTTGTTTTGGGGTCCTCATGACCCCCAGAAACTCACTGGAAGGTGTCCCACCCCTGGCACTTGTATTTCTCTTAATCAACCTATGGCTTCTGGGTATAGCATTATCTACTCCCACAGGCTGCTTCTGCCCAAACACTCTTTATTTTTAAATTGTCTGCCAAAGATGCGGGTTTCCATATGGCCTATTCATACCATCTTTAGTTTTACTTAATCCTCCCCTGTTCCTTCTTTTTTTCTACCCCCTCCCCTGACCTACCCTAATCTACAATGTTAATTTTTATTAACATTTTCCATGATTATAAAAAATATCCCATGGTGCTACCCTCCCTCCCCCCACTTTCCCCTTTGAAATTCCATTCTCCATCATATCCTCTCCCCATCTCAATCAGTCTCTCTTTCATTTTGATGTCATGATCTTTTCCTCCTCTTATGATGGTCTTGTGTAGGTAGTGTCAGGCACTATGAGGTCATGGATATCCAGGCCATTTTATGTCTGGAGGAAGGACGTTGTAAGGAGTCCTACCCTTCCTTTGGCTCTTACATTCTTTCCACCACCTCTTTTGCATTAGACCCCAAGCCTTGGAAGGTGTGATCGAGATGTTACTCAGTACTCCAGTCACTTCTTTCCAGCACTATGATACCTTCTGAGTCATCCCAAGGTCACTGCCATCTGAAAAGAGAAGATTCTCTACCCAAAGTGAGATTAGCGTTAATATAAGGGTATAAATATTAAGAGAAGTGCTTACTGGGCAGTTTGATAAGCATAGTATATACATTTTTCCAGACATCAGCAGATGTTACACCCCTAGGGCTCATGACTACCACTGTTTTAAGTTTTCAGTATCAGGGATGTATTCCCCCCCCCCATAGAGCAGGCCTCCCGTCCAATTGGAGGGCAGTTGGTTTCCACCATGACAGACGTGCCACTATTGCACCCGTTGGCTCATTTGGCCTGGCTGGCCAATTATAAGGCTTGCAGTGTCCACTGTTGAGTATCTTCCCTGGTGATATCTCTCTCCAATTGAACTAAATGTAGAATGGCTTCTTCCAGCTTTCTCTCAGCTGGTCTACGTGGAGGAGGTTATCAGCTCAGTTCCAGCAGAATTTCTCAGTGGCCTTGCCACCCATTGCCATCCAATGTGGAGTCTTCAGCAATATATACCCATCTCTTAAGCTCTCCCTTTCTTCTCCCTCATGGCCCCGTCCTGTCCTCTACTACTGATGCTAACTTCAACTTAGAAGCAAATCTAAAAATCCAATGCTAGGATCTGCACATGAGAGAGAACATGTGGCATTTGTCTTTCTGAACCTGGATTACCTCGCTTAGTGTAATATTTTCCAGGTCTATCCATTTTCCTACAGATTTCACAATTTCATTCTTCCTTACACTTGAGTAAAGTTCTATACCACATGTTCGCAGACAAACGCCTTAACCACAAAGCCATTTCCCCAGCCCTCACACACATTCTGATAGACAAATAAGCTGATTCCATTTCTTAGCTATTGTGAGTAGAGCAGCAATAAACATGGATGAACAGCTGCCTCTACAATGAAGTACAGTATCCTTAAGGTGCGTGTCCAGGAGCAGAAGAGCCAGGTCACGTGGTAGTACTACTGTTAACTTTTTGAGAAACCTCCACACTGAGCTCCATAGTGGCTGCCCAGTTTACACTCCTACCAAAAGTGAGCACTCCCTTGCCAGCATTTGTTGTCATTTGATGTTTTGATGATGGACATTCTGACCAGGGTGAGATAGAATCTCAAAGTAATTTTAATTTACAATAACTTTTTATTTGGGGGCAGAGTCGTATAGCCCAGGCTGGCCTAAAACTCATGATCATCCTGCCTTATCTCCTGAGGGCCAGAAAGGCAGGTTTGTGCCACCTGCCTAGCTAATGCAATCCTTGGTGTGTCAGGGCTGCTGTGTGAGTTTGTGTTCTGTTCATTCTCTCTCTTTCCTCGCCTCTTTCTTTTACCTGCTTTCCCGTGGGTACTTTGAATAAGCCATGTAGAGAATTTCATTTTTTTTAGTGTGTCTCTGTCTCTGTGGTCACAACAAGCATTATCATATACATAACGTCCCACCATCTGTTGATGCCATCCCATTATTGGTTGGGTAACATGAAGAAAATGCCCTTCCTTTGATGCTTATTGGCCTTTCCCTATTTAGTGCATAATAGTTTAAAATATTTTCCATGAATTCCTCTAGAATCTCAACAGTATTGTAATATTTGCTTCAGCTAAAAAAAATCGGGAAATTGAAGAAGAGAAGGCACAGCTGTCAGTTTAGCTGTGCCCCTCCTCTTTCTGTCCTTCCTTCTTGCTGTCCATGGCTCCTTCTCGCCTCTTCCTTCTTCTGTTAGAGAGATTCTGTAAGCTGTTTCTCAAAGTTCTGGTGACAAAGTCTCTCAGTTTTCCTTTTGAGACTGTCTTCATTTCCTTTAAAAAATATTATTATTTATTTTGAGAGAGAGAAAGGTAGAGAGGGAGAGGGAGAGGAGAGAGAATTGGTACACCAGGACCTTCAGCAACTGTGAACGAACTCCAGATGCATGCGCCCCCTAGTGCACCTATGCGACACTGCACACTTTGCATCACTGTGCTTCTGGCTATGTGGGACCTGGAGATTTTAACGTGAGTTCTTAGGCTTCGAAGGCAAGCACCTTAACCACTAAGCCATCTCGCCAGCCCTTCATTTCTTTTCTTGAAGGTGTGTCTGTTGGGTCGGTCATGCTGGGCCATGGCTCTTTTCTCAGTACTTGAAAAATGTTGTGGCACTTCCTGTAGCATCTATGTCTTCTGAAGAGAGGCTCCCCCTCATGCTGCTTGTTTTCCCTGTAGACACGTTGCAGGTCCTTCCTGGTTGCTTTCAATTGCTCTCCCTCTTCCTCAATTACCATGCGTGATTGATCTGCTTAGGGCTCACATAAATTTTTTTTTAAGAAGTTTCTTTTTCTTTTCTTTCTTTCTTTATTTTGGTTTTTCTAGGTGGGGTCTCACTCTAGCCCAGGCTAACCTGGAATTCACTATGTAGTTTCAGGGTGGCCTTGAACTCATGGCGATTCTCCTACCTCTGCCTCCTGAGTGCTGGGATTAAAGGTGTGTGCCACCACACCTGGCTCTTTTCTTTTTTTTTTTTTTTAAAAAGGCAGGAATGGTGGCTCATCCCTTTATTTTATTTATTTATTAGAGAGAGAGGGAGAGAGCGAGAGCAAGAGAGTGGGGAAGAGGCAGGGAGAAAGAGAGAATGTGCGTGCCAGGGCCACCAGCCACTGCAGACAAATTCCATATACATGCACCCCCTTTGTGCATCTGACTTACGTGGGCCCTGGGGAATTGAACCATGGTCCTTAGGCTTCGCAGACCTTCGCAGACAAACACCTTAACCACTAATCCATTTTCCCAGTCCTCACATACATTCTTGAATCTGTATGTTAATGCCTGGCCTAATTCAAGAAGTTTCTAGCCATCATTGCTTCAAATATCTTTCAAGCACTTCCCTGACTCCCTCTTTCTCTCCTCCAAAGGCTGAGAATGGGTCTGAGGATGGGACTCCTTCGCCATAGGACACAAGGCTCCTGATGGCTTGCTTATTTTTTCTACCACATTTCCTGCTTCTGTTCAGGGTGGGTGAACCGCACTGTTGTCTCTTATAGTTCAAATACCTCCTCCTGCTGCTTCACCAAGCTTTGACATTTTGGCTGTACAAATAAACCCTCCACCTTCATTGTTCTTGGATAACTTCACTTCTAAGTTTAAGGGCTGAGGAGGTGGCTCAGTGGGTAGAGTGCTTGCTGCACAAGCAAGAGGACCTGAGTTTGGATCCCTAGCACCTATGCAAAGCCTGAGTGGTATGACAGATGCCTGCGATCCCAGCACTGGGGAAACAGAGACAGGGGTTTCTGGGGCAAGCTGGCTAGTGAGATTCGCTGAATTATAAGTCCTGTGTTCAAGTGAGAGAATTTGTCTAAGTAAATACCATTGAGAGAAGAGAGGTAGATAGCCAATGCCAACCTCAGGCCTGCACATGTTTAAATACAGACATGCATATGCGCTCGAACACACACACACACACACACGCACACACTACTACACACACATAAAAAAGCTCTCTAAATTTAGGGGTCCCACAGCTGGGCAAGGCACCGTCGGCCCCCAGCTAGCTGACTGCGTGGGCTACGATAGCATTGCCTAGGTCACTTTGCCAGAACCCGAGGCTGCTTTTCTGAAACTCTGACTTCACTTGCAGAGTTCTGATGGGTGACTAGGATGGGATGAGGAGGCTACTTCCTTCATGGCCTTGACCTCTGGTCAGATCCTATTCAGCTCCTCATGTGAACATACTGATCACTGAGAAATGTTTTGTCTAAGAGTACATATAACACAAGGTAAACTTGACCTAGACTTGCATAGTTTCTCTCTTCCCCCTTTAGGGCCACAGACATCTACCTACCTACCAGGCACCGTGACCAGCAGCCCTAGACCATGAAAGCTGTGTAAGGTGGTGGCACCTGAGCTCTGGGAAGACACAAAGCATTTCTCCCCTTCCTTGGCCCGCCTCTCACTACCCCTGTTCCCTCTCTCTCCCTCTCTCTCTCTCTCTCATTCTCTCTTCATGGCTTCTCAAGTTCCTGGAGTGGAGAGACTGGTCTATGAGCAGAACTCTGGCCAATGAACAAAGCCATTTTTTTTTTCTCCACATCACTTGTTGGCTTTCCGTAGAATGAGCTTCAGGCCTGAGTTTCCAGTTCTAAAATTCAATTTGCTCATTCTCTCTATCTTCATTTTTTTCTGGACTGTTCTACCTCTCTGTTGATGTTTTTATGTCTTGCAACTGGTTGCCAGTGCGAAGGCTGACCTGAACGCCATCAGGCAATTCTGAACAGTGGTCACCTTATGTTGGTGGGCAGCGATTATCACGTGTCCCTCACCCCGAGCCCTTCCTGGCTCTTGCTGTGATGTGGGCAGGACCTGATGCTCAGGGCTTCTGTTCACATGCTGTGGATCTCACCAGAGCCTTTTTTTTAATGGCCTCTGACGCTGTTCTTAGGGAGGGGTATTGGGCAGGGTGGACATCTTGGTGCCCTTTGGGCCTCTGTTGGCATCACATAGGGCAGCTGCCCAGGCTCTGACAAGGGCTCTGTGAAAGTGAGTGAAGTCTGGCTGCCGTGTGGCAGGGATGAATTCATGACTCCTCAGTTGGTTTCTCTGAGGCCAGCTGACAAGGAACAAAGAGAAGAAACAGGTGACCAGGACACTGAGAGGAGCAAGGAGACATAAGAGAGAGAGAAAGACAAGGCCTGTAGACAGCAGAGACCACATGGAAGTGCTGACAGGGGCATCCAGAGTTCAAGGCCTTAGCATGGAGGCTGAAGGAGGACATGAGAGGAGAGAGGGGCAGAACCACCCGCCAAGGCTGAGCAGAACTGGGCTGCTCGTGCTGTTTGCTGCTGGTGGACAGGGCCTACTGCCCCAAGAGAAGAGGGATACTAGCCTCAGACACCCCAAACCCAGGCCTCTGCAGCATGGCGGCCCTCTGTACTTTCCCACCCTTCATCTGCTCACACACCTGCAAGCTCTGCCTGGCTTCTCTTGGCCCCTGAGTCTGGTGAGGTTGACAGTGGCAGGCTGTCTCTTCACTGGAGTGGCCACTCTAAAGGTGCGGGATAAGGACCCAGAACCAAAGAAGCCTGCCCACACCCGCCACATGCCCAGTCTCTCGGGACACAGACATGGCCAGTACTTGAGAAGGGGCTTGACTGGACTTGGTGCTGCCAAACGTGCTTCTTCGCAGCTCCACACCTGGCTCTGTTCCTCAGGGCCTGGGCTTGGGGCTCTGGGGGCAGCCCCTTATCCCTGTCTGCAGAGTTAGCCTCCAGTGCCCTCCTCTGGCATCCTCACCCATGGACGTCCCCCCGCCAGGAGGCTGGGACATTTCTCTCCAGGGAGCTGGTATTGAGCGGTACCGGTGAGCATGGCGCTTTGAGCTCCCCGAGCAGCACGAGCTCATCGCGGCTGCTGTGAAGCCCTTCATCTCAGTGCCTCGCCTAAGCCCAGCCCTCCTCCTGTTAGCGGTGACCGTCCCAGGGAGCCCTTTGCTGCGACACAGCTCATGGTGCCAGAGAAAAAGTCACTGCCACTGATTCTTGTCCCCTGTGCTTGCCCCCATGGCTCCTAGCGATGTGGAGAGAGGGAATACTGAGGGTTCTCCTTTACAGATGGGGAGATCGGGGCATCCACAGGGCTCCCCGAAGCTCTTGGCCTCATCCCCCGTCCTGCTCTATAGCTCCACACCGCAGCTGTGTGACTCCTGCTTCCTGGTTCGGGCCCTGCCCATCCTTCCCAGTCCCCGCTGACCACCTGTGATCAGACCTGGCTCTATTCTCAGCCACTGTGTCCCTGAAAAGCGGTTTGGTTCCCTGTGCCTCAGTTTCCTCACAGTGATGATGAGGACACCAAGTGTCCTCTGCTGGATGCTTGTGTGTGAAGCACACAGGGTGACACAGAAGCTTGGCTTCCACGTGTGGCTCTTCCACTGTCCAGCAGTGTGCTCTGGGCTCCGGTTCCGGGCTGCCATGTTGATTTCCTCTTAGCACTTTGTGTCCTCTCTAGTTCCTGTGTGCACGGGTCTGGGTGTGTATGTCTATGTATGCAGATGTGTGGGCATGTGTGTGTGTGTGTGTGCATACCTGAGCAGGTGCACGTAGGTGTACATGAACTGTCCATGTTCCTCGTGGACACCACATGGCTCTAAATGGGATGCTTTGCTTCCTGTCCATCCTTCTGCTGGCCACACAGTGGCCCTCCAAGTGGCATCTTATAAATGAGCTCCACAAGAAAGAGACCAGGACATAGCCACCTAACCCTTGGGCAGGAAGTGCCCCTCTGCCCCCTCTGCATCCCAGCACAGGGGATGTCTTCAGGCCTCTCCAGTGGAGGGGGGGGGGTTGGTGAGTTCAGGGAGGCCGGTGGATGAAAGACAGGACATCCATTCTGGAAGACAAGCTGGCCCTGTGTCTCTCGGGACTTTCAGGCGCTCACAACCTGCAGGGTGGCAATTCTCTCCGGGGCTGTGAGCCTGCAGGTGTCTGCTGGCCTTCTCCCATTTTCTGCAGTGCTGAAACAGAGGGTCCGGCATGCTAGGCAGGCACGTGCCCCTGAGCCCCCCGCCCCCCTCCCAGCCCTCGCCTCTGTCGTCCCATGGGCTGGCTCTGTCCTCCTTCCCTTCCTCTTCCAAGGGCATCAGCCATTGGATTTAGGGCCCACCTTAAACCGGGGATGACTTTGTCCTGGGCATGAGCCCCACATATCACTAGCTGCCATCTAGCGTGATACTGAAAGGCAGCGCCCTGGCCGTGGCAGCAGGTGGCCTCCCGGACGTTGGCACGTCTACGGGATGGGCTCTTGCAACGTGAGGCGGGCAGAATGTGTTTACTGACACAGAAAGCTGCCCAAGGAGCACATTATTGCATGGGAATGCAGAACCGGGCTGCGAGTCCGAATGGGGCCATTCCCCGAAACTCCTGTCACTGGGCTTGCTGGCTCTGAGTGAGAATAGCGCGAGCCCGGAGCTCCGCATCCTGTGTACCGCGGTGCTAACGGCACCCGAGGCCGGCATTGTCGGCAGTTTGCTTTCGCGTCCTCGTTCCTTTAGGTGTCGTCTCGGATCTTCATGTTGTTTTCTGCAGTCGATGATTATTACTTTAATAACCACGAAGTGTTATTTGTATATTTTAAGTGGTTCTTCTGTGCTCGGTACTGAGGGTGGGCCTCGTCTTCAGCATGCCCTCGATTCACCGTGCAGGAAGATCTATCGATGACATTTCTTGCCAGTTATTAGTTACCGAGTTAGATGTGTTTTTGTAAACAGTCACGCTCTCCAGTTGCGGTCTCCGTGCCCCTCCTCTCTTCTTGTGTCGGTGGGGATCAAACCCCAGGCCTCAGCACGGTTGATAAGCTCCCTGCCACTGAGCCACCCCGACTGCTGCGTTTTTCTCCCTGAGGACTGCCTGTGCTCTGTGCCCAGATCGCCTGCCTTTCACTGGACTCAGGCGCACTGTAAATCCTGAATGATGCTCCCTAGAGGTCCTTGACTAGTCGCCCCTGCAAAGACCTCATTTCCAAAGAGGGTTACCCTCTGGACTCTTGGGTGCCTGTGAATCTGGGTGTCACTGCTCATTACAAGCTCCCAGTGGCACCAGTCACACTAGCTACCTGCCTCCACCACTGGAGAGAAGCTGCCCTGTGACCAGAGGAGACCCTGTGAACCCAGGAGTTGACGGGTGGCTCACATTCCTGTCCTGCCTGGGGCTGGCGGGTAGAGCAGCTGGGCCTGGCATGGATGGCCAGACACCATAGCTCTGTACCCAAGGGTGGTCCAAATTTGCTCAGAAGGGCTAGGTGGGATGCCCTGCAGCCTGGGCCCTCAGCCATGGCCTGCCCCCCTTCTTCTGACCTGACTCCACACCACGGTAGGATCCAACCTGCTACTCAGGAGGTGAAGACACACTGTCCTTGGCTTCCTGCTCCCCAGAGAAACCCAGGGTGGGTGGGGTTGAGAAACAGCCTGCCTGTGCCACTGTTCAGGCCACGGAAGGGTTCCCCTCTGCTCATGTCCAGTGGTGACCACGGTCCAGACTCTTCCTAGCTTCACTCCAGCCTCCCCTACCATACCTCCTATCTGTGGGTACTCAGGTATGTCCCGTGTTAGGGCGGCTTGGTCCTAAGATGGACCTGGCCTGGCTGGGGAACGGAAGCAGTCACTGGTCCCTAGTGTGACTCTCAGAGGCTAAGGACAGACAGTGGCCAGGCAGGGGCCCAGAGATGTAGGACTCCTAACCTCAGCCCTGCAATGCCAGTGAGAGCAGCATGCTGGAGAGACATCACTGAGACCATCAGGGCGCAGGCCTTGGTCCTGTCCAGTTGCTGTCCTTGGAGTTCCCCAGGCCACAGATCAGGACACCGAGGCTCACGCTGCTGGCGACAAAGCCCCTGACGAAGGTCCTGCTCTTCCCACGAGCCAGCTTCTCCTTAGCAAGCACCTTCCCTCAGCAGAGTCCCCAGGGAGGCTCTCCCACGACTTGGGTGTCTGAGAGTCCCACCATTCCAGGAGGTTGTGTCGCCCTAACAAACTTCTCATGGTGCCAGCTCAGGCCTGGACAGATGTGGGGGGACACTACAGAAGCTTGGGACTTCCTGCGGCCACGAAGCCAGGGAAGCAAGAACTCGAGAACATGACATGGAAGACAAGAACATGAACACAAGGCAGCCAACATCTGGGGCCCAAGGAACGCCCTCCCTCCCTCCCTCCCTCCCTCTCTTCCTTATTCACTCACTGTCTCACTAGCTCGCCATTCGGTTATCAAGTCACCTGTGCTGAGCCTGGGGCTGGGTGTGAATGTACTCATGTGGACCAGATGTCGTCCCCTGCTGTAGCCATAGGGCCACTGAACAGCTACAACAGAATGGCTTTCCCTTTAGGTATAGCCTGGGTCCCAAAGCTGCCCATCCTCACATTCCTGGCATCCGCAGAGAAGATGGAAGGGCAGGTAGTCCCACTGGAGAGCCCTGGTACTGACGTTAGGTCGTGGCTTTTACACTCCCTAACCCCCAAGCCCTTGACCTGATGTGCTCGGAGCCTCTCATTAAGCGAATTTTCTGGAGGTGAGCACCATCTCCCATGGTCTAACTCCATGCTTCTGTTAACGCAGCCAAGGACACTTTGGCAACAGGCACAAGAGCTTGTCAGTGGCAGCTGTCAGGGCGTTCCCCTGGCTTCTGTGCCGTGGGTGTCAGAAGTGACTGTGTGTCAGGTTCTGATTTGTGTCTTTTTCTTACTTAGTTGGTATAACCCATTGTAGGTTAAAACCCAACTTTTTCTGGTAGCATGGTTTCAGCTGGACACAGAAGTTTCAAACACAGAGTGTTCCCAGGAGCCAGCCTCCTTTTCCCTGTGATGATGTCATGCTTGGCTGTGTCATACGCATCAGAACTGAATCACTGACATATGTCACTATCAGCTGACTCCAGCCTCCATTGGTATTTTTTGGGGGGACTTGCAACAAATGCCCACTGTGACTTGGATGGTCTCTCATGCCCCCCTGTTTCCAGCCATCAGGTTCCTTGTGGAATGAGCCTGTCAGCTACTTCTCTGGTAGGAGCACACAGGAGTAAGAGGCTTGCCATGTCCTCCCCTGTCCCTATGGATGTTGACTTTGGTCATCTGGCTGGGGTGGTAAATATCAAGGGTCTCCCACCTTGCTTTATGTACAGTATTTGGGAGGTAGGTCACGTGAGTGGTCCACATTTGAGGAGCAGGTGCTGTACTTTGTATTCTGGATGTCTGCATCAAAGATCTGGAATTTTCCAGAATGAATTGCTCTATCTTTCTGTCCAGCCATCCTCCCATTCATGGATCTATTAACCCATCCATCTGTAATCTTTCCTTCCATCCCTCCCTCCCTCTTTCTCTCTTTCCCTCCCCTCCACCCATGCCACATATATCTTATCAGCATGGACCCTGCCCCGTGGTTCCTGCAGTCTTTAGTCCCGACTTGCTGACATCGTTTATTTACTTCCTTCCCCGGCTGCTCCGGCGTTGACCATGAGGAGCTCCTTCAGGTGCACGCGGCCCTCTGGCGGCTCAGCCGTGTCCTGGCCAAGCTGTTCCCTGAGCTTTGGAAACAGGCTCACCTTGCAGGCCTCCTGCCCCAGCCCCATTCTCAGCTGTCTCCCAAGGGTCTCTGCTTCCTTTCATTGGAGACTGTTCTAGAAACCAAGACCTGGGCTCTGGGCTGCTCACCGAGGCTGGCGTAGCTGAACACTCTAGCCCACAGGGCCGGGAGGGGGTTACGCACATATTCACATCTCTCTGCAACCCTCCCATGGCTCCAACTCCAACCCATCAGCCATATGCAACACTGCAGATCCTGGCTTATGGGTCTGTGGGCTCCCTCCCTTGTGGGGCGACCCCTGGCCCCCTTCCTGTGGGTGGGCTCAGGGGCAGGAGCAGCAGGGGTGCCGGCCCGCCCCACTGTGCCGCTGTTCTCTCAGTGGAGCCGGTGCTTGCGCCCAGCTCCTCTTGTCTTTTGCTTCGTGGCTCAAAGGCACTTAGCCCAGCACTTTCTGCTCGTTGCCCGTGGGATTTTGATCGAGATGTGTTCAGTTCAAAGCTGGGAAAGGACAGGAAAGAGCAAGGAAGCAGTTTGAATCACCCAGCTTCTCGTCCCCCAGGGGTCCCTCTGTAGGCTACTAGGCAGACATTCTTCTCCCACTCACCTATCCCAGGCCAGGCCGTGAGTCAGCCTCACTGAGTGCTTCCTAAATGACATCCGCTCTCTGACAGCATCCTTTCCACTGCTTAGCTACAGTGTCCGCCTGCCGCACAGCAGTGCTGAGACACTTAGAAAGCGCCGCGGGGAGCACGTGGGGGGCACTGCTTCCCCCAGAGACCCCGGCCTGGGGCGTGGAGATGACCTCCCTCGGTAGTCCATGAGTGAAAGAAAAAGCTGTGGCCGTGACAAATCCCCTTGAGAAGGGGAAAGTGACACTGAGCCCCGTGACAGTGTCAGAACTGAGCTCGCAAGCAGCCCGTGGTGACCAGTCCAAGGGAGCCATGGAGAGGTTTCGAGCAGAGGAGGGCGACACTCAGCTGAGCCCTTAGGGGAGAGGCCCACTATCCTGGAGGAAGGATGGGCGGCGAGCGGCTGCAGACCAGCAGAGGGCTGGCTGTGGATGGCCGATGCGAGCCTGGTGGTAGTGGTCACCCTTGGGTCTTCCCGCTGCACGGAAGGCCTCCACAGACTTTTCCTGCCTCGGGGCCTTTGCAGCTCTTGCCCCCTCCCAGTCATCTTTTCTTTGCCAACTAGCTCTTGGCTCAGGAGCCCCATGGCCACCCGGAGCCAGCATCCTGCCCTCCTTCACCCCCTGCTGCTCTGTCCTCCTACCCCCTTGCCTCCCTTCCTGATGTCTTTTGTAGCTCGTGGGGACAGTGGGGCCTACCGGCCACACAGAGTAGCCCCAGCTTAGAGACAGAGGTGTGCATGCGCTCCCAGGAGCTCAGGTTAGACCCCCGCCTCTGAGCAACAAAGCAGGTGACAGCTCAGTTGACCAGCTGGAGTCAGCTGGGAGACAGCCTCTTGTGCAGAGGAAAACGTGCTGAAGCTGCAGTTCGAGCTCAGGAAGAAATGGGGGGGGGGCTTCTTCGCTTTGCTGTTACTTCCAGGACCGTCCTCCAGTGCTCCTGAAAAGGCACCAGGCCTCTATCTGCTGGTAACTTTGGAGCTCTCAGAAACAACCTCCTTCCTGAAAGTGCCAGCAGGAAGACTATAAAGAAGCTTCCAGAACAGGCAGCCATATCTGCCCCTTCCCTGCAGCCACCCTCTGCGGGCGCAGGACCACGTGTTATAGAATGCGGTCTTCTAGAGGGTGGGACTTCAGGTGCCTGGGGCACCTTGCTGCCTCTGAGACAAGTCACTGGAGGTGGCCTGCACCCCGTCATTCTGGAAGTCTCACTCCCTATACAAGGTACCTGGACTCAAGAGGCAGAGGTCCCGGGCTCCTGACAAATGTGACCCCCTGGCAAAGCAGGCCGAGGCTCCTGCCCTCTGGACGCCGTTGGAGTGAATTACAGCTCATCCCAGAGCTGGTCGGGGAGGGATGGCAAGAGCTCTCCCTACCAAATGCCCTGCGTGATTAACTAAGAAATTAATAGGCCATGGCTCCCTCCGCACCTGGCGAGCATCTCCCAGTCCCATAAACATGCTGGAGTCCAAGGGCAGTGGAATGGCTCCACTCCACACCCATCCGTCAGCATCCTAGGATTTATGGGGGTTTGTGGAAGGTCTCCTCTAGTGCCAGTGCCTCATTCTGGAAGCCATAAAGTGGCCTTAGAGCCCACCTAGTGCATTACCTGTGCCCAGGCCACCACGTCCAGCACCGTAGACCCAGACATCAAGATGACTTCAGCTCCCATCCCTCTTGCTGGCTGGGAGCTGATGTCTTTCTGCCTTTTGTTCCTCATTTTTGCAAAGGAGGCAATGATACTCCCACAGGCATCCTGGGGGTGAGAGTCCATGGTGAGGGAGGGGTCCCCATGCACTAACTGTGGGTTTCCCACTAGGGACTCTGGCTGGTAAGGGTGAGGCCTTGGCCTCATATCCAGTGTATATCAGAGCTGCACCTTAAAATGTGAGCTTACCATCCCACACATCCCCCATAGACTACTGCACCCGGAGACTGCAGGCCCGTCCTCACCCTCTGACTTACCTCTGCTCACTCGGGATGGGGACTTGCTTTGGTCCTGGCCCAGGCTGCCTTGCGCTTGTAGGGGGTTGACCAGGCCACCAGGGCCTCTCCCTGCAGCCCCTGGCTCAGCCCTTTGCCTTTGTGACGCCCCCTCCTCAACAACGCATGCTCTTCAGCTCTGTGCTCTTATTCCAGAGTGGGCTTTGCTGGAGGCTCAGAGGCAGGAAGGAGGGCAAGGCACTGGCTGCATGCAGCTGAGCCTGCTGCACCCGGAGCAGAAACCAAAGGACCTAAGAAGTGGTGGGCCTGGTCTGGAGGGACTCCGGAAAAGAGCCAACTGGTCCCCAGCCTCAAGCCTTGCAGAATAGTAAGCTGAGACTCCCAGGACGCAGGCAGATCTCTGTGCCCAGGCCTCTGTCTGTCACTGAGGAGGGTGACTGGCTGGGGTTGTAACAGCCATAGGCTGACTGCATCCCAAAGCATTCTCCCCCTGATCCTCTTCTGTGGAGGGACAGTATCAGTGCGTGGGTGATCGGGTCGCACATCAGAGTCTAGGGTCTGGAGTCCAACCAGACGAGTCAGCCATCTACAATACTGACCATGTAGCGCCTAGCCACGGGAGTTGCCAAACTCTTGGTGCCTCAGTGTATTCATCTGCAGTACCCCTTGGAGTGCTGAGATGGTCTCCCATGGGGAGGGGTGGGAGGAAGGCTGCTTTAGTCTGGAACTAGATCAGCAGGGCCATCACTCCAATGCGCCTGTCCCAGGGAGCTGGTCAGTGCGATGGAGGGAAGACGGGAAGAAGGCTGAGGGTGCGGGCGGGATGGGATTAGGAGGCTGGAAGGAACATTGGGAAAAGTAAGCACAGGGGGCCCGGGTGGAGTCACTCCCCAAGCATCACACTAGCACGACCTGGCTGGCTTTGAGGTCCTTTGGCCAAGGGCCACTCTTATGTCTCTCAAGGGTGTAGCCCGCTTGTGCCTCTAGAAGTGAGTCCACAGTCAGGCAGATGAGTGCGCAGAGGTGCCGCACTGCATTTCTCCTCCAAGGTCAGACTCGGGCCCCTTGGGGGCGGCTTGCGGGAGGGCAGGGCGGCCCTGCTACTGCAGCGGTCCCTCCCCCGCAAGCACTTAGCCCATCACCACCCTCCCACCATGGAACTGAATTCCATCCGGATTAGCATTAAGTATATATATTTTTTTTTCTAAAAGAAAATCAGGGCACAGAAAAGTGAGAATTAAGTAGAATTTAATATTCATCAAGCCTCGGGAGAGAGCAGCTTTCATAAGTTTAGAACTAATACAGGGAATCAGGAGGGAAAATATGGACAGGCTTGGCTGCATCAGAATGAAAATCTTCTGCGTGTCAGAATGAAACCACCCAGTAAAAAGGCCAAAACACACGGCCTGGAAAATATATGTGCAGCAAGTATGACAGACAAAGGCTTAATTTCTTTATTAAAGCAAGAGCTTACCCAACTCTGTCTTCGGTTGTGGAGATGCATATTAAGGGGAAGTTCAGGCTCTTCTTAAGAGAGAAGAGGTCATTACGAGGAGGGGACAGGTAGTGCTATGCTCCAGCAACCTGACATTGGCCTAAGCTCAGCATGGTAGGACTAATAGTGATTTATTTCTTTTTAATGAGTGTTTTCCTGATTTTGCCTAATTTTCTTTAGAGAGCATGTTTTACCTAAAAAACAACAGGAGTGGTAAGAGTTGCTTACTATCTGTGACAGATTATTATTATAACCACCAGTAAAGGCCATCATTAATAAGTGCAGGAAGGCATTAGCCACACATTTTCTTTCATTGAACTCATACATTCCATCTCCCCTTGCTAAGAAGGTGCTTGCTAGTGCCCCCATTTGAAGGATAAGGAGTCGGAGGCTCAAAGTGGGTCAGGACCAGAGCAAGGGAACAGCTAGCGCTTGGGGAAGCGTTAGTGTACACAGGACCTTGGTCCTCAGGTGGCGGGGTGATGCCACCAAGGAGCTCTGGCATCTGACGCTCAATTCTTGTTCAGATCAATGCCTGGGCATTGTGGAGGGGCCAAGGGACCCACATCACTTGGGAGGGATGGAGCATTCTCTCCTCCCATCGCCTCAGTCTGCGCCCCCGCCAGCAACGCAGGAAATCAGAAAGCGAGTAACGGCAAAAACTCAGAAGTCAGTGGTGGCCCTAGAAGACTCAGGTGTTCAGGGCCGCAGTGTGTAGAGTTATCCACATGCACAAAGTGCCATTAGAGATATGAAAACAAGGCTGAGGTATCCTTGGACTAATTGATTGAAAATCCTTGAACTTGACACAAGTCAGTGGGGGGGGGCGCGGAATAACAGAAAAGACAAAACCCACAGAGGCAGCTGGCAGTCTGCTCTGGATGGCGCGCGGTGCACTGGGCAGATTCTCAACCGAGGTCACGCTGTTGGGGAGGAGGTGTCCTTAGACAAGCTGCCTACAAAGTCCTTGAAAGGCTTCCAATAGAAACAGACCAGGTGACAACAGTCCCAGAAGGAAACCCTATGTTGGTGCCCATGGCCTCCCCCCAACTCACCAGGTATGCGTGTTTGCTGTCCTGAGCTTAGAGACAACATCATCTTAGCCTTGCCTGTGGAGCAGCCGGAGGGGCCAAGCAAGGCAGGGCACGACAGGACCTCCAACAGCGTGGACCAAGGCTGGGTGGGATGATGCCAGCCTACTTTGGGAGCATGAGGCACCTATCTGGAGGAGGTGTCTCTGGTTCTGAGCCTGGGAAGAGGACCACAGGACTCCACCATGTGGACACCCAGATGTCCGAGACAGTTTGGAAGTGGTTGACCCGTACTCGTGGCGAGGCAAAGCAGGCCTGGAGCAGTGTGAGGAGGGATGCAATTCCAGTGTCCAGATGGTGAGGGTGCCTGGCAACTGACCCCTCAAGTAGAGGGAAAGATGAGCAGGGCCTCCTCAAGTGGCTTCTACATAGTGCTTCGGGTAGAAAGATCTAGAAACTGACAGTCGCTCGTTCAGGGAGGGCACAACAGTGTCCCTACTGAAAGAACATAGCTTCGCAGTCTGGTGAGGAAGCCACTGCTGAGCCCATTCTGCAGATGAGAAAACTGAGGGTCATGGGGGGGTTGGAGGCCAAGCCCCACATCCCGTTGTCCTTGTGGTCTCAGATGTTTGTCTCCTCACCTGGCCCTAAGGCCAGGTTCTCACTAAGACTCAGGCATGAGGCCAAAGGAGGGGAAAGACTGACCCATCTCCTGAGACTCAGGTCCCCTAAGTGGTCCTGCTGCATGTCTCGGGCCCTAAGCACTGACAGCAGTTGTATTTGAGCATCCTGGGGACAGGGCCCAGTCTCCAGCTCCTATATGCAGTAGGCACTTCATAAATGCTACCCAAATGACCAGATCCAGAGTGCAAGTGACCCTCAGCAGAGGGATTCGGGGAGCACCTTCTGACCCCAGTCAAAATTAACTCAAGCCATCATATTCGATGCCAAAGCTCAGTGCACCTCAATTCATCCATTCACCCCAGATTCTCCCAGTCCCCTCTCTTCAGCTCAGCCCATCCCCCAACTTGACTCCTGGTCACATTGACTGCGATTCCTCAATTCAAACCAAATCAAGCAATTCAATTCATTTTAATTCTACTCTATTGGGTTCCTCCTTTCCAATTCAATTTTCTTTCTCCAATCGGACTAAATTCAATCCCTTCAACTCATTTCTGTTGTCCTCACTCCATTTTTTTAAAATTTTTTTTATTTTTGGCCTTTAACCCAATCCTTCCACTCAAGCTGACTCAACTCCCATGAAGCCACTAGCTCTGTGTGCTCACGGGCCCGGGTGCTCTCATTCTCCCCGAGCCAGAGCGCGTGCGTCCTACAGGGCACAGCCTCTCTGATTTGGGATGCAAACAGGCTCCCTGCGGCAGGATGCTTTGGACAAGAGCCGCTCGCTGGCACTCCGGCTTGCTGTGCCATCGCACATCTGTCGCTTTCTGTTTCTCTCAGCGAGAGAAAGATGCCTGTGTCATGGTCATCATCTCATTGCAGAGGAAGGAGGCACGGTCTACATCAGGAGATAGCTTCAGATGGAATAGGTGCAGGCCTTGAACCTGGGCTGTAGATGGTGATGCCCATCCTATGCAGTGGATGACCGTGTCATGTGACTATGGTGGCCTCATCCTTGTCCTAGCAGCAGGGATGTGACAGTGAGGGAGTGGCCCATGGTCCTAGCCCCATGCACCTGTGGATGGTCACATGAACAATGATTGGCGGCGGGGGGGGGGGAGGTCAGGGGAGGCTTCCTGGTTACGGAATGCTTGCACATGGGAGGTGCTACGGCATGAGACGATGTCTGAGTCATCACCTTCCCTGGGCATCGGCAATGACCTTCTCCTGGGCCCGGGTGCTTGCTTACACCTGGAGCTTCCCATTTCCGTGCACTCTAGCTGTCACAGGTGCTGTTTCAGTGAGAAGCTGGCCCTTCTCTTCTGCATCCTGGATGGTGGGTAGCGTCAGCCTGGCTGCCGCTGCTGTAGCCACCACGGAAATAGCTCCCTTGTCCTTCACCAACTTAATCTGCACTGATTCTGCCCACTGTGGTCATCATCTCATTTTTGTCTTCTTAGCTGAGTTTTGGCCTTCCAGAAGCAGCAGGACGTTGACAGACATTTGTGCTTAGAGGATAATCCACAAAGTGGGGACAAGAGCTCAGAGCCCTACAGAGGATAAATGCAAGTGAAAGTGGGGCAATGCAAATCAGAGGGCTCGGGGCTGGAGGGAGCTTGAGGACAGCTAACTTTCTGACAGAAGTCACAGATTCTGCGCAGAAGCAAGGTGAGTGTGGGCGCCCCCTTCCTTCCTTCCTTCTCTCTGTGGCAGCATGGAGGAGCTGGAATTCAGTCCCTCACTCCTGTGGCCAGCACTTCCGCAGGCTGATGACCTTTGCACCACTCCTTGCAGGTTACCTGCCCCTGCTTCAGCCCCAAGGGAACGTGGATGTGGTGGCTGACCTGACCGGCCACTTCCAGATCCCTCCTAAGAGGTGGCAGATGTGCGGAGTCCTCCCTGGGAGACAGGGAGAGGAGCGACTGGAATCTCCTCGCGCATCCCACAGGTGGCGTTGAGGAGGTAATGGGGTGACCTTTGCCAGGTGCTCAACATCAGCCAGGCTTGGGCAGCTGTAGTTTCTTCCTCTTGGGCAGGATGTCCCCATCTTACCCCATTATCCAACACGTGAACCAGATGCAGGGCCAGATGCCATTGCAGATGGGAGGAGGACGTGGTCTTCAGCAAGCCCCCATAAGGCTCACCTCAGGTCCTGCCTGGCTATGGTGTGTTCCAGCTCCTCAGACCCACGCGTGTTTGTGATGAGGCTGAGCCTCCCAGAATGAGGTTTGACTCACGGGAGGAGAATTCATGGTGACATCTTAGCAGTATGACAAGGCACAGACAGACAGAGAGGGTCACGTACCTGCTCAGTGGCTGCACCATCTTGTCCTTTTGGAGAATGAGCACCATGTTACTCAGAAGCTAGGATGGAAACCCAGGGGGGAGAAGCAAGTGTCAGCTCAGAACTGACATGGAAGTGACTGCAGCTGGGTTACGGTGGTGACAGTCACCCAGTGAGTACCTCAGACTCAAAATCCCACTCAGCCCTGGCCCAGCCCTAAGGGTTAGGACGCTCTGGTTTCCCCATTGACTTTTGCCTCCCAGACAAACATTACCAAAGCGCAGCTGCCACCTGCGCTGGGATTTCAAGATGGCACTGCAGAGACTGAAATCCCCACGGCTGGGGAGATGTACAGGTGAGCTCTTCCTGAAGGGCTCGACCCAAAACTCAGAGAGGAGTTTTGTATTTCTCTACAGAAGTCCATCACAGCATGGGTTCGGAAAAAAGCAGTTCCCCAAAGGGAAGCAATTCCTCCCCCTCCAGTCCCATCCTTCAGGACCTGTACATCTGATCCTTTGGAGGAGGAGAGCCAAAACTGTGGCAAGCCTGTGTGACTTGGTCCCCATGCTGTAGACACCTGCACGGTGTATACACCTCATGGATACTTAGACCCCATGCTGTGGAGACCCACAAACTCAGTCCTCACACTGTATACTCCTCATAGATATTGAGTCCCCATGCTGTAGACACTCATATACTCAGTCCTCATACTGTATACACCTCATAGATACTGAGTCCCCATGCTGTAGACACTCATATACTCAGTCCTCACACTGTATACTCCTCATAGATATTGAGTCCCCATGCTGTAGACACTCATATACTCAGTCCTCACACTGTATACACCTCATAGATATTGAGTCCCCATGCTGTAGACACTCATATACTCAGTCCTCACACTGTATACACCTCATAGATACTGAGTCCCCATGCTGTAGACACTCATATACTCAGTCCTCACACTGTATACACCTCATAGATACTGAGTCCCCATGCTGTAGACACTCATATACTCAGTCCTCACACTGTATACACCTCATAGATACTGAGTCCTCATGCTGTAGACACTCATATACTCAGTCCTCACACTGTATACACCTCATAGATATTGAGTCCCCATGCTGTAGACACTCATATACTCAGTCCTCACACTGTATACACCTCATAGATATTGAGTCCTCATGCTGTAGACACTCATATACTCAGTCCTCACACTGTATACACCTCATAGATACTGAGTCCCCATGCTGTAGACACTCATATACTCAGTCCTCACACTGTATACTCCTCATAGATATTGAGTCCCCATGCTGTAGACACTCATATACTCAGTCCTCACACTGTATACACCTCATAGATATTGAGTCCTCATGCTGTAGACACTCATATACTCAGTCCTCACACTGTATACACCTCATAGATACTGAGTCCCCATGCTGTAGACACTCATATACTCAGTCCTCACACTGTATACTCCTCATAGATATTGAGTCCCCATGCTGTAGACACTCATACACTCAGTCCTCACACTGTATACACCTCATAGATATTGAGTCCCCATGCTGTAGACACTCATATACTCAGTCCTCACACTGTATAGTCCTCATAGATACTGAGTCCTCATGCTGTAGACACTCATATACTCAGTCCTCACACTGTATACACCTCATAGATATTGAGTCCCCATGCTGTAGACACTCATATACTCAGTCCTCACACTGTATACACCTCATAGATATTGAGTCCCCATGCTGTAGACACTCATATACTCAGTCCTCACACTGTATACACCTCATAGATACTGAGTCCCCATGCTGTAGACACTCATATACTCAGTCCTCACACTGTATACACCTCATAGATACTGAGTCCCCATGCTGTAGACACTCATATACTCAGTCCTCACACTGTATACACCTCATAGATACTGAGTCCTCATGCTGTAGACACTCATATACTCAGTCCTCACACTGTATACACCTCATAGATATTGAGTCCCCATGCTGTAGACACTCATATACTCAGTCCTCACACTGTATACACCTCATAGATATTGAGTCCTCATGCTGTAGACACTCATATACTCAGTCCTCACACTGTATACACCTCATAGATACTGAGTCCCCATGCTGTAGACACTCATATACTCAGTCCTCACACTGTATACTCCTCATAGATATTGAGTCCCCATGCTGTAGACACTCATATACTCAGTCCTCACACTGTATACACCTCATAGATATTGAGTCCTCATGCTGTAGACACTCATATACTCAGTCCTCACACTGTATACACCTCATAGATACTGAGTCCCCATGCTGTAGACACTCATATACTCAGTCCTCACACTGTATACTCCTCATAGATATTGAGTCCCCATGCTGTAGACACTCATACACTCAGTCCTCACACTGTATACACCTCATAGATATTGAGTCCCCATGCTGTAGACACTCATATACTCAGTCCTCACACTGTATAGTCCTCATAGATACTGAGTCCTCATGCTGTAGACACTCATATACTCAGTCCTCACACTGTATACACCTCATAGATACTGAGTCCCCATGCTGTAGACACTCATATACTCAGTCCTCACACTGTATACACCTCATAGATACTGAGTCCCCATGCTGTAGACACTCATATACTCAGTCCTCACACTGTATACACCTCATAGATACTGAGTCCTCATGCTGTAGACACTCATATACTCAGTCCTCACAGTGTATACACCTCATAGATATTGAGTCCCCATGCTGTAGACACTCATATACTCAGTCCTCACACTGTATACACCTCATAGATATTGAGTCCTCATGCTGTAGACACTCATATACTCAGTCCTCACACTGTATACACCTCATAGATACTGAGTCCCCATGCTGTAGACACTCATATACTCAGTCCTCACACTGTATACTCCTCATAGATATTGAGTCCCCATGCTGTAGACACTCATACACTCAGTCCTCACACTGTATACACCTCATAGATATTGAGTCCCCATGCTGTAGACACTCATATACTCAGTCCTCACACTGTATAGTCCTCATAGATGCTGAGTCCTCATGCTGTAGACACTCATATACTCAGTCCTCACACTGTATAGTCCTCATAGATACTGAGTCCCCATGCTGCAGACACTCATATACTCAGTCCTCACACTGTATACACCTCATAGATACTGAGTCCTCATGCTGTAGACACTCATATACTCAGTCCTCACACTGTATACTCCTCATAGATATTGAGTCCTCATGCTGTAGACACTCATATACTCAGTCCTCACACTCTATACACCTCATAGATGCTGAGTCCCCATGCTGTAGACACTCATATACTCAGTACTCACACTGTATACACCTCATAGATACTGAGTCCTCATGCTGTAACACTCATATACTCAGTCCTCACACTGTATACACCTCATAGATATTGAGTCCTCATGCTGTAGACACTCATATACTCAGTCCTCACACTGCATACACCTCATAGACACTGAGTCCCCATGCTGTAGACACTCATATACTCAGTCCTCACACTGTATACACCTCATAGATATTGAGTCCCCATGCTGTAGACACTCATATACTCAGTCCTCACACTGTATACACCTCATAGATGCTGAGTCCTCATGCTGTAGACACTCATATACTCAGTCCTCACACTGTATATACCTCATAGATACTGAGTCCCCATGCTGTAGACACTCATATACTCAGTCCTCACACTGTATACACCTCATAGATACTGAGTCCCCATGCTGTAGACACTCATATACTCAGTCCTCACACTGTATACACCTCATAGATATTGAGTCCTCATGCTGTAGACACTCATATACTCAGTCCTCACACTGTATAGTCCTCATAGATACTGAGTCCCCATGCTGTAGACACTCATATACTCAGTCCTCACACTGTATAGTCCTCATAGAAATTTAGTTCCCATGCTGTAGACACTCATATACTCAGTCCTCACACTGTATACACCTCATAGATATTGAGTCCCCATGCTGTAGACACTCATATACTCAGTCCTCACACTGTATAGTCCTCATAGATACTGAGTCCTCAATCTGTAGACACTCATATACTCAGTCCTCACACTTCATACACCTCATAGATGCTGAGTCCTCATGCTGCAGACACTCATATACTCAGTCCTCACACTGTATACACCTCATAGATACTGAGTCCCCATGCTGTAGACACTCATATACTCCGCCCTCACACTGTATACACCTCATAGGTGCTGAGTCCCCATGCTGTAGACACTCATATACTCAGTCCTCACACTGTATACACCTCACAGATACTCAGTCCCCATGCTGTAGACACTCATATACTCAGTTTTCCCACTGTATACTCCTCATAGATACTCAGTCCTCATGCTGTCGACACCCATATACTCCATCCTCACACTGTGGGTACCTCAGCAAATATGCAGTGTTCACACTGTAAAAGCAGAATCTGGAGCCTCCTGTGGCTGACAATAGATCTCCTTGGAATGCTGGGCACTGGCAAGTCCACCTCCGTTCTCAGTTTAGTGTGTGTTTTTTTTTCTCTTCCTTGCAGTGAGAAGCCCAAGCATGATGGGGTCCTTGGCCTTGCACAGTCTCTGCCCTGTGCATCTGCTTTCCCCCTGCAGATAGCCAGATGCTGAAGATGATGGAAAAGGCCAGCTTTTGTCTGTGCCCCACCAGACTGGCTTGTGAGGATCAGGGCCCAGTGTGCATTACTTGGGAGGCTAGAGAGAGGCTGACCCTGGGACGTGGTCTTTCCTCTCAATGCACTTGAGGGGCATCAGGGATGATTTGGCCTTCCTGAGCATCTATCTTTCCAGCTGGAGTGAAGGTCTGTGAGGTCGGCCTTTGCCTCCCCCCTCTTGATCCAGATGAAAGTCTTTCAGCTCACAGCTCAGGGTGTGATCTGTCCCCTGAGAGTCAGCCCTGGTGAACTGTGACGGAAGTAAGTTCAAGGTGTTCACACTGTCTGTGTGCCTTGGGATGACTCTGGGAGCCAGGCTTTCTGCACGTGAGGGAGAATCTGTAGCTCCAAGTTGCCTAGCATGTGTGTATGTGGGTGGGGGCGGAGGTCCGCTGAGGTCCCCCCTGCTTGATCCGCCCCTCTCTGCTTGAGCCCTTCCATGACCTGTCTCCTCTTCTCTTGTGCATAGCATGTTCCCACCTGGATGTCAGAGGGGCAGATGGGCTCACACACGACACGTCATCCAGCAAGTTGGACAGGGAGAGGTGAGGAATCTTGTTCTCCTGACACTCTTCTCCCTTTCACAGACATCTACCCCAGTCCACTGGGGCTTCAGCACTGCCCCACGAGGCACGTTGGGACAGAGGAAGTGTCGAGGCAGGAGAGCCCGTCCCTGCTGCCAGGCCGTGTGCCGGTGTGTGCCCGAGTGACAGAGCTAATTTCCCAAACACCATCTGAGCCGAGTGCATGCTGATGAGAATGATGGCTCTTTAAATTTTAAATTAGAAATTGCATTTTTCCCCTGCCAAAATAAAAATGAGAAATCAAACGAATCTGGTTCAGGGGGTGGGGGGGCTGGAACTGAGAAAACGTGTCTACCAGACTCTCTGTTGAGCAAACAGACAGGGAGCCTGGGGCACTCGTGGAGGCCGCTCTCAGTCCCTTGGCTGGCTCCCCACTAAAGCCCTGTGCCACCCCCATGGACAGCAGCAGTGGCCAGTGGACTCAGGGTGCAGTGTGGGAAGCTGGCGTAGCTGGAGCCTCTGTCTCCGTTCTTGGGAAGAGGGCTTACACCTCTCTCCCTTGGGGCTTTGAGGGTGCAGGCAAGTGTGCAGAGCCACACTGTGCTCCCAGGACACAGCCCGTGACCCTCACATCACCGTTTCCTCTCAGGCGAGTGGGGTCAGAGGCAGGCAAGCTGGCTGTGTCCCCAAGGGCACACTGGCATCTGGAGACTCAGAGGCAGTAACAGGGCCATCCCACGGGAAGGTACAGACTCGGGGGTGGAGCCGGTGGAGGGGACGGCAGAGACTGCGCACCCCAGCACCTTGTTCACAGCACGTGTTGTGAGCTCTTCTCTCTGGTCCTCTGTACTTGCTTAAAAACTCGGGTTCCCTGGCTTCCATGCTGTGTCCAGAGTGGAAGTCAACACCGTCCTCCCTTGACAGTGTCGAGAGCTTGTCATTGTCATCACCCCATTCTACAGTTGGGCAAACTGAGGTCCAGAGCAGAAGAGGGTTGTCAGAGAGCAGCCAGAAGTGGCCTGGGTTGCTGGGTCAAGAGGCCTTGCTCAGGCCCTGTCTTAACCTAGGTTTCATTGTCACAAAGTGCTCCACAATCTTTTCCTCCTCGCGGTGGTCCCCAGAGCAGATCACCAGGGAAAGTCTCCACCGTTCTGGTCGTGGGCCTCCTGCTCGTGACACCTCTTTCTGGCAGCCTGGCTGTCTGGCTGCAGAGCCTCCCCCACAAGCTACACTGGCTCCTGCATGGATGGCAGCAACCTGCTGTCTGTGACACGCCTCAAAGCATGTAACTTGCGTTATCTGTACTCACTGTGGCCTCTTTGCCACATCAGCTTCCAGAACGCAGTAGGGAAGAATGGTACAAGAAGCACCCAGGTGACTTCCAGTCCTGCTCCTCAAGAGGCCGGTCACCATCCCGGCACCAGCTGTTTCCTCCTGGGCTCTCGTGTCTGGCTCCTGTCCTCCTCTGTGGAGTCCCTGTCCCCCTCCTGCCTCTATTCTCCCACCTCCAGGTCTCTCAAAGTCCACCTGCCCCAGCTCCCCCCTCCCCCCAAGCACCACCACAGAGCGCACTTGCGTGAGGCGTGGCCTTGGTGTGCCTTCCAGAATACACGCAACAGGGGCGCTGGACAGGGAACTCCCCAGAGTACACAGAGCAGGGACGATGGGTCTGGGAGCTTTCATGCCCATGCCACTCAGGCCCACCTCCCCCATGACCCACTCCAGAGCCACATGGCATCCCACTGCCCCTACAGAGCCAACGCACCCACACTGCAGGGCTCCCCCGCCCCAGGCGAGCCCAGCCACTGTGCTCAGCCACTAACCACCGGAGGGACCTTCAGGCCTGCCTGGCCTCCCTCTAGAATCCTGAACTCTAGTCCTCCTTCAAGGCTGTTCCTGTGAAAGATTTTAGTGAGGGAGCCTAGAGCTATTCTCCAAATGACAAAATTACAGCGCTGGAGGACAGATAAGTGGCTGCCGGGGTGATGGTCTGGTGGAGGGCAGGAGGGAGCGTGCAGGGCAGCACGCAGAGACCGCCGGGGTGTCACTGCCCTGCCCCTCACCGCGGGGTGCCACACGGAGCGTGTTTGGAAAAAGCTGTTGAATTCATGCACACAGGAACATATGGGCACCGAGACACATGTACACGTGCAGATGCACATAGATGCACACGTACACGTGTACAGACACACAGATGTACAGAAGCCTGCGTGTACACAAATGTGAATAGGCATGCATATACAGAGATACTCAGCTGCGTACATTTGGTGAAAGCCACAATGGGCCTGTGGCCCAACCCACAGCGGGGTTGGTTTGCTGTGTGCTGAGGTCCTAGGCAGCCCCGGAGACAGTGGGTGACAGAACATTCCTCTATATATTTTTACCATTGCCTGAATCTCAGTATTTCATAGCACAAGTTCAACTAGTCTTGAGTACAGACTCAGAGAGTACAACAGAGGAAAGTGACTATTTGGGGAGGGGGCTGGAGGGGCCTGAGGTGGAGAGGACGAAGGGGGAGGAGGGGCCTGTGGGAAGGGTGGAGAATGGGGGAGCTGCAGCCCACCTGCTCTGTGGGGTGGCTGATCTGGCCCAGGGGGGAGAAGAAGGGGCTGGGGTGTGGTCAGGGCCTCAGGCTGCTCATGAGTGTTGGAATGGGGCCCTGTGGCAGGTGCTGGAGAATTTGCAGTTCTTGGGACTCAAAGCAGTGCCCTGGGGGTCTCCATGATGCATCTACCACCGGCAAAGAGCCTGGTATGACATGTCACAGAGGGTTGCCAGGCCACCAGGCCGCCCCAGCCTTCTAGGAGAGGCCAGAGACAACCGCACCTCCCTTTGGCCAGCTTCCTCGAGGCCTGCCCCAAGAGGGGCTGTGGTCCACGGGTGGGCAGCACCAGGGGCTGAAGTGGGAGCACTCCCCGCTTGACATCTTTTAAATGAGGCCCATTGTACTGCGAGGGGGGCTTGTTAGGGCTGCTCATGTGTGATGGAGTCCTCGGCTCTGATTTTATCCCAGCCCTAGAAAGCTCCCGCTGACTGGTACCTGGGCAAGTCTGGGATGCGGTGGAAAGGGGACAGTCATCAGGCACAGAGAGGACGAATGCTACTCCAGGCAGCTGGCCGGCGCTAGGCTGGGCCCTGACTGCCCGATGGTACTGGGCTGCACACCCAACTGCTGCTGTATGGTTTCCTGCCTAGAGCGGCTGCAGAGAAGAGAAAGTGCCCCATCCTGCCTGACAGAAGTAGCCCTTCCCGTGTGCCCGGGATAGTTCCTTCTGGGCATCGGCGTGCAGTCGGGTGGCAAATACCCTTGCTCCCTAAAAGGGTCAGTGCAGATGACAATACTGGCAATACTAGCGACCCCCAGATCTGGTGACTCTATACACGGGGCAAGAGCCTGACAAGCTGTTTAAGTACAGCTCATGTGAAGCCAATTGTCTCAGGAGCCTTGATATCACAGGAGAGAGCGTCTCTCTTCCTCCCCTCCACGAGGACTTGTTACAAGCCCAGCTCCGTCTTTGCCCTCCACTCACTCATCATGGCCTTGCCTCTTCATTGGGTCCACACGTGTACACTGCCATCATCTCCAAGGGACTTCACCT
This sequence comes from Dipus sagitta, assembly GCA_036346955.1. Classification (NCBI taxonomy): domain Eukaryota; kingdom Metazoa; phylum Chordata; class Mammalia; order Rodentia; family Dipodidae; genus Dipus; species Dipus sagitta. The sequence goes on from CM070771.1 coordinate 209,043,080, forward strand.
AGCCTCTCCCCTCTGAAGCCCGGAAGCCCCTCCTAGGGGTTCTGCCCTGCTCTGCTGAGATCTCCATTGCCTAAATCCAGGGTGACTTCACGGACCCCTCTCACCAGACTCCATGCCTGCCTCCAGAGTGGGCCAGCTCTCCCCAGCCCCGCATGCCCACCAGCACCAGGAGGAAGCCCTCCACCCCAGCCCCAGCAGGAGGCTTATCTCCTTCCTGTCTCCTTCCCTGGGCTGTCCTGAGGCTCAGGCGCAGCCTTTCCCACCCAATGTGGGCCTGGGCGTAGAGCCCTGACCCCTTCCTCCCTGCAGCCTCTCAGTAGACTTGGGCCAGCTGCCAGCTGCCACCTGGCACAGACAGAGCCACCCTCAGTGTGGGACACCTGCCTTCATGCTGGCTTCACATGGAAGGACAAACTGGTTCGTGGCAGACGACAAAATATTCAATGACATGTATGCAGAGAATAGTCATAACTGTTTGTCCCAAAAAGGCCTTTGGAGATCATCAGAACCTCTTCCAACGTGGGGGCTTAGGGACTGCTGTCCAGTTGGCCGGACATGTGACATTGGGTGTAAATTGAGGTGGCCACATCCAACACAGGAAGGACCAAGGAAGGATGTCACGCAGAGCTGGTTCATGTGAGACTGGTCACAGTCTGGCCTGTCCCCGAGCTCCTGGCCTGGCAGCCACCCCCTCAGGAACTTCAGGCCATTCTGGAGAACGTCCTGCTAGACTTCTTCCTTCACCTGCACTCCCAGCAAAAAGCCTTGGAAGTAAGTCTGAGTCTGGCTCCAGCCCTTGCCCTGGTGTGTCTCTGCAGAGCCTGCCTCCTTCCCCCACCCAAGGGTCCATGGAAGTTCAAAACCTTAATGCAGCCAGGCTCGCAAGGGCCACAGGACCCAGCTGCTGGCCAACACATGTCCGCTGCAGGCTCACCCGTGAATGACTACTGTCCACACCTCACCCCCATCTCTAGGCCACGCCGGGACTTTGTCTTGAGCCTGGGCAGCCGATGTGCCTCCAACAGTGGGTCCCAGCGCCCCGCTAACCCTGGCCTGCCAACACGGAAGACAAGAGGAGCCTGTTCCTGTGTCGAGGCGCTAACGCCTTCATCCCATCTGGCCGGTGTTCCATCCACAGGGCCTGGCTGCCCTTGCTCCTGCTTGGCTACGGCCTAGACTCAAGGTGGGGAGACGGGAGCCCAGCTGAGCCTGGGCTCAGCCCGAAGCTCCTGTGAGCAGCAGAGGCTCTGGCCAGGCTTAGGGGAGTTTGCTGAGGCTTAGATCTGAAGCCGCACTGGGAGCAAGCAGGAGAGGCCAGGACTATCCCCACCTCCCCAAGTCATCCCAAGTGTCAACCTAAGCCAATTTGTGCTCAGTTCACCTGCTCTGGAGGCGAGGTGGCCCAAACCTTGCTGGATATCTCTGTTCTCAGACCCTACTTAATGAAAATCTGATGATCCTAAGGAACTTTGCCTCAAAGAAGAAAGAGATGCATAAGAAAGTGACTCGTACAGGCTTATAGGCTGAGCCCTGATCCTGATCATACACAGAACCTTGATCCTGGTCCACAGTGACCCCCTGATCCTAGTCTTACACTGAACCCTGACCTTGGTCATACACTGAGCCTTGACTGCAACCTGACTCTGGTCACTCTGGTACTGACCCTTGTTACATACTGATTGCGGATCCTGGTCAAACACTGAGCCTTGACTGAGCCCTGACGCTAGTCAGTTCTGATCTACTCTGATCATCTCCAATCTGGAAAGTGGGTGTGTCTGGCTAAGGTGGCCCATTCATACCTAGGACTCCGGTCAGAGTAGATCTTTCCCCTGTGGGAGGATGAGGGCCTTGCACACACGTCTGCGTATTCCATTGTAAGCCACTGGCTGGGAACATCTCTGGGTTTCCCTCTGCCAGTCGCAGTGGATATTGAAGTTTCCAGCTTTGGAAAGACTGGGGACTTGACTTTTCCCTCAGAAGCCCCGTCCTGACAACCCGGGGAGTAGGCACAGCAATGATCACTGAGTCACTTTACAGGTGGAGAAACTGAGGCCCAGGCACTGTACTCACAGCCCACACAGGTCTTTGAGCCTCTTCACTCCTGGTCATTGCTGATGAGCATGTGCTTAGGAGCCTCACAGCTGAAGAGGTTTGGCCACCCCGCGATCCAGCCATCTCAGCGGCCCCATGTTTGGTCTCATGGACCTGGCAACGCACCTCCTCCTATCTGGGCCTGTGGTCCTGCGCCAGGGTGAGGGAGGGAGCTGGACTTGCCTCTGTGCTGGTGGGGCTGGTTTAGTGTTCATGGTCCCCCTCCCCACTCCCACTCTTGCTTCTCCCTAAGCCTCCCGAGCTGAGCTCCAAGCTTCAGAGTCACTCTGGTGTCTAGGACAGAACCAAGTGTCATACAGAATTCAGTGAGCATGTTCCCTCTCTGCCTTCGGCACCCCCCCCCCCCCAAGCCCTGCAGGTCTCCCAGCCGAGCCAGTGGGAAGACATTTTACAGCCCTGGGTCTCTGCCAGGGGGAGCCAACAAGGCCTGTAGAGTGACAGCCTGCCAGGCTCAGCATGCCCAGCTCTCCCCACATAACGCCAGCCTTTAGAATTTAATAAAAAACATCCCAATTGTAAAAACTATTTACCCAGTTAAATCAATCATGCAGTGTGGCGTGTTTATTCCTGCACATCTGATTTCTCCTCATAAGTCACTTTTTAAGCCCTCTTTAGGTGCTAATGACCCCGTGAGCTGGCAATACATTCCAGTAAGGAAGGAAGCTCACCTACTGGGCCTGGGCTCCGCCCTCTGCCCAGTCCCACTAGGAAGTCCAGGAACCCAGCATCTGGCTCAGAGCCTCTTGGTCTTGACCCCAGAAGCAGGCAGGAAAGTCGGACCTTCACCTCCTCTGGGAAGCCTTCTGTGCTAGTTAATTTCCTTGTTGCTGTGACCAAACACCGGCCAAGAAGCAATTTAAGGAAGGAAAAGTTCATTTTGGCTCACAGTACAGGAGGTTTATTCCATGATGGTGGAGAAGGCATGGCAGCGGACATGAAGCTGCTTGCTCACATGGTGGCGATCAAGATAGCCCTTCATGCTCAGCTCAGTCTCTCCCTCTTTCTCCCTTTTGTTTGGCCTCCTAGGACCCTAGTCAATGCGATGGCGCTGCCCACATTCAGGCTAGATCCTCCCTCATAGATATACCCAGAGGTTTATTTCCCAAGTGATTCCAAATCCAGTGGAAGTTGACAAGGAAGATTGACCATGCCACTGCTTACCTGCAGGCCCCAGCAGAAGGCGGTCCTCATTCCCAAAGCACCAACAAATGAAGAATGGATTTCTTCATGTCTGCAGTAGACACAGGCCCACCACCCAGGCCTGTTCTATCTTGAGGGTCTTAGGAGATCCAGGGGCCTCCTTTTCTCCTGGGACTGGAGTCCTTGCTGGGACCTCGTGAAGGGCACACAAAATGTACCTGGACCCTGGCCACACGAACACCAGAGCACTGTGTGACTAGAGGGGACATGGGATCAAAGCAGCAGCAGGGCCAGGTTAGTGACGAGCAAATGCAGTCACTCCTGGCACAGGAGAGGCCCTGGCCACACGCTCTGCTCTTCTATGTGGCCCTGACACTGCCTGACGGGGTCTCTTCCTTGTCTCTGCAGTGGGGACTTGGGTGTGTGCAGTGGGTTTGAGTCAGTGTGTGACAACTGTGCTCTTAAGAGCCTTTGCCCAGTGGCATCATCTGGGCACCAGGCTTTCTCGGAAGCTGAGTGCACAGACTCTGATCCTACATCCACATGGGTTTGAGCCCCAGCTCTGCCTCTTGCTGTGGGATACCGGACAGGCCACGTTAGCGTCTTTGTGTTTCCGGTTCCTCATGGAAAGCCAAATGCCACAACATACACATGACCGGACTGGCGATGCATCCTGGAAGGCAGATGTGATCAAAGGAGCTGAAGCGGCTGTCCTGGGCTACAACCAAAGGCCCAGGAGGGAGCTTGATCCATGCTGCTGCACTGTAAACGCTTCTGAAGGAGGGGCCGCTGGCATCTGTCCAGGTGTAGATGCCGTGCAGGGGCTGAGGTCCTGCTCTGCCCTGGTAGCGTGACTGTATATGTGCATGTGGTGGGTAATGCCCATTCGCCAGTTATGTCCCTAAAACAGGGCCACAGCACAGTTCAGTTCCTCCAAGGTTACTTAGGGAGCCAAAACATGGAGTATAAGCTTGTGGCATGGTGCCCGCCCCATGGCAAGGCTCACAATGGCTCAGTGAATTCGCTGCTAAGCGCCTGCTGTGTACAAAGTGATCAGCTAGTGAGTTTGCGCATTGCGTTCTGTTTAATCCCCTAATTTCATGTTGGTTTTTAGCAGAAACCCTTGCAAACATTTCCAACTTTTTAAGTTGAAACAGCTGGACTCAGTGGTAGGGCACAGACTCCAAACAGCAGTGGCTCAAGTAAAAGAAACCCTTCCCTCCCTGCCCACTGGGTCAAGGCCAGCAGTCCAGGACTGCCTCATGGCTCCGCGGCACAGAGGCAGTGGGGCCCTGGCTATCTGGCATGGCTGTGCTGAGCGTGGCCTCTACACAGAGCAGCAGGAGTGTTGTGGTCCCAACATAGGCCTCCTGAGCCACAGGGGGAGGGAGGCAAGGGATTGCTTACTGGGGTGCCTGAGCTGCCAGTCCATGCTCTGCTTGCATCTCATTGGTTAAAGTCTTCAGCATGTGGCCATACTAGTTGCAAGGAAGGCTGGGTTATGTAGTTTTTCCCTTTGGCTACGTATGGCAACTGCTAAACAGTGTTTTCAAGAAAGAAGGGAGACTACGTGGGGGAACCAGTCACTTCTGAAACACCGGCATTTGACCACTTTCTTTTTTTTTTTTTTTTTTTTGAGACAGGGTCTCACTGTAATAGAAACTCACTCTGTATCTCAGGATAACCCACTTTCTATTATTTATTTGACAGAGAAAGAGGGAGGGAGAGCGAGAGAAAGAGAGAGAGAGAGAGAGAAAGAATGGGTGAGCCAGGGCCTCCAGCCACTGAAAACAAACTCCAGATGTGTGCACCCCTGTGTGCATCTGTCTAACATGGGTCCTGGGGAATCAATCCTGGGTCCTTTGGCTTTGCAGGCAAACACCTTAACCGTTAAGCCATCCCTCCAGCCCATTTGACCATTTTTAATCATTATTTTCAGGTTACCCCGAGGAGCTTCCCTCTGCTTAATGCAGAGGTTCTCAAGTTCAAGACCACGAACGCTTGGAGCTGGCTGGGCTTCTGGGATAGAGGCTGCCCTGGGCTCTGTGGGCAGACGTTGCCATTGTTTGAATGTGAAGTGCCCCTTACAGGCTCGCATGTTTGAACACTTGGTCCTCAGCTTACAGCTGTGGGACACGCAGGAAGTGGGGCCTAGCTGGAGAATGTGGGGCTGCTTCTGGTCTTCAGACATGTGAGCAAGCTGTGCCTCGAGCTCCCACGGCCATGGGTGGTGCCCCCTTCCTCACACCTTCTTGCCACGCAGGACAGTAACGAACTCTTCCTCCCTTAAGCTGCTTCTTGTCTAGACCATGAGAACAGTAAATAGCTCTCAGATGTCAAGCAGCGTCCCTGACGCACACTCCTAGATTCACCCTCCACGTGCGACCATCAGAAGTTACCAAACGTTTCATGGTTGAGGAAGGCAAATAGTCCCCGATTGAAAGCCAGAATGGAGAAAGGATGCCCGGAGAAGCAAGGCCCTAGGGAAAGTCACTGTACTTCCTGGGCCCCAGGCCAGGATCTCTTCTGCTTCCCAGTCCCTCTGTCCAGAGGTGGTCGGGTCAGGGGCCTCTCATGGACTAGGTGCTGAAAGCAGACAATTGCCTTGCCACTCCTGAGACCATGCAGCCATCCGACTCACTACTGTCAAGGTTCCAGTGTTAAGTGCCATCCCAGAATCTGGGAACCTGGAGCCAAAGAGAACATGATGTTATGACTTTTTATTTATTTTATGTTGGTCTGGAGAATTGAACTGGGGTCCTTTGGCTTAGCCGCTAAGCCATCTCTCCAGCCCTTATGTTAAGAGTTTTAAACAGAGAGAGGGAATGAGAATAGTTTACAAAGGGAAAGAATTACCAGAAGACCGGGAACTTCTGCATACCAGCAAACACAAAAACAGCGCCATGCACGCCCACTTGGAAAGAGCGGCTTCACACACAGCGCTCTGAGCACTGTGGTTGTATGAGTCTGTAAGACGTCCCAAGTAACACCCACAGCCTTAAGCAGATCACTGGCGGAAGTCCATGGCGGCCCAGCCTCCGGGAAATACAAATATAGTTAGGAAGCTAGCACGGAGAAGTGTCTTCCCTCACTGGTAGTAAAGATACACATTAGAACAAAGCCCCGAGTCTCAGACACTAAAGTATGGAGATGGCCAATGTGTACTGAGGGGCTGGGAGCGATATGCTCATAGCTGCACTGGGGAGGACAGGGACCCCCCCAGGAGCAAGTAGACAATTGTCAACCCATGTCACACTTGTGGAAATGCTCCCACGGACCAGCAAGATAATTGCAAACATGTTGTCCCGTGGAAGCAATGTAAAATGTAAATATATATATATATTTATTTATAGCAAAATAATTAGAACCAACCAAAGTGTTTGAACATGGGGGGATGTTTAAGTAAACTGTGCTCTATGCACCGGAGAGAATAGCACAACCATTGAAAAGTAACGTTTGCTAGGCGCCTGCAAAGGGATGCTTGCAGGGAACGAAAGGCAAGATCCTAACAGGTAATATATAACACAATCCAATTCCAGCCATGTGGGAGAAAGGCATCACCACCATATTAAAACAAAGGCTAGGAAGCAATGTGCATTAAAAATAATGAAAGGACCTGCCTCCGGTGTTCACTGTGGCTGTCTTAGCCTGGCGGGCTGTAGGCAAAGCTTTGTTTATTTTATTTATTCTTATTTCCCAAATTTTCCTTGCCTAGACTGCCTTGCCTTTTGCACAACAGACACATAATTTGCGAAAGCCTTGCTAAGCGCAAGAGAAATGGCATGTGGCGGATGATGGCTGCACGACCCGGGACCGCGCCACGATTTGTAAGTTGTGAAAAACAAATGACAGTGGAGAACTCAGGCTTGCTGACAGCCCCCACCTTGGCGCTCTTCCAGCTCAGGGACCCCCTCGTAGGTGTGGGGCTGGAGATAGGTGTGAAAATGCCTAATAACTCCACACAGGCAAGGAGGTGTTGGCCACCAGGGACCCTGTGGGGCGCAGCGCGCCAGCCACCCTCGCAGGGGCACGTGCCGGAGCGCGAATGCGGATTGCAAGCTTAATAGATGAGTGTGCGAAGGCGTCTCCCTGGGCACCTGAGGAGAGTTAGATTTTGCATTAACGACACAGCGAGGCTTCGGTTTCTGCTCGCCACACTGCAGGGTCATTAGTGTTACCCTTAGTGCCTCTGGTCCCAGCTTAATTACTGGCCTTGCCCTGTTCTGGGTGAGAAATTGCGGGGCGGCCTTGTCCTGGTTCTCCGGGGCTGGCGGGGGGGGGGGGGGATTACCTGCTTCATGGTGGCTGTCCTTGGATGTGCCTGTGTCCTCCACTTGCTTCTCAGGATCCAGGAAGGACCCTTGGCTCGCAGGCCCTGTGACAAATTCAAAGCACTGAGAGCTTTTCCTGGTCACCAAGAAAAGCCCGGAGTGCCCTAGCTTCCTGGACAACTGGAGGGTCAGCTGGAGGCCGTGGGGAATGCTATGACTCAGGCCTCCCCTCTGGATGCAATCTGCTAGAAGTTGGGTCCTGACAGCAGCTATGGGGACCTGGCTGTGGCAGGGGCCACATGAGGCTGGGCCTTGCCGAGTTGGCTGCCAGCGGTCAGTGCTGCCTCCCGACCCCCAGCTCATGGGAATCCTGTGGGCCCAATCACACGAGGGTGTTGTCCATTCACACAGGGGTGGTGTGTTAGCTTGGCTTTTGTCTCTATGAGAAAATATTTGAGCAAATCAACTTGAAGCAGGAAAGATTGATTTTGGCTCACAGTTTCGGAGATTTCAGAAAGCTGCCATCGTGAGCCGGCGGGAGGACACGACAGGGGGAAGCTGCTCATCTCTCGGTGGCCAGAAAGCATAGAGTGAGAAGAAAGGGACTGAGGATGAAATACCCCCTTCCTGGCACACTCCCAGTGACTGACTAGTTTTGGTTTTTAAAGATTTATTTTATTTATTTATTTATTAGAGAGAGAGAGGGAGAATGGGTTGCCAGGACCTCTACCACTGCAAATGAACTCCAGACGCATGTGCCACCATGTGCATCTGGCTTATGTGGGACCTGGAGAATCGAACTTGGGTCCTTAGGCTTTGCAGGCTAGTGCTTTAATGGCTAAGCCATCTCTCCAGCCCACCACCTCCTAGTTTTCACCACCTCTAGCAATGTCATCAGATTATGGCTCCACCAGCGGATTAATGCGCCGATGAGATCAGGCTCCCACCATCTATCACTGTCTGAGCCCAGCAGCTGTCAGTCAAGCGCTCAACTCACAAGCCTGAAAGGGACATTTCAGGGACATTTCAGATGCAAACTGCATAGCAACCTTTGTGCCAAGAAGTCCTCGCCCCCCCCCCCGGCTTTCCCTTCAGCCTCATTTGTGGCTGTGATCCTGCTTTCCTGGGGAGTCTTGTTTTAAAAGTATATTTTATTTATTTGAGAGAAACAGACAGAGAGAATGGGCACACCAGGGCCTCCAGCCACTGCAAACAAACTCCAGATACATGCGTCCCCTTGTGCATCTTGCATACGTGGGTCCTGGAGAATCGAACCGGGATCCTTTGGCTTTGCAGGCAAATGCTTTAACCGCTAAGCCATCTCTCCAGACCCTGAGGAGTCTTCTTATCGGAAGTCTAACCTGCTCAGGCAAACACATCTGCTTTAGGGGTGGGTGTGGCTTGCATAGTCCCCACTACACGGGGCATGTAGCAGGTCCTCTACCTGGGGTGGGGTTTGTGGTCTGGGCACATCTTAAGGAAGCATGCCGTCCTCAGCACTGCATGGGCCGCTGCCTGTCCGGTCCCGCAGCTTGCTCTCCGTGCAGCCCCCAGGACGCTCAGTGAGGGGCGAGACCTGGGGGTGCTCAGGATGCTTTTCAGGTTGCTTGCCTTGTTCTGAAGATGCAATGTGTTTGGATCTCAGCCTTTTAGGAGGTGCCTGCTATACTTCTGGCCCCGATAGGCTGGGTGCGTGTGGGAAGGTTGGGATGGTTGCTCTACCTGGACTCTGCCAAGGGCCGCGACGGTTGGACTGGGCTCCTGCCCCCAGCACTCTCCTGCCTTGGGGCACCTTGTCTGTGACGCTGCGTGCTACCTCACATGTCACAGACGCTTACACCACATCATGACTGGCTGGATGCTGGGTGGAAAGGAAAAGGAAACCCCAGCTGGAGAGAAGGGGACAGAGCCATGGTGGTTCCTGCAGTGACATCCCTGACAGATGACACTGCAGCCACACTGTCCTGGCTCTTGCCCCATCCCTGCACCTGCCAAACCTCAGGTCACCGAGCCTGTTTTCCCAACTGTCAGTGGGGTGGCAATAGTTTGCATTTGTGAAGACCACATGGAATGGCAGCTGGGGAGCTAAGGTGGGTCCCCAAACAGAGTCAGCTGTGTGAAGAACTTGTTGCCATCCCCATGATATCGTAGATACCCCTATAGAGTAGCTCCTAATGTGGTGTGCTCTGGAATGTTCTGGAAGGGCTCGTCTGTAAATAGATCCTGACAGACAAAGGAAATACGATCAGACTGAGAAGTGAGACCTGTGGAGAATAGGCCGACCCAGGTCTGGACCCCCTCTTCAGCCATGGGAAGGGTGTGTACCATAGACCCACCATGGAGGTAGCTGTGAAGAGGTGGAACAGACAGAGGGAGCAGGGGGTATACAGTGTACTGGGCTGTGGATTAGCTCCATGAACTGAAGGGGGGGACAGGAGCATGGATGACTCAAAGGCAGCTATGGCACTGACGTCCCCTGGGCAACTTACAAGCAGCCACACTTTGGAAGCATGCCCACAAGCCAACTGCTGGCCTCTTATCTAACCCTGGGGAAGGGAGGGGAGGGGAAGGATCCGTGAGGGTCTCATGAGCCTTCTTCCCACCACGAGGGAGGGAAAGCTACTAGGCCTGATCTTTTAGGGTCTCACACGGTGATCACAGCTGTTGTACTTTGAGATGGCAATGGTTATTTCTGGAGGAAACATCTACCCTGCGTTTGCATTAGTGGTTCTCTAGACCAACAGGCATGCAGGAAAGGAGAGAGAGTGTCTGGTCCTGACACCTTGGGTGGTTATGAGGGTCTTGGGGGTTGTGACATCGGGGGTGGACCTTAGGGATGTGAAGTCAGGGCCCCTAAGCCATGAGTGCTGAGGGGGCACAGCTCACTTCTGCCATGGCACCCCTACCCAGGGGCAAGGAGCAGCTGTCATAGCTCAGAGAACACCCTCTGGGGAAGGGAGACACTTGTCTCTGCCACCTTGTCTTCCCGATTCCTGTCGGACCTTCCACGGAGGCGGCCGGGCCAGCGGAACAGGCAAGGCTTAGCCGTGAGCTTGTGGCCATCAGCCCCGGACAGTCTCATTCCGCAGAAGTCTGTGCTTCTGCTGTGGATCTCCAGTCCAAAGCCACGGGGTACCTGGGATGGGCCCTAGTTCTGAGGCTAAAGGAGGAGGCAGTATTGGCTAAGGCCTAACTGAGAGACTGTGACCAGGGCCCTGGCATAGCACTAGGGACTGTGGACAAGGCAGGAGTGGAGTTGAGCTCCCATAGCAACCCTCTTTCTTTCTGCCCTTGCTCCCCCTCCCTGGCCCGTGGCATTACCTCTCTCAGAAGAGAAGCAGAAGTGTCCCCTTTTCTACTGAGGATTTTAATACATGACCATATTGTAATTTCATCACATTCCCCTCCTATCACCCTCTTTTGTTCCTATTGAACACCCTTTCCTTTTCAAGTTGTCCTTCTGCTGTTCTGATGTCTCTTCTTTTTATCCTCCTCTGTCCTCTATGTCATGAACTGACCAGTGCATTTGTGATCTCACAGTAGAGGTCATTCCCCTCATAAGACCTGCACAATATTGAGCCGTCACCATTTTGACAAGTGCCCTTTGACCTCAGCTGGGCTTTGAGGCCAAGTAAAGAGATTTCCTTCAGGAACTCTTAAGTGGATATGTTGGAGGGAGATTGACCCTAGGGCTGGGAAGTTCTGGGAGCTTCGGTGTGGCTTGTAGTGGGCTAGCCTGCTTTTGCAAACCTGTTGTGGCTTGCAAAATAGGCATACATTTCTACCTCATGGGGAATGCACAAGGATCCCTCTCGTGCTCTGTCCTCTACACAGTGACTCAGGGAGCCAAGTCTCCTCCCTTGCAAACACCTTCCTGTGATGGCCATGTTTTTGCATGTGTAATATGCATGGTGTGGTGTGGTGTGTGTGTGCTGTATGCATGTGTAATGTGCATGGTGTGGTGTAGTGTGTGTGTGTGTGTTGTATGCAGGTGTGATGTGCATGGTGTGGTGTGGTGTGTGTGTGTTTGTGTTGTATGCAGGTGTAATGTGCATGGTGTGGTGTGGTGGTGTGTGTGTGTTGTATGCATGTGTAATGTGCATGGTGTGGTGTGGTGGTGTGTTTGTGTTGTATGCATGTGTAATGTGCATGGTGTGGTGTGGTGTGTGTTTGTGTGTGTGTTGTATGCATGTGTAATGTGCATGGTGTGGTGTGGTGTGCGTGTGTGTTGAATGCATGTATAATGTGCATGGTGTGGTGTGTGTGTGTGTGTGTTGTATGCATGTGTATGTGCATGGTGTGATGTGGTGTAGTGTGGTGTGGTGTGTGTGTTGTATGCATCTGTAATGTGCATGGTGTGTGTGTGTGCTGTATGCATCTGTAATGTGCATGGTGTGTGTGTGTGTGTGCTTATGCATGTGTATGTGCAGTGTGCTGATAGGTGTGTGGAGGCCTGAGAACATCTGACGGCCTTCCTCTATTGCTCGCCCACCTGTCTCCTTGAGCAGAGTCTCTCTGGATGGACCTCTAGGGTACTTCAGCCTCTGTTCCCCACAGGACTGGAGTTACAGACTTGTGTAGCCATAGTCCAGCTGTTTATATGGGCCATGGGGGAATTGAACTTTGGTGGTCTGAGGCCCTGTCAGGCCCTCATTCTGTGGCAAGCACTCTTACCTGCAGGCACATCTAGCCCTTGGATGGCCGTTATGTTCAGGGGTAGGTGTGGTACCAGGTATTGCGTGGGCGTCCTTTCCCCTCCATGGGCTCCATCCAATCAGTGCAAGGCTGTGTGAACAAGGCAGGTTTTCCCTGGGACAACACAACTCTACCTCCCCATTGGAGCCTCCGCACTCCACCTGTCTGCTTCCCTGCCTTGTATGTTTCAAACATGCCAGTCCCATAATCCCATTTGCCACTTGCTCAGAATACATGTCTCGGTGTACACACGTGCTCCACCTTGATGTTGGGAGAACCCCAGCTGCTGTAGCCTGTAGAGCACACAGCTTGGCTCCATCCAGCTGGTGCGGCCAGGGAGGACTCAGACAGCGGGTCTTGTGCCCACGTGGCTCACAGGGCTGGGGGAGTGAGGGCGTGGCCTCACAGATACCTAGGGCAGGGGTGGAAGAGCCAAGGGCAGGGGATTGGAGGTGCTATGGTCAGGCCAGGGTTGGAAGCCCCATTCCCACTAGACTGCATGTCTGTCTGAAATAGATCCCGAGGAGATGTGGCTACATGTTAACCTGGAGGGCTCTCTCTTCCCCCATCATTACAAGAAGGGGAGGCCACTCACATGGGGAGGATGAGATGGACGAGAGGGAGTAGAGAAGGAGGGAGGAGAGAACAGGGGAGTGGAGAGAAAGGGAAAGGGAGAGAGAAGAGAAAGGAGGTGGGGAGGCGGCTGGGCAGAGCGGCTGGGACTCAAGAGAGGCAGCGTCAGGGCTGCCGGGACGACAGAGCCGGCTCCTTCCTAGTTGACAGCTAAGTTGCACACTGTAACACAGCCCAGTGAGCAGTCCTCTCCCCAGACCTCTCTCCTCCAGCACCTCCCTTGGGATATCTAGACATTTCAGCATCTCTGGGACCCTGCGGGACCTCTGAGCACCCAGGCTTGGCTAATGAGACGCTGGACACTGTGATCATTTGCCCCGTGGTAGCATGGTAGGCCCTGGCAGCCTCAGCCAGTTCCCTCCTCCTTCATGCCTACACCAGCCCGGAACTCCCCCTCCCCCAGCCACCACCAAACATGCAGGGCAGGGAGGCAGGAGGGACTTGTGTCTGCTTCTAGATGACAACCCCTTTCCCCTGCAGCCACATTTTCTTCTCTTTCTGCCCAGCCATCTGAGGCCCATGAAGCCTCGAGACTTGTTACCCATCCCCCCCCAAGGCTCTTCAAGCTGTGGGAATGGGAGGGGTGCTCGGCTGGCTCCTCCCCGTTCCCTGGATCCCTTCTCAGGGACTGGGGACCAGATGCTGGTACCGCTGCCGCTCACTGGGGGGGCGGCGCTGTCCCTTTGACAGGTTCTTTCTCAGGGGAGGAACAGGGCTCCAGGCCAGCCCCTCACACCGACTTAGGTGGTGGTGCCCAAGATGCTGGGCTGCAGTTTGGAGGAGGATGGAGCCAGGAAAGGAATAGAGGCTCTGGACGCTGGGAGAGACACCTTCACAGATGGGACAATGAGTGCTGGGCCACATGGCATGGGCAGGGGTCCCACAGGGTCTGCAAGAAAGGAGGGAGCTTCCTGAGGGCTTGAGGCAGAGTTGATTCTAAGCCCTGAGCCGCCAACACTCCACCTGTTGACTGGGTTTGGTGCTGTCGCTCCTCTGGGTTCAAGGCAGCGCTCTGTGCCCCATTCTAAGCAAGGCCTTGGCCAATACGCCAGCACTCGCACTGGCCCTGGTCCGTCCAGGGACCCCATCCAACAGTGCCAGGCGCCTGTGTCCTTGTGGGCCTGCAAGGCGGGGCTGAACAATTATCCAGGCTGGGAAAAACATGGCCTCTGAAATGCTCTGCAAACTGTATTTCCGAACAAACGTGGTTGTTTCTGATTCTGTTGGTGGCAGCTGCAGCTTTGCGCTATTTCTGAGTCACTCCCGGGTCCCGGCTCGCGGGCATCTCTTCATATGCATTTAAGGCATATTTAAGGCATTAAGGGCATCTCTTCGGATGCTCTGTATTGAAGGGCACAGTACGTGAGCGTGGGGGATCTGAGTCCCCCGGAATTCAATGGGTCCTTGCGGCTGGGGCTGAGAAGTGAGGGTCCCTGCAGACTGAGGATCGGGGGGGCGCAGGGTTGGAGGGGTGCTAGGCAGGTCCCACAGAGCCTTCTCAGAGGGTCTAACACCAAGCCGCTGAGCTGGCCTGTCTTAGGCCACAGTTGTTCCTGTGCATTTTCCTGAGGGGCTGAACTGGGCTTCTATGCTGTCACCCTTCCACTGGCTCTGAGCCCTGGGTCCCCTGGGTGAGAAAAGAAGGTCCTCTATGGCCGAGGAGATGGTCTACTTGGTCAAGTGCTTGTGTTGCGAGTGAGGGCCTGAGGTGGATTCCCCAGCACCCATGTAATGCTGGGCAGGAATGGCAGGCAGCACGTAACCCCAGTGCCCAGGAATCAGACAGGGCATCTCTAGGGTGGGCTGGCTAGCTAGAATGGCCACGGGGTCAAGTGAGAGACACTGTGTCAATAAACAAGATGGAGAGCAACGGAGGACAACACCTGACACATGCGTTCACACGCATGCGCCCGTACTCATACGAACATGTAGACATGCATGTGTGCACACGCCAAAAAGCAAAAGAATCCTCTGCGATCTCCCACAAAGAGATCTCCAAAGCGTTACGCTCCTCAGACCCACACGACAGCACCCAGGACAGTGGGAGCACCCTTCCCTTCCTCTGCAAAGATCCCAGCTCACCAGGGCTGGCTCTCCCTTCTTTCCTCCCCCTCCTCTCTCTCTTTTCTTCACTCTGTCCCTCTCTCCTTCTAAACCTCCTTCCTCTCTCCCTCTTCCCACCCCAATCACATGGTCTGTCCTAGTAATTCCATTAATGTTTGCGAAAGGAAGAAGGGGGACTCTGAGGAGGAAGGGGGCCTCCTGACACAGACAACACCCCCTCCAGGGCTCGGCGCACTGGGTCTTAAGGGTGTGGTGTGTCTGCCCTTCCTCTCTCCCTCCCACCCTCATGCTGCTGCAAACAAGGTGACACAGGACGGCCACCTGCAGAGCAAGGGGTGGCAGGCAGTTCCCAGGCCTCCCCGCCCTGAAATCTCCGCTATTTATAACACAAGCCCACGTTGGCAATTGCTATTCCACTCAGGGGAGGCTGTGAAATAAACTTGTGTAACAGAATTTATCCTTCCCAATCGCATGCTAACTCTCCCCTTAGAGCACGCCCGCCCCTGTCTGGGGACGTCCTGGCATCTCCTCAGGGCTGCTTCACCACACCTTTCAGCGGCTCAGCTTCTGCAACTGCCCCAAAGGGGCCACATGTTGGCATCATGGAAACTCAGATTTGCTCATCGTTTGAGCAACAGAGGAAAAACGGGTCCTAAGCCCTGTATAGGGACCCCTGTATAGGGATCCCGGATGGACCAGGGCCAGCGCAAGTGCTGGCTATTGGCTGAGTCCCAATGGTGTCTGTGGCTTTGGGGCAAGAGGGTGGGTCAGTGCTGGGCACTGGTGTAGAACTGGCCTTTATGGTGGGTCACAGTGAAAGTGTATCCAGGGATGTTCTTGGTGCCAAAACCTCCTGCTCGAGATCCCTACCAGTATTTGTGAGGTGCTCCTGTGCCCATTGGGGAGCCTCCCTCCTCTTGCTCACACAACCATGGGGTAAGTTCTCAGGTGGCCCAGGCCAGCCTCACTTTCTCCGGGACACTTCTCTCGTCCTCTGCAGCCTGAGCCCACAGTGCTGGCTGCACGCCCTCCTCCAGCCGTGTGGGTGACCAACCCCACTGAGGCGCATAACCCTACCTGGTGGCCCCTCTTCCTTCCCTAACACAGCCTGTCAGGGGTGGGCTGCCAGCTTTCTTCATCTACAGATAAGCTCTTCTGTTCCCAGGTGAGTCCCATGAGGCAGCGCCTTCAGCCCCTGAACACCCACCCCTCTGGGGAGTTATTCTCAGGTGCGCATCGTCAGCCTGCTCAGGCATTAACTAGAAATTCCCCAGTCAAAACCTCATGTCAGATCAGTGCATTGTGGGATATGCTGCCTCGGGATGGGTGTCTGGCCTCAAAGGACTGATGCCCTGAGTCCCCTCCGGGCTGACTCACAGTTGGGGATACAGAATGTACCCACGATTGGTCTCTGAATTGTCCCCTCTCAGACAGCCCCCTGGGGCCCCTGGAGCAGAGCCAGCCTTAAATGCATAGGAAGGAGGCAGCCAGCCACCCACACAGCACAACGTAGCAGTATTTTTAGACCACATTCCCACCGCTTCTCTCGGTAGGAGTTGGGTTTGTGGAATGCCAGGCTCCGTTCTGTGCGCAACTTCCCAGACTCAGTACCACCTACTGCACGCGCCTGGGTCTTCACAGCTTCCCCCGACTCCGTAAGGGACACTCTGAATTCAGATGGCTCCCCATCTTTCAGGAGGCAGTCCAAAGGTTTCTGAGCCCAGAGTCCCATCCTTGGGGCTTTGGAAAGTGCCATTCACTGACATAGGCCCTGCATTGTGTTGGGTTCCTGTGGTGTTCACAGGCTGCTGTCTTCAGGAGAGGAAGCATAGTCTGTTGGGATGGAGAAGGGGAGAGAGAGAAGAAAAGAGAGAGAGAGAAAGGAGGAGAAGGAGAAGGAGGAGGAGGCAGCTCTTTAGGAACAGGGACAGGGCATCTAGGGCCAGAGAGGTGGAATCGTTCCTAGCATAGACTGCAAAGTACTAGGTCAAGAGTTTGAAAGGTCTCTGTCTGCAGGGTCTACTAGGGCTCAGGCACACTGGAGTCCTCTGAGGTGTCCAGAACACTGGCCGGCCTTCCTTCCTTCCTTCCTCTCTCCTTCCTCTATCTCTCTTTGCCTTCTTCTTTTGGAGGTGCTGGAAATTGAACCCAGACGCTGACACTTAATAAGTAAGGACTACTCCTGAGCAACATCTCCAGCTCTTTCTTTACCTTTTATTTTGAGATACTTTTGTAAGGAGGTGAATAGGCCATTACAGGCTAGCCCTGAACTTGGAATCTTCCTGACTCAGCCTCCAAAGTGGCTAGGATTACGGGCCTGCATCACCAGGCCTCACTTCTATTTAATTTTTGGCTGGAGGATGTTTGTTTCCATGCACTATGTCCTAGAGCACAGATCCAAATAACGCTGGTAACAGCCACGTTAATAACAGCAGTAACAATGACCATGATGATGGGGAGTGAGGGTCGGGAACCACTGTGATCCCTTCTGTCTGAACTCCCCAGGGCCTCAGCTCCTCTTATAAATTGGCCAGGACCTCCTGGGGATAATAAGAGGGCTCCAAGCCATCCACAGGAGAAGGACAAGGAGCCTGTGTGGTGGTGAGGGCGGGGCGCCTTCTCATGGCTGCCCTCCTGCCGCCTTGCCTGTGGCAGCGTAACAACAGGCCCTTCTTGTGCCGCTGCACCTGGGCTGAAGGACTGGACCTCTGTGGCTGTTGTGTGCCTCTGCTGTTCACCAACTGTGCAAGGGGCTCCTCGTCAATATAGAGTGTCTTCAGCACCCGGCTGCCTCTTTTCTGTCACCCATGGCGAACTGGTGCTGTGGGTGCCTCAAGTAGGTGCCCTTCTCTCCCACCTGCCTGGCTCTGAACTTCCTTTCCTCCCTCTGGTGCGGGGCCCTCATTCATCACACAAGCACTGAGCGAGCATCTCCAGCGGCCTAGGCAGGACTGGCTGGGGCCCCACTGCCACAAGAAGCCTGGTGCTTCTGCTAGGAGAGCCATAGTGCAAGCTAAGGCCCAGGCGGTGCAGGGAGGGTGCTGTCCACCCCTGAGGCTACGGGATCCTTCTGCAGTCAGGATCTGTGAAGTGACACATTTGTCAAAATTATGACCCAATTAGGCAGTGATAACTGGTGTCTATGACTGCCATCCACGTAATCACTGGTAATATCACTCAGCGATGAGTGCTGAGCGACGGGGAGGGCTGTGGAGGGAGGGAAGAGAAGGTGCAGAGCTCTTTCTCCCAGAGGGGGGAGTCGTGAGTCAGACAGTGGCTTCTAATGACTAGGTCACCACTGCTTCTGATTCATACCTTCCGCAGGTGCTGTTTGGCTGGCTGTGACAACAATCATTAATCCACAAATCCCCTCACTCTGTCCCGTTCTCTCTGTCACCACTGGACATCTATAAGGTGGTCCATGGGGTCTTCTCGCTTCACTCTGGTCTTCCAGATGCAGAATGAGCTGAAGGTAGGTGTTCAGAACCCCAGGGTGATGCCTGTTCCCTGCCAGGATGACCCAGTCCCACGCCATGGCACTTTAGACCCTTGTCTGTCCTCTCTTGTCCTCTTTGTCCTTTGTTCTGGTCTCCTGTGCCCCAGTTGTGCAAAGCTACACCTGAGCCATAAGTGGCTTTCCCAGGTCTGCTCATCTACCTGATACTCTCACTGGTCCATCTCGGTTCTCGGTGTGGTTTTCCATCTTCTAAGACGTTCCTGGACCCCACAGGCTAAGTCACAGGTCCTCCTCCACCATCTACGACAATGGTGTCACTTCCAACTCAGTACTCTTTTTTGAAAAATTATTTATTTATTTATTTATTTATTTATTTATTTATCAGAGAAAGAGAGGGAGAGAAGGAGAGAGAGAGAGAGAGAATGGGTGTGCCAGGGCCTCCAGCCACTGCAAATGAACTCCACACATTGCGCCCCCTTGTGCATCTAGCTAACGTGGGTCCTGGGTAATAGAACCTAGGTCCTTCGGCTTTGCAGGCAAATGCCTTAACTGCTAAGCCATCTCTCCAGCCCATCAGTACTCATTTTTGACTGGAGTTTGAGCATATTGCAGACGAGAGGACAAGGGTCCTGCTGTCCTGTCCTCTGTAGTAACATCTGGTGTTGTCAGCTGCATGATTTGTGCCTGACTTGAGGACAGGCTCTCACTGGCCCTGCATCAGCAGAAGGACATTCCTTACCAACACCACTGTCCCTCCTGTCTGACTCTGTAGTCTCCCTGGACTGCAAGGCCAGCCTCTGACAGCCACACTTCTTCCCAAGGCTCCTCTGGATCTCTGGGCACGGGGAGTGAGCACTGACTATGTCAGCCAGCGTGGCCAGGTGTCTCAGAGCCTTGGGACAGAAGAATGGCTGGATGAGCCCCTCTGCCTCAGTGAGGTCTCCAAAGCTGAGTGGCTTTGCAGGCAGGGCCTCTCACAGGCACAATATTGCCTTTAGGCCTGGCTTTTAGTAAGTAAGTATGCAAGGCTGCTCCGTGATTGGACACTTGTACACACAGGTGTTTGGCAATGTTGGGCAGGTGAACTACTGACACCTTAAAGAGGAAACCTCGGGCTGGAGAGATGGCTTAGCAGTTAAGGCGCTTGCCTGTGAAGCCTAAGGACCCAGCTTCGATTTTTCAGGACCCACATAAGCCAGATGCACAAGGTGGCACATGAGTCTGGAGTTTGTTTGCAGTGGCTGGCTGGAGGCCCTGGTGCACCCATTCTCCCCCACCCTGCCCCCATCTCAAATAAAAATTTTTTAAAAAAGTTTTTAAAAAGAGTAAATTTCCATGGTCAATCCATAACTAATAAAAAAACAGAAAAAAAAAAAGAATTGAGTAAGTGAACAAATGAATTGGCTTTTAATCCTATATATTAGTGGAAATAGTGAAGTTAGATATATTTGGCAGAATCGACATTGTCAAGTTTAGAAATGACTTGAATTGTTCAATATTCTGCTTAAAAATAAAATAAAATAATCCTTGTCATTTAAAAAAATGTTCTAGGCTGGGCGTGGTGGTGCACACCTTTAATCCCAGCACTCAGGAGGCAGAGGTAGGAGGATTGCCGTGAGTTCGAGGCCACCCTGAGACTCCATAGTGAATTCCAGGTCAGCCTGGGCTAGAGTGAGACCCTACCTCGAAAAACAAAAATAAACAAACAAAAACAAATAAAAAAATGTTCTAAGAGAAACTAAGCCAGTTTGGGGGGCTTTTTTGTACCCTTGAACTTCCTTCCCAGTCCGTGTGGGCGTCCCTCCTGGCCCACGGAGCACACTTGCACGCAGGCCTTCAGCAGGCTTTCCTGATGCCTCCAAGGGTCTTCAAACGCCTCTCATCCCATTTGAACATCAACACACACTGGGCTCCAGACTCGGTCCATTTCCAGGACAAGGAAGTTGTGTGGCCTAGTGGAATCTGCTGTGGGCTCGGCAGGGACGGGGTTTTAGGTCACCCACAGCTCTCACCCTAGTCTAGGCCATGGCCCCTCTGGGCTGAGCCCTTCTGCCCAGGCCTTGCCCCCATCCCCACCGATGAGCTCAGTGAAGGATGGGCTCTGCAGACATTGGCCAGTGGTGGAGGGAGGAGGGAAGATTAATTAGTTCTCGTTAGCCTGGGAGTTAATTTGCAGGCATTCCGTAAGAGCTTGAGGAGAGAAGGTTGTTGAGAAATTAGAAGCCATTCAAACCAAACAGCTCGAGCTCCTGAGGGACGGAGTGAAGAGAGGAGACGGGAGGGACCACCGTTGGGACTCGCAGCGGTTCTCATGGTCAGGGATGAGCCAGCCGCCGCCCTTTCACCCTGGCACCTCGCTGGATGTGTGGCGAGGTTCTCTTCTCACAGATAAACACAGTCGATGAACCTGACTACATGCACAGCTGGGGTTAAAAGAGCCCAACTAAGACTGGGCCTCCCAGAAACCCTAACCCTAACCCTAACCCGTCTCTGTTAGGCAGCAGGCCCTCTGCTCTGGCCCCGGGCCCCTCATCCCTCACTTACACATTCCAGCGCAGGGTCTCAGCACCAGGAGCCTGCCACTGCAGCCCCTGAGAAGCTGCTGCTTCTGCGTACCTCGTGCAACGTTCTCAGCACAGAAAAGCTGATCACTGCATGCCTCTGAGCCTGGAGAACTGGAGGAATTGCAAACCAGGATTCTATCTCCCCAGGATGCCCAGGAGGTCTCTGGGTACAGACTAGACTACTTTGTCCAAGAGCTAGGAGCCATTGATGCCTGACTGAAATCTGAGATGGGCTTTGAGGGGTGGACAGGAATTTGCTGGAAGAAAGCAGTGGGTGGAGCAGGCATGGGAAAGCTGGTACAGCTCTCTGGGTGCTGGGCTGCGGAAGGCGGGCTTGATGGCTTGAATTAAGGACCCTTCCTCCTACTGCCTGGAGCAGCAGGTGAACACCTTGGCCTCCTGGTGGCTTGCCAACTCCCCAGGGCTGAGGGCTGGCCCTGCCCTGGCAGAGCTGTCTGGCCCGGTGTGGAAATGAAGATTGGTCATGCAGAAAAGCAGGCTGGCCCGTGGAGCCAGCCGGGAGCTGCAGAAATACCGAGCTTCATTATTATTTTAAGTGTTACTCAGCGGTTTTATTGAATTCTCCGACAGGAAAAATTCTGGCGAGATAAGAAGTTGACATTTTCAGAAGCTGCAGCAAGAACTGTGCGGGCGGCAAGGACAGCGCGAAGCTCCTGCCTGGCATGAGAATGTCCCGGCCCACCGCCGCCACCCACAGCCACACAGGCGCACGCACGCGCACGCGCGGCTCGCTGACTCAGGACAAGGGAGCCCAGCCAGCCCTGGGGGCAGGGACAGACGGGACGGGAGAGGAGGGGAAGGGGTGGAAAGGCAGTTTTGGAGAAAGCAGAGTTGCTGGGCCCTTCTCCCTTCCTTCCTTTGCTAAACCGAGCACTTACTGTACCAGGCAGAGCCCCCGCTGGCCCTACAAGGACCTCTGTGTCTCGGAGCAATGGTGGGGAGAACCAGATGTGAATACGGAGCACTGTGCATCAGCAATGGTAGAGGCCTGGTGGCACCCCGGGGAGACGACAGCTCAGAGTATGCCTCCTGCATGCCTGGCTCGCCTTTGAGCGCTGGGCTGGAGCGGTGACGGTGGATGTGATGTTCAACATCTATGTGTTACACACGAGATGACAGTGTATGAGATGAAGGGATGAAGAGTTCTCTCCGGGGAGCCAAAGGGGAACTTCTGCTGTGGTCTTAGGGGAGTGTGGGCTTTCCTGGGAGAGAACGTCTGGTTAGAAATCTGCAAAGGCCGTGGCTCAGAGGAGGGGCTCTGCGGGATGATATTGATCAAGGACAGAGGAAGTGGGCGGTGGAAGCTGGAGGTGGGGCTGGGGTGCTGCCATTTCCTCAGGCCCCAGCTGGAGCCTGACCCCGAGAACAAGCGAATCTTGAGATCCAGATAACGTGGGGACATGCTCCCTGCCTACTGGTGGGAAGGAGCCCAGGTCCCAGGGCCGTCTCGGGGCTGTCACCCGGCCTTCAGGAAGACTGTCCCACAGCAGGCTGAGGCTAAGGTCATGGTCTTAGAGCCAGCGCTCCCTACCTCTGTGGTCTTCCCCTTTACACAGCTCCCTAGGGGTGCAGACAGACAGACAGACAGACAGAAACAGGGTTGCATGCAACCACATAGCCATACACATGCTGACGTGCATAGGCATTCAGACACTCATGAGCAGGCCTGCAGAGTCAGGAGCCCCGGAGCTTCATCATTAGCCCTGCGTGCCCAGGTACTACCAATGCTCCACAGACACCCAGATGCTAAATCAAGGCTTGGTCTCAGTTGGTGGCATTATTGGGAGGAGGTGGGGCCTAGTGAAAGATGGATCATTGGGACCCCCTTTAAGAAGGAGTGGGGACCCCAGTCTTTCCTCACTCTTTGCTTCCCTGCTATCACAAGGGACGTGGCCACCTTGGGTGCACGATTCTGCCGTCACTACGCCGTTACAGACTAAGCTAACAGGCAAAGTGACCACAGGATGACACCACTGCAGCTGTAAACCCAAACAGACCTTTCTTCCTTTTAAGGTGTTTACCTCAGGCATTGTGTCAAAGCAACCAAAACCTGAAGAACACATAAGCCTCCACCAAGGGCCCCTGACCCTGCTCGGTGCCAGGCCATGCAGGCACAGGATGGCACGCTGGCTGTGAATCAGGGGCCACAGCCTGACATGAGGTCCAGGGGACACTGGTCAGGCTTCTTGGAGACAAGGCCTGGAGCTGTGTGCTATGGGATTTGCTTCTTTAAATCTGTGTACGCGCTTGTGTTTGTGATACACGTGTTTGTATCTGTGAGTGTGGCCTGCACGTGCCAATGTCGACCCTCACCTTCCACCTTTTTATTTTTATTTTACTTATTTGAGAGAGAGAGAAAGAGAACAAGCATCATGCATACACCACTTTGTGCATCTGGCTTACGTAGGTCTGGGGAATCGAACCTGGGTGCTTTGGCTTCGTAGACAAATTCCTCAACCCTTAAGCCATCTCTCCAGCCCACCTTCAACCTTTTCAGAAGCAGGGTCTCTTGTTCTCCAGTGCATAGGTCAGGTGGGCTGGCCCACCAGCTTCTGGGGATTCTCTTGTCTACACAGCTGATCTCACCATAGGGGCACTTGGATCACAGGCACATGTGCTGTGTGTGGCTTTTATGTGGGTTCTGAACTCCTGAACTCAGGTCCTCATGCGTGTGCAGTAAGCACTTTTCCCATGGAGCCATCTCCCAGTGCATGCTGGGAGTCTTGGGTATCTTGGCGGTCAGGGCTGCCGTCCTTATGCAGAGCCTGCATCTGCAGGAAACAGAACCCGGGAGCGGCCTCACTGGCTCCAGGCTGCCAGGGCCAGGGCAGTCCCAGAGGCCACCAAGCCACTGCCCATCCCTGAAAGGACAGTGTGAATCCCTCTTCATGTGACAGGGACCGCTAAGCATACCTGCTCAGTGCTGATGACAGCCAGGGCTATGAAATCTCTTTGTAAGAAACTTTTTTTTTTCCCTCCACGCCTGTCTGGAGCACCCCGCCCTGTGTGTAAACACTGGACCAGGCTGCGGCCCAGCAGTGAGCATCTTGCCTGGTCCCCTCATGGCTCTGCGCCTAATCCTTACACTCCGCCTCCCTCCTGCTGTGCCTCGTTACCCTGGGCACTGTACAAGATGACCCCCAGCCCTATCCTGCCCCTTTGCTTCATTCTCAATGCCTGCTAGGACACAGTCTACCTGTTCTTCAGCCATGTGGTTTAGGCCTTGCTTGTCTGGCCAATGGGAAGCCCCTTCTGGATCTGGCCTGCCTACCTTTCTCCGAAGGCCTCTGGAGTTTTGAGTCTCCTTCCCCAAATTCCCAGGTTTTCCCAGAGCATGCCCTGCCCCGGTATTTCATACAGGATCCCACTTTCATCCCCTGTTCAGTGTTTCTTCCCTCCACATGTCCCTCGTTTGACAGGCTCTGGGAGGACAGGAACCTTAGCTGTCCTGGCCTCTGGCCCTTGGCCCACATTCACAGCGGGGTAAATGCCTAAGTTACTTATGCTTCATTACCAGGGAGTGCTCTTGTACCCATTTGATAGACCGAAACACTGAGCTCATGGAGGTCACAGAAGCCGGGCTGCAGAGTGCAGAGCTGGGCTGGGCTTTTATTTTTTTCTGAGCCTGGCTGTTGATTTCTGTGTTCAGCACAGGGGCAGATGGGCTTTGCCCAGTCCAATCACAGGGCCAAATCCTGGGAGACTGTGGGACTAGGCAGGGTAGGTGAGAGACTGGGGTGGAGGTGACACACCAGGAGGCCTTAGTCTTGCAAGTGAGAGAGGCAGGCAATGAGGAAGCGCTCACGAGAGGTGTACTTGCGAGGACAAGGCAGGGGGTGGGGAGGTGGCGGGAGTTGTTTCCAGGGTCGTCGTCCTGTGTGCATGCTTCCGTGGGCCATGGAGGCCTCACAGAGGGGAGAGGGGTAGATGGGCTGGACTCTGGTAGTCTGATGGTCTCCATCCTCCAGCAGGGGCTGTAGAACTGAGTCCATTTCCTGGGGGAAAGTCCAGAAGCAGGACAGCTATGAGCTGAGCTTGGCCCAAACACTTCAGGGGACCCACAAATTCCTGGTTCTTTCTTCACCAGTATCAACCAAAGCAACATACAACAGAGGCTGAGCCCAGGAGAAGGGGCCCTGGATGAGGCTTTGCAGGGCTTCCTGGGGCTGGACTTGAGGGCTGCAGCCAGCAATGCTCAGATGCACTTCTTTTTATAATGCATGCGTGTGTGCGTGTGTGTTCATGTGTGTGAGCATGCACATGCATGTATGTGGAAGATAGCGGACAAGCTTGGGTGTCACCCTCAGAAGTAACCTCCTTTCTGAGAAGGCTCTCCATTGGCAGGGAACTCACCAATCAAGGTAGACGGGCTGGTTAGTGAGCCCCGAGGATTTGCCTGTCTCTGCCTTCCCGGCACTAGGATTATACACACTTAGCACCACAACTATCGTTATCTATGTGGCTACTGGGAATTGAACTCTGGTCTTCATGCTTGTGAGGCAGGTACTTTACCGACCAACCGAGTCATCAACCCAGCTACCTAGCTGCCTTGAGTTTTTGTTTTGGTTTCAGTAAATACAATACTTTTCCATAAAAATGTCATGTGTTAATACATAATAGAGTTATTTTTAATGAACTATTATTTTTAAATGTGTTGTAGCTCATTTCTAATGCTGTCAGCATTATAGACATAACCTTCCTAAACATACTTTCAGGGCATGTTGATTTTGGCGTGTACATAAGGTGCTCAGATAAATATCTGGGAGTGGGAGAAGTGTGGGTTCAAGTGCAGGTGGCCCTGGTTGTGGGTACGTGACCCTCGGGCTACTGCTCTGTCCCCTCCAGCAGGCCAGTTCCCTCTTGTGGTCTGTGAGAGAGACTTTCTTGGCAGCACATAGGAGCACTGGATGGCCCAGTGAGGGGGCTCTCAGAGAGAGTAAGGGAGGCTGTGGGGAGCAGCATGGAGCTGCTGCTGTGGGGGTAAGCTAGGCAGGAGCGACAGCAGGCAAAGGGGGAGGCAGACAGTGCAGAGCTATGGAGATGGTAGGGGGCTCTGGTGCTGCATTGACTGTCCTGGGCCCAGTGGACCCTGGGCTTCCCCCAGGCTGCCCAGTCCAGCCTGCTGGAATTTGCTGGCCCCTGCAGGGTTTGGTCTGCCCCTCCCAAGGAAGCTTAAGAAAGGAGCTGTTACTATCCCAGTAGGGTGGAGGGCTGGGAACGAAGAGCCCCCCTCACCCCCCGCTGCTGATGGCTCCAGAGATAGTCTCCCCCGGAAATTGAGAGTGCAGCCTTCTGGGACTTTAATATCAAGGCTCCATGGGGATGCCGTGGTCTGCTGCTGCTAAGTGGCCCAGCATCTGCAGTCTGGGCGTGGGAGGAGCCGAGTCAGCAGCCCATCTGCCCTTCCTTACACACTCACTCACTCACTCATTCACTGACTCACTCATCCACCCCGCCCTCCTGATCCACACGCACCCACCCACCCACCCATTCATTCAGCCATCTACTTGCCCCCTTGTATGTATAATCACCTTCGTGGCCATTTTATCACCCAACATTAACAATCATCTGCTCTAGGTCAGGCCACAGACCTGGGGGACAATGGTGACGTGCACATGTTCTCACTTGCAAGAAGTTTGGAAAGTCAGTGAAGAAATGCTGAGAGGTGTCATGTGATGGTGGTGGTGGTGGTGGTGGTGGTGGTGATGGTGGTGGCGACTTTGATGGTGAGGATTTTGGTAATGACAGTGGTAGCAAGGATGGTTTTGGTAATGAATAATGTGACCGTAGTGGTGTTGGTCATGATGTGTCTAATGTTTTGGGGTGCTGAGTCCAGGAAAACTTGAGATAGATTATTGGAGTTTTGGTGGAAGACCACAGTCATCCCACCAGGGATCTAGAAGCCAGCATGGCAAGGGAGCATCCAGGGTGTGGAAATCTCTTATGCAGGGAAGGGCACGTATCCAGGAATGTTGGTTGCCGGTCATGCATGAGAGAGGTCAGCGGAGCTGCCTGGAAAGGGCCGGCTTCATGGTGGCCCAGCAGGAGCCGCTGAGTGAGCTGGCTAGCAGCCAGCTGGGCGCAGAAGGGACAGGGCCATGTCCCGCAATGGAATGGAGTCTATCCAGAAGCCCAAGGGTCATTGTGCAGGTCCTGCAGGGGCAGTCTCCCATGGGAGTCCTAAGATCTGAGAAGAGATGCCGTACTCCGTGCATTTGCCATACCGCCTGCTTCAGAGGGCTCCTGGGAGGAACTTGAGAGGCCGGGCTGGGCCTGACTTCTCAAGTCCACTGCAGGGATCCTGAGCACGTTTGGCCACCTGAGACTGTTCTTTGAAAGCCCCACCCTTCACAAGCTCCAGGAGTCTTAGAGGCTGACCGAGCCGGCAGCACCTCAGACAGGGTGTTAAGGGCCAGTGCAGTCCTGGCCCAGGACCTCGTGGGCGTCCCTGGAGAGCTCAGCCTGGAGAGGAAGCTGGGAAGGTGTTTCGAGAACTGAGTATGGCTCCCCAAGCAGAGGGGAATATTGACACCGCTATTTTTAGCGTTATTAAAATAAGCCTGTTTTGCTCCTTTCTCTGCTCCTCCGCCTGGCCCAGTCTTCGCCTCCAGATTGAACGTGTGTGTCCAGGCCGGAGCTGAGCTGCAATCAAAATGTTAATGAACCCCTGATTGTGCCGTCTCCTCCCTTCCTCTGCCTTCCCCAGATGTCGAGGGTCTTCTCTGAGCACCGCGTACTTGGAATATCAGGCCTTGGCTTTATACCCTGTGGACGGAGTCCTGGGGAGCCGGGAAGGCGGGGTTGTTCGGCTGATCTGATCGTTGCTGGGCGCCGTACCAGAGCCCCCTTGCTGCCTCCCCAGGGCCAAGGAGCCACACACTGTCCATGGTGCTGGACCTGCCGGGTCCTGACCGGTGGTCTGTGCTGCTGGATAGCCCCCTATCTGAGAGTCACAATAGGGGGTCCGCCGGGGAGCCGGGCTGGGTGGGAGGGGCGAGTGTGCCTGCAGCTCTGTCACTTTGAGCTGTGTGGTCTGGGGCAACGACAGAGCCTCTCTGACAGGGCAGAAAGCCCCCGTCACCTGTGTAGCCATTTCACACATTTCTCTGGTGCTTGGGGCAGGAATGAGCTAGCAGTGACAGGTGAGACAAAGTGGACACAGGCTGGAGCCCCTGAGCTTGGTGGCAGAGGGACAAGGGACCACACTGCAAAATCTCACATCACATTAAAAGCCGCGAGAAAGGAACCATGTAGGGATGGGAGATCCGTTACTCAGCAGTGCAAGTACAGACAACGGGCATGGCCCACGCAAAGGCCCCTCCGCTGGGGGAACCCGGCAGGCCAGATCACCAAAATCAGCAAGTAAGTTGAAAGGGAGATAGTCAGGGGAAAGACGTGGGGTGGGGTGGGGGGGGGTCAAGCTGACCTGGCAGGGCTCAGAAGGTATGACAGGGGCTGGAGAAGATGGCTTAGTGGTTAAGGCATTTGCCTACAAAGCCAAAGGACCCTGGATCGATTCCTCAGGACCCATGTAAGCCAGATGCACAAGGGGGAGCATGCATCTGGAGTTTTTTTTCAGTGCCTGGAGGTCCTGGAACGCCCATTCTCTCTCTCTCTCTCTCTCTCTCTCTCTCTCTCTCTCTCTCTATATATATATATATATATATATATATATATATATCAAATAAATAAATAGTTTTTTAAAAAGAAGGTATGGACAGGTGTGGTGGTTTGATTCAGGTGTCCCCCATTAACTTAGGTGTTCTGGATGCTAGGTTCCCAGCTGATGGAGATTTGGGAATTAATGCCTCCTGGAGGGAGTGTATTGTTGGGGGCGGGCTTATGGGTGTTATAGCCAGTTTCCCCATGCCAGTGTTTGGCACACTCTCCTGTTGCTATTGTCCACCTTATGTTGGCCAGGGGGTGATGTCCACCCTATGCTCATGCCATCATTTTCCCCTGCCATCGTGGAGCTTCCCCTCGAGCCTGTAAGCCAAAATAAATCTCTTTTCCCCAGAAGCTGCTCTTGTTTGGGTGATTTCTACCAGCAATGCAAACATGACTGCAACAGCAGGGACGGATCATGGAATATGGGGATAGCAGGCAAGAGATGCAGGTAGCTGGGGACAAGCCACGTGGCAGCCAGGTGATAGTAGACACTGAGGTTGAGGGCACTTGGGATGGACATCGAGGATGTGGGTATACCACACAAATGCCCTGAATTAGGTGAGTGGATGAGGGGGCAGCAAGCTGGGCAGTGAGAAGAGCCCCACACAAGGCTGGGTATCACCACTGCTGGGTACGAGACTGCTGAGCTGGGTCGGCAGAACCACGAGACTAAGGTTTGCATCGTCAGAGTGGGCCTGAGGCAAGTTGGGGTTTGCTTAGCCAAGGGTACTGACTGTATCCTGCCAGCCAGTCTTCTCTCATGCTGCCTCACTCTGTGGCATTAACCACCACCCAACATTAATCATGACACAGATGCCCGGTGCACGTTCTCACTGGCACCATGACTCCACCAGAGCAGGATGGATCTGCCTGGGCCACTCCTAGGTCCCCACACCATGCTCCCCCTCATAACGGTTCATGAGTAGGTGTTCAGAAACCGAGTGGACGAGGTGGTGGCTGCTTCTGAACCACCTGTCCTGACCTGTCAGCTAGGGAGAGAGGGCCAGGCTGCAGGGCTGGGGCCACAAGGCAGAAGCTCATCTCCAGTTGTCATACTCTGGCAGATGGGAAGGAAGTTCGGTGTCCAAGGGATGCAGGACTGTCACCTTGAGGGCTGTGAGCAATGCCCAAGGAGAGGTGAGGTCTTACCCATACCTGTGATTCCCTGATCCTTTGCCCAACCTCCAGACTGCCCCCAGAGATGGGCAGAGATCTTTAACCTACCACGGGTTGAGGACCAGAGGCCTGGACAGGTTCTTTTTTTCTTTTTGGTTGTGGTTTTTCGAGGTAGGATCTCACTCTCTAGCCCAGGCTGACCTGGAATTCACTCTGTAGTCTCAGAGTATCCTCGAACTCACGGCGATCCACCTCCCTCTGCCTCCCAAGTGCTGGGATTAAAGATATGTGGCACCACGCCCCTCTCTGGACAGGTTCTTCAGGGGCCTGGTGGGATGGCACAGCTGCTGGGCTACGGTGGTGGAGGCACCGAGGGGAGCGGAGGTGGGAGGGACCCAGCGGAGGCCTCTGCATCAGCAGTCTGGTACTTCTCCTCCCCTCCTGTGTGTCGGCCTTCCTCAGAGAGGCCCGCCTGTGGCGAGGACTCTGTCCTGACCGCTGAGTCACACACACCATCTGCTTTCTCATGGAGCAGAAACCTGTGGGTCCCTAGTGCGCAGCTGGGGACAGGCTGAGGGAGGGGACCGCTCACACACAGAGGCCAAGTAGGTGTCCCGTGTGGGTGGGAGTGGAGGTTCCTTGGGCTCAGCACTTGGGAGCACAACGGGGTTCACATTGTGACATGGGAGCCCACAGCTGGGTGCACTGGGCAGGCCACCCACCCATCTGGATCTCAGCACCCCACCAGTGCCAGGGTGGCCACATACTGCCCCCAAGTGAGGGACTGGGTGCTCCACTGGTGCTGCGGGTTCAGCTCCCATCCTAGTCTCTTCCACCGGATTTGCCTCAGGGTTCTGCCTCGGATTGTTGTCCCCAAATCCAGAAGAACCCCACTTTTCTGACCTATTCAGGAAGGATCTAACGGCTGGGACTCAAGGTGTGTGTGGTGGCCCTGAGCTCAAGGCTTTTGGCAGAAGCTCGGAGTTCTTCTGGTGGGGGGGATAGCAGGTTTAGCCTTTCTGTCCACTTGAGGGGGCTCTGAGTACAGAGAGCCCCCTACTTGGTCAGTTATGGGGCCTGGGGCAGTGGTCAGTCAGGACTGTCTATTACAAAAGGCTCCTGAAATCCACAGGCATCCTCACAGAGAAGAAATTTCACTCCCATTTGCATGTAGGGAATGCGGGGCTCCCTGAGATAAGGGGACAGGCACAGGACATGGAGAGAGCAGAGACCAGACGCAAACGTGCAGAGGCACCTGGCCCCTCACATCAAGTCTGGGAGGGCAGCACCTGCAGAAACCAAGGTCACGGCTGTGACTCCTAGCCCCGTCCCCTCGGGGAGCTCACATCACTTTTGTAGGAAAAGCCTTGCCGGGAAGCCAGGAAGGCCTCCTCCTCCGCTGAGCAAGCTTGGTCCTGCTGCATCACGTCTGCTCCCTGGCTCCCACCCGCCCTCTTCAGAGGCCGTCTTGGGCCTGGCTGCCATCACTGGGGCCCATTGTGTTCTGAGCAGGGAGGATGCTTCCTGCCGCCGTTCCTTCCCCCGAGCTCTGGGTTCTGACAACTTGGCGAGGGCATCTGCTGCGGTGCCCCAGCTGGGCAACCTTGTGCAAGAGGTGGTTTCAGAGGCTCTACTTGCCTGCTGTGACACCTGCAGACTGGTCCCACTGGTCTCCAGAGACCAAAACTGGGGGCTGAACTGGGGGGTGAGGGGGGCCGTGATCTGGAGGTGCCCACAGATGGTGTGACTGACCTGCTCAGTGGCACAGTGGCCCCAAGCTTGATGCACGAGTGTCACGGGTGCAAATGGTTCCACGGTGACTGTGAGAGGTTATATTGCCAACTTGACAGGACCGGCATCTTCCGTAAGGGGTTTCCTAGATCATGTTAGCCTCTGGTTGTTCCTGTGAGGGGTTGTCTTACGTTCCTGTGGTAGAAAGGCTTACCTTAACTGTGGGCAGCACCTCCTGTGGGTCGGGGTCCTGGGCTGTCTAAAGGAGAGAGCGGCTGCGCCGCCCTCATCACTCTCTGCTTCCTCGCTGTGGACTGCACGTGACCAGCTGCCGCACGCTCCTGCCGCCACGCCTTCCCTGCCGTGACAGACTGTCACCTGCAACTGTGAGCCGAAGTAAAACTTTAAACTGATTTTTGTCAGGCATTTTGTCCCCGCAAAGACAAAGCTAACCAGACACAGTGGCCCAGGGTCTAGAATGCAACACCAGGCTAGCAGAGCAGCTCAGGACACCAGGGAGACTCTATTGTGGGATGAAAACCTTTGGGCATGACTTGCCAATGGATGCTTGAACCGTCAGCATCTGTGATTGCCAAGGAAACCGACACAAAATTGGGCCCATTGACTTTCCGTCGTGGAGAAGAGAGGGGCTCCTGAGGCCGTGCCTCATTTATAGACAGTTCATGGCTCCTGGGCGGAGAGACATTTTCTTCAGTGGTGTAGCCAACTATAAGTTGCTTGTGCTCCTGTCAGTAACCCCTCAGCCGTGGTCCTGTAAGTGACCCCAGTTAAACTCCTTTGGTTCACCAAGACGCATTCATGGGGAGTCATCTCTTTGTTTCTGTCATGGGTGCCCTATTTGGGGAGAGTGGGTGTGTCAGTCCACTTCTCTCATCAACAGTTCACTCAACATTGCCCACGCTGAGGACATTGTATCCAAGAGATCCGGCCAGGAGACGTGGGCTGTGTCCTCGCCGGGTGCTGGTGGTGGTCTGGGCCACTCCCATGCCAACTCCGTGTGTCTTCGAGGCCAGATCCTTCAACTTGGAGACACTCATGTCCCTGAGCCCTGGTACCCTTCAGTGCCATGTGCTGGAGTGGAGGCACGCAAGGTGGAAACCAGTGTCTATGGGATGCTCTGCCCAGAAGAAGGGCTCCCAGAGGCTAAGGGGAGGCCTGAGTTTGCACAGCAGGTAAAAGGGAGATACAGGTAAGGCTGGCCTATGCACCCCCCTCATTCCCTGTGGGCCTTAATCAATGGCTTCCCTTCTGGGCCTCAGCTTCTTCTCTGTACAGGGAGGAAGCTGGCTGCTGGCTCTGGAGGGTTCTAGAAAGGAACTGCCTCAACCTTCAAAGGCTCTACCACTCAGGCCAGATGCCACGCTGTTGGCATGAATGACCCTCCCCAGAGGGTGAGGATGCCCCTGAGAGGTGACAGGTGCCCTGGCAATGGGTGTTAATTCCCACATGTCCCTTCAGCCCATCAAGTGCCAATTGAGCACCTTCCATGTGCCCCAGCCCAGCCCAGCACCCTAAGACTGGGCCTTGGCGCACAGAGGGGTCTTGGACATCGCCCTTGAACTGGATAGAATGGAAGGGAAACGCTCTCAGCTCTCCCAGCCCTGGCGTTGCCATGGAGATCGCTCTTGCTGCTTCCCCTCCTCCTCCCTCCAGCCTCCAGGGAAGGAGGGGGTCCTCCCTGAATAAGATGAGGGGCTCTTCCGGCCCTCTTCCCCACCCCAGGTGCATGAGCTCGGACACATCCCAGCATGGCGGGATGGGACTCTGAAAAGCATAGCCTCTTGGCACCCTTGGGTCAGGCCACCTCACCAAAGGGACCTCAGACGATTCAGATGTTGAGGCACCCTGTAGGACCCACGCTGCCCTCCACCCCCAGCCAGGGTGATAATAAGGTGGCCCAGGAAAGGCAGCCTCGCTTGCAGCCCAGGATCACGCGTGGCTGGTAGGTTGCCACCCTGAAATAGCACTCTTCCACGGGGGCTCGGGGGCCGCCTGGCCAGGGCGTGGAGCTCTGTCTGGGCAAGAACCAGCCTGCCTCCATGCCAAGGAGGGAAACCCTGGTATTTCGACCTTTTGCATGATCAGGGCTGGCCTGGCACCCTCGGGATCACTTCAACTGAGCTCCAGTGTGCTGGTGTGCGTCTGCACGTGTGCATTCACGGGTCACGCCTGCCACCTGCACATATATGTCCTATGTGCAGACAGCAGTGTGGCTGTGACCCTGTTGCTTGGAAACACTGTTCATTTGCAAGGCAGGCTGAGTCTCCTCTGACGTGTCTCTGGAGCCCAAGGCGGTGCTGTCACTGCGGGCATCTTCCGTGCTCGGAATAGGGTCCAGGACCTCTCACACGCTAGGCGAGTGCTCTGTCACTGAGCTGCATCTCTAGCCCTCAGCTTCCGTACCTGGGAATAGGGATCCCACAGTGAGCAAGGGGGGACCCCTGGCCACATCCCAGAAACCCAGGCCACATACTTCCTATCACAGGAGTCCTCAGCTAATTACCAAGGTCCCAGCAGTGTTCTCAGGAGTCTTTTGCACACACGTGTGAGTGTGAGGGGAATGGAGGGCTGAACGCTGGCCTCCACTCTTCCCCACGCACTGCTCACCTCCTTCCAGTCCAGGTTTCTTTATTCCACTCCCAGACCTGATAAGACCAGGAGTCAGGTAAGTCCCACACCGTGACCTCTGCCTCAGGATCCTGAGAGCAGCAAGGATCTGTGCCTGTAGCCACCAAGCTGGTCGTCCCTGTGCCCTCCTGGGAGGCGATGCCTCTGCTCTTGCTGGTGTGCATGCCAGTGACTTCCCATTTGGGAAGAAGGGTGAGCTGAGCTGCCCTGCCCTACACCAGGGTGGATGTTGAGGTACGAAGGCAAAACCTGTTTCCAGAGTCATTTTGTCACCTGTCAGGACACAGCAGCAGAAGGGGACTCCAGCTCTTATCATTATTTTTTTTTTTTTCTGGGCATGTGCACAGCCAAAGTTTAGTCACGTGCTCTGAGCCGAGCCACAGGCTTGGTCGAGTGTCCACGTTCCCAGCTGCAGAGTGAGGAGTGGCCGCCGTTCTGGAGGCCTTAGTTGCCAGGGGCAGCCTGGGTGCTGCTGCCTCACTCCAAATGTCAGCACGGATATTAAAGCTCCGTGGAACTGCGTGTCGTTCCGTGACTTATTAGATCACAGACAGTTTAATCAGGAAAGGGCTGGCAGGGGGATGGCACATGCGCTGTCCGCCCCACTCCCCCCACAATTCAGGTATCACGTCTTCACCAAGGCCTTTGAGGAAAGGCAATCTTAGTGGATGAAGGACCTGCATGTTTGGTTAGGTAAAGAGAGTGGTGATGGTCATATGCCCTGTACAGTCTAGTGTCAGCTGGTCACCAAATCCTGCTGACAGCCTTGATCGTAGGGGTCCTCACCATCCCCAGAGAGAGCTGGGGGGGGGTCACCTGTCAGACAGAGGGTGTGGCCTAAGGGGCCAGTGTCTCTACTCCCAGCCCCAAGGCAGAAGTCGTTAGGGGTGCTTGGATTCCTGGTCCCCAGAGTGGGCAGGGGCTCCTGCAGCCACCCTAGTATGTCATATAGCCAAGGGCACGGGGTGTAGAGACCTAAGGAGAGGACTCTGAGAGAAGCTGGGTGGCCCTGGGCAAAGACGTGCTCTGGGCCTGTGTTTCCTCAAGTAAAAGGCTTCCATTTCTGTCTACTTTCCGTCAACCCTACTCCTGTCCCCAGGCCTTGCAGAGGGATCTAAGTACAGAACCTCTCTGGCCCAAGTCCTCTCACTTTTCTCCCTTGTCTCCAGTTTGTTCTTCAAGGGAATCGCTCCAGCCCAGGGCTGGGTGGGGCTCAGAGACCTTCTCCCTTCAGGGTCGCTATCTTGTAGCGGACGGTGGCTTACTGGTGCCCAGGTGAGGGAGACGGCCACCCCAATGTGGAGAACAGAGCCAGGTGGCTGAAAGGAGGCGATCCCCACTCAGCCTAAACATGGCCTGGTGAATTTTAAGGCCAGCTCGTTCGGGGCTTGATCGTGACCACTCTGGGCATCAGGACAGACGGCCTTTCTACACCATCCTCATACGCCAGCAGGCAGCTTCTTGTTTGGAGGACGGTGGCCATTGGTGGACATTTGGGGAATTCTCAGAAGCCGAGGTCTGAGCGAAGGCTTCCCATCTGCACACTGAAGCCAAGAAGGGATGGTGGAGGCTGGCCTAGAGCTAGGGTCCATCTCTTCCTTCAGGACAGCCCCAAGGATTGGTCCTGTCGGGCGAGTCCAGGTGTCAGGCTCCGGGGGTCTGGGGCTGGGAACCCAGTTGAGTTCAAGTACAGGAACGTGGGTTCCTGGCTGGGGCGTGCTGTGAGCACCATAGCTTCAGACCCCCGGCTAGCTCCCCGCCTCTGCAGCCACTGGACCCTCACCCACAGGCTGAGGCCTCAGGCGAGTCACCTCTTGCATGTCACGGGGTGTTAGAGGTCTGTACCCCCTATTCCTAGGTAAATCCCCTGTACCCAATGGCAGAAGCGGGCTGGAACACAGGCCTAGGACCCTCTGGGGCACCCTGGGCTTGCTACTATCTGTGGTAACCGCTGAGATCTCAGAGCTCTGGGCTCCCATGCCATGAACCCTCCTTCTTAGCACCCTGGGGAATGTGGCTTGAACATTGCTTCTCCACTTCAGGCAGCGCACAGGCCCCAGTGGACGCCCAGGCCCTCAGGACACAGTTGCTGCTCTCAGATGTGCCCAGGCCGAGAGGCCATCTGCTCCTGCTGCCTCGAGGGACTCTACTCCTCATGGCCCTCTCCTGCAGAGCCGTGGCCCAGGTGGAAGCGCATTTGTTGGAATGGTTAGCTCCTGCCCCTTCCTCTTTCCTCCCTAGATCCTCGCCACTTCCTGCTGGCCTCCCCCCGACTCGTCCATCCTTACCCATGTGAGGTCTCCTCTTGGGCCTCCCCCTTTTTCTGGCCTCTCAGTGACGTCAGGCCAGGCTCCCTCGCCAGCCCAGGAAGAGGTGCAGAGCCAGTTCTGCCAGCCGGCTCTTCCTGCCAGCTAGGGCTCCATGCCGCCACAGGTCCTGATGCCTCTTTGTCCCCAGGCTTGTCTACAAATGTCACCCACAACATATCTAGGGTGCTCCTTGCCTGGCTGCCCTGCACCCTTTTCAGGCTTGCTCTGACAAGACCCACCATTGTGTTCCTGACACAGAGCTGGCTCAGGATCCTGGTTCTGGCCTTGGCTGTCTGCACCACTGAAAAGCCACTTAAAGGGCTGTAAACAATGTCCCTCATAAGACAGAGGAAAACAGAAATCCCAGCCACGGTCACAGCTAGTGTTCCTCACTCTACTAGGACAATCAGGCCACCTGTGCCATGCCCCCAGCATCCCGTGGCTTCTCTCAGCCTAGTCTCTCCGTGCGAGAGCTGGGATGCTGCTACTGGAAGACAAAGCGAGGCACACAGATGCCCGACCCTGGCTGGGCCCGTGCACACTGGCTGCGGCTTGTTGTTACTAGCTGCACTTGACAGCTCTGTCTGAGATCTGAAAAGGAGCAGGGGGTTCACCCAGTGCCACAGGGTGTGTCAGGACCCCAGGAAGAGCCCAGAGCCAGAGGGGCTTTTGCAAGCCCAAGGCTCAAACTTGTGCCCTTGGACACTAGGAGGCTTCACAGAGGGGTGAGGAGGGGGATTGTGTGTGTGGGGGTGGGCTGACCACCAAGATTGCAACCTGTCCTTGAAGTTGGCCCTGTCTCTCTCAGTCACCTCGCCTGGTGCTCCCCCCTTCTGTAAATGCCGTACTTTCCCCAGCCCCATTCACCTGGAGGATGGGTCAGTGCAGGGCCTCTTTGTGGCCTGGAGATGAGAACATCCGGGGTCTGTTCTGGCTCTGCCAGCAGGGGCTGAAACTATGCCTTGGAGACCAGAGACGCTGGTCCAAGGAAGGTTGTGACTCACAGCTAAGGACCCTGGTCGCACCTCACAACTCAAAACCGGATGGCCTGCGAGATGGCAGGGGCCAGACTTGCCCCCACTCGGGACATTCCTTTGTCCTACTTGCTGTGGCCTTTTCCTGGCCTTTCCTGGTGCTTGTTGGGACTCAGAGGCCCCACGGCTGAGCTCTGTCTGTCCATCCAATGCAAGATGGCATGTGCACACACATATTCTGTTGCTCCTCTGAAGGCATTTGGATTGGCTCCGCATTAAGTTCTAGCAGGAGGTCACACACTGAGAGACTTTATGGCTTGAAGGTCACTCAGCTTGTTCACAATGCCCTTTGGGTTCACAAGGCATGGGGTACACCCGGTTTTACAGTGATCGTCTGAATTCCTAATCAGCCTTGGGAGGTTGGGGTGAGCTGCACCCTGGGCAGCGGAATGGTTTGAGTGGCGCCCAGCTGAAGACCAGGAAGGTGAACTGACTGCCCCAAAGACTCCCAGGATGACTGGCAAGTTGGTCTGCTCTGACCTTCTCCATCCAGAAGGGCGCTGCCTCCTCTTCTCCCCTGGGAGTGCACCCCGTCCCCTGGCTTCAATGCCTGTCCTGGCCCCTGTGCAGTACCGTGTCTGACTCACAGGGGGCGCTGAGGCCCCGCGGCTGGCTTGGAGCCTGCCCAAACCCTGAAAAATGTGACTTGTGATATGCAAACGCACCAGGGCTGTGTGTTTTTCCAATCAATAGAAGATGCTCAGTCCCTGAGATGTCGCTACCAGAGTCTTCACACATCTGCATCGGAAAGATTCCAAATGAAAAGTCTTTTCCTGTTGAGAAAAAAAAAAAAAAAAAAACGTGAAAGGAGAAAGGGAGAATTTGCCTGACAGATTAGAAAATTTTCCACTTCCCAGCATTTGAACAAAGTATTTGTGATTCTTGTGACAGCTACCCGGGCTGCAAAAGGGGAGCGAGTGGGGTAGGTGTGGGCTCGCCCCGCGCTGGGAACAGGATCCCTCTGAGGACCTGCAGGTGTCTGGGGGAGGGTAAGGCAGCAGTGCCTGCCAAGGCCCCAGGGGCCCTGCCTGGGTCAGCCCTGCCTCCCTGCACACTTGACCTTGGGAAGACACTGAGCACCAAGAACTCAGCTCTCTGGCTGTGAAGTGGCTTGCTGAGGTTTCATTCCAAGAATGCCAGAAAGGTCAAAGCATTTTAGCTTCCACAAGGATCACCTACAGATAAACTGCATTAATATCTCGACATTAATTTGGAGTTTTCAGAATGCTTTTGAAGTCAATGACAGTCTGTATTTCTACTCAGCCATGGGAGGTGGCAGGTGAGCTATACTCCAGGGACAGCGGAACAGAAGGTGACAGGTGAAGGGTTTTAGTGGTCAGTGTCCCTGGTAGCAGAAAGAGACCTGGGCTGTGTCCTTGGTGCCCAGCTGCCTTGCCCTTGGTCTACAAAGGCTTGTATTAGGTTCTGGGGGCCAGGCACTGGACTACAGGTGGCCGAGAGCTGGCCTTTGCCTCAGACCTCTGGACTAATTGAGGAAAATGGTTGGGGACAAAACCCATGCTGGGTCCCAATCAGTGTCAGGCTTGCTGGAAAGCAAAGTAGTCAGGCTTGCAGGGTTGTTGAACTGTGTCTGTAGACGTGGCTGTCCGGACCTGGGACCTGGGGCGGGCTTCTCCCGGCCTGGATTGGTCGACACACCAGCTCTAGAAGTTGTTCAGTCTTCCCATGCTTCATCCCCCATCCCACCTCTTCCAGGGTCTTTCACGCGGGCAGACCCCTCAGCTCCTCTAGCTTCCCTAGAACCTTCTCTCCGGCACAGCCCTCACCGAAGCCTGCCACTGTTTTCCAGGCATTTCTCGTGGGAGCCCACCTCTGGACCCTCCAGCTGCCATGTCCCTCTCTCGGGACAGCACAGTCCCTCTCGACTCACTTCCTGCCTACTCTGGCTCTCTAATTCCTTGGCTGGCCATGGGCAGACAGCTCATCCTTTGAAAGCATGAATGAGATCAGGCAGGCCCTCCTGCCAGTGCCCCGCCTGCAGCCTGCCTCCACACCTGGATGGATTCCGATCGGTCCACCTGCGCCGCCCCTCGAGGTCGTTTCCTCTGCAGGTCTCGTCAACACACCCCGGCTGTTGGAATAAGCTGGCATCTGGGTGGGGTCTCCAGCCAGGACTTGCTAGAGATTGGAGAGGGGAGGAGGAAGGAGTTCCTATGCCCTTGGGCAGAAGGAAGATGGAGCTGGGCCCCTCAGGGTGCTGCATCAGGCCCAGGGAAAGGGGCATTCTGAAGGCCCTGAGGAGACTGGCAGAGGTCAGTCCCCAGGGGTTGCTTCCCAGACCCACAGTGCTGGACTAGTCCTTCGTCTCTGTTCTCCTAAGCCGGGTGCCCAGTGGGATGCGTCTGGTTGGAGTGTATATGAGCAAACAGGGCTTTGCTGCAAGAGGCTGGGCACAGGGATGGTGGACAGCACCCGTGACAGTCTCCCTTGGGAGCCCAGGAGGAGAGTGGGCTGGAGGCAGGGACGCCAGGGAAGAAGCTGAGGTGGTGGCACAGGGGTTAGAGAGGAGGGCATGAATTCCTAGGTGCTGTGCAGCCCTGGAGAATCAGAGTGTGTGCCTGGGCACCCAGCCTCTCCTTACCTCTAGGGATGGTGTGTCATGAGGTGTCAATACCCCATGGCCCTTAGGAAACCTGGTAGGCGTCCACTCCCAGAAAGCCTTGCAGAAGCAAGATGGCACAAGCGCAGGGCAGAGCCCACGACGGCCTATGCCACCTTAAGCCTGCCGCTGTCCCAGTGTCACCCCCACAGCCTCTGCTCAGCAGGCCACGTTCGGGTCGTGCCTCTGGCTCTTGCAGCAAGTTCTGCTTTGTGCACAGTTCTGCAGTGTGTCTTTCAGGGTGCTGGGGTGATCCTCAGGGCTTCCCTCTTCAGCCCCCTAAGTCCCCTCAGCAGCCAAGACTACCCCGGCCCCCAGCTCTGCCCATCACCCCTGCAGTGGATCTCCTCTCCAGAGCAACTGGGCGATGCCCAGCTTGAGACAGACCCTTCAGCCAATGGCCCAGATGATCCTTCAAGGTAAACTCCCTGTATGGAAGGCCTAGGGGCTGAGCCACTCTGGGAGTTCGGAGAACTCGCTGTCTATAGTGCTGCCAGCAGCAGGCCTTGGGGAGCCTCTGTGTCCGCAGGCTTACTGTCAGAATGACAGCAGGTATGCAGAAACCGTGTGGCCTTGCTACCTGCCGTCAGCCACCTCGCTCCTCCTCAGCCCTCTGCCCCCTCCTTCACTTACTTGGAGGCAAAGGCAAGCACAGGCCCCCTTAGCCTGTCCCAGCCCCCTGGCACAAGGGGGACCCCCAAGCTTGACCTTAAAGCAGACCCTGGCCTCTTCCGGCCTCTGCGGCGTCACAAGTGGGACTCATCTCCCATTGTCCCCTTTTCTTCCTCCTTCCTCCTCTGTGCTTTCCTCCTCCTCCTCCTTCCTCTCCTCCTCCTCCCCAGGCTCTGTGGTTCCTCTGTCTCCCGGGAATGACTCACACATTTGCCTCCCACCTGCAGCGCCAACTTCCCAAACCGTCATCTTCAGGGGTCGAGCTGGGACTGGATTTGGGCCTTCAGAGGCCTCGGGCCCTGGCGGTGGGTGGTGCTCAGCTGGGCAGGGCAATCCTAGCGGCCCTCCAGGATCCCAGCAGGGCTAGTCCCTTCCTGGCCCCATGGAGACAGCCAACTGCTCCTGGACCTTACTCTGTTTGACCTTGGGCTGGTTCTGCTTTCCTCTTTCCTCTTTCTCCCCTTAAATAAGATGCCCCAGGCCAAGCTAGTGACCCCTAGACTCCTTAACTGTCTTCACATCAATGGCATGGGCGGGCAGTGGGGCACAGTGGAGATAGCCATGCATGTTCCTCCTTGGCTTGGTCACGTGTGTTTAATGGCCATAGAATGCGTGCCCCCTGCCCCCGCCAGTCCTGAGCATTCAGGAGAAATGAAACCCATTTTGGCCATATGACCTGGGATGCATCCAATCATGGACTCCTTTTCCCACAGCCATGAGGATTGGTGGAGTGAGGGGCATGTGACCCAGGGACAGCCAGTCGATGGCAAGGTGCTTTGCTGGGCCTGAGGGACAAGGATGCTGGCTTTATTCTCCGGAATTGGGTTGCAGGACCCTCCCCTTCATAAGACTCGGGCAAAGCAAGAGCTCAATCCCTTATCTTCCCAACCAGGAAACCGAGGGAGCAAAGATCCTGTGTCCAGCAGTGTTTGTGGCCGGGCCACACCTTCATTGCGTTGTCTCGTTGTCCTTTTCATCCGCAGCGTTTCTGCGCCGCCTCCCGAGTCTAGAACGGGAACGGTGACGCTCTGCTCTGCAGGACCCCAGCCACAGCCTAGACCCGCAGCCTGCGAGGAGTCCCTGTGCCAGCCGTGAAACTGCAAATCCCAAAGCTCCGGAGCTGGGTGGCTTCCCGGCCCCCGCGGCAGCCTGCGGGCTCTGGGCCTCTGGCGTGCGGAATGGCTTCCTTATGAGCAGCTGGCATCTGGGAGCTGCCACAGGTCTGACCCAGATCAGGGGTCTGTGGTCAGGCCCGAGGACTTCCCAGGTGATGTGGTCGGGGGGCGGGGGTGTCTGGGTAGCTGTGCGCTCAAGCCTGATGCATGTGTTCAGTGTGGGGGGGGAGCTCCATGGGGCCGGGTCCCTTCTCACCCTGTAGCTTATAGCTGCCCATGTATAGTAGTCACTCGATAAACAGTTATGGGTGAAAACTAAGGGGTTTGGCCTTGGCATGGTGACCCTGGCATGATCCCAGCATTGCTGACCCTCTCTGTTTATCACTATATTAGGGCCTGGAGGGTCCTTGGAAGAGGCTGCTCCTGGCCAACCCAGCTTCCAAAGCTTCCCAAGGCTGAGTCTTGAGGCTTATGGATCCCTCTCTGATGGAACAAGAGCTTATTTGTCCTTCTAGTGCCTCCCCCACCATGTGTCAGAAGCACTAGGTGTCATTTTCTTATAGGAAACCCCCACCCAAGACGCAGAGCCTGCAATGTACGGAATGATGGAAGACCACAGAGAAGGGCCTGGCGCCCAGACTGCTCCTCCGCTCCCTGCTTCTGCTCCCAGTGTAGGGACAGCTGGACAGGCAGCTTGGTTGATACTGGAGATGCAAAAGGACTAAGGACATGGCCAGAGACAGGCTGTGGGAGAGAAAGGCCAATGCTGGCCAGATGAACAAGGCGTGGGGAAGTTGAAGAGAGCAAGCAGAACCCTTGCTGAGATGGGCGTGGGCAGCGCAGGAAGCACATGACCTTGGGGAGTGGGGGGAGCCATGATGACTGATGGGAGATTTGGAGCAGTTTTTGAGGTGGGGACAGCCCTGAATGTTGGGGCCAGTCAGGTGCATGGCTCATACCTGGAGACCACACCTTCACTGGCACGCCAGTCCTGGCTTTCGGGCATCTCGTATGTCCAGATGCCTGGGTATGAGACCACCATTAACGCAGCTGCTCTATCTTGTCTCAGTGGACAGACACAGCCTTCTGTCATCCCCATCGGTGAGGAGGTGGCAGGGACATAAGGACAGTCGAGGCACAGCACCGCATGT
Organism: Dipus sagitta; assembly: GCA_036346955.1. Taxonomy (NCBI): domain Eukaryota; kingdom Metazoa; phylum Chordata; class Mammalia; order Rodentia; family Dipodidae; genus Dipus; species Dipus sagitta. The sequence goes on from CM070771.1 coordinate 209,086,102, forward strand.
AGCTGGAGCTGGTGTCGGCCTCCTGGAGCCCAGCGTTCCACTGACCGAACTCAGACGGCTCTGAGGGGAAGACAAGAGGACAGGCGTCGTGGAGCTAGATCTCTCCCACATGGAGACTGCTGTCTGTCCTTGGCCAAGTCAGGACACTAGGACTGGCCTCATTTTCTCACATCTGACCATTCACCAAGCCAGACTCGTGTCTTCCCACAGTGCTGGAGTTGTTCACCCGGCCAGGGGACTCAGAACTGCAGCCAGACCCTCTTCAGGAGCCAGAGGCAGAGAGGCCATGTCGCTCTGGGCACCATACCGTCAGGCCAGCATCCGGGAAGGAGGAGGGCTTGTCTCCCCCACCCCAGATGCATCGTGGTCCTTGCTCAGTTCTAACTTCATTTAAAAGCCCATGGCAGATCTGCTGAGGGACTCGTGGGAAGCAAAGGGTGGCACCAGGGAAGCAGTCTCCTTGGGGAAGCAGGGAGGCAATTTACATATTTATGAGATGTTTTTCATTTTGTCCAGGCCCCTGTATACTAAGGGATGTCACGTCTCATTTTAAACAGGGATCTGGGCCCCTGGAGTGACAGTTGAAGCTGCAGTTTGGGTTCAGGGGTCTCTGGAGGGGACACCAGCACAGGACTGGATTCCTGCCCCACATCTGTGACCACTGGCTGTCCGTTTTCACATTCGTTAAGTGAGAATAGACCGCACGTATGGTGGATGGTGGGTTGTCCTTGTGCGAGGCTCCTCCCAGTAGACAGGGCCCATAGCTTGCTTCCGAACAGCACAGCTTGCTAGAGTTGGAGGGCTGGTGGCTCTGGGCTGGCTTAGATGGAAAATGACATCGAGAAGCTCACAGCCACTTGATTTGTGGATCATGGGCTGGGCAGGCGCCACAGTCACCAGGGAGTGACATTTACGAAGGGCAGCCAACAGCACTAGGGAGGAGCCTGGACTGGGTCCAGGAATGTGAGAGTGTTCAGATCCTGCCCAAAGCACTCAAGTAAAGTTTCCTGAACCCTAACCCTATTCTAATCTTAACTCTAATCCTAAACATCACTCAAATCCTAACCCTAATCTCACCCTAACCTTAACCCCACTCCTATTCCTGTAGCACCAGGGAGGGAGTCGGCTCAGTCCAGGAATGTAGGAGCATCTGTCAAAAGCCCCCAAGGGAAGTTGACCTACCCCGAACCCTAGCCTAAGCCTAGTGTGACTCCCACCCTAACAGTAACCCCACCCTCAGAACCACACTCACCTTAACCCTGCCTTACCTCTAGCCTAGCCTAGCCAATGGAACCTCGCTGGCGGCCCCTCAGGTTTGCAGCGTGCGTGGGCACCTCAACTGTGGATGTAATGCTGCCATTGAGCCGCTTGGTTTGGGGCTGAGCTGTTACGCAGCAGCACTGGGTGTCTAACACGGCATCCATCAGGAAGGTTTCTGGGGACCTGCACCCGATGCCGCGAGAGGACACTGAGCAGAGCTCACACTGGAGTGGCCGTAGGAGAGCTGCTTTGCCTGCCAGAGGTTCTGGGAGGGCGGGCTGGACTACGGCCACACCTCCAGAGCCGCCAGGTTCGTACACCGTGGGGGCTTTCTCAGGAGACCTGGGTTGCCAGGCATCAGAGCCGGCTGCGGGAGTCCACGGGGTGCCTTGGCCCAGCCTTGGGGCATGTGGTACTCACAGGCCCTCCTCCTGATAGGTGAACTTCCTTACCGAGTCCTGTCCCCATATCCAGTTACCCAGCCTTTGTCCCAAGCCTGGTCCTTGGTGCCTGGTGACATCCTCCGCGTCATGCCTGGTTCCTGCTCTCACTGGGTGTCACCCCCAAAGATCTTTTCCTTCCCATGGGGAAGGGGCACTGGAGGCAGGTGCCCACTGAATGGCTCCTGATATTGCTTCTTGGGTTTGGAGGTCTGGCCAGGGTCAACTGCCACATCCTGGCATCTAGTACAGCCTGGGACTTAGCAGCTGCTGGGGGGGGGGGGGTAAGCGAGCAGCTGGTCTGGAGGTTCAGTCTGAGCCTAGTTGGTTTGCTGTGGACCTGAGCACAGAGCTTATCAGAAATGGCCCCTCCTCTCCTGTCGGAGTCGTGATGACCTCTCCCAATGGAGGCCATTTGGGGTTTACATATCACATGTCCCGGGACAAAGGAGCAGTATGTATATGTGTGGAGGTGGGCTCGTGTGCTCTGGTGGCCCTGGCCACTGATACGAGGATGGCTGGGTTCTGTGTTACCTTGACATGGTAGAAGGGAAGGCCATTGTCACTGACGTTTCAAGGGAAGTGGGCAGTGCCTGCAGGCGTCCATCACACCTGCTCTTCTATCACCTGCCCTTGAAGGACAAGCTACTAGACAAGAGGGGACAACCTGATGTAAATACCGAGCTAACTGGCAAAGGCTAATCTCTGCACAGGCCAAGCCTGGGGAAGTGGAAGGCTGTGCACTTTGGGCAGGAAACGCGCAGCTTCTCCAAGGATTTTGTCCTGATAAACGCAAACAGCTCATGATCTGGTCTGGTCTGACGTGAACTCGTGATCTGTCTCACGCTCAGACGCCCCGTGGCTTTCACTGCCAGACCCTGAAAGAAAGCTGTGAGTACCGTCAGTTCTGGGGGCACCTGAGTGCACCCCCGACTCCCCCTCGACTCTCCTTTAAATCATATTTTGCATGTTGTGTGTTCATTTTACATGCTACCAAGCACTGCTGGGTGGTGGGAACAACCTGACAAGAAGACCAGGCCCCCCCTCCAGCCTTCAGGGTCTCCTACTGCCAGCCCGATGTGCCTATTTAGTGACAGTTTCCAGTGGGGACAGGCTGCATCGGAGGTGTCCAGCCAGCAGTACGTGGCTGAGAAAGCTACTGAGCGTTGAACGGGGCCTGAGGGATGCGGGTCCGAGGCTCAGTGACTCCTCACCCTGTGGCCAGGGGCTCCCGTGTGGATGCGCAGGACTAGAACAGGAAATGAGAGTAAACGGGCCTACTCGATCTTTATGTCTGGACTCAGGTCTTTCCAAGAACACTAAAAATAACCTTAAAAAAAAAAAAAGCAGTGCCAAGAAAAGATGCAAGTGTCTGGGCTGCAAGCAGAGGAGCCACAGAGGCCCGAGCCATCAGAGACTGCGCCATCTGTCCACAGGCACCGCTGCAGGGCATGAACAGTCCCGACTCAGCCCTATTTTTAACCGTGTTTATCTTCAGATCCAAGAAGCCAAGACTTAGACCAACATGAGCTCGCTCTGCCATGTCCCGATGGTAGTGGGACCCAACCCTGTTTTGTCTGTTCCTTCCTGCAGCCCAAACTGAGACGCCTCTAGAGCCCAAACAGGGGTGCTCCCTCCAGGTCGCCACAGACACCAGCACCACCGCCACCGTCCTTCTTACCAATGCCACAGGCCACTATGTATCCTGTATCTGTATCTGTACCCTGAGTCCACTCAGTTCAGCACCATGGCTCCTCAGGCAGCTCAGAGCCTGGCATCGGGCCACCCAGAGGAGCTGAGGCGGGCTCAGGAGTCAGGACATATGGCTTACGCCCCTGGTTTCATAGGTCATCAACCCCTTTGGGCCTGCTTGGGTTGCTTTGGCTCACATCATCCCCTTCTGAGTGGACAGGACCCCGGGAGGAGGAAGTGAGGTTAACAATGGAGATACCTGTGCCATCATGATGTGTTCTAACAGCCAGAGGGCTGTGAATTTCCCTGCGGGCCTCTCCGGCTGCATTCCCATCCCAGTGGCCCCAGGAGGCCGGCACAGCCTTAAGAGAAATCATAGAAGAAGCCTTGCCTGATTCTTGCCCACCTCCGCAGGGTAGCCAACACATGCCAGTGCTGCTCGGGCTGGCCCTTCAGTGATCTGAGCCCCTGCCCGGTTAGCTCTGCCCTGGCTCCCAGCCCCCCCCCCGACTCCCGATGAATCCTTTCTTTTAAAAACCCTGATTTATTTAAGAGAGACAGAGAGAGGGGGAGAGTACGGGCATGCACAGCTCTCTTGCCACTGCTAATGAACTCCAGACACATGGGCCACTTTGTGCATCTGGCTTTACATGGGTACTGGGGAATTGAACCTGGGACAGCAGGCTTTGCAATCAAGCTCCCTTAACTGCTGAGTCACCTTGCCAGTCCCACTCGTAAGAAGCTCATTTACGGCCAGCATGGCCTGGAGGACACAGGTGTCCTCGGTGGGTCCATGTCTGGCCAGCTTTGCGTAACCAGTGCTCGGACACATGAACCTTGGGAAATGGGTAGAACAGCAACTGGATTCTGCAAACATGTCGACAGAGTCGAGAGACTGTGAGCCCCACGGGGACCGTTGGTACTGGCAGAGTTGAGAGCAGCGGCAGGCTGAGGGCGTGGTCCTGTCGTCCCTCCCCATGACGGCACTGTCTTCTGTGGAAGGGTGAGAGGGTAAAACAAGTGCCCACCTCCACAGAGCCATCCACGGAGTTCAGCCCCCCCCGCCTCAGCAGTTGGGTATGGAAGCAATTCATATTATTATTAGGTGTTTCATACACATACACTTAACTAATGCTCAGAATGGTCCCATGGGGACTAATCCCCACTTCACTGTGGGAGAGCAGAGCTTAGAGAATGGCCACTCTGCTAGGACAGAGAGTTTTTGGCATGTTGGAAGGTCATAGTTAATCTGAGACGGAACAAATAAAAGAGAGGGCCTGACCATGGACTCCAGGCCCAGTGCTGGGTGGACCCTGCATGCTGGCAGCATCAGGCTGATGGCCCAGAGCCTGGCTTTGGAGTTCCAGAGCCAGGGCGGCTCTAGATCTGCCCTCCCCAGAAGATGGGCAAGAAACTCCCTATCTCCCTCTCGCACCTACCTGGGGAGATGCCACTGTTACGCAGAGGTATGAGCCACTGGAGGATGGACACTCAGGTAGAGTTAGGGTTGGGGTCAGGATGAGGGTGAAGGCCATGTCTGTGGGGGAGTGTGTCAGCCAGATTTCCATTACTGTCACAAAATGCCCAAGACAGCCAGCTTATAAAGAAAGGAAGAAGGTGTGTTAGTTCCTTTGCTATGACCAAATATCTGGGGAAGTAACTTGAGGAAGGATGAGTTTCGCTTACAGTTCTAGGGTCCAGTCCATCATGGTGTCCCATAATCCCCTTTGAGGAAACACCTCTTAAAGGCTCAACCACCTCTTATCAGTGCCACCTTAGGGAACCAAGACTTAACACATGTGTCTTTGGGAGACCCTTTGCCCAAATGGTAGCAGGAGGCAGGCCACTATCAGATAGCTTCTGTAAGAGCTCAGCAGCAGCTGAAGGATGGAAGGAGAACCGGGGTTCCTCACTCAACACCCACCACGGACTGGGGTCCGAGCCATGGTCAGCACCTGGTCCATAGGCAGGCCCGACTTGGGCTCCTGGGTTGAGCAAACACCCCTCACCCAGCTCCTGCTTCCCTAAGCTCTGGGGGAGAGTCTGTTGCCATAGAGGGGGGTCAGGCACACCCACACAGTAGGGTGCCTGAGCCCTTAAACCATCTTTTCCTCAGCCTGTGGATCTTGGTGGGGGGGGGCAGGGGACGCAGGGACATTGCTGGTGGTGACCCTGTATAGTGCTGAAAGGAGGCTCCGGGCCATGACGACGATGTGGTCTAGTATGGCCTTGAAGGAAGGAAGCTCTACAGTGCCCAGCGCCTCAGTCTTGTGCCCCTCGTTGTCCTTGTTATCTGTCATCATGCCAGGCTGGTAGGCAACTCCCTGGGGTGATGCATCTCCCTAAGGTGGGCTGCACTGCACCCTGCACCTCATGCTACCGGGTGGCTTTGGGAGGCTGGCCTGACTGGTTTGCACTCTGTAGCTGTCGGTCGCTCCTCGGCTGTTGTGGCTGGCTCCAGGCAAAAGGCTCAGGCAGGCTCTCTCTGACGCTGGCAAGGAGAGCTGGACAGATGACCCCAGGCCCTCGGAACAATGCCGCCCGGGACTGTGCTCATGAGTAAGTCCTCTCCCGCCAGTCCCCTCAGCATAAACGCCTTGCTTTGATGCATAATCGCCGGTTTCCTGCCTGCTGGCCATTCAAAGGAGGACAGAGAAAACTTCCTTCATTTTATCTGGGGAAGGCAGTGAGCCTGTACTACGGCTCCCCCATGGTGGCAGCCTTTTCTGAGATCACAGCAACAGGCCAGCAATTAGACCCCAGCCTGGGAATCAATCGCAGTTACTAAAGAGCTTGCAAGGGCTGGCAACCGCACAGTTCAATGGCTGTGGGAGTCTCAATGGCGTGTGGCCGGCTCCACCGGGCCCAGAGGTGGCCTATACATTTCAGGAGGGTGGCAGGGGCTTGATGCAGACCAAGGGGAGAGGAGTCCTGGTAGGAGGATTCTTCAGAAGGCCTGAGAGACCCCACACTGCCAGAGTCCTTACCCTAGCATGGCTCTGGATGTCATATTAGGGTCTCCTGTGGCTTCACGTACCTCCTTTAGCTTCAAGTGGCTCCTTTGGGGGGATGGGGTGCTCCAGGGAATACTTGCTGACATGTGCCAACCGATGAGTTCAATCCCAAATACTGAACAAAGAATTGACTGAAACCAAACACTGCCTCTCTGCCATGGGTACGGGCTTGTCCTGCAGCCCAGATCTCTCATCCTCTGCTTTGACCCTGTCCTGTTCATGTCCCGCTCACGTTTTAGACCTCAATGTCATGACAGTTCCCTATGTATCTCTCCCACGAGCCAGGGCCATGAGCCAGGCCTGCAGTGGCTCTAGCTTGGCACTGCCTTTGGCATAAGGCTGCCCACTCTACTCCACAGCTCTCTGGCTGTAGCCACACTGTGGGCTGCATCAGCACCTAATGCTGTGGTGGCTCCTTGTAGGCCTGGCGGTGGCCTTGTGTCAAGGCAGGTTACTCTGCCTCTCTAGGAGACTCCACAGCCAAATTGTAACCCTTGCAGTAATGCCCGCTAAAGTCACAATGAAACCACTCCTCATTCATACCTGAGTACCATGAGCTCTACTATCACTCCTGGCTCATCTCAGCTTAGGCCGAGATCCCAACTTGTGTTCTTGATCCCTTTTTCTTGGTTCCAGCTTCCTGGAACATCCCACTCTTCATCTACTAGGCCTTGGGGTGCCACCACCCTGAGTCATCCTGTTCCTTCTTTCTCCTGCAGGTCACAATTTAAGAACCACCTTCTCAGAGACCTTGGCCAGATAGCATCCTCACCCCGGTCTCTAAGGCTCATAACCTCTTTGCTGTGATGCAGGATTTTGGATCCATGGATTAAATTCCATTAAGATGTCGGACATTATAGGGTTATGGACCCCAACTTTTGGATCCTTATCTGAGTCAGCAAAGAATTGAAACACGGACTCTGGGAAGGGTAAGTTGTGAATTAAAAGCTCTCTTAGGGCTGGAGAGATGGCTTAGCACTTAAGGGGCTTACCTGTGAAGCCTAAGGACTGAGGTTCGACTCCAGATCCCATGTAAGCCAGGTACACAAAGGTGAGGCAAGTGCAAGGTGGCACATGTCCACTAGGTGGTGCAAGTGTCAGGAGTTTGATATCAATGGCTGAGGTCCTAGCACACCAATTTTCACTCTCTCTCTCCCTCTCTCTCTCTCTGTCTAAAATAAAAAAAGCTATCTTATTCCTATTCTCCTTCATGTGCCTGAGCATCTCGTAGACCCATCACCTATTCCCGACTCACTATAGCTAAGCAGTACCCAGCCCAGTGTGAGTCTTCACTCACAAGTGTGGCTGGTCACCTGGAGGGACAAGATGCCCTGAGTTTTGCTCTGGTAGATCTTCTCTATCAACCAAACACTGTCCCGAACTGAGCACAGGGGCCACCACTTCCTCCTCGCTCCCAGGTCAGGGTGACATGGTGCCTTGGGGGTCTGCTAGGCAGAAAGGTACTGGATACTGCCTTGCATGATCCCTCCTAGGAGAACGGCTACGTGCCCAGAGGTGGTGTGCAGACACACTTTCAGGAGCAGTGGATGCAGTGTGTTAAAGAGCAGCGCATTCAGGAAGAGCCAGGAATCCAGAAACGAGGCTTTCTAGAAGGGTCTGGGACAACCCTGATAGGAAGCAGGACGATGTGCATTCATTCACACAGTGACACTTACGAAGCCTCTTCTCTTCTGAGTGGGACATGCCGGGAGTCAGGGACTCAGGCAGGAACAGGGCCTGGATGCCCTCCCAGGCTGCACAGCCTAGAGGAAGACAGAGACCCAGCAGGTAAGGAAGACGCCCAGTGGAGAAGCACGCGTGGCAGGTCAGCGAGGTTGCCAGGAGCAATCTCAGTCAGGCTTCCCAGAGGAGGGCTGCCCCAGGGAGCTGAAAAGATGGACTCAGATGGGGATGAAGGTGTGAGTTGGGGAGGCTTCCCAGCAGGACCAAAGGCATAAGGCCAAGGCAGGGAGCCAGGCTGAGTGCAGGGGGCTGGTGGAAAGAGGATGGGGGCGTGGAGAGGAGAGAGAGAAGGGCTCTGGGAGCAAGGCTGAAGCCACAGTTGGCTTGGCCAGCAGGGGGCTAGGTGCCTGGCTCCTGCAGGTAAATGGTACTGAAAGCCCAGCAGGACAATGGACTAGGGCCAGCCTCCTGGCTTGAGGCCATGCTGCCCTTTTTTATACAAGGCAGCAACAAAGAAACCCAAAACCAGGAGCAAGTCTGGCCAGAGGTAGGTCACGAAGTCCAATAAGTGAAGAAAAAAAGAACTCCTTAGCCTGGCTTTGTGGTGTGGAGGGCATGGAGGGCTGGGTGGGGATGGGTGGGGGTTCCCAGGAAATCAGAAAGAGAAGAAAAAGGAAAAGAAAACAGGCGTGGCCACTGCTCTCCATGAGCCTGCATGGCAACCGAATGAAGCCCGGAAGCAGCCAGGGCAGCGTGGCTGGGAGGGCACGGTCAGTGGCATGTGGGAGGAGAGGGGCCCAAGGACTGAGGCAGAGCCCCTGCCCTGGGGGAGGCAGGGAAGAACCCCAAAGTGGCACCAGGAGTCCAGCAAGCCAGGGGAGGACAACAAGCCAGGGCTGCGTTTGAGGGGCGATGTGGGCTTGATTGACACTCCTGAGGACCACCTTCCTACCTTATTCCTAACACTGCTTTGTCCAGAGGATGTGGGCCAACTGGGAGTTGGAAGAGTCACTGGATGCCCCTAGCATCCTCCAGTGGCTTCACCTCCACAAAAAAGTATCAGTGACAGGAGCAAGAACTCACTTCAGATAAAATTAACTGCCCAGAATAGCCTGAGAATGACCTACTAAGTCTGTGTAGGTTACTTAAGAGATGAATGAAGCTAAAATTCTTTTTTTAATTATTTTTTATTAGCAACTTCATGATTATAAACAATATCCCAGGATAATTCCCTCCCTCCCCTTACTTTGCCCTTTGAAACTCCACTCTCCATCATATCCCCTCCCCTTCTCAATCAGTCTCTCTTTCATTTTGATGCCATGATCTTTTCCTCCTATTATGATGGTCTTGTATATGTAGTGTCAGGCACTGTGAGGTCATGGATATCCAGGCCATTTTGTGTCTGGGAGGAACACGTTGTAAGGAGTTCTACCCTTCCTTTGGCTCTTACATTCTTTCTGCCACCTTTTCCTCAATGGACCCTGAGCCTTGGAAGGTGTGATAGAGATATTGCAGTGCTGAGCATTCCTCTGTCACTTCTTTCCAGCACCATGATGCCTTCTGAGTCATCCCAAGGTCACTGCCATCTGAAAAGAGAAGGTTCTCTACCAACAGTGAGAGTAACATTAATATATAGGTATGAACATTAAGAGAAGTGCTTACTGGGAAGTTTGATGAGCATACTATATACATTTAGCCAACAGCAGCAGATATTACACCCCTAGGGCTCATGACTACCCCTGTTTTAAGTTTTCAGTATCAGGGATGTATTCCCTCCCATAGAGCGGGCCTCCAGTCCAATTGGAGGGCAGTTGGTTTCCACCATGATAAACATGCCGCTATTGCACCCATTAGCTCATTTGGCCTGGCTGGCCAAATACAAGTCTTGCAGTGTCCACTGTTGAGTATCTTCACTGGTGATTTCTCTCCCCATTGAACTGCATGCAGAATGGCTTCTTCCAGCTTTCTATCAGCTGGTCTACATGGAGGAAGTTATCAGCTCAGTTCCAGTATGATTTTTCAGTGGCCTTGCAGAAGGTAAAATTCTTATTGAGGAATAATAAGAGCATTCAGGAGGCTGAGGCTGGAGGATTTCTGTGAATTTGAGACCAGTCTGGGCTATGTAGTGAATACCTGGCCAGTTATATAGCAAGACCATATGTTCAAAAAAAATGGAAGGAAGGAAGGAAGCAAGAAAGAAAATGTAAGAAGGAAGAATGAAAAATTATGGAGTGAGAAAAGCAGAAAAGAAACAAAATCAAATAAACATATATGTGAACTCAAATAAAATCCTGAATGTATAATAAGAAACAAAGTTTTTACAAATAAAATGCTATGGATGATGAAAACCTCAGAGGACAGCAGGAGAGAGTGGGGTTGGCTGGGCTCAGGACTCATCTCTAACATGCCTGAGAGATGCAACTATGAAGACGCAGAAGCAATCCAAGGCGGGGCCCCCACTGGAAGAAGACTGAAGAGGCAGTTCCAGGTGCCTATGCCTGCGTGTTTCCCAGACACGAAGAAGCATTTGGTTCCCAGAGAGGGAGGGAAACATGGAGACATGCAGTGGGACCCCTTCCATGTTCATTCAGCTAGCTCCTGATCACTACCTGTATGTGAAGAGACTAATGGGCTGGGGAGAGAGCCACCTGGGTGGATCAGGTGACAGAGGGCCTCACATTCTTGCAGAGTCAGGAACACTGACTTCCCTGCCAGTTAGACTGGAAAACCACGTGACGCACTGGGCAATGGAGAGAGTGCACATAGCATCTTACTGCAAAAGCAGGGGATGGTGAGCCATCGCTGAGGCCTGAAAACACCTAGGCTGCTTCCAAGTAATTCACTGCACCACAGACAAAGATCAGAAATAACAGGAAAATACAAAAGGATCTCGTAGTCAGGGGACATTCACAGCATTTATGGTCAATAGCAAATGAGTGTGCACAAAGAGAAGAAGACAGTGCAATCCATAGTGAGTAGGAAAAGTTGTTGACTGAAATGGATCTACAGTACAGATGCTAGGATTAGCAGACAGGACACAAATGCATATGTTCAGAAAGGAAATAGAACTAAGCTGGCTGTGTTGGTGCATGCCTGTGATTCCAGCATTTGTGAAGTGGAGGCAGGAGGATCGGACTGCATGATGAAACTGTCTCAAAAGGAAAACTAAGTAGAAATGAGCTAATAAATATAAATTTTGATCAATGTAACAAGGAGAATCATATAAGTTATAAAAATGCAACTTGGGTCAAACTTCTAAACATGAAAACTAACATGTGAGATGGAAAATACACTTGATGGGCTCAAGAGCAAAGTTAACATGCGGAAGGAATCAGAGGTCGTGAAGGTGTCATCATTGAGATCATCCAATGTGAGACCCAAAGAGAAAAAGGGCTTCAGAAAACACGAAAACAAAATCATCAAAAGACTCCCAGTGGCCTACATGTTTAAAGTCTGAAAAATGGAGGGGGTCATAAAAATATTTAAAGAAATAATGGCAAAATACACTATAATGAAAACCATAAACCCTGAACTCCAGGACACTTAGCCAACTTCAAAATCACACGCATGGAGAACCCTATACCTAGACATATTGTCAAATTGCTGAAAGCCAGCGATGAGAAGAGAATGCAGAAGCAGACAGATGTGGCACGTGGAATGTTCCCGGCAGAAGAACAGTGATGATGGCAGATGACTTCTCGGTGTCAGTTATGCACATGGGGAGATGATGGAGCCTCAGCTTACAGTCTGCAGTCTGCAAAAAAAAAAAAAGCCATTGATTAAGACTTCATTGTCCATCAAGTGTACCTGTCATGAGGATGATATAAAAACTGTCTTCAGGCCTACAAAAGCTGAAGGATTTGCCATCAGGACAAGACACTAGAGGACACATTCAAGTCCTTCTGAATAGAGCACGTAACACACAGTGGAATGTGGAGCTCCACAAGGGGCCACAAAGCACAGTAATACACAATATAGGAAGAGGCACACAAGACCCTTGTTTTTATTACTTAAATGTCTTTGAAAGGACACTGAGTGTTTGTATAAAATCACAACAGGATTGCGATGTTCACATACATAGATGCGTGGAGGTAGAACCACCCTGGCAGCAGACTATGACAACAGCAGCACAGGCTTCCGGCCAGTGAATGGAAGATAGCTGGGGCAACTTTTACCCAGCACTTTAGTGATGGAGCACAGCTGAAGGTACGCTGTGTATTCTGTACACCTAGAGCGGTCCCGAAAGTCATAAAGGGCATAAAATACACTGTGATGTTGAGTGAGGGAAGAGGAACAAGAAGGTTGGGTGCAGGGGCCTTTGGGAGATAAACTGTTCTGTGTGATACGAGGGACATGAGATAGCACACACTCGTCATGATCCCTATAGCTGGACAACCGTGGACAGTGTGAATCCTAAGGCTCTCTGTGGTCTTCAGTTAGCAGGAGTCTTTTATACCCAATTCATTTCTGCCATACAGCCATTTTAGCAAATGCCATATACAAAGGCACAATGTCTCTAGGTGGGCTAATCGGAGGCAGACCTACCTTCTCTGTGTGTTCTATTTTTCTCTCAACTTGGTCTATTAATTTTGAAAGAAAACTGGAGTGACTATATTCCTATCTTGTCAGTTAAATTGCCGGAGATAATTTCATAATGATAAAGGAATTGGGTCATCAAGAGAATTAAATCCCTTGCTCCTGCGTCGACTTGCAGCTTTGAAGTTGTAAAGAGCCCTGGAGAGGCAAGGGGCGATGGGCAGTGTACCACGACTGCTCCAGACCCCAGCCACTCTGTCCAGAGCCAGCCCATCTGGTGCCCAGAAGACACCCAGGTGCCTAGAGTTGAATGATGCCATCAACCAACTTGATCTAAGAAGCATTTACAGAGCAGCCAGCAGAATACACATTATTTTTAAGTACATAAGAAACATTTTAGAGCTGGATTGTGTTTGGGAATGTAAAACTACTCAGTTTAACATAATTCAATTCACGTAAAACATGTACTGTGACCACAATGGGCATAAACCGGGAACAAACCACAGAGAGACTTCTGAGCTACCTCAGGCGTTTGACAATCAGACACTTAGGAAGATATCAGGGATCAATCCAGAATGTTGACTGGAAGGCAGATAGCATTCTGAACCAATTACAATGAAACGATAATGTCTGAATTTGGGATACTAGGCTGGGCGACAGTTCCCACTAAAGTAAAAGCCCCGAGTGGTGGCGCATGCATGCTTATTAACACAGTGCTCTGTAGGTGGAGCGAGATGGACCCCTGGGCTCACCGGAGCCAGTCTAGCCCTCTTAGAGAGCTCCAAGCTGGTGTGAGGGACTTTGTCTCCAGAAAAGGTGGATAGCACTTAAGGAGTGAGTTTGCTGACCTCTGACCTCTGACCTCCACACACACACACACACACACACACACAGAGAGAGAGAGAGAGAGAGAGAGAGAAATGTGGGGTATCATCACAGAAGAACATAAGGGAATTGTAGCAACAATCACCCGCATTACAACAGAAACTGGAGGACAGAGCAAACGAAACACAAAGCAAGCAGAAGTGGCATTACCAGCCCCAGGCCCAAACCCAGTGAGACCAAAAATATAAAAACGAGAGAGAAAAATCACTAAAATAAGAAAGAGGATCTAGGAGATGGATAATTCCTACAGCCCTCTAACTAGGTTAATTAGGGCAGGCTAACTTCAAGAAGACACGTGACCTGACACATGGGCCTGGAGGCGTGGAAGAACTTAGGGAGAACATGACCCTGTTTGCCACCACGCCAGCCTGACAGACTGCCGGACAGCTTTCCTGACAGCCAAGCTCATCTAAGAAGAAACAGATCACCTGATGATCCCACATTAGAGACACTGGATTTCTAAGAAGAAACAGATCACCTGACGATCCCACATTAGAGAAACTGGATCTGTAGCCGAAAGCTTCTGCACGAAGATGCTAGCCCCTGATGTCTTCACTTAGGATGTAATAATGTCAGCTCTCCACTAAACTTTTAGAAAAACTGAACAGGAGGGAGCACTCCCCAACATTCTGCATATAGGCCCAAACCTCTTACCTCTTAAACGATGGGAGCAAATCAAGCTCAGTGGCATGTGGGAAGGTCAGTGTGCCATGACCGTGTGCAGTTCCATCACCAGAAATGCAAGCTCCGTTAACACTTGAAGCTCTGTCAATCTACTCTACCATGGCACAAACCAACCGAAAAGTTATTGCATTGGCTTCATAAGCTCAGAAAAGTACTTGGAAATCTCCAGTTGATTTATTTGTTCATTCATTTATTCACTGCTGGGGATTAAGCCCAGGGCCTTGCACATGCTCGACAAGAGCTCTACCATTGAGCTATATCCTCATCCCTTTATTTTTGTTTATATTTTATTTTAAAACAAGGTCTTATCAAGTCGTTGGGGCAGACATTGAACTTGCAATCAATCCTCCTACTTCAGCATCCTGAGTAGCTGGGATTACAGGCCTATGCCACCAAGGCCTGGATCCAACACTTATGTTTATAATAAGAACTGTCTGCAAATGAGAGGAACATTCCTCACCCTTATGACAGCATCAGGTATGACATGTTTGCAACTAACATCCTTCTAAATGACAAATGACCGACCAGGCTCCCTCGGGTGGGCCTGGCACAGGATGCCCTCTTTCTTTCTGTCCAGTGCTATGTTGCATCAACAGGCAACATGAGAAAGGAAAATAAGTCATGCAGCCTGGAGAGGAAAAGACAAAGTGTCTCTCTTTGTAGAGAATCTAAAAGGATATGAAAAAGTAACCTTTTTCCTCCCAGAACTAATCACCAAGTTTGGTCAAGACCAGCACACAGAAACACTGACATCTTCATGCCTTACCGAGATGCACTTTGACATTGCATTCAAGTTACTATTAAAAGGCACCAAAATTAGGAGATATTTAGGAACACCTCTCGTAAGAACCTTGGAAGGCCTGAACAGTGGACCCCCCCCAACTTTTCTGAGGAAGATGAGAACGGTAAATAGAGAAGTCTGTCCTATGCAGGCACCGTAAGACTTACTATTATCACGGTATGAATTCTCTCCAAGTTGATCTATAGAGTCAGTGTGATTATAGATTCAGTGTGATTGATTATAGAGTCAGCGTGATTTCAGTCAAAACCGGAGCAGCCCCTTTGTCAGAAGTCATTCAGCTGATTCCAGAACTCAGAGGGAACCATAAAGGTCTGAGAATAACAAAACAATTTTCAAAAAACCTTAAAAGTGGATGCCAATCGCTACGTGATTTCATGACATTATCAAACTATAGTCGGTTGACAGTGTGGCTTTGGCACCAAGACAGACAGACATCTCAATGGAACAGAATATAACACTTAAAATAGACCTACACACATATGGACAAATGATTTTCAAAAAAAAAGGTGCAAAAGTAATTCAGTGGAAAGGACCGTGTTTTCCACAAATGGTGCTGGAACAATTACACATTCTGCACCCCGAGGGAACGGGGAGCTGCTTCTTGTACCATATGCTAAAATTCACTTAAAGTGGATCAAAGACCTAAATATGAAACACAAAACTAAAACTTCGAGGAGAAAATCTAGGGAAAATATCTTTGCAATCCTAGGCCAGGCACCCTTTTCTTCTTATGACACTGAAAACACAACAAAAATTAAATGAGATTTCAATGAGATTTTGAACATCTGCTCTTTGAGAGATCCAGTAACCGAATAAAGAGAAAAGCCATAAGCTAGAGGAAAATATTTTACAAATCGTGTATCAGATTGAGGACTTTGAACCGGAATATACAGAGGACCCTCAAAACTCAACTACTCAATAAAAGAAGAAATGGAAAGAGACTTGAACAGATACTTCAAGAAGAATCTAAGGACGACGAGTGTGTGATAAGTGTGCGGGAAGGTGCTGAGGCATCAGACATCAGGAGAAGGTGAATTAAAGCTGCAGGGACACACACACACATGTACATACATGTACACACACATGTACACACATATACACACATACACACAGACACAGACACAGGCACACATATACACACAGACACACACATATACACACACAGACACACATACACACATATACATACATACACACACACAGACACACACACACGCTGTACTGGAAGGGTCACAGTTAGAAAGCTGGGCCACACAGAGCGCTGGGGAGGGTGCTGGGGAATGGAGAGAGTTCTCTCACACCTGCGGAGGTGCGACAGCTTTGGATGTGGCAGGTTTCTAAAAGTCAGAGGTACACTCTTCTGGTTTGGATGTAACACGTCCCCCACAGGTTGTTGTGTTTCAATGTGTCCTCAGCCGTTCTCCCCAGGAGAAGGAAAGGGTGCATGTCAGCAGCAGCTTTGTTATAAACACCAAGAACCACACACAGCCCGACCGCTCCTCAACATGACAATGGATGGACAGATGGTGGTCAGACCCATCCGTGCAAGGGAACACCACGGGGCTATGAAGAGGAACACGTTATGGACCCATGCTCCAACACGGTCACATCGCAAAGGGATTGTATTCATGGAAGAAACCTGAGAAGCAAAGCACACTGAAACTCGCCTACTCTGCTGATGGCAGGAGGTGATTTTCATTTCTACTTCTGACCCCAGTATTAATCTCCAAGCTGCGCCCAAAATCTGCAAGCCAACAAGAGGTCAGAATACCCTGAGAAAAATGCAGAAACAGCTTGAATCACCACAAAAGGGAAAATAAAAATGGCAAATACATATATACAAAGCAACAGTCTCACTATTATATGGGAGAGCTAATTAGTGCAAAAGAGCATCTTCTGACAAGCACCTGGCAGGATGGCCAAAGCCAGGGAGGTGAGGGTGTAAGATGCGGGGGTCCCACACCCCCATGAGAGGACAGTGGTACCGTCCATGGAAAACGAGTATCGTTGCGAAGTTGTCACCGTTTATAACTCAACAATGCCACTTCTAGAAAATTCCTCATGATACATAGACAGATGTGTATGATAATACTCTGGCATCCTTGCTCGAGCAAAGTTGGGAAAACAATTGCCTGCCCATCACCACCATGGTGGTCTGTCCACTGCAGTGAGCTTAATAAAAGGTGGGGGGTAAGCTTGCACTAGAATGCCACTCTGTGGTCAGGTAAATGATACGTAGGCTTCTAGCTACAGCGTGGGGTACAGAGTCATATGCTGTTTATGTGAGGACTGGAACCCACAAAAGAGCATTGAACATGGTTCATGGGAAGAGGAAGATATGAGTGAATGATAAACATCTGGTTTTGTTGAGGTTTGTGGCAAGAGGTCAGAGGGAGACAGAAATGAGGAGGATGGAAGAGGGCGACCCCTAGTTCCCTCTCTGTCTCTGGTCCGTGGCTCTCGGGGATTATTAATGTAAGACCTGCCAGGGGCTGGGAGCAGGGGTGTACACGGGACTTACTGGCTGTCCAACAAGAAGGACATACTAAGACAGACTGCAAACCTCAAGAGAACAAGGGACACAAGGGTCAAGACCAGCTTGCCTATTCAGCCCAGCTGAGGCCAGTGGTCAATAGCTCACCAAGCCCGTCCTTGCCCAGCGGATCTCCCTGCTCTTCGCTGGGCAGGTACTGGGCCTATTTGTGGTTGCTGGTGATGTGCTATCAGAGAGGTAAGCCTCACTTGGCACACACTCTTGGCTGGCACACGGGCCTTTCATGGCCTATGGGTCTCTCCGGTAGCTCCTGGGTGGCTCTTTCCAGGAGTCTGCTGAGTGCCAGCCTGCAGGTGTCTAGTTGCACACCATGCCAGTGTGCTTCCAAGTGGCTGCACCGGCCTTGTGCACATCACTGACAGAGCTCCTTTCCCTTACTAGTCATCTTTTTTTTTTTGTTTGTCTGTCTTGTTTTTCAAGGTAGGGTCTCACTCTAGCCCAGGCTGACCTGGAAGTCACTATGTAGTCAGTATGACCTTGAACTCACGGTGGTCCTCCTACCTCTGACTCCTGAGTGCTGGGAGTAAAGGCGTGCGCCACCACGCCCGGCCTTACTAGTCATTTTTCACTTTGAGACAGTGTCTTGATAACTGGTCCAGGTTGTCCTCGAACTGACCATCTTCCCAAGTGCTGGCATTGCAGGTGTGTCTCACACGCCCTGCGCTCGCCATCACCCTTTTGATGAGTGCAAAACTGCTGCACAAAGTGGTGTTTCCAGGCTCACGGTGAAGGGGGTCCTGCATTCACACGCCCCTGGCCGCTCAGGACTCCTGCCGTAAACGCCTGCTCTCATCTTGGCCAATTGGCAACTGTCTTGGCCTTTGAATTCTACAGCGAGCACTGCTCTGGCTCCCAAGGGATGAGTGCAGACAACACCATGCAGGCGTTACACACAGAACTCCACTTGGGTCCTGGGCCCTGACCTTCGCCTCTCTCTTTCCCCAACTAGACTCCTATGTATAGGGGAAGCCGCCTGTTGCAGTCAGGTTTGCATTGCTGGTAGGAATCACCCAACCAAGAGCACCTTGTTGGAAAAAGAGGTTTATTTTGGCTTACAGGCTTGAGGGGAAGCTCCACAATGGCAGGGGAAAATGATGGCATGAGCAGAGGGTGGACATCACCCCCTGGCCCACATAAGGTGGACAACAGCAACAGGAGAGTGTCCCAAACACTGGCAAGGGGAAACAGGCTATAATAGCCATAAGCCCGCCCCCAGCAATACACTGCCTCTAGGAAGCGTTAATTCCCAAATCTCCATCAGCTGGGAACCTATCATTCACAACACCTGAGTTTATGGGGGACACATGAATCAAATCACCACAGGGCCCCAAATGTTCCTATGTGCACACCTTGTGCGCGCCCTGCTCTCTGATCACTCCCTGTGTGCACACCGCTTGCCATTCCACACATTGTATTCAATCTTTGCCACAGCCCCTACATGCAATCAGTGCCATCAGCCACCTTTGCGGGTGACAGAGGAGGTGGCTGCCCCCTTCCAGAACCGAAAACTATAGCTGCCTGCTGGAGGGGGCGCCTTGCTCCCAGGACTCATCGGGGTTCTGTGGTTTCCCAGCTAGCACGACTGGCACGCTGCTCCTGCTGCCTGAGAGTGGAGAGGATCTGAAACAACTCCATCTTCCCTTTCTCCCACACTCCTGCCAGTTCTGGAAGCCCCAAACTCCCATCCTTTCTGCGACAGGTGGGTGAACCTTCTGCCTGGCTGCTCAGCCAGCCCCCCGCCCCAGAGACCTCATCCTGGGGCTTGAAAGTCCTCCTGGCCTGCTCGGCCTGCCTCCCGGGTGCCTGTCTGCTCCAGAGGAAGGACCTTCTCTGAAGAATGTCAGCGGGAATTCTGAGAAGCCAGTGGGCAGGTGCCGACTTCAGCCTGGGCTGCGGAAGGGTAGCTGTGTTCCCATCCGGCTGCGTAGCTCTGAGTATCCACGGCACAGGGCCACCTGGGAGGGAGAACCCTTCGGTTAGGAGTTCACCTTACTGTGGGGTTGTGGAAATCACAGTTGATCTGAATTGCTGGCGGGGGAGGAGCTGGGGACACCTGTTGGTCGGTGACATCCTTGGAAGGGCATTGTGCATGAAGTCCTGGCTCCCATTTGGCCTCCCTATCATCTCTTGCTTCTTGGGTATGTGTGTGGGGGGGTGGGGACTGGTACAGGACAGTGCAGGACACAGAACAAGACACTTAGCAGTCATGAAAAATGTATCCAAAGAAACACAGAAATATTTACAAGGAGCAAAATAACATTTAAAGTCAAGATAGCATGGGACAGAGTTGGGCGTAGGAGAAGCTACAGAGGAGCCTGCGGTCTGGTCAGGGCTGCTCACTGGGCTCATGCAGGTGACCTGTCCGGGTGATCAGTGGCAAGCGACAGCAGGACTGGGTGGCCAGCATGCCGGGCAGCCCCAGGGCACACAGCGGTCATCCCAAGACAGAGTCAGAGGGAGGCATGGGGCTACCAGGACCTCTGCTCTGCCTCTTGCACGCTGGTAAGACAGAGTAATGGGGCTCTGTGGCTAAGGCCGCCGAGTAGACTGGTCGCCTGGCCACTGGAGATCCTGCCTATAACTGTGTTGTCTTCTTGAAAATGGCCGAGAGAGCAGATTATGAGTGTTCACACGGGAAAAATGTATGTGGGGGAGGGCAGGTGTTAGCCCTCCACAGTGTGTACCTCATTCAAAATAGCACTGTGAACTCAGTCATACATGCGCTCCTTATATGTCAAAGAGAATGAGTGTCAAAATGCAAAACGTTGATATTTAGTTCCTCCCACATCTAAAACACTGTTCTAAAATACCGTTTGTTGGACTGGGGGATGCAGCTCAGTGACAGAGTGCTTACCTAGCATGCATGAAGGCCAAATTTGCTCCCCAGCATAGAAGAATATCCATAAAATAAGGGAATAAATGAATGACTAACAGATAGGTAGATTATTCATAGACGGATGACAGAATAACACCCCATTCCTTTTGGTCACTGTGTATTTTGCCCTGTCACCCCTGTTTTTACAACAAGCTTTGAAAACTTATTCACCTTGGATTTTCCATTACTTTTTTCTAAATTTCTGTTAATCTCGTATTTGTCCGAACTGGTGGGTCTTCAGTTGTTCGCTTACGCTTTGTACCGGGGAAGAGGCTCACCGGCAGCCTCCCTTGGTCCCGCCCCTGTGCACACAGTTCTCTCTTGTTCTAGCTCAGGGCTTGCCCACGAGGCTCGAGGAAGGGCCTGGCTGGGACCACGAGCAAGAACGCAGCTCAGAGTGAGGCCCTGTGCTCTGTAGCCCTGCACTTTGTCTCCAGGTAGCGACACTCTTCCTTGCACCCAGCCCAGCCTCTCAGCTGCCTGACCTCCACAGAGTTAGCTGGGCATCCAGCTGCCTGGTCTCCCAGCCTCCCTTCTCTTCAGGGCAGAGCTGGTGCTGCTGCTTCTCCAGGCTCTGGTGTTCCTGTCTGGGCAGGAGTTAGCCACAGCCTCCTTGCTTAGTGCTCTGGCTCCCAGAGGTGCACAGAGGGGCTAGATGGGTGCTTGAGAAATGGACTGAAGCCTTCTTGCTGCTAGGCAAACTCCTTAGGGTTGAGGTGGAATTGCCCTCTCTCCAGTCAACAGTTGCACGAGAAACATTCAGCCGCAGGGGTGGGTGGCAGCACTGGGGACAGGAGGGTGTCATTTGTCTCTTAGCATATCAGGAAACCCTAAGTCTTTTTTTTTTTTTTTTTTGGTTAAAAAAATCAGTTGCTTTTGTGTACCACACTCCAGTACCAGTCTCATCTGGCTGTCCATCACTGTGGGTGGCAGAGGACCTCCATGCCATTCTGCCCCAGCTTAGAACAGGACCTGTCATACGCAGCAGCACTGGACACATGGGGTAGTCCTGTTGCTCACACCGTGTTGGCACCGCCATAACCCTCTCCTTTGGTGCCCCATCCTGCTGGCCCTGGACAGCCCTTGCCTTGCCGTACCCACAGAGACCCTGCCTGCCCTCCCTCCTCTGCCTCTGTTGCTGGTTTATTTTTCCCAGTAACAGACCCCACCACAAGCTGACTAGTGAGATAGACATGCTTGAACGTGTCTAATCCTTGTCAGGAGACTTATGGATGAATTAAAGCATATGAATTCACCAGGGGCAGGGCTGGGGCTTCACGTGCATCTCAGAAATGGGGAAACTAAGGCTGGCATCTGGATGGGGCTAATGTGGCTATGGGGCCAGGTCCTGGCCTGGTCGGGGTCAGAGGCTTGTAAAGCTGCCACACCTTTGGAGATAACTACAGGAGGGAAGCAGTTAAGCGTCACTGTCTTTCTCAAAGCAATTAATCACAGAATTGGAGAGGCAGGCCAGACAATTATGGCCCAGACAAAGGGGATGAGGGGTAGGGTAATAACTGCAGAGCCTCACGCTGTGAGATTAATAAGCATTTGGCATTTGGATGGCATGCCGAGACTCTGGGCAGCTGTGCCATCAGACCTTGCCCCATGTGCCCCCTGGGACATTCCCAGCCCACAGGTCACTGTTACCATGGTTACCAAGCCATGGTCATGGCCAACACACAGCTTCATTAGGATAGTCAGGCTCACCCAAGCATGCTGGAGATCTCTCGGAGAGGTCAGTGACAAGCGACAACAGGGTTAGGTGTCCAGAATCCAGGGCAGCCCCAGCCCCACACATCCATCCTTCCAAGACAGGGACAGAGGGCAGCATGGAGCTCACAGGGCCTTTGCTTTGCCTCTTACAGGCTGGTAGGGCAGAGGAACGGGATTCTACAGCCAACATTGTCAAGTAGAGACGATAACACTGGGCCCCTGGTCTGTGTGGAATCCAGAGGAAGTGTGGGAGAAGCCATGAGCAAGGCCTGGGGCAGTGCACACTGCTTCTTCCCTCCCACTTTCCCCCCACAGCCTCTCAGCCCAGCCTACCCACCTCCACTGTCTACCTGCCACCCCTCAAATGGTCATCTGAACAGCACCCAGGGCTCACTTGTCCTCGCTGACTGGACTCACCTGCCCACCACATAGCTATCTCCACCTTCCCACAAGGCGGAGGTGACAAGTGGCTCCTTCTGGAAACCCCGTCTTCCTCCTATCAAAAATATCCTCTTCAAAGGTAAGGACATTCCTCGCATGATATTGGTCAAGATTTGGGGAAAGTGGTTTAAGGGAAATATCCATTCGTTCACTCAGTCATGCACTCATTCATTCATTTCATTCATTCATTCACTCACTCAGTTGTTATTTGTTCCTTCTAGCCCTGATGTGCATATGCCACCTTCTTGGTACTGACCTCTGAGCTGGAGAGAAGCAACTCAGACATTGGCAAACAAACATGTTTTCTGAGGGCTAGCAGGTGGGGAGGGTGGTGATGGCCCTGTGTGAAGTGATATGTGGGAAGTAGCCAGGAGTTGGAATGGCAGAACTGGTGGTGAGTGGGCATTCTGGTGTTTGATATGGCTCCCAGTATCATGGATGTTATCATGGTCTCTGCCATGTGAGTTTTTTTTGGGGGGGGGGGTGGAGGGAGGTCCCTGGTGGCTGATACTGCTCCACGGCATAGTGTTGTAGCACTCAGATCTCTTCAGGAGCATGGGGACAAGGAGTCGGTGTCCCCAAGTAGAAGCAAGAACGGCATCCTACTGGACTCAGCAGACATGATTGGAAGTGGTCCTCTGTTCTTGCCTTAGGCCCAGCGAGGCTTAGTGGTATGGAGCACTGGTCCAGGAGAACGTGGGCTGCTGTGAATGGCAGTGCTCAGGGCTGCCCTCATTCTGAAGACTCATAGATCAAGGGCTTTGACCCAGTGCATCCGGAGCTGCAGCGAGGCACCAGCCAACACAAGTCAAAGCACCTTGATACCAGGTGAGATGAAAACTTTCAGGAAACCACCGGATAGCCTGGACCTGTAGAATGGAGTGTCAAAGCCCACCAGGAATGTCTGCAATGGTGGCAGAGGGGGACTCGGACTCAGTAGGCCTGCCCAGTCCCAGAGTTCCTTCCCATGATCTCACCCAGGGTTGGATTTCCAGAGAGGGACCGGCCAGTGGCCAGAAGGTTATCAGCTCCAATCCATTGCTGATATTCCCATTCCCTAGTCCAGCTGCTTTTCCCTTTCTGCATGGTCAAAAGTGAGATCCACCAGGAGAAGGTTCAGTGGCCCAGTGTGGGTCCCTGGTTCCTCAGGGGGCCATTGCACAGTGGCTCCCCGGAGGCATCCAGGCAACTGTGGAGCAGGGTCTGGAGTGGCTGTGAGTGCGACAGGAAGAAACACCCGGGAGACAGCTTCAGAGAACAGCTCGTTCATTTGTCAGGGGACTGAGTTTTTATAAGCAGTTGAGAAGAGCAGGAAGGGGGTGCTAAGGGATTGGTGGGTTCAAAGGTTGCTTGCCAATGCCTAGTTGGTATATAGGGACGTTCATTCCAGCATGTAGGGAGAGAGTCAGGTGATCTATGTAGTGGTGGGAAGAGGTATAGGGTACGGGTCACAGGGGGATGGGGCTGTGTGACGGCTGCTGGCTGATACCATATAAGGGGTTTCCTAGGCAACTGGCCAAAGGTCACAGGACTATGAGTGAAGCCCAAGTCTTATCAGGACGTCCAGGTGCCCTGGGCTGGGGTGGGGAGGGAGGCAGTGGCCCTATTCTTGCCATCCCAGACCGGACCGAGATTTTTCTGGGGTTCAGGCTGCTGTGACCTCTTCATAGCCTGGGGCTTTAGCTGTGTCTGATAGGTTAGGCCTGCCTTAACCTGGTGCCCTGCCTGTGCCCGACAGCCCAGGATGTCCTGAGGGTTCTTGGCTCATTCTGTCCCTTGTCCCTTTCTGAGTAGCTCCTAGGTCTCCTCCCATGGGAGAGGCCATCTTTGGCCAATGTCACTCTAAAGGTCCATGTTCTACCTGCTCTATCTGGCTAGGTCTTCTCTGGGCATTGTAGGAGCCCTGTCACTGCATGCCCGGGGGTGGGGACTAGGACGTGATCTATATTTCTCTGTGTGATGTTCTCTCTACATAGTGGAAGCCCCAGGATTTCAGGAGACCCCAGAGGAAGCCAGGGGTAGCCTCTGCCTAGCTTCTCCTGTCTCCAGGACAGCCTTTCTCCACAAGGCTCTGTGCCCCCCCCTCCAGTCCTCAGCAGCCTCCAGTCTGTCCCCAAGCCCCGCCCCCCATCATCACAGTCCCAGACAGGGAAAGGGCAGAGTGGGATTAGTTGTGTGCTCGCCTGGCTCTTTCCTGGAGAGGCCCAGCCTTCCAGGCCTTTCCAGGCCTTTGAGGAGCGTCCCCTCATTCCTTGAAGCTGCCCCCTCCCCCTCACAGGGGCGAAATTGCCATTTGCTTTGCGGTTCCTATCTCTGTGCAGCAGACACTGCGGAAGCTTTGGATACGAATGGAAAGCTTCGAATGCCGGGCTTCTACAAGCAAATGCCTTTAATTCTTCCTTCCGCCCCTCCCCCTCGCTGGCTGTGCTCTCTGTTTAATTAGGGGAAAGAGAAAATTGTGACATCAACTCAAGGGCATCACCTCCCCAATGGGGTAACAGCAAGGATTAAATCCCAGGCCCATCCACGGTCCCCCCCCCCACACCCCAATGGTACAGCAAATCTGCTTTCAGATTTGCACAGCTGTAGATAAGAGAAGGCTGGAGGCTGGCCACCGTGGGGAGGGGCCACGCCTCGCCACAGCCAAACTGAAAGTTGAAATGTTTGCTCCTGTGAAGCCGCTTGACCCCTTTGGTGGACGTGCAGAGTGACCACCGGGCTACGTGTGCCTACCAAGGACTGGAACGGGGCAGGCTTGCTTTGTGATTCTGGGAACCTGGTAGTAGGCAAGGACAGGACACTGGGTGACTAAAGAGGTGAACTAGGAAACACATGGACCTGTCCTTCTCCTACCCCCACCCCCATGCCCACGCAGCCACGCATGTGCCCACACATCCACTCATCCACCTGTCCATCCATCCATCCAA
Organism: Dipus sagitta; assembly: GCA_036346955.1. Taxonomy (NCBI): domain Eukaryota; kingdom Metazoa; phylum Chordata; class Mammalia; order Rodentia; family Dipodidae; genus Dipus; species Dipus sagitta. Next base: position 209,111,611 of record CM070771.1, read on the forward strand.
AATGTCCCTCTCTTTTCCATCTATCCCTCCTGAATATATCTATCTGTCCTTCCATCCACTTATCCATCCATCCACCCATCCATCCATCCATTCACTCATCCATTCATCTAGCCCACATTTTTTCAAAGTGAAAAAGGCTTCAGACCCTGTTATGAGTACAGGGCTCCATGCCAAGCACGACAGACCAGTGTCCCTGGAGACAGAAAAGCATGGCCATATGGCTTATGTATGGCTATAGCTGGTCCCCAGTTGTCCTGGTTACCTGTGATCTGTGGGTTGGACTTGTGGCTTCACATCTCGGTGCCTCTTTGCCCTGGTCTTTTCAATGGGGACTGGGGGTGGAGGGATAAGGGCTAGACAGTGAAGAGAGGAGCTGTCGTGTGGCAGGGCAAGTGTCACATAAAGATACGGCTTTGTCATGGGAATAGCTGGTAATTCCGGAGTCCCTGACATTCTCCCAGGAAGTTTCTGGGGCCACCGATGGCCCCCAAGCCCTTCTCATCCCATAAGTAGCTCATCCTCCCTTTTGTGGGCACAGAGGCGATGGCCAGTGGGCATATGACACAGGTGGCTTCTCTGAGCACTGTCTCCTTCGTGGGGAGGGGTAAGGTGCATCCATCTAGAAAACCTGTTGGGTAGAGTGAGCGTGTGGCATCTATGGTGACACACGACACAGGGCCACAGGGGATCGGGAGAACACGAGGTAGGCTGGGAGAGCAACTTTCAGGAGAGGTTTTGGGAATTAAGACTTGAAGGCATGTCGCAGGTGGATGGGAGAGGGAGAACGACCCAGGAGTCTGGCCAGGTAGGCAGTGGGAACCTCTGGCAACCCTTGCAGTCTAAAGGGGGGCAGGAACTAGGGCCTGACCGCCCAGCTGACGGGTGGCCCCTCCCCATCAAAGGCTCTTTCCAGCCAAGGTTCCAGGTCCAGTGAGCCTCTTGCCAAGCTCTTGGTTCATCCAGCCGGAGGGTGAGGATGGGAGCGGGCACAGGGCTGGTTCTCTCCGATCTCCATGCTTCTTGGCACAACAAGCTCACTCCTCTGGGCGAGGGAGCAGCGTTTGTCAGAGGAGTGCCAGGCTGCCCCAGCCTCAGCACCGGTGACTCCCTGTGACTCAAGATGCTCTGAGTGAAAGGCTGCTCTGGGCCCATTGGTGTCCCCACCCAGTTCTGTGCTGTGGGTATCTCTGTCTCTGTCTCTCCCAGTCTCCCCCTGTGTCTGTCTCTTTCTGTGTCTCTATTTCTTTCATTCCCCCCTTGACTCTTTCCTCAGCTTCTGTGTCTCTGTCTGCCTCATCTCTCTGTTACTGTCTTTCTGTCTGTTCCTGCCTCCCCTAGCCTTGCACTTTCAGCTTGGAGTCCCTCCCCACATCCCTTTGGGTTCAGAGGTGATGTCTGGCACTGGTCCCCAGCACATGGTCAGTGTAGTGGGAGGATCTGACCTCTTATCTCTTTGTTTCCCCTTTCTGGGGTTGGGAACTGGGAGCAACTAATCTGAGGGGCTCTGGCTAAGATTCATGTTTTCGCTAATATTTTAGTGGTGCCTCCCTCCCCCGCCCCTTGCACCTAATCAAGTCACATTCGAAACCCGGATTAGCAGTGTGACCTCTGTAGACAAGATACTTACAGATGTTATTTAAAACAAATATTTTATTTATTTATTTGACAGAGAGAAAGAGGGAGAGAGAGAAGGAGAGAATGGGTGTGCCAGGGCTTCCAGCCACTGCGAACGAATTCCAGATGCATATGTTACCTTGCACGTAAGCCAGAGAGTTCTGAGGAATTGAACCTGGGCCCCTTGGCTTTACAGGCAAGCACCTTAAGTGCTAAGCCATCCCTGCAGTCCCTAAGTGGAGGATCTTAGAATGAGGTTGGCCTGGCCTATCTGCAGGGCCTAAATCTAGTGACAGATGTCCTTATGCAGAGGAGGAGAAGCCAGGGGAGACAGCAGACAGGGGGCTGAGCCCAGAAACACCCTACAGGTCTTGGAGGTCTGCAGGATGCTGTCAGTGAAGGCCCCTCCCAGCACTGCTGGGCTCCAGAGGCAACCAGAGCATCCACTGGGATGCTCCTGCCAGAAGATAGACCGGGGCCAATTGCCTTCCACAGGATGTTTCTCCCGGACACAGACAGAGGGCCTTGGCTGCATATGTGAGCCTCTCCGTGGGCTACGCGGGTGTCCACTGGAAGTGTAAGGTGGACTTCCTGAAAGCAGGTGTGTGGAGGACTACAAGTGCCTTGATGGCCTGGCCTGGAGTGATGCAGCACCCATCCCCAGTGCCCACAGCTCTCACTGCGCCCAGCTTTGCGTATCTCTTAGGAGCCAGGAGGGTAGAAGAAGGACAAGACACCTCACCCATGTCTATTGCTGCTCTATTCACAATTTCCATTTGTGTGCCTGGCAGTGGGTAGGTGGAGAACATGTGTGGCACATGCCCACGATGGGACATTATTCAGCCATGAAATAAGACCCATCGCTTGCAGTAGAATGACAGGATACGTGGAGGTGGCCGGCGCTGTGTTAAGTGAAATAAGCCATCCCTAAGAGGACGGGCGCTGCATGCCTCTCATCCAGGGGAGCTGGAAGTTTGCTGACCCGAGCACAGAATGCACGGTTAGCAGAGGCTGGGGAGGGCTGAGGGAAGATGTAGGAAGCTGGATTAAATCAAATGCATGAAAATCGCAGTGAAGGCTAGAGGGATGGCCTAGCGGTTAAAGAGCTTGCCTGCAAAGCCTAAGGACCCAGGTTCAATTCCCTGGGACCCATGTAAGGCAGAGGCACAAGGTGGCGCATGCTTCTGGAGTTCATTTGAAGTGGCTAGAGACTGTGGCATGCCCATCCTCTCTCTCTGCCTTTCTCTCTCTCTCAAATAAATAAATAAAAAGTAAAAAATAATCACATGCTGTGAATATGTACAGCTAAGACAAGGCAATCAAACATAACTTAAAAAGGAGTAAAGAACCAATAGCCAGCTTCACTGCCACGTCCCCAGCCCAGCCCAGTGCCTGCTGCCCAGAGCCACCCTCTGTCCCTGCCCTTCCCCTTTCCCACATTGTCTCTTTCCCATCTTTCTTCTCTGACCATCTTCTCTCTATCTCTGACTTTTTGCCTTCCCAAGGGGCTCTGCTTGGATCCTGGTCCCTCCCCACCCTGATCCCAACACACTCAGCCTCACTCTCCTAACCCAGGACTCCAGTCCCCCTCGGTCGACACAGCGAGTGGACAGGAACAGAGAGACTGTCCCCGGCCCCTGCCGTGTCCCGGGCCCCTGCCTCCTCCCCCGCCCTGGACACATTCCCCCTCGCTGCTGCAGAGGGAGCAAGGCGGAGGCTCCTGCAGGCTATCAACCTCTGTCAGCCAATTCGAATCCTAATGTCTCATTTTCTTGATTTAAAGCCAGCCTCTTCAACTGCTAATTGTTGGAAGGGGAAAAAAATAACAAGAAAGGCAAAGGAAAATCAATTTTCATGGTGAGATGGTGCGTGCCCACCGGCCACTGCCCTTTGCAGAAAAGACCGTGAAATCGTCAGAGTCCGCCTGAGGCCTGGCGCTTATCTGCAGCGGAGAGGAGACTGGTCTCCTCCCCACCTGGGCTTCTGCGCCCCTGAAAGATGGAAAAGGACATTTTCCCTCACATCTGGGCATCATGCCCACCCAGTCACGGCTGCCACCCCTGCCAAGGCAGTGAGCAGAGCTGAAGTCCAGCTGGGGCCAGGACAGAGCAGAGGTGTGCTCCCTGGTCAGGGTGCAGGAAGTGGCCAGTGCCCTTGAGACAGAGGACAGAAGGTGATAGGCTCCCATCAACAGGCTTTTGATCCATAGTTCCTCAACGGGGAAGATGGGCAACCAGGGCCTATTGGGATTGACACCACGGGCTGCTGATATCAGAGTGAATACCAAATGCTGGGGGGGGGGGGGCAGTGACAAGACACCTGGGTGCTAAATAACCACAGAATAGTGGTTCCTGCAGGAATTCTGACTCAGCTCTCCCAGCTCTTGCTGTTCCTGGGGGCTGCAGGCACAGGAGACAAGGAGAGGCCCCACGTTTGTGCGTACTGGTCTCAAAGTGCTGGGGCTCCAGACTGCCACCTCCACCTTCCGGTGACCCTGCAGGACGTTCTGGCTTCAAGGGGTTCGACTGTCGCCGTCCCGTCCCAGGTGCTGCTGCCTGCTCCTCCCTGCTGGCTCGGTGAGTGCCGGGCCCTGGCTGTGGAGAGGCAGGGGAGCTCTGGGAGGCATGTCCAGCCTGGTTTGAAGACAAGCTCGGGATAGAGTAGAGGAGGGGCCCCAGGCAGGGGTGCTGCGCAGGGAGTCTAAGCACTGTGTTTTCATCTTTTACTAACATTGTGGTGGTCCCTGTGCCCCACTGCACTTAATCAATCCACATCCCAAACCCAGATTAGCAATACGACCTTTGTAGAGAAGATGAGATTGGCCCGGGCTAATTACAGGGCCTGAATCTAATGACAGATATCCTTATGCAGAGAGAGGAGAAGACAGAGCAGAGATGGGCAGGCAGGGTGCTGAGCCCAGAGACACCCTATAAGTCTTTGAGGTCTGCATGATGTTGGCAGTGCAGCACCCTCCCCTAGCTCCCCAGACTCCCAGAGGCCAGTGTTTTCATCTCCCCACGAGCATTGTCTTTTTACCTCCATACCTCCCAATATTGTGCATGTCACTTCTTCATTTTTCAGCCTGGAGCTTATCTATTGGTTCTACCATAAGGGGCAGGACTGAGTGGCTTTGTCCTGGATCCGTCCGCCTCCCACTGCCATATGACGCCGTTTCTGCAGAATCGTTACTGCAAATGCACCCCAGCACTGGGCCAGTAATCCTTCTCCTTTCTCCCACATCACCGTGTTTAACCCTAGACTTCAGAGATCTCACTTTTCACTCACTTTGTTTTCTTTTTTTAAAAAAAATTTGATTATTTTTATTTATTTATTTGAGAGCAACAGACAGAGAGAAAGAGGGGAGAGAGAGAGAGAGAGAGAATGGGCGCACCAGGGCCTCCAGCCACTGCAAACGAACTCCAGATGCATGTGCCACCTTGTGCATCTGGCTTACGTGAGAACTGGGGAATGGAGCCTCGAACCGGGGTCCTTAGGCTTCACAGGCAAGCACTTAACCACTAAGCCATCTCTCCAGCCCTCCCCTTGTTTTCTATACACTTAACCTCATTTCCATCTCAGAAGCCTCCACTGTTGAACAAACACATGAGGACAGTGGAGGACATCAGTGTCCACGAGCTTCATCCCGGGGCAACTTGTTCTCACCTGAACAATCTGCCTCAGGACCTGGCTGTCCTGTCAAGGTCCCCAAAGTGTCCTACCTCCTTCCTGTTTTTCTCCCTCGCTCTGGTGAGGCGTGTTCTCCCGGGAGCGTGGGTGAGAGGCTAAGCAGGTTCACTCTGCTCTCACTCTATGGTGGTCCACTGGCAGGCCCGGGGTCCAGCACGGCCACTCCCCTGTGAGGGATTAGTCACGGGCCCTTGTCTTCTGGCACGCCCAGCACTGCTGCTGGGAACAATGGTGTTTTGATTCCTGCTCCTTTGTGCGGAATGTGTTTGTTCGCGGTTCTGGCTTCGCCCTCTCTGGAAGCTGGTCAGGTTTTCCATTTGTTCTCGGTGCTTTGAGACATAATTATGTGCCTTGCTGAGGGTCGACGCTTGTTCAGGAGCTGAGTTCAGTTTGCCGCTGACTCTGAAACTTCTTTGCTGGATTAGTCAGCTTGGCGCCAAGGCTTCGACAACATTAACGCAGGGCTCACAGTGACACAGGCTGGACCCGGTGCCCGGGGTAGGATGCAAGGCTGGGCATTGTTCACTCCTTCGGAGATTGTCTCCTCAGTTCACAAACCCCATCATGCAGTGCATCATTACATGACCGACCCTGCACGTCTATGTCTGGATCTGTTTTATAGGGATACCTGCCAGCTTGGATTGGAGCCTCCCTATGGCCTCCTGTAACAATCCCTCCTCCAAATATGGTTCCCCCATGAGGTTCAGCCCATGCCAGAGCCTTGTCTGGGCAATTTCAGCACCATTTCTTCCTTGATTCTTTGCCCTTGATTTCTTAGCTTTCTCTTGCTGGAGGTCCTGTCCCTGGGATGTGAGGCCTCCGATGGTCCATTTTCTCAGTGACTTCCATCTCTGCCGCCAGCATCCACCTTCCAGAACTTTTTTTCTCACTGACTCTAGCCTTTCTCAGACTCTGTTCAAATCGTAGCTGCATCTGAGAGGGCACAGAACATTATCGGGGATGTCCTTATCGCCTGCAGGGTCTGATTCTTGGGGCTATTATCTTTGGTCTCCATAGCAGATGTCTCAGGGACCAGGCTTGGGGGCGGAGGGAGGAGGGAAACCCAGTGAGTGAAGGCTCTGAGCGGTGCGAGGCTGCCTCAGGAGAGGAATAACACACGCGCCACGTGCTTGAGATCCCCGAGGTTGGTGTCTTTAGACCTTTGCAGCACCCCTGCTCGAGTTCTGGCTGCGGGGTTCCACCTACCCCTGCTCCGACTGCACACACATGCTACGCCTTGGCCAGGGCTCCGATCCTCTGCTGAGGTGCAGAAGGGAGGCCTCCAGGTTCGAACTTGGCTAGCGGCAAATCCGCATCCTGTCACAGGCCTGCATCATCTCTTGCAGACTCCTAGCTGGGTCTGGAGCCGCAGGCCCTGCCATTCCCCACTGCCAGCCAGTCCGGTTTGCCTGGGCCTTCTCACTCTTGTTGCTCAGCATCTGCTCAACACCTTTGGGATTTTGTTCCTTGCACACGTTTCCTAAAACTGCCTGGAAAAGTAAAGTCTACTAGAATATGTCTAATTATTTCAACAATGACATCTGAAATAGAAGACTTGCTCAAGGCTTTTTTCAAATGTTTCATGCCTCCTTTCCACACCCCAGTGGATAGCAATTTCATCCCCTTGTGACCAGAGGGAGAACGGAAGGAGAGAACAGAGTCCTCAGGCCCATCCCATCCTGGCGGTGGGTCCTGGCAACCTGGAAGGTCACTGGGCTTTCCTACCCTTCATTACCTGCCTGACCAGGTACATACTGTTAGTAAATCACTCAGCTTTGCCGGCTCCAAACCTCCTTTCTGATGTTTTTCCACTGGGCCAATTGATTGAAACTGAGGCTGCTCCAACCATGAGCTGAGCACCTTTAATTTTTCCAGAGAGAGAGAGAAAAATGACTTCACCATCAGCTTGGCTCTCAGAGGATCACAGCTCATCTACGAAATCCCACAGCTTTGGAGGCAAAGGGCTCAGGAGACCTGGCAGTCTGGGCTTGGGTGACTGACAGAGGAGAGATTGAGGAAGCCTCTCCCCCAAGGAGCTTCTCTCTTGAGCCCCACCTACCTGGGCCACCAGGACTCCTGCAGGCAGCGAAGGTGTCTGACTGCTGCTCTCTGACTGTGCCCAAGAATCCAGCTCCTACCCACTCAGCCTCCGGAACAGGTCATGAGCACGTCTTTAACCTCCCACGGAAGGAGCCAAGCGGGAGCCAGGGTGGGAGTCTCCCGTGCGCTCCTCCATTCTCTCGGGAAGGGTGTGAACTCCCAGCAGGTCTCACAGGTCCATCCCAGGGCTCTGTGGGGCTGTGCTTCTCCCTTGTGGCCTGCTCGGTGGTCTGTCCTCCATGAGCAGGGGAAGGTCAAAGCAGAAGGCCTGTTGTGCCATCCGTCAAATTCCCCACGAGGCCTGAGCATGGACCACGATGAGCATGGGTATAAGCTACCTCTGCCAGACTGCCACGTGTGTGCACTCTGTGGGGCAGGAACCCATAGGCTGGGCTGTGCCAATGCTCAAGTCTTCCAGGCATGGTCAGGGTGTCCACCAGGGTTGAAGTCCACCTGAAACTTGGCTGGGAAGGCCTGCTTCAGAATCATCTGGAACCTGGGGATTCAGGTCCTTGTGGACTGTGGGCTGGAGGCCTGGATTTCGCTCTGACTGTAGGACAGAGTCTGCCTTTGGTTCCTTGCTACCTGGACCTCCTCAGCATGGCCACTCACCTCATCAAAGCCGAAGTGGGAGTCTGCTGGCAAGGCCATCACCTCTGATGGGCTTACTGGGGATCCTGGTGTCCACCATTACCTTAGAGATGGTGGCAGAGAAAACTCTCAGGCCAGCAAAGGGAAGCTGCTGGAGAGGGGGAACCCTGTAGGTGAGAGGCCTGCTGTGTTTACACTGACAGCCTGGAGTACTGGGTACAGAGGCCTGGATGGATCCCAAGCCTCTATCAGGAAACTATTGGGTGACTGTACTACGCTGTACATGAGACACGTTGTACATGGCCCAGCCAACTAGGTAGAGCTGGTCTGATTTAAGACTAATCCTGGCTCTGGGTGGGAAGATGGAGAAAAGCCCCAGGGAGTGCTAGGTCTGGCCAGAGCAGAGTGAGAGTCAAGGGAAGAGAACCCAGCTACCTGAGGTGGCGGAACTAGAGACTGTAGGAAAAATCTGGGGACAGTTGTCTGTGGGTCATAGAGTGGAACAGTAACGAGGATCAGGATGAATCAGGACTGGGAAGATATTGTAATGGCCCCACTGCCTTGGGTTTCGGCCACTTCCTTTTGCCTAATCCAATTGGAGAGGCTTCCATGGCCTCCAAGAGTCAAGTGTGCCAGATTAGGATTTGTGCACGGGGCTTTGATGCCAGAATCTTCTAGACATTAACTCTGTCTTTTTATCCACAGGGCTCCCTCTGAGTTGTCCTTTGTGGATAGAGGTGATTGTCCCAGAAGTGACCAGGGGAGGACAGGAAGGGTGAGACCCCAGGCAAATGATGACATAGGACGAGATAGGGCCCCGAGGTGACTGGCAGGGGCACATCAGAGTGCCGGCATCCTGGCCCCAGCTTGTGGCAGGCAGGCTGATGGAGGACAGGGGGAAGTGAGGCCCTGGGTGTTGGCTAAGCCGCAGCTCAGGAAGTTACACAGAGAGGGAGCCAGGCTGGCAGAAAGGGTGCCATGAGGCCACGGGGGGACTCAGCAGTGCCAGTGACACCGAGCTGTGTGACGAAGGCTCATTTTTCAATCAGTAGCGAAACGCTGATCCCCCTGTCTTACCCATCCCAAGCTCCTTAGCAGCTCTGAACATCCGCTTTGCTTCCGATGCTACTGGGAGCCGCTGGGTCTTATCGCTTCCCGGGCCTCCTCCTTCTCACGCCGTGTTAACTGCCACGTTTAAGCTCTGGTAAATGATTGCGACGTGGACATGACAACTTGGCCTTCAGTGGCATTTATTTTTTCCTCCTGGCCAAACGCTGACATATAAAACTCAATTTCACTTTCAGGAAAGTCAAGGGAGTGTATTTATTTAGATCCCTTTCCAAGACAAAGGGTCACCGCAGCCCTGGGGGCTCCCCTCCAACTCTGCTAAGAAAGCTCTGTGGGAGAAGGAACCCCTGGAGAGGCAGAAGCAGTGGGAAGGGAGACTAAGCTCTGGCTACCTTTATAGGAAAAGCAACCCTGCTGTGTCACCTATGCCCTTCCCACCATCTACCACAGACCCCCCTGGGAGATGGGACCACTCGCCGTGGGGCGACACACCTGTCTATAGCCAGCTGCTCCCGATCATGCAGGCCCGGCTAACTTGCAGGTCTCAGGACGGGCACAGCTTTGCGTCTCTGGAAGCCAGGTCTGTGACACTAATATTCTCACTGGAGAGTTCAGGCTCCTCCTCTGTCATTGGTTGCACCGGGGGGGGGGAGGGGACACTGCAACTTGTGTGGCCATAACAAGGTGACACCCAGAACGTCCCAAGTGTGGTGCAGAGTGGGTGCTGTACCCGCAGGGAGCTCAGTGCTGCATCCTCTTCTCCTCATTGGGCAAGTTCAGACTATGGGGACACCGCTCCCAGTGACGTGGTGCCCCTCGGGGACGCCCCGAGAGGCCAGTTCTGCCCATGGAGAGTCCATTTTTGTTGGAGGCTGGGAAAGTTAAAGTTGTTTAGGATTTAAAAGAGGTTGTTAGCCAGAGGCAGGCAGCCTATGGAGAGCCCACGGTGGCAGGAGGGTGCTGGTGACGGAGCAAACGGCGCCGGGCCTGGCTCTTCTCCTGCTCAGCATCTCGCTGTCCTTGGAGTGGACGGTGGTGGTGGACCCTGCGCTAGGATTGTGCAACCCTGCCTTCCACCCAGGGACCCACCCAGGTTCTACTGACCCAGCTTGGGCATAGAAGATGTGGTGGCTATGGGGACCTGTGGGGGGTTGGTATTCAGAAACACTGTGCATTTTCTCTCATCCCTCTGGGGCCCCAGGGTCCTCCATGTGGGTAGCAAGGCCCCATATGCACCGCTTCATCAGAACGAGGCCCAGGAAGCAGACCAGGGCCTGGCTCCCTCCGGCTGAGCCCCAGTAAGCTCTGTGAGGCAGGTGGGTGCCTGCCTGCCCGGTCCTCCCGGAAGTCATGCCTGAAAGGGGACACAGAGCCCCTACAAGGCCTTCGAGCATCGGAGTAAATGAATGACAAAATGAAATTTCTTTTCTGGCATTTCTCAAACGGGGGCAGTTTTGGGTGGCACTGCCTCCCTCCTCTTCTTCCTGTGTCACGCTGCGAGCAAGGGCAGTGCTGGTCCGTGGGGGGTGATGTCACCAGGACTGCACAGCCAGGCCTGCTTCCCCACAGCTCCCCTCAGCTGGCAGTGGATCCTTCGGGACAGCAGGCCCTGGGCCCCTCGGGGTGGCTGGCGAGGCCTGCCCTTGCATAGAGGCCCCACTTCTGCTGCATGCTGGGGAAGATTGGTGTGTTTGGGGCTTACAAATGATCAAGTGTGTCACCGTGCCAACTCTACTTCATGATGACCAGCCAACGGGGACAGAAGGGACACTCGGGGAGGGCCTATCCCTGTTTCCTATATGCCTGGCCCCCAGGAGTCCCAGCTCCTGCCCTTGGTGTGACCTCCTCTCCTCACAGCTGAGGCAGCTCTTTAGGGTCAGTATGTCCCTCCAGTGGAGTGTCCACGAGGGGCCGCACTCCTTTCTTCCTGAGGACCGAGGTCTGCAGCAGGAGACTGCTGAGCTGTGAGCAACTGGTGGGTATGGCCGGGCTCCTGCTAGCTGCCTCGGCTCTCTGCCCTTGCCCGCGTCTGCTCCAAGCTGCAGGCTCCTTGTGCGAGGTGGGGATGATCACAGAGCCCTGTCAAAGGAGCAAAGTGGAGATTGTGGCTCACGTACTTGGAGTCATGCCTGTCACAGAGCACACCTGCCGAGAAGCCACTGGCTGAGGTGTCATCCCCACTCATGTCAGTGGGGGGCTGGCTCTGACAGGCGGCCGTCTGTGCTGCTGTCCACGTGGATGCCGTCAGAGCAGCGGAGTTGCCACTGTCACGGTCGTTGGGGAGGAGTCATTAGGGTTCTTGTGAGCGTGACTTCTGTTGGTGGCACTGCTGTCAGTGATGCTGTTTGTGTGGCCCCTGCTGTCACATTTGCCACTGCCTATGTTGACGGTGACATTGTCAGCATGGCTTTAGCGCGATGTTAGTGTTGGCGCCTGTGTCGCAGGTATTGCAGTCTAGTCAGCTGTCAGTGTTGGGGAGGGCGTGTGGTGTTGGTGTGACTATTACTGGTGTGCACTGGCCGTGTCATTGTTGGTGTGATGGTTTCACCCATATCAGATCTGATACAGGGCAGGTGTCTCTTGTGTCTGAGAGCCTTACCCTGGTGAGGTGTCCCTTCTTGTGCCCTGGGCACTGGCATGGGACCAAGTACCACTCTCTGAAGGTAGGGAAACAAAGACTAAGTGGCTTGTTAGGGTAACATAGTGTTGGGTGAGGGCTAAGTGCCGATCCTGGCACCTGGCCCCCAGTGTGGCCCTGGATCAGTCAGCTGGGAGACAGCGGCTGTCTGCCTGCTTAGCTGGTATCTCCACGACGTGTTTGTGGGACCCTGTAGATCAATCACTTGGGTCTTCTTCCCAGAGAAGCTGTCATTTTGCAGCAAGCTCCAGGGTGACTGTGCAGTTGGAAGATGTCACCTAAAAATGCTTGTAGCGTGGGCATTTCTCAAGGCACCTGCTATGTCAGGGCACATGGAGGGGATGGCCTTCACAGCTGGGGTGGTGACATGTCTGTCATATCCCTTCTTCTCCATCTGTCCAACCCAGAAAGAGAGGCCTGGGTCATAGAGGCACTTAGCGATGCTGACACGGGCCTGCGACCCTGAAGGAATGCTACAAGGATGAGGAGAGAGTTAGCTGGTCTCTCCCGCCCCCTGAGCTGTGGCCGTTAGAGGCTGGGTCGTGGAGGCCGGCAGAGCGCCCTGTGGTCGGCCTCACTCGCCTCCTGGGAGTCTCCTCTGTGCCTGGCGGACAGGCGGATGTGAGCCCGGCTTCTCTTCCTGGCAGGACTGAGTCCTTTGCCTAAGGTAACCACATTCAGCACCTGTGCAGACATTACCATCATCGCCTTCACCACCACCATCACCACCACTACCATCGTCATCGTCATCTTCACCACCACTGCCGTCACCATCACCACTGACTGCCATCAATGACATCATCGCCGGTGTCACATTAACATGATCGGAACATTCTCACTGGGTCATCACTTCAATATGACCATAGCTATTTTCAGAAACATCCACGGCCACACTGTCCCAGCACTTGACACGGTTCCTGGCATAGCAAGGATTCTCGGCAAATGGATGCAGAGTGAGCTGGCACCACCTGCTGGCACCACCTGTGGCACCACCCTTCAGACCACTGATCATTGTTTCTCTTGGCTCAAGGCCTGCTCCTGCCAAGGTTATGCCCATCTCCAGGCTCCAGGCCCAACAGTGTTCCCAGTGTTCCCTCTTTACTCCTGGGAAGTCACACCGTTCCCAGTCCCTGACTGGCCCCCACTCTGCTGAAACAAGCCAGGAGACACGAAAACTTCCAGAATGTTCTTCATTGAGAAGTCACTCTGTGGACTTCCTATTGCAGTATCCCTAGACCAGCAGCCTCTCTAGCTGAACCTGCCACCCAGGGCTTAACCCAGGTAGCCCAGTGACCTCCCTTCTGTGCCATAGGCCTCCCATGTTGATCACACAGCACTGCCACCCACAAGAAAACTGGCTCTAGGGCTGGAGGGATGGCTTAGCGGTAAAGGTATTTGCCTGCAAAGCCAAAGGACCTTGGTTCAATTCCCCAGGACCCACGTGAGCCAGATGCACAAGGCAGCTCATACATCTGTAGTTCATTTGCAGTGGCTGAAGGCCCTGGCGTGCCCATTTTTTTCTCTCTCTCTCTGTCTGCCTCTTTCTCTCTCTTGCTCTCTCAAATAATAAATAAATAAAAATAAAAATAAAACTGGCTTTAGTCAGGCCTGCCATAGGACACTGCCCTGTTTTCCAGCCCTGAGGTGGCTATGGGGTTTCTAGTGAATGGCCGTCTCCGGTTAGGCCTCAGATCTTGGAGACAGAACAAAATGGCCCGCTGTGGTCCACAAGCAGGCCACCAATGCTGTCAGCAGAAAGACTCAGGGGTCCTTCTGGAGCTGGGGAGTGTCACCTGCCACTGTGGAGCAGGGACCAAGGATGCAGCAGGCCGCACCGTGCTGAGCGGTGATTCTGCGGAGCTGACGTCTGGGCAGGGGTGGGGGCAGGGCAGGGGCAGCCCACTGGCTTCAGCCGCCGCAGCACTCAGAGGAATGCCAACCCATGCCAAGTGCCAGCACCCATTGCTTCTGCAAAGTTGCCACCTAAGAGGACAGCCACCGACGTGCGGTATGGAGTAGCTTGTGTTGAGGACAGCCACCGACATGCTGTACGGAGTAGCTTGTGTTGCACTGTGAGTGGGTGTGGGAAGGGTAGATACGCGGCGTACCAGCAGTATCGGCAGTCACCACATAGCCCAGACTGTCACCTGGATGCCCATGTCCGCCACGCTGCCATTCTTCCCATCCTCACCCTCAGTGCTCCGTTCCTCCCTCCATTCCTCACCCACTCAGCCAGCAGAACCCACCAGCCCCGGGTCTGTCTGTGACCGGGTTCTTGCAGGACCCTGCGTGTGATACCTGGGGCAGGTTGGCAGAGAAGCCGGTGAATTCTGTCACTGAAGTGACCTGGACCCAAGTGGTCTGCAGAGTAGCAGAGGCCCGAACACAATGGCAGTCTGTGTGGGATACCCTCTGGGAGTGAGGTTATCCTAGGTCTGAATGGTGAGAAGTCTCCAGAACAAACCTTCTGGGAGAGGGAGCGGCAGGTGGTGGTCCCCGAGGGAACGGAGAACAGAAGCCATTCACAGGGGCTCGTGAATTCAATGGACATCTCCAGGGGGTTGCTGAAAAGATTATTGACAACAAACCCCAGAAAACAAGGAAGGATCCCGTCATGAGCCTTGCGTCCTAGCCACCCAGTAGGCAATCTCCCTTCCCGAAAACAGCCCGCTACCGTGAATTAGAGAGCTCGCCCATGGTTTATTCCTTTCCTGAACACAAACACCATAAACAATATGTTCTATTATTTTGTGTGTTTAAACGTTACATAAATGGGATTATGGGTGAATAATGTTCTCAATTCCTTTTTTTGTAAACATTTCATTTTTAAAATTTATTTATTTGACAATTTACATACTTGAACATAATGTTATTTGATCATGCTCTGCTCTTAATACCTCCGCCCCTCCTCCCAACTCCTTCTTCTACAAACTAATTCCTCTTCTGTTTTGATGACTCCTTCCTGCCTCCGTCATCCATGCTGAAAGGCCATGGCAGCTCCTATGGGGTGATGAAGTGATGGACACAAATTAGGAAAATAGTGTCCCAAAGTATTCTTTCAAACATTTTATTTAAATTTAAATTAAATTAATTTATTTATTTGAGAGAACAAGACAGAAAGAGGCAGAGAGAGAGAGAGAGAGAGAGAGAGAGAGAGAGAGAGAGATAGACAGAGAGAGAGAATGGGCATGCCAGGGTCCCCAGCTACTGCAAACAAACTCCAGATGTGTGCACCCCCTTGTGTATCTGGCTTACATGGGTCCTGGGGAATCAAACTGAGGTCCTTTGGTTTTGCAGGTAAACAACCACTAAGCCATTTGTCCAGCCCTAAAAAAAATTAAATTAGTTTATTTGAGAGAAAGAAGTAGATAGAGAAAGAATGGGCACACTAGGGCCTTCAGTGGCTGCAAATGAACACCAGCGCCGCCTTGTGCATCTGTCTTGCTTGGGTCCTGGGGAAGAAAACCTAGGTCCTTTGGCTTTGCAGGCAAGACCCTTAACTGCTAAGCCATCTCTCCAGCCCCAAACATTTCATTTTTAAAAAAAATTATTTATTTATTTTCAAGGAGAGAGAGCAGGGGAGAATGACATGCCAGAGCCTCTAGCTGCTACAAATATATTCCAGATGAATGTGTCACTGTGCATCTGGCTTTACGGGGGTAGGTACTGGGAAACTGAACCTGGGTCATTAGGCTTTGTAGGCAAGTGTGTCAACCACCTAGCCATCTCTCCAGCCCCCAAACATTTCATTTTCAAGGGCATCCATGTTAGTCATATAGTCTGAGTCACATGTTTCTGAGTGCCCCATTTTTTATCTCGCCATGTACAATCATCTCAACATATATTTTCATTCTGTACTGATGGGCACTTGGCTCATGCCAAGTGTTTTCTGTTTTCTGTTACAAACTAAGTCACAAGAGTAGCTGCTACTAAACTTACTGAGTGTCATGTGGGATTGTAGTGTCTTTGTACACATCTCCCGTGGAAACTGCAAACGACGTTAGCAAGTGCGGTGGTTTGAATGACAAGTGTCCCCATAGCTTCACACATCTATGACTAAGCCTTCGGTGGAGTCCTTGGGAAGTGGGCTTTGAGGTTGATTCGTCCAGCGCTGCTGAGTGCTCACCAGGCAGCTCTCTCTTGCTGATGTGACAAGATGCAAGGCCAGCCTCTGCTCTGTCATGGTTTTCTTGTCGTGAGGAAACTTCCTTGTGAGACTGTAAGAGGAAATAAACCCTTTCCTTCAACATTCTGCTTTTGCTCAGGTGTTTGGTCTCAGCAGCAAAGGCAGAAACTGCTACAGAAAAACTGGTATTAGAAGTGGCGACATTGCTGCTGTAAACCTGACTTTTGGAAGGAATATGGCAGGCTTTTGAACTATGGACTAGAGAAGTATTTTCATGGGCCATCCTGGTAAGAGTTTGAAGGCCATAGGTGCAGAGGGAACTGTGGACTCTGGAGGCTTGGTTTGTCAAGTTTCAGACAGGAAAGAGGACTTTTTCAGGACTTGGCTAGAAGCAGTTCGTGTGATGTTCTGGTGGATAAACTGGCTGTGTTCTACCCGTGTCCTGAGAACTTGAACGTAGTTGAGTTTAGAAGTATTGGACTAGTGTGTTTGGTGGGGCAAATGGGAGCAGGTTTCGATTCTGTGCAGAGACTACAGTCTTTAAGAGATTACTACCACAAAAGCTGGGCGTGTTGGCACAGGCCTTTAATCCCAGCACTGGGAGGCAGAGGTAGGAGGATTGCTGTGAGTTCAAGGCCACCCTGAGACTACATAGTGAATTCCAGGTCAGCCTGAGCTAGAGTGAAACCCTACCACAAAGAGAGAGAGAGAGAGAGAGAGAGAGAGAGAGAGAGAGAGAGAGAGAGAGAGATTACTACCACAGAGAGTGGGCCTGCTGCACTGCATGGGGACAATAGAGGACTGCTGATTCTTTTGAAAGAAAGGAACCTGAAGAATACAGAAGGAGTTTCCTGCTCCTCAAAGGTGGCTTTATTTTCCTCTGGATTAACAAATTTCCGTAGGCCATGGGGTACTCATTTTGGAAGTATTACAAATGTAGAAAAAAGGGTCATGGAGTATAACCATGGACTGTGGGAAAGAAGGATTGTGGTCCCTGCATGGAGACCCAGTTAGGCCATGGCATGGAGTGGAAGAGCCATGGGTTGCAGTGGGGACCCAGGGATTCTAGAGATGAAGGACTATGGGACGGGATGGCTGCCAAGGAGAGCTGTTCATGTGGGTCTGCCAGGAAAGTAAGCAGCCATGGCTGGAGGGGCAGCGCTTAGAGCCCAGAGGTTCCATTACGAGTAGATGCCAGACATGGAGCTGCGGGATGTGATGCTTCCCCCACTTCTTTTCAATCTTTCATCGGTCCAATCTTTCCTTGCTATGACCAGTTCCTCCTTTTGGAAATGGGACTTTTTACTCTGTGCCATTGTGTGTTGGAAATATTTAATTTATGTTTTGATTTCACAGTGTTCATAGTTAAAACTTCAGACTCTTGCACAGTGTTGGGATTGGTAAACAACTTGAGGATTTTTAAAGTTGTAGTGAATGCATTTTCTCTTCACGAGATGGTTGTGAGTCTATAAGGCTGATGTCGGATGGGGTGGATTGAATATGAAGCACTCTCCCATAGCCTCATGTGTTTTAGATCGTCTCATACTCAATCTGCATCCAGTAGAGCCTTTGGAATGGGGTGGATAGAGCCTTGCTTTCATATGGATGGACCATGACATTTATTAGCCCAGCCCTATCAGGTGTTAACTAGCCATGCCACTCTTGCTGCTACCTCCCAGCTGATGTGGCAAGATGTGACATCTAGCCTGTGCTCTGCCACGCTTCCCTGCCATGATGAAGCCTCCCCTGGGGACTGCCGGCTGAGACAGCCCTTCCTTTCCATCAGCTGCTTTTGGTCAGGTGTTTTGTCCCAGCAATGAGAACATAACTGCTATAGAAGGGAGGGGCCCTGATTGCCACTCAGGAAACCGAGGCACAGAGAAGGTACAGGAGGTCCACAGCCTCCTCTGAAGCTAAGGAGACAGAAGTCACCAGGGCAGACCATCCTGGGCCAGCCTCGGCCAGAGCATACATCTCCTGCATCCTTGACCCTTGCTGGGGGTGTGCTCTGGAGGAGTCCTGCAGGGTTTTAGGCACACCACTCTCAACTCGACTTGGTTTCACTGATGTTTCAGAGAGAGGCCCACCAGCCGTGTGAATGTTAGTATAACTATGACATGTTCCCGTGAATTGAGTGCCACTTGTGAAAATCGCCTGCATACCTCCTTTGCCTGTCCATGAACTGTCCCTCCTTGGCTGTGTGCAGATGCTCTTGGCACACACTGGATATTGACCCGCCATCTGCCCCGTGTAGAAATCTATCTCACTTTGTCACTCATTTTTAATGATGCAATGATGCTTGTGATCCTTTGTCATGCTGGAGTTTTGAATGTTGGTGTATTATTCACTGCTTGTTTTTCTCTTGCTATATCTTCATTTTGTTTTATTTTAAAATTTATCTTTACCCTGAGGTCAAAAAATATTTCCCTGTACTTAATAGTTTCAACAGTTTATCACATTTGGATCTTCAATTTGCTTGGATTTTGTGTTCTGCCATTTGTTGAGACAATTGCCTAAGTGCCATTTATTTATCTGACTGTGAACTGGCCACCTTGTGGGTGCAGACGCTGGGACATCAACAGTCCAGCCCTGTCTATCCTCTTTCCTGGTCACACAGGATTGCCACAGTGTGAAGGCCAATCGGGGCACGTCCTCTGCCTGCAGCTGTGGATTGGCACAGCTTTTCCAAAGACTCCTGGGGTGGTGGGAGGGACTCCTAGTCACCACGGTCATCACCTATCCGTCTATGACTCTGTGTCTTATACCTGGGGACACTTTTTGTGAAAGAAGTCAAACTGACCTTCACCTGCTTCCGGTGTCCAGGGCATGGTGAGCAACTTTGATTTCTTTTTCTCCACACAGGAGGGACTGTCACTTCATCGCCTCTCTCCTGACGTCGCCTCCACACTGTGACTTGGAGGATGGTGAGTGGATCATTCTGGTGCTTGGAAAGGGCCAGCTGCTAATAATGCCAAGCTGTCTAAAAAGGCACACACACACCACAAGCGTGTGTGTGAGTGTGTGTGTGGACACATATGGACATGCATATGCCACAGCAAGTGTGTGACGTCACAGGACATCCTTCCTCCTTCTCTAGGTGAGGCAGGGGCTCTCTTTGTTGAGTCTGGCCGCCTGTGTGCCAGGGTAGCTGGTCTGTGAGCTTCTGAGTTCCCTGGCTCCAACTCCCATTGATACAGGCGCACTGGGAATCACAGACATAGATATCACTTTACATCTGGCTTCATGTGAGGGCTGGGGATTGAACTCAGGCCTGCAGACTTGCAAGCAGGTGCCTTTCATTGCTGAGTCATCTCCCCAGACCCCACAACACGTTTTTTAAAGTGAAGAAAACATCCAAGCATTTTAACTCCATTTTGTCAGGGGAGCTGACAGCTTGCCAGAATTCTATTTGTAAGAATTTAATAAAAGTCATTAAAGCTCTCAACAAAACCAAACAGAATGTGATGAACAATGCTGACCACAGATTTTGAGGCCAGGGGCTACCTACTCTACCCTGGGGATGACTGAGCAGAGCTGAGGCCAGGCGGGCAGGGAGATGGCCCAGCACTGGCCCCTGACGAGCAGAACCGCACACATGGAAGATGGGAACTGATGCTTTGTAAGAGGTCACCGCCAGGAATAGGGTGTAGTACTTCAGCCTGGAGCAGTCTGGCCAAGCATGTGGTGGACCTTGCGACAAGAGTGGGTCACCCAGTCAACGCTCATTGCCCCTTTCTGGGTGCTGCACGGGAGACCAAGGTCCTTTTCCTAAAGGCAGGCACGTGAAAATTCTGCTGAAAGGTATGAGGGGGGCTCGGGGTGCCCGCACCTGGCCAGCTCTGGGACTGAAGAAGGGGCTGACACAGCTCCCACACTCTAGGCCTGGAGACAGGGCCCAGCAAGATGCGGCCATGGTCGGACTGAGCCCCGAGAAGAGGAACTCGGGGGCCCTGGAGTGAGAGCACATTTGGGGATCCCTCACTGGGTGGTGGGCCCTGTCTAACCCTTTCACACCTTAGTGGAGTTAGCAGGGGACAGAATCCCACTTGTAGCAGAAGGGATGTTGAAAGGGGCTTAAGGGAAGTCAGAACTGGAATTGGCTGGATGAGCATAGTGCAGGGTGAAAGCCCTCGTTCAGGTAGGGGGACCAGTCAGGGGACACAGATGGGGCTAAAGGCCTCACTTTTCCAATCCATGAAATGGGCAAGAAGTAGTTTCCTCAGCACAGAGTACCTATCACACCTCAGCCAGGAGAGATGTGGCTGGTGAAGACAGGACTCTGCAGCTTTCTCCCAGAGGCTGAGCCCCTGCCCCAGGCAAAGCCATCATTCACAGGAGCTTAAAAAAAAAAAAAATCATTCGCGCTGGGTGTGGTGGCGCACGCCTTTAATCCCAGCACTCAGGATGCAGAGGTAGGAGGATCACCATGAGTTCAAGGCCACCCTGAAACTACATAGTGAATTCCAGGTCAGCCTGGGCCAGAGTGAGACCCTACCTCGAAAAACAAACAAACACAAACAAACAAAAAAATCATTCACACCATTGCAGTAATCCAATGTATCATCAGGGCTTCTGTGGGAAGTGGGATGACACTCAAGTTCCTGGCTTGTCAGGTGACAAGGGAATGGACAGGAGGCGCCCTGAGCCTCACACCCTCATTCTGAATGTGCCCTGTCCTCTGGATGCTCCAGCTCGGGCTCTGGCTGACCCCAAGGTTTTCTGTGGCCATCCCTCCTTTTCCTCAAGGCCGGAAGTGGAGGCGAAGGGAAGTCACAGTGCCTCAGCAGCCGCAGGCCCCTGGTCTTTATATCAGATTTGGCTGCCTCCAGGGGGGTCACTGCAGGTGAGGTGGGAGGGGCTGGCCTGACTTCTGAGGGTTGTCAGTAATCTGGAGGCAGGGCCTTCAATGTCACAGCGGCTGTCATCTTTTCTGGAGGTTAAAGGACAGCCTCCGAGTGGGGCATAGGTTCCTCCTAATTGGTCACTGAGCTTCCAGATTGACTCTCACAGTCCCAGAGATCCAGAAGTGGGTGGAACAGAGAATGGAAGGGGGATAGATGAAGTGCTCCCCATATCCAGGCCCCCCTCATCTGTCTGTCCATCTGCTCTGTAGTTGGGGAGCCTGAAGTGCAAGAGAGGTAAACAGACTAGGCCGAAGTCAGAGTAAACGGGGGAAGCCTGGAGACGCAGCCCAGGTTGGATGCAGAGCTAGCCTGGACAGGGTGCAGCCAGCATAGCCCTGGCCAGCTCAGGTTGCCACGAAGTCCAAGTGCCGACGTCCTGTGGGGCTGACTCTCCCCTACACTCAAGGGCCACTGGAGCCATTGCTTGGCCACCTAAGCTCCTTGAGTTCCAAGTAAATGAAGAGATCTCCTCTCTGCAGCCCGCAGGAGCTGCCTCCTGCTTCCCTCTGCCCCTCCCACAGCCCATGCCTGATGCACGCTCCAGCTCTGACTGCAGGTGACTCAGGCCCCCCAACCTCCCGCCGCCCACCCCTCCCCAGCACAGAGAGGCTCATCTGTGCGCTGCACGCTGGGAGGCTGACTCACACGATTTGGCTCACCCGTAATGGGCTGATAATGGGCGGTAGGCCTGGCAGGAGGACGGGCCCTGTGATCCCGAGTGTGACGTGGCGATGCCTCCTGCCCGAGGAGCAGCTGTTTCCCATTAGCAGCTAAAGTGCGGCTGCAGGCTGCCCATCTGCACAACTGGACACATCTGTGCTTTCTGCAGATGTGAGATGGGGTGGGGAGGGTGTCACTTGGAAGGTCCCCTGGGATTAGAGGGCAAAGGCCACGTGCTAGGATAATGCAGGGCACTGTTCACACCCCACCTCCAGCTCCTGGCCCCGGCTTCCTGTGTCCATATTTCACTGGGTCCGCCTGCCCCTGTCTTCCCATGTCCCCCTCCCAGCCTGCTCTGTCCGCCTGGCCTCCGGTTCTGGCTTCCCTCTGGCTCAGCTTCCTCATGGCCTGCTTTCTTGTGCAGAGCCAGCAGGGATCTCAGGGCTAGGAGGGTGCTTTTTAAGAATCTTTCATCACAGGGGACAGAAACATGCCCTCTGGCCACGCCAATGAGGCTAGCACCCTGCCCTTCATTCCTTCCTCTCCCTCACAAGCAGGCCTGTTGCTAGCAGGCCAGCAGTTCCAGGCTTCTGCCTCGCCATTTGGCAATGGTGTGTCTGCTCTCTGGATAGTTCATTGTGGAGTTCTTGCCAGGGCACAGACACTGCTGATTGGCCAGGCCAGGTCACATGCTCATCCCTGGAACTATAGGAGAGGATGTGCTGAGGAGACACTGGGGTGGAGCAGAGCCAAGGGTAGGGACATCCTGGCTTCTGCCCCAGCTCTGAGCAGTGCCCCTGAAAAGGAGCCCACCACCCTTGAGCCCTCTCTGAGAAATGGGGCCTGAGGCAGACCCTCCTCACCACGTGTCAGGAACACGTTTAAATGTGGGGAGCGGCACTGTGTGAACCTGGTGCGCGGCACTGCCAGCGGGTTGGGGAAGCGATGGGTTGAATAATTCAATTCAATTCCAGGCATGCTGAGGACAGTTCTGGAAGGCGATATGGTGTTCGTTGGCTAAGATGATTGACAGCTGGAGTGTACTCAGCAAATAGAAGGCTACCCCCCTCGCACCCAGCACACAGCAGTGGGGAGAGTGGGGAGATGAGCAAGCGGCGTGGCAGGGAGGAGGAAGACGCTGGCCTTGGGCAGGACCATGGAGACTGTTCAGTGGTCCAGGCCATGAGGGCCCAGGCTGGAGTAGTGGCTGCAGCCAGCAAAGGTCTTTCTGTTACATCCTTTGTTCAGTGACACTACGTCAGCACCCCTGTCTCATGAATGCGGATGACTCTCTAGTGAAGCTCAGCTCTGGGAACAACCTGGGGCAGTCAAAGGAAAGGAAAAGGGTGCAGAGGAACTTACAAGGAAGCCAGCGGAGCGACCCTCAGGTGGCCCTTGGATCCCATTGGTTTTGCTCTATTAAGTTACTAGGTGGAGACCCTCAGTGTTGGGGTGTTGGGCTGTGCCCAAGGGCTGTCTTTTAGGAGTGACAGCGAAGACAGACTGGTCAGGACTCCCTCACTCCACTTCCTTATCTGAAAAGCAATGCTGGCCCAGATTCCAGTCCCAAGGCGCCTCTGCAGGTCCATGGGAACAAGGCATCCCTGGAGACCCGCAGCCTTCTTCCTGGATCTGGGGTGAGTGTTGGGCACTGCCAGGCACAGGCTGGAGCCTTCAGGAGCAGGGCCTGAGCTTCCAGGCATGGCTAAGGACCCCCAGGCTACAGGAGGCCACTCCCTCTCCAAGCCTAGCATACATGAATTTAGGCTCTGCCCGTAGCCCTGTGACCTTTGGCCAGTTGCCTAGGAAACTCCTTATCAGCCTTCACACAGTCCTGAGACCCTAGATCACCTGATCCCCCTCCCCCATTACCTACATGCTAGAATGAATGTCCCCATATGCTAATTAAGCATCAGAAATGAACTTGGTATGTCCAATCCCCTTAGGACCCTTCCTCCCACCCTCAGATGCTTATAAACCCATTTCACTGACAATAAACTGAGAGAGCTGTTCAACTTTCTCCCAGGAGTGTTTCTCTCATCACGCACTCACCCACCCCCAGTTGCCTGGATGCCTTGGGAGGGGGGAACCGCAGCCGTCCCTGGAGCAAGAATCCTGGAACCCCCAGGTGAGGGGCAGCGGAGTGCCTTCTGCCGTGTGGCCCTCTGGTGCCTCTCAGTGCCTGGCCTCCACTGCTGGCCACACTGTCCCCTTGCCTACCCCACCACACAGATCTTGCCTGGCCTCCTCGAGCTCCTCAAATATTGTCTGCCCCCGGCCAGGTGGACGGTCTCCCTCCATCTAATCCGCCAGCTCACCATCATTCTAGGGAGGGGCCAGTAGGCCCATTTTGTGCATGAAGAAACTAAGATGCACAGGTTGGGTGCGGCGATGCCTTGAGGTCACTCAGGTCATACGTGCCCAGGCTTGTTCTTCAAGGCACCGTGATTCTAGGGCAGGGCTGGCCTGAGCCTCTGGCGCACAGCCATATTCTCCCGCCCTATTGTCCACATCTCCCCCACCAGATCATGGTGGACGTGGCATGTACAGTGTTGGGGCCGTGGAGTGGTGGAGAACCCATGGACTTGAGTACCCTATCTTATGGCCTCTACCTGACCCATTTGGAGACCAGCCTGGTTCCCAAATAAAGCCTATTGGAATACCTAGGGGTGGGGTTTTCCTGGGATAGCCAGGTGGACAGCTTGTCTGGAGCTCTAACAGACGGGTGTGAACATGGACCTCACGTGGAAGGTCTGATGCCAATGGCTACAAGGAAAGAGGACCTTCCACAAGCTTTGGGCCACCTGAACTTGGGACTCAAAGTCATGAGGGCAGAATTTTGGACCACCAAGGCAATATGCCAACATAAGACAGGACCACCAGGGCCCGCCTTCTCTGGGGACTTCTATATGGCACGAGAGGGCTGGTTGCCTTGGCTTGGCTCTTGCTAACACCCTGTGATCCAGTTCTGTGGCTCACAGATGTTGAAATTCTGGGCTCTTGATAAGCTAAGAAGCTGGGCTCCCTAAGACAGTGTCAAAGATTAGATTTACTTATTTTACCCCAAGCTTAATCAGTATAAAATTCGAGGTGACTTCTAAGATCCTGGGCTTCTCAGACCATGATGCCTCCTTAAATTCCACCATCCTAAGCTGACTTGGGGGATTGGAAGGCTGCGTGGCCCCGTGAGCAGTGCTTCTTAGAGCCCTGGCTCTCTAATTCTGTGTCTTCCCCAGACTGCCGGAGGAGCGGCTGTGGGAGGGACAATGCCCTGGCTGATGGGCTGTGCGCTAATCTTCCCTTTGAGGGGCTTTGATGAGCTCTGGGCTTCTGAGCAGCTGTTTCAATCAGAGGGGAATTTTGCTGAGCACTGGGGATTTGGGGCTCAGAGGAGCCGATGACAGCTGCTCGTGGGGTGATTAGGCTCCAGAGGAGAGAAGGAGAGGTGCCAACAAAGTGAGATGTGAACACCACAGCATGAAGTCCAACCAGACACACAGGTGGCTGGGAAGCCTCGTCTTTCCCCTGGCCACACATGTGACAGGCACACTCCTCTCCGTCCTAGGTCATCTGCATGCCACAGGCCGCCTTCACGGACACCCATCCTCTGGAGTTAAGCCCCGAGTCCCATAATGACAATCCTTTAGGCTAGCAAAGCAGTGACTATGGTGAGCCCCCAGCAGAGGGAAGGTTGCACATAGCACCTGTGTGTCTGGGGCAGCGCAATGGAGATGAGCCTCTGTCCTTCCCCAGGGACAGCAGACATGGAGGAGTGAGGGTTGTGGGGAAGACAAGCTTAGGAAAACTCTCCCAGGCAGGCAGAGCCTTGCTTCTGTAGGCTTGGACTTGAGCATGTCAGAGGTGGAGGAGGGGTGGAAGGCACCTCAGCGTCATCACTTCATGCATCCATTAGGCATTCATGCATGATCTTATTAATCAGCTCTTGGAATCATTCATTCCTGTACACATTCATTCATTCACTTATGCATTCATTGATTTATTCATGCACTTATTCACTCATGTACTCATTTGCTTATGCACATAAGCACTCATGCATTTGTTCCTTATTCATTCATTCATTCAGTCAGTCAGTCATTTGTACATGTACGTACTCATTCATTTAAGTGCAACCTGGGGCCAAGGTCTAGGCCAAAATACTGAGATAAAACTCCAGTGACAAGCTTCGTGGTGTTTTAGAGACATCTCTGTTTTAGGTGCGGGTGCAAGTGGAGAGGGGAGATGATTCTGTTCTCTAGCCAGGGCCGAGTCTTGCACTTTCTGCCTCCTGAAGCCTCATTATGCCAACAGTGTGTCCACAGGGACCTCCTAGAGGGAAGGAAGCAGGTGACAGAGGCCAGGCCTCCCAGCTCACCTCCCAAATCCTCTGAAACTCCACCCTGTACCTGAGTTCAAGCCCAGCCTGACCTGGAGGGATCAGATTCACCCTGGATCTCCTCAAATCATGGCTCGTGTCTGGTTGGTCTTATGTTGTGAATGTTCGGTGTCCATGCTGTCTGCCAGTCAAGGCCAGATGCTATGTGGTGGCCCCTTGTGGGAAACTGACCTAAGGCTTACACTTTGGGGCTGTCCTTTGGCCTTGCTCCCAGGAAACCAGCAGCCTCACTAGGTCAGTTCTTACTCCTGAGAGCGTCCATCTGGGTGGCATCCAGTGTGTGAGGAGGTCCCCTGTGTCCCCTCCCACTCATTATATCAGTGGTACTACTGAGTGGTCTTCCAGTCAGGCTTCGCATTCTGCTACCACGGGATCAGACCCGGCGATCACGCACCCAGCCCGCTTGCATGTGCTGTCCATCACTCAGAGCATCCCCATGCTGCCTGGAAGTTGACTTCCCAGAGTTGGGTGACCGTGGCCTTGTGCTGTCTGACTTCCCAGTGTTGGATGGTCATGGCCTTGTGCTGTCTGACTTCCCAGAGTTGGATGGTCATGGCCTTGTGCTGTCTGACTTCCCAGAGTTGGATGACCATGGCCTTGTGCTGTCTGACTTCCCAGAGTTGGATGACCATGGCCTTGTGCTGTCTGACTTCCCAGAGTTGGATGGTCATGACCTTGTGCTGTCTGACTTCCCAGAGTTGGATGGTCATGGCCTTGTGCTGTCTGATTTCCCAGAGTTGGATGACCATGGTCTTGTGCTGTCTGACTTCCCAGAGTTGGATGACCATGGCCTTGTGCTGTCTGATTTCCCAGAGTTGGATGACCATGGTCTTGTGCTGTCTGACTTCCCAGAGTTGGATGGTCATGACCTTGTGCTGTCTGACTTCCCAGAGTTGGATGGTCATGGCCTTGTGCTGTCTGACTTCCCAGAGTTGGATGGTCATGGCCTTGTGCTGTCTGATTTCCCAGAGTTGGATGACCATGGTCTTGTGCCGTCTGACTTCCCAGAGTTGGATGGTCATGGCCTTGTGCTGTCTGATTTCCCAGAGTTGGATGACCATGGTCTTGTGCTGTCTGACTTCCCAGAGTTGGATGACCATGGCCTTGTGCTGTCTGACTTCCCAGAGTTGGATGACCATGGTCTTGTGCTGTCTGACTTCCCAGAGTTGGATGGTCATGGCCTTGTGCTGTCTGACTTCCCAGAGTTGGATGACCATGGTCTTGTGCTGTCTGACTTCCCAGAGTTGGATGGTCATGGCCTTGTGCTGTCTGACTTCCCAGAGTTGGATGACCATGGTCTTGTGCCGTCTGACTTCCCAGAGTTGGATGGTCATGGCCTTGTGCCGTCTGATTTCCCAGAGTTGGATGACCATGGTCTTGTGCTGTCTGACTTCCCAGAGTTGGATGACCATGGCCTTGTGCTGTCTGACTTCCCAGAGTTGGATGACCATGGTCTTGTGCTGTCTGACTTCCCAGAGTTGGATGGTCATGGCCTTGTGCTGTCTGACTTCCCAGAGTTGGATGGTCATGGCCTTGTGCTGTCTGACTTCCCAGAGTTGGATGGTCATGGCCTTGTGCTGTCTGACTTCCCAGAGTTGGATGGTCATGACCTTGTGCTGTCTGACTTCCCAGAGTTGGATGGTCATGGCCTTGTGCTGTCTGACTTCCCAGAGTTGGATGGTCATGGCCTTGTGCTGTCTGATTTCCCAGAGTTGGATGACCATGGTCTTGTGCTGTCTGACTTCCCAGAGTTGGATGGTCATGGCCTTGTGCTGTCTGATTTCCCAGAGTTGGATGACCATGGTCTTGTGCTGTCTGACTTCCCAGAGTTGGATGACCATGGCCTTGTGCTGTCTGACTTCCCAGAGTTGGATGACCATGGTCTTGTGCTGTCTGACTTCCCAGAGTTGGATGGTCATGGCCTTGTGCTGTCTGACTTCCCAGAGTTGGATGGTCATGGCCTTGTGCTGTCTGATTTCCCAGAGTTGGATGACCATGGTCTTGTGCCGTCTGACTTCCCAGAGTTGGATGGTCATGGCCTTGTGCTACCTGCCAATGGAGAGGGAGAGGCTGCTGCCCCATCACCCTATCTTTCTCTGCAGCCAGCGGTGAGAGAGAGCAAAAGCATGCCTCTCTTCTTCCTGCCCTTCCCTTTCTAGTCCCTTCTACTGTGAGGTCAGAAAGAAAGAGCAAGTTGCAGACTTTCTCCGGACCATAAAGGCGTCAGGATACTCTTGTCCTTAGCTTTTGGTATGGGAGGAGTGTGAAGGCCAAACCTTTGACCCCACATAAGGCATCACTCTTCTGCTACCACCAAAGGCCACCAGGAAGCTCTCCTGCCCTTAGCCAGGATGCAAGAGATCACCATGCAGAACTGTCCTCAGAGTGGGCATCTTTGTCCTGTGGGAGGTCAGGTACAGTACAGTAATGCTCCCTGCCAGCCCCTTGCTGCGCTTGAGAAAGAGGGAGACAGCCATGGGGTCCATGTGTATAGAAGGCAGACCAGAACCAGGGCCCAGGCTCTGCCCTGGGCAATGATTAGGTCCACTTGAAAGGTCACACTGACTTCTGTGAATACCACAGTGGAAGTGAGATGAGCAGAGGGGAGGTGTCCAGGTGCCTGGTGCTCCCTCTCTGGATGCAGAGGCATTGACAAGAGCCGGTTCAGGTCTGCTGACTGGTGACTGTGAGGGCAGAGCCTTTGGTCACCATTCATCTTGCATCTGGGTGGGGCAAAGGAGA
The DNA here is from genome assembly GCA_036346955.1 of Dipus sagitta. Classification (NCBI taxonomy): domain Eukaryota; kingdom Metazoa; phylum Chordata; class Mammalia; order Rodentia; family Dipodidae; genus Dipus; species Dipus sagitta. Next base: position 209,140,134 of record CM070771.1, read on the forward strand.
TGTGTGCACACACTGATCTCCATCTCTGACCTCTGGTCCCTGGATATGAGCCTGGAAGTCCCCAGCCCAAGTGTCCCACACCCAAATGTGCTGCTATAGCTGGATGGGTTCTACACAGGGCCAGACCTCACTCTGCAAGAGATAATGTCCTTCCCTAACCAAAGGGCATGAAGGGCCCCTTCCCTCCTGCTCTTGTCTTCTCTGGGCCATAAGTCTTGTCCGTGGAGCAGCGTGGGTGGCCCCAGCTTCTGATGTACCCCGGCACTCAGCTCTCTAACCCCCTCTCTTAGGCAGGCTGAGATGGAAGACCAGGTGTTTCCAATTAAATGAGGCCCTTAAATCTCTCCCCGGGCTGCACTCGGTGTGGGATTCAGCAGGGTCACTCATTGGCCACGAACTCCGCTCCTCTGCCCGCTCTGTGCAGGGCATCCCTGGGCAGGCAGTCCCACTGCTGAGAGTGCAGATTCCTGCCTTGCCAAGGCACTCCTGGGCCAGCCCTTCCCTGCTTCCAGCCTGGGCTGGGCTCCCCAGCCGGTGCTTTGGTATGCAGACCTAGGACAGTGGGTGGATCTGGGCCAGCCCTGTTGTCTAGGTCACAGTCACCCCCGAAAGGGTTGAGAGGCGGATGAGGATGAGCCTGGCTGGTGCCCTCTCGGGGGACTGGTGTTTCACAGCTGCGTCTGGCCTGGAAGGGACTCTGCAGGAGGGGAGGGCCACAGGGAGGCTCCAGCTCTGCTCAGCACAAGAAGCCGCCTGACATATTTATGGTCCTTTGCAGGCTCGGTTTCCCGGTTTCCCGGCTCAGCTGTCAGGCCCATCAGAACTAGCACCTTCCAGAGTGGAGGTGGAGGAGAGGCACGCAGAACTGAGAGCTTCAGCCTGGTGCCCTGCCAGCGCTGCCAGTGCCCCCAGGGAAGTACCAGCATCCCATGTTTCAAAGGCCTCAAGGAAGGTCATCCAGAGATGGACTTGGATTTTAGAACTTATTTGGCACCTGGGTGCCAGGGACCCAAATTCAATGGTGGTGGTGGTGGTGGTGGTGGTGGTGGTGGTGTGTGTGTGTGTGTGTGTAGCAAGTGGGTGCTGGGCAAATGCAATGGTGTGTGTGTGTGTGTGTGTGTGTGTGGAGCAAGTGGGTGCTGGGCAAATGCAATGGTGTGTGTGGACTGAGGGGTGCTGGGCAAATGGTCCATTACTTTGGAGGCTGGTCTGGGCATGTCTCGTGGGGCCCACATCAATGTGACAGGTCGGCCTGGCAGGACTGGGGAGGGAGCACTGATTCTCAGAAAGCAGCTATTTCTCTTCCTCCTGGCTGTGTAACCTGCTGGGGGAGAAAAGTCCTCAACAGTCTTAACCAGCAGGGGACCCTGCAAACTTCACAGCGGTGGTGGTGGTAGTTTGAATGTAAACTTTGTATGTCCTCATAGCCTTGAGTATCTGATCCTACTTAGTCTTTAGCAGGCAGAGCCCTGCTGGAGAAGGTGTGTCGCTGGGCCAGACCTTGCATCCAGTCCGACTAGGCGTGTTGAGAGCCAACCTGAGCCTGTGCTGTGCATTCTGGCGGGCATTGATGGCCAGTCTCTGCTATGGATGCGTGACAGAATTGAGTCAGCTTCCTCCACCATGACGAAGCTTCCTCTAGAATTTGTGAGTCTGAAATAAAGCCTTTCCATCCATAAGCTGCCTCTGGTCAGATGTCTGTCCCAGCAACGAGAAGGTAGATGCGACAACAACCAACAAGCCAGGCCAGATGCACTCACTGGAGCAGTAGTGGCATGACCGTTACGGGGTAACCAACTGTTCCCTGGTTGGGTTTGACGCCTGTCCCGTGGGAAGGACATAATACCTGGCTCTGAAAACCTAGTCATCTACCAAGGGCATGCTGACCCTAGCTGCATCAGGCACTGTAGTTGTCAGAGAGAGGGAGAGGAGAGGGTCTCATGCCCCAGCTAGCCTTAGTGAGGAGGGGGCACGCCAAGCACGAGCTCTGCAGAGGTTTCTAATAAGGTCCAGCTATTAGTCTGTAAGACAGGGGCTCAGAGCAACAGTGACCTGGCAGAGGAGTGATATTTTCATAGGTGTTTCAGGAACATGTGAGAGCTAACAACTCCATGAGGAGCAGAAGACATTCCTGACAGGAGCAGCTCATGAGAAGGCCCAGGCCCGGAGAGGAAGGTGCAGGACCCATGGGGAGCAGTAGCTCTGAAGTCCAACACGAGAAGGAGATTCAAGCAGGAGCCCTGAGGTGGAGGAGAGATGGGGAGGGAGTGGGGTCTCAGACACTGTGCGTGTGGCTTTTCAGGTGGCTGTTGGTAGCTTACTCAGCCTTCAAGCGGGTGGGCACACAATGGTCAGAAGGTCAGACTTTGGCCTTAACATCCTCTCCGGGAAGCCAGGGAAGATGGGTGGTAGGATACCAGGGATGAATGCCCCAGTTCAGTTGACAAAAAAGGAGCAAGACAGACCGTAGGCCAGCCTTGAAGGATGGCCAGCCTCAGGGATGGATTGGGTTAAGAACTGCAGACACACAGGAGAGGGGCCCAGGAGGGAGGCAAGCTGGCGCTCTGGTTTTCTTTGAGGAGCAGAGACTGTCATGAAGAATTCACACAGTAGGGCAGCAGGAACTGTGAGCTGGATTAGTAGGGCCACTGGGGGAGGGGGCAGCCTGTTGAGCTGGGAATGTCTGATTTATATTTATTTATTTAAGAGAGAGGGAGAGAGAGAGAGAGAAAATGGGCACGCCAGGGCCTCTAGCCACTGCAAATGAACTTCAGATGCATGTACTACCATGTGCTTCTGGCTTACATGAGACCTGGAGAATCAAACCTGGGACCTTAGGTTTCACAGGCATGCACCTTAACCACTAAGCCATCTTTCCAGCCCTGAGCTGTGAATGTCAAGTGAGGACTTTTGACTTTATTCTAGGATTCTGTTATACTAAATAGACAGAGGAGTTCCCTGAGACCTCTGAGCAGAGGTCACTATTTTGGTGGGCTTGGCCAGCTAAGAGCTGCTCAGAGCAGGTGAGGGTCGGGGGAAAAAAGGGAGGGGTGTGGAGTGAAAAGAGCAGGAAAAGGCTTGTTGCTATAGGGATGGGGCCCTCAGAAACTGCAGGGAGGGGTGCTAGCCAAGGCCAGGACGAGGCCCTGGCAGAGGTCATTCTATCTACTGGGGACTGGAGAAGCACCCAGGGCAGGAGGGCAGGGCCCAAAGAGGAGCTGACAGTGTCATCACTTCCCAAGGCTCCTCCAAGGCCCCAGGTGAGGGATAAATACCCCGAGAACAGAGCCTGAGTCCTGGTCAGCCAGCTGTGTGATGGGAGCAAGGCTGGGTTGGCACAGCAGAGGGGTCAGAGGTACACTTAGGGTGGTCACGGGGCAGGGCTGAGGTGGCAACAGTGCCCAGTAGAATCCATCATTGAGCCCTACCCAGCCCCCTGTGCAGTCCGCCCGGACACGGAAGCATGGCCACACACGTGAGCGCAGACCCTGAGGAAGCCACTGTGTGCCCCTGCCACAGCTGGCCAGTGGTGGCAGTCACTGGATGTCAAATCTGCTTTATGCATTGTCCCTGCAGCCCACTGTTCACACAGGTCAGGTGACCCTCCCATTGTCCATGCCATGTCCTTTGCACACAGAGGTCTCTGCCTGGGAGGCTCAGGGTGGTCCTCTTGATACCCGTCTATATCACCCTCCTCCCTCCCTCTGCACCGCCCTCTGCCCACCCTCCTTGAAGGAGCAGCTTGAGAAGACTACCACCCTCATCAAGCGTCACCTAGATAGAACACTCCAGGCTCCAGGAGAAAGCTCCCAGAGTCATTGCTGCCCCTGGCCATCACAGCACCAAGAAACATGACTGTGGACCTGCCAGAGGCCCTGGCCGCCGCTGGCCACTTCTCAGCCTCCCTCGGGAGCCAGCAGGAGCGCAAGCAGCTCCTCTGACTGTGCCTCCTGTCAGCCCCCATCCCCGCAGGCTCTCCAGAGGGACTGCAAAAGGGGCCCAGCCAAGGCGTCGTTTAGCGCTGGAGATGCTTGGAGCATATGTTGTGCTATTTCTGTTTTTCAATAAAATCAACATCAAAAATTTTTAACAAAGCATCAGGCGCCACTGAGAGCAATTAGCATCGCATCACGGACCAAATGGTGACTTTGCAGAAGCAGCTGCCTTGAGCTACACACCCTGACCCTCCTCCGTGACTCATGGACCTCGTAGGAGACCCTGACCCTCCTCCGTGACTCATGGCCCTCGTAGGAGACCCTGACCCTCCTCCGTGACTCATGGCCCTCGTAGGAGACCCTGACCCTCCTCCGTGACTCATGGCCCTCGTAGGAGACCCTGACCCTCCTCCGTGACTCATGGCCCTCGTAGGAGACCCTGACCCTCCTCCGTGACTCATGACACTGGTAGGAGACCCTGACCCTCCTCCGTGACTCATGGCCCTTGTAGGAGGGAACACTGGTGTGCACAGGTGAGAGCAGGCTTTTCTGTAGCCCAAGCTTGGGAACAGAGGTGGAATTTGCCACGGAGGGGCCAGGTATGGCCATCTTTCTGATCTCTTCTCCCTGCCAAAAGCATTTTGAAACTATGTATATGACTAGGCTCCAGGTCAAAATCCACCCTCAGTGATTAGGATTAACTCTGTGACCAGAGATTGGGATACCATTTGTGGCTAGAACTGAAGATTTAGTTCATACCTAGAGACTAGGGGCAAGTCTGACCCGAGATCAGAGCTCATTCTATGATTCTATGGTCAGGGATCAGAATTTTTTTTATCATGAGGATCAAGGCTCAGTCTGTAACAGGACCAAAGCTCAGAGTATACAGGACTAGGGCTCAGAATGAATCCAGGTTAGGGCTCATGGGACATCAAAGTTCACGGTGACCAGTGTCAGGGCTTAGAGTGTAACCTTGACCTGGGTTCTATGAAGCTAGGATACAGGTGGGCAGGGCTCAGTTTCTCCAACTTGATCTCCAGTCCTAGTGGGGTTTTATATTTCTTTGTTTTAAAAAATTTTGTTTCGCGTGTGTGTAATATGTGTGGTGGTGGTGGTGTATGTGTGTGACACGGTGTGCTTGCACGCAGAGGCCAGAGGAGAACATCTGGTGTCCCCCTCCACCACTCATCAACCTATTTATTTCCTTGAGACAGAGTCTCTTACTGATTCCAGAGCTTGCCTTTATGTCGGTGGTTTTTTTTTTTTTTTTTTTTTGCTTTTCGAGGTAGGGTCTCACTCTGGCCCAGGCTGTAGTCTCAGGGTGGCCTTGAACTCACAGTGATCCTCCTACCTCTGCCTTCCGAGTGCTGGGATTAAAGGCGTGTGCCACCACGCCCGGCTCTTTATGTCGTTTTCTGAAGTAGGGTCTCACTCTAGTGTAGGCTGACCTGGAAATTACTTTGTAGCCCCAGGCTGGCCTTGAACTCACAGCAATCCTCCTACCTCGGCCTCCTGAGTGCTGGAATTGAAGACCACAACCGGCCAAGAGCTTTTCACAGGTTCCATAGAAGTTCTGCAGTGTCTGCTCCCCATGTGACTGGGGTCACAGACATACATGGCCACACTAGCTTTTTATATGGGTGTTGGGAAATCAAACGCAGTCCACCTCATGCCCTCATGCTTGCTAGGAAAGTACTCTTAACCAATGAGCCATTTTTCCAACCCAGTTTTTTTTTTGTGTGTGTGTGTGTGTGTTTCCGAGTTCAGCAAACCATTTTCAAACTCATGGGCTTTTGCAATTCCCTGTACTTCCAGAACCTGTCCCATTTCAGCTCTCCCCTCGCATGTCAGGTCCTCAGAAAGAGCCACCTCGTCCATGCCCATGCCCACGCCCACGATCCCTTCTTTGTCCTCTTCAGGACACTCAGTGCAGTCTGAACACAGAAATTCCTTCAAAAGATGCGGGCCAGCAGCAGGAAGAGCGAGATCCAGGCCCAGGAAATGGAGCTGGCAGCAAGTCGGGGCGCAATGGCGCCGGTCCCATTTTCTGATTCTCTCTGGCTCCAGGCCCAGCCTGGGATGGATGGTGATGCCAGCAGCCAGATGGGCCCTCGCTGGACCCCACAGGATGGGCTTCTCTCCACGGCTGCCCTCTTTGCTCGGCCTGGCCCGCCCAGGCCCTGCGAGTTGCGATGTCCTGGTTGGTCTCTGAAGTCACACTGCAGGCCAGAGGAGGGCAGCCAGCGCTGAGCCTCCCGTGACTCTGACCTGTAAAGTAGTAGAAAATATAATAAAATTGCCATTTACATAAGCGCTACCCCAAACAAACAGGTGTTAGCAGTTAACCACATTGGCTTTCCGTGTCTTTTAAAGCGACAGAAGGAAGGCCAGCACAGGAAAGTGGGGAGCCAGGCCCCAACTCCCACAGGCCTGCCTCTCTCCCCCATGCTGCCTCCAAGTCAGTGTTCATGTGTGAGCAAAAGTTCACATTATTTTGTGCACGTCCACATTTTGCGCATCTGGGCTCACTCTGGAAACCCTCTCGCTGCCTGCCTGGCCCCTCAGTGTTTTGTTTGGCAGGCTGCTACAGTGACAGTTACTTTCTCGCTGCTGGGACAAAATGGCCCACCCAAAGCGGCTTGTATCAGGACAGGGCTATTTTGGCTGACAGTTTCACGGGGACATTTCTGTCATGGAAGGGAATGCACATCAAGAACAGACAGCTGAGCCGGGCGTGGTGGCGCACGCCTTTAATCCCAGCACTCGGGAGGCAGAGGTAGGAGGATCGCCGTGAGTTCGAGGCCACCCTGAGACTCCATAGTGAATTCCAGGTCAGCCTGGGCTAGAGTGAGACCCTACCTCACTCAAAAAAAAAAAAAAAAAGAACAGACAGCTGGACGCCACGCCTCCACACCAGCAGGGAGGAAGTGGAAAGCGCGAAAGCCCCAGGAGGGGCGGGACTACGGCACTCCCCGCAGCACCTCCTGCAGCGAGCTCACTGCTTGGGTCCCACAGCCTTCCCGGACAGCCCCGGCAACGGCGGACCGGGTGTTTGAGCCCATGAGTCTAGGGGGATGTTTTCCACTGAAACCACCATGGAGGCTTACCCTTGCCAACATGTGTAGATCAAGGTCACCAATTTAGCTGAAGGAACACAGTGTAGAAAAATTCGTGTTGATCTTTCCCCCTTCCTTCCGTGGACACCTCTGCCGTCACAAGTGACAGCTGACAAATGAAGAGTGTCAAACACCGGCGTGTGTGTGGAAGGGCCTGGAGGACTCGTCTGGAAGTGCACCAGCCGTCCCAGTTAGATCGTGAGCGAGTCCTGCCTGCCTAGGAATTGCCAAATCGCTCTCCACAGTGGGCGCAGCAATCTGCCTGCCCAGCAGCGATGCGCGAGAGCGCTTGTCTCTGCACACTCGTGCCAGCGTTCCGTGTTACTGGTCTTGTGTGTGCTTGCCAGTGCACGGGCGTGGGCTGTGCCCCGCTGAGCGCTGGGGTGGACCGCTCGAGCCTGGCCTGGCCACCTCCTCCTCCTGTCCCTTGTCCACCTTTCTAGTGTATTACTTACCTTCGTACAAGTTGAGCCTATTGCTCTGCCCCTACCAAGATGTGATGAAAACATTCTCTTGTGCTTTTTAAAAATGCTTTACAGTTTTGCATTTCACATTTAGGTTTTCCATCCATCTGGAATTTATTTCTGTGTTTGCGATGAGGCAGACATCTAATTTTACCTTTGGAATCAGTTATTCGTCCCTGGGAGTGGCACAGGCTGAGGCAAAGGTTTAGAAATGTTTTTTTAATTTTTGTTTATTTTTATTTGAAAGCGACGGACAGAGAGAGAGAAAGAGGCAGATAGACACAGAGAGAATGGGTGCACCAGGGCCTCTGGCCACTGCAAATGAACTCCAGACGTGTGCGCCCCCTTGTGCATCTGGCTAACGTGGGTCCTGGGGAATCAAGCCTTAGGCTTCACAGGCAAGCTCTTAACCAAGCCATCTCTCCAGCCCGAGGCAAAGGTTTTAAATGTGGCTTCGTACACTTGGCCTTTGGCAGAGCAACTATGAGCCCTGAGAAGCACGTGATCATAAACAAAATTGTGTATGTATGGCAAGAAGACATGTTTGTGTGCATGTATGTGAGTTTATGTGTGTGTGTGTGTGTGTGTTCATGGGGGTTTGTGTAGGGGATAATTTTTCTTTAAATGGTTCCTACACCTCATCTGGGTCTCTAAGATGCCTGTGACCCTAAACAATTTGAACAGCCACTGCTCAGGACTAAAGGCCCTGGACCAGAGAGCTGAGAGAGGCCGTAAGATTTTGGGGACCCTTCTTAGGGGTTATCCTTCTGGACTCATACTTTTGAAACTTACTTTGGGTCAGAGGACACTGGGCCTCCTCTTTTGAAGCAGGAAGGTCCCCTTCACTCAGCCCTGCTCCGAAAGACCCAGGAATAAGCCAAGCTCAGGAGGCGCAGGTGCCTGTCTATGTAGGAGGCGGCCCCCGGTGGCCACCCTGAGCTGGGGCGGGGAGATCACTGGTGACAGGTTGGCAGAGAGAGCCAGAACTGGCAGTGCAGAGGCCCTGAGCCTGTGCCCGCTCCATGGGAAGTGCTCAGGTCAAGGTGACCCACAGAGTCACAGGTGTGTGTTCTCTGCCCTTCTTGTCCAGGCTCCCAAACACAGGCTGGTAGACTGAACGGGGCATGAGAGAAACCCTGACTTGTGGCATGGTCATCACCATGGTGTCAATCCTCCCTCACCGTCGTGGCTGATGCCAAACTGCTGGCGGAGAAGGGGTTGGCAGAAGGGTGTGGGGAGGTGAAGTTGTGAGCTTTGTGAATTGGCTGTTTCTGGTCCCATTCTTGAAGAGATTCTGAGCTTATCAGAACTCTAAGTCTTCCAGCATGAACTTCAAAACTAGAAGACAGGCAAAGACAGAACTACAAGTCATATTGCTGATCGCTTAGAAATGGTTGTGTTTATATCGCTTAGTGAAGCCCATCCTCCTAGGATACATGGAGACCTTGCACTGGTTGGTAACCCCAATGCCCGTGAACATGGGGCTCCCTCTTGCTGCTTTCCCTACACTCCCTCCTCCTTCACACACACTGTTCCCAGTGCCCACAGCCCCTTTTGTCCCCTAGCCACAGCCAGTTGGCCACAGTTGTTGCCACACATCTCCCCACCCTCCAGACTGTGAGCTCTGAGGAGTGAGGACGTGATACATCCATCTTGGCACCTTAATGCTCCAGCAAGTCAGAATCTCGGCAGACACCCCCGGTGAACCACAGCACAGAATAAAACCACTCAGAACCTTCCAGAGTACACCTGCCTGTGGTCGCATAGACCCACCTCTTGGGATACTGAATCATGAGACAGAAACATGACGGACGCCAAGAGGCTTCCTCTCTCATGGCTGTGCCACCCGACCCTTGTGCAAGAGTTCCCAAGCTAGGGTACCCACATCTGGCCTTACTGGTGTCCTTGAGTTTTTCCAGGGCTTAATTTGCTGAGCACGTGGAGCCCATTTCCCCAGCATTCTTGCCCGTCATCTCCTGCCGCCTGCTTTCTTTTTTTCCCCCGAGGGTATTCTCAGGGTGGCCTCGAACTCACGGCACTCCTACCTCTGCCTCCCGAGTGCTGGGATTAAAGGCGTGTGCCACCACGCCCGGCTCCCTGTCGCCGGCTTTTGCAGGCCCTTTCCTCTGTCCTCTGCGCTTTGCCAGCTGCCTGTGTTCTTTCCCGGCTTGCCTTGTGCACTGAGGCTCTCTCAGGCCTTGGCCTGCAAGGCATTTTCCCTCTAATAGCGCCCCTTGAGGACAAGCAGTTCTTGACTTTAACAAAGTCCAATTTAGCTGCATTTTCTCTTTGGGTCTGGAGTCAGCAATCTTTGTCAACTCCAAGTATTTCATTCTCAGACCCCAGCTCAGCTCTGCCCAACGGTGAGACCTGAGAAACCCGCGAGTCCTCTGAGGAGACGGCCGGGCTGTGCTGTAGCGATGGGCATGCGCAGACACCACTGTCGGCCTCATGTCCGCCTGGGCAATGCTGGGGCCAAGAGCATCAGGGAAGACCACCCATTCCCCACCCCACGCTAGCCAGGCAAGACAGATGAGACCTTGTAAGCCCAAACATCATGGCTCCCCACTTTCCCAAAGTCCCGACCAATGACATAAAGAAGCAATGGAGCGGGGAGGGCCCTTCTGAATGCTGCCACCTGACGGGTTTCTTCAGGGAGCTGGTGTGACGTCGAGGTTGTGTGCTTGGGGCAGGACCTGGGCCTTGTCTTGGTCATGTGTGTACACTGTGTGTATGTATGCCTGTGTGTCTTTAGTAAACATTGACACCTTAAATGCTATTGATTTATGGGAATGTTGTGGCCCCACCGCTGAGTCCCCGTCTCTCACACTTGGTTTGTGCGCACCCTGCTTTATACATCTTACATGCACACCATGTTTTGGTCACCATGAATGAACCCATATGGATACATTATCATCAACTAGCTATGCTAAGGCTCCCTGCTTTGATGTGTGTGTGTGTGTGTGTGGTATGCATGCATGTGTGTATGCATGTTTTATGTGTGCACACATGCATGTGGAGGTGAGAGGCTGACATCAAGTTTCTTCTCTCGAGGCTCTCTACCTTGTTTATGGGTGAGATGGTGCCTTTGAACCCCTTGAGCTGATCAAACTAGCCAGATGGCCACAGGGCTCTCGTGTCTCTGCCTCCTGAGGTGCTGGGGTCACAGGCAGGCTGCCACCACCACTTGGCTCTTACACGGCTGCTGGGGATATGACTGAGCCATCTCTACAGCACCCCCTATTCTTTTTTGATTTGAGAGACGGGGGGGGGGTGGTTTGCATGCCAGGGCCTCAGCTACTGAAATCAAACTCCAGACACTTGTGCCACCTAGTGGGCATGTGTGACCTTGCACTTGCCTCACCTTTGTGTGTCTGGCCTATGTGGGATCTGGAGAGTCATACATGGGTCCCTAGGCCTCAAGATAAGCACCTTAACCTCTAAGTCAGCCCTCTGGCCCAGCAGCCCCTATTCTTAATCTTAGTGTCCCCTTTCTGTTCTGGGTCATTTGCAGGACATCACATGGCATTCAGTCATCCCTGATCCCTGGGCTCCACTTGGCTGTGGTGGTGTCTCAGACATTCCCTTTACAGGTAACCTTGGAGGTTTTGAGGTGCGGGGTCTAATGCTTTGAGGGTGTTCCGGATTCTCTGGTACTTTCGTAGTGCTAGACTGGACTCGTGGCTTTTGAGAGGATACTGCAGGGCAAAGTGCCCTTGTCTCCACCCTCTAGCAGGGGGACTCTGTACCCCCACCCCTTTGTCAATTATGATGAAAAGCCACAAACTGAGAGCTATGAACAGTCCCCACGCAGGGTGTTGCATGGACCCGTTTCCTAATCAGCTGGACAAATCCCTAAGGGCTGGGCAGGGCTGCTGATTGTGTGAGACTGCTCAGCACGCAGGGAGCTGCCAAGCTGTCCTTCACGGTGGCGGCCGCCTGGAAGTTTCTCTCCCACTTGTTCCCATGGTCACCACTGGAGTTGTCTGGAGGGGCTGATTCAAGCTCTGGGCAGACTCTGTGAACACAGCTGTGGCTCTGCTGCAGGGGCAAGGTCACAAGAATCTTGGGAAGAGAACTCAGAGTGAGTGCCTGACCCACCGCTGAGACCCCTGCTTAGGAACGTGGTGGTCAGCGCCCCCCCCCCACTCTCTATACCTTCATGCAGACACCACTGGCGGGGAAGTAGGGTGTCCTGGCCAACGCTGGATGGCTGGAGGGTGCAAATAGCAGAAAGAAAGAATGCCTTCACTCCAATCTTTACCTCACCAGGAGAGCTTTGCAGGCAGAAGGGGTGTGCAGGCAGAATTTCAGGATGGCACAAAGGTGCCCTGCCCCATATGTCCTCACTCTGAGCCATGTCTGCCTTGGCAGCAGGTGGGATGATGACACAGGTATGAGGACACAGTGTCTGTGGAGGCCCCACGGGCAACCTTGTCCTGGAGCCTCAGGCACTGCACCGTCCTGAGGTGAATGAATTTGAAAGCAGGCCTAGAACCTGAGCGAAAGAAGCCATAGATGGGTGACTTCATCAATGCGACCCTTTGATGCAGGATTTGAGCTCTGAGAAGGATTAGAACTCCATCCCAAATTCTTATCCCTGTTTAGCAAAGAATTGAAAAACAAAGACACAAAGGGGGAAAGTATTTAAGATTTACTTTAATACAGAGTAGGTAAGAGGAAAGAAATAAAGCTCCCAAGCCCAGTAGCTGCCAGGGGCCTGAGCAGCGGGCCACACTGGACAGCCCGATTTGGGTTTCTTTATAACCCTGGAAATGTAAATTGAGAGGTATAGGGTTGGGCTGCGTCTCATGGTCAGGTTTAGGTGCACAGCACAGATCTTGATTGGCTAATGGACACCCAGGCTTAGAAGGAACTCACCGACCTGGGAGGGGTGGAAGCCCAGGTTTGGAGAAAGCCCTTGAAATCAAGGTCAAGGAGCACAAGTGGCTCTGAGTGGTGTTTTCTACTCTGGCTGGGACAGGTTGGCACCCATGTTCCCCTTAGGCCTCCGTCCCTGGCTGACGACCTTGCTCTTACTCTCCATCATGTTGAGACCTGGAATCAAGCAGCCACCTGCCCCTGCCTGAAACTCTGACCCAGAGGACCGGTGACATTGCACATCCAAGCTCGTCAGGAGAAGAACACAGTGAGCGCACGCAAGCCCTCTGGCTGCCTCTGCCCACGGGACTGTCACTGGGCACCTGTGCAGGCCCAGCACTTACCTGAGTTTAACCAAAGGGGACATTTAAGAGAAACCCAGCCATCTTCCATATGCATCTAAGGGTGTCCGTAGGTCAAGTCAGTGTAAGAAGCAACCTGTTGGGCTGGAGAGATGGCTTAGCGGTTAAGCGCTTGCCTGTGAAGCCTAAGAACCCCGGTTTGAGGCTTGATTCCCCAGGACCCACGTTAGCCAGATGCACAAGGGGGCGCATGTGTCTGGAGTTCGTTTGCAGTGGCTGGAGGCCCTGGCCCACCTATTCTCTCTCTCTCCCTCTCTCTGTGTGTCTGTCACTTTCAAATAAATAAATAAATAAATAAGAAGCAACCTGTTTGTCACCTGGTTCTGTGTCGCAGCCCTCGCCTGGGCTCTGACAACTTTGTCATCGGGAAACAGCTGTGAGGGTGGGTTTGGGCTCTTGCAGTAAAATTTTTATGTGTGTATATTAAACTTCGTGTTTCTCGTTCACCCTCAACAAGCTGTTATTAAATCCATGGAGTATCTTACAATCTAGCCTGTATAAGAGTCAAAACAATATATTTTCAGCAATGTAAGAATACATCAAGTTTGCGTACAAAATTCAAGGCAGTCAATCTTTCCTTCTCTAAGTCTGAGTCACTGAAAGTGCCCGGAGCGCAGTCTCCTCCCCTTCCCGCCACATTGCAGGAGCCCGTCCCCGTGGTCCCCGTGGGCCTCCGGAAGGCCCAGGATAGGAAGACGGGGTTTTCTTCTGATCCCAAGCCTGGACAAAGCTCTGTGGCACTACACCCCTGAGTCCCACTTGGCCCCTATTTCCTGGAAGTCTTCTTCCCTTTATCGAGATGTGAAAGAACATGTCTTCACCAGCCCTAGTCACAACAGACAGAAGCACCACCGTGCCCCTAGGACCAGTGTGCTTCACAGCATCTGGCAGCCAAGTGCCTTGGTCTTACCACCTCCAGCTGGCAGAGCCAATGGGCCTCTTTTCCCTCCAAGGGCCAGCAGGTCTCAGCTGGATGGCCCAAGAAAGCTAGACCCAGTACCGCAGTTTTCCGAGGTGTTTTCAGTGGTAGAAGCAGAGAGCGGAGGGGTGGGAGCAGGGAAGAGCAGGTCAGGGCATGAGGCAGCGGCAGCCCAGGCTCCATTCAGGAGGGACAGCTCAAGTGGACCTTAAGATATAGGCAGTGCAACCACCCGGGCTAGCTTTCACTTTCTGTCACCTGTGGGAGTAACTTCCAGTTCTTTCAGGCCATGAGACCCTGCGGCCTGGGGGTATTCTGCATGATGCCTACATCCAGGAGTATGGCTGGTTTTGGACCTAGCATAAGAAAGTAGCCCATGCTGGGTGGCTTACATATCAGACACCAGCCCTGGAGGCCGGAACCTTGTGACTGGGTATGGCAGGGTTGGTCCTCCAGGGGGATGGGTGTGGGAGGACTGCTCCAGCCTCTCCTCTGCACGTCTGCCCTCACGTGTGTGCATGTCTCCTCTGCATGTCTGCCCTCACGTGTGCATGTGTCTCCTCTGCATGTCTGCCCTCACGTGTGCATGTGTCTCCTCTGCACGTCTGCCCTCACGTATGCGTGTGTCTCCTCTGCATGTCTGCCCTCACATGTGTGCATGTATCCTCTGCATGTCTGCCCTCACGTGTGTGCATGTCTCCTCTGCACGTCTGCCCTCACGTATGCGTGTGTCTCCTCTGCATGTCTGCCCTCACATGTGTGCATGTCTCCTCTGCATGTCTGCCCTCACATGTGCATGTCTCCTCTGCATGTCTGCTCTCACGTGTGCTTGTGTCTCCTCTGAATGTCTGCCCTCACATGTGCATGCATGTCTCCTCTGCACGTCTGCCCTCACGTGCGTGCATGTCTCCTCTGCATGTCTGCCCTCACGTGTGCGCGTGTCTCCTCTGCATGTCTGCCCTCACATGTGTGCATGTCTCCTCTGCATGTCTGCCCTCACATGTGTGCATGTCTCCTCTGAATGTCTGCCCTCACATGTGCATGTGTCTCCTCTGAATGTCTGCCCTCACGTGTGCATGTGTCTCCTCTGCACATCTGCCCTCATGTATGCGCGTGTCTCCTCTGCATGTCTGCCCTCACGTGTGCGCGTGTCTCCTCTGCATGTCTGCCCTCACATGTGCATGCATGTCTCCTCTGCATGTCTGCTCTCACATGTGCATGTGTGTCCTCTGAATGTCTGCTCTCACATGTGCATGCATGTCTCCTCTGCATGTCTGCCCTCACGTGTGTGCATGTCTCCGCTGCATGTCTGCCCTCACATGTGTGCGTGTGTCTCCTCTGCATGTCTGCCCTCACGTGTGTACATGTCTCCTCTGCATGTCTGCCCTCACATGTGTGCATGTCTCCTCTGAATGTCTGACCTCACGTGTGCATGTGTGTCCTCTGAATGTCTGCCCTCACATGTGCATGCATGTCTCCTCTGCATGTCTGCCCTCACGTGTGTGCATGTCTCCTCTGCATGTCTGCCCTCATGTGTGCGTGTGTCTCCTCTGCATGTCTGCCCTCACGTGTGTGCATGTCTCCTCTGCATGTCTGCCCTCATGTGTGTGCATGTCTCCTCTGCATGTCTGCCCTCATGTGTGCGCATGTCTCCTCTGAATGTCTGCCCTCACATGTGTGCATGTCTCCTCTGCATGTCTGCTCTCATGTGTGCATGTGTCTCCTCTGCATGTCTGCCCTCATGTGCGTGCATGTCTCCTCTGCATGTCTGCCCTCACGTGTGTGCATGTCTCCTCTGCATGTGTGCCCTCACATGTGTGCATGTCTCCTCTGCATGTCTGCCCTCACGTGCGTGCATGTCTCCTCTGCATGTCTGCCCTCGTGTGCATGCATGTCTCCTCTGCATGTCTGACCTCACATGTGTGCATGTCTTCTCTGCATGTCTGCCCTCACATGTGTGCATGTCTCCTCTGCATGTCTGCCCTCATTTGCGCGTGTCTCCTCTGTATGTCTGCCCTCACATGTGTGCTTGTCTCCTCTGCATGTCTGCCCTCATGTGCGTGCATGTCTCCTCTGCATGTCTGACTTCACATGTGTGCAACTGCCCTCACATGTGTGAATGTCTACCCTCCCAGTCTTCCCCTTTACATGAAGAAACTGGTCATTTGGGATCAAGGACCACCCTCCTGCCCCATATTAACTAATTATACCTGCTAAAAATCCCACTTTTAAATTACATTTATTTATTTATTTACTTAACAAAGAAAGAGGAGAGAGAGAGAGAATGGGCATGCCAGGGCCTTCAGCCACTGCAAACAAACTTCAGACACATGCACCACCTTGTGCATCTGGCTAGCGTGGGTCCTGGGGAATCGAACCTGGGTCCTTTGGCTTTGTAGGCAAGCGCCTTAACTGTTAAGCCATCCCTCCAGCTTCCAAAATCTCATTTTAAATACTAATATTTATCAAAGTGTTTACACGTAGAGGTTAGACTTACAGCTTCATGATGGGCATTTGGAAGTGACACAATTCATTAGACAATTTGCCTAATGCCCAGGCAGAGGAACTGAGCAGCACATCTGCATGTGGTGGTCCCAGTGAGTGAAGGTGAGGAGGCAAGAGCCCAGGGCAATGCAGGCATTTTCTCCATAGGCTTTGCCCCATCACAATGGTCTCCATGAAGCCACCGAGCGCTGTGCTGCACCACATGCTGCCAGTGGCAGACAGCTCTCTCCAGTCCCGGGGAAAGTCCCTCAGCTCCCAGCCACATCTGCAGGGACATGAGAAACCCGGGCAGGGTGACAAAGACAGCTGTGGGCACCTTCCCAGCTGCCCAGCTCCGTGCTTCAGAGTGTCCTCCTGCAGAGGGTCATGGCCCCCAGCTCTCCGCAGTCTACCCTCGCCAGTATCGGCACCCAGAGAATGCAGCAAACCCCTGGATGTGCAGAGGGACCCTGAAGCCTCAGGTGCACTGGGCTCCCCTTCACTGCGTGGGTTCCTGACAAGCCGCTATCATTTGCTTGGGGATCAGGAGCCCGGGCTGGAGTGCAGGGGAGTTGGAGAGGGGGCAGGGAACCGGAGAAGGCAGCAAACGATACTCCTGTTGCAGAGGTTGGATGTGTTTGTGGTTGCTGTTCCCTGAGGTGCCCTCACTCCCACAGGGGTGTCCAAGGATGCTGGTGTCTGGCTTTCCCGAGCACCTCAAACACAACAGCAGTAGCCTGGCATCACCACCACTATTGGCACCTACTGGCACCATCTGGAACATTTTGTCACAAGATGGAAGGGCAAGATATGTGCCCTACCTTGGGAATTCTGGGAAATAGTGGGAGCCACACAAGAGGCCATCTGCTTAAGTGACTGAAAGACTGAAGTGTTTGGGGGAGTAATAAATGGGGAAGCAGGGCTGGAGAGATGGCTCAGTGGTTCAGTACACTTCCTTGCGAGCATGAGGGCCTGAGGCGGTCTGAGAGACCATTCCCGCATGAGTTCAATTCCCAGAACCCATATAAACAGCTGGGCAAGACACTCATGCCTGTGACCCCAGTTCCACGGGGAGCAGAGACCCCAGAATTGCTGGAGTTCATAAACAAACAGAAAGCGCCTCACGTACAACGCACTGCTAAGAGCTCTACTTCAGGACAAGGACAGAGCCCCACTCAGCTCTGCTCTGGGCGCTCAGAACCGGGAGCCATCAGTATTGCCTGAGACTCAGAGGATCCCCTGGGTGTGGTTCTCAGGAGCCGGGGAGGGAAGAGACGGTGCCAAGCTGAAGGGACAGCCTGCTAGGGCTGGGTGGCACCATCTCCGGGGAAAGGTACAGCGGTAGGGTGGAGAAAACGGTACACAGGACTTCCGTGACCTGTCCGCCTGATGGACAAGGATGTCTGGGGTGGACACGAGTGTTGGTGTGGGGACAAGAGCAGGTGAGCCCCAGCGGGAACGGAAGGTGCTGAACAGAGCCGCAGACCTCAGCAGACAAAGGAAAACAAGACCTAGTGGGAGGCAGGACGAAGCAGGTCTCCGGAGGGCGAGGGAGGAAATCCTTGAGCTGAGATGGCCTGCGAGGACGGAGCAGGGTGGCAGAGGGTCTGAGGAAACCGGAATCGTGCTGGCTCAGAGTGGGTCTGGAAAGGTGACAAGAGCTATGAGCCAGAGGCCAGGATGATCAGCGGCTGCGGAGGGTTTTGCAATCAGGCACAAATGGGTTTCCGTAAGTGGATTCGCCACGATGCTGCAAGGGGAATTGAGTCCTCGCAGAGGAGGCATATGGAAATGCCTTTTGTGAATAATGCCGCTGCCTGCCCACAACTTTGCAGCGTGCCTTCGCGGCCTTTGTCAGAGTGCATCCCGTGACGGCTCTGCCAGCAGGCAGGCTTCAAGAATTCCATTTCGAAAATGAGAATAGTGGCTTCCGGTGACTTGGAGAGCTTGACATCCATCGAGGGACGCTTCCACTTGCTCTGGCTCCTGACTCTCAGATCATCTCACAGGGGCGGGGTGGGGATAAGGCCATTCCGCTGCTTCTCTTCCCTCTCGGAGTCCCATTTTGCAGTCTGCCTCCCTGCCCAACCTCATTCCCTGCCTTTGCCCTCGACCTCTCCCAGGGTCGTGTCCACCAGCCCCAGCACATCCTATGGGATTCCCTGTAGGCCCCGATCTTTGTCACGATTTCACGCATAGCAGGCTCCTATTTTCATAAGTGGCGCAAACAACCTTCCTCCCTGCCTGACATTCTAGAATCCTGTTCTCTCTCCCACCACTCTGGATGCTAATGCTCTGGCCCAGCTCTCTAACAACCCCCTTACTAAGGCCTGGTGTCTCCTCACTGGAGCTAATTCTTGTCAAGGCTTCCTTCCAGGGAGGCAGTTTATGGAGAAAGGTCAGGCAGCTCCAGCGAGCAGCAGCGTTTGAGGATGGCGTTAGCAGGTGGGAAAGCCAAGGGCAGGTGGGGCTTGCAGCGAAGGACGGGGCGGGATGCAGGGACGAGCCGCTGAGCAGTCCAGGGACGCTCCCCGGGAGTGAGGAGCGGCTGACAGGGGAGATGGAGTGGGATTTGGGGCTAGACTTGGGGAGAGCAGCTTTGGGAGGTGGAAACATTCTCCCGTCAGTGATTCATCCTACTGGACCAGCTGGTGACAGATCCCGTCTTTGTCCTCCAGCCACAATACTCCACTTTGGCCAGACAGGTCAAGAGGAAGGGTCAGTGGCCACAGAAGTGCTGAGCCCCATCCGACAGTGTGGTACAAGTGGGGTGGGCGTGCTCTGAACAGACAGGGCCGGGGTGGAAGAGGGCTGGTTTGTATACACGGCGGTTGTGATATTAACTGGTAAATAATGCATGAATCTGGATAGTGTTGGGCACAGAGCATTCTCTCTGCACAATGTGACAGCCAACAAACCTCAATAAATGAGAAACTGCCTCCCAGAGGAGCAGGGCTTTCTCTGCAATGGTCCCCTGCTGCGCGACCAGCATCGCCAGGGAGGCGCCAGCACCTCGAGGGCAAGGGGAAATAAAGGCAGGTCAAAGGTCCAGCCATGCTCTGGGCAAGCTGTGCCCACTGCCCTGGGTCTTCCCAGCACCTCCAGTGCATGGGCCACTTCTTCTGGATGGAGGCAGACACTGACAGCATTTCCGGCATGGGTCGCCCACCCTGTGAGCCAAGAGCGATCCACGAAGGGTGGTGGGCTTGAGTTTCTTCCCCTTGGTGCGGACTTGGCGTTCCTTCCACACAGGCCCTGACACCCCCGGGTGAGCTGGGGGAGGGCCTTCCTCCACGGAGCTCTGTGGGGAAGATGCCATGGTGGGCGCACGACATGGAACTGCCTCCCTACATTTTTGGAGGTAGTGCTCAAGCCTAGAGGTTGGACAGACACTGCTTCCCAATCACAAAGCTGGCCGGGCGCAGTGGCACACACAAAGCATTAAATAATCCCAGAACCGGGGAGACTGAGGTACGAGGATCACGGTGAGTTCGAGGCTAGCCTAAGACTACATAGTTAATTCCAGGTCAGCCTGGGCCAGAGAGAGATCCTACCTCAAAACCCTCCCCACCAAAAAAAGAGAGTTTTCACCCAATGACAAAGCTAATGAAACTCCAACGAACACTGCCTTTCTCTGTTGATGGGGATGATGAGATGTGAGCATGTGACCCCAGAGGCCCCACAGTGTGGGCTCCCAAGTGAGCATGCTCCACGTGTGGATGGCCAAGGATGGCTGCCAGGGCGGTGGCGTTGGCAGCCTCTTGTGGGTCTGGGGTCTGTTCTGATTACCCAGCTCTCTTACTTCCCGCACATTTCTCGGCCTTCCTGGGGACTCGTGAGCTGCCTCGAGTCAGCTGGTAGGCTCCTTTGGGGCGTGGGCAGTGTGGCCTGCAGACCAAGCTCTTCCTGCACTTTTTGTTTCTGTCTCTAGGTATCCCAGTGATTCAGCCATGAGGCATTTCACCGTGACCCGTGTTCTGTCGGCACCGCCACCCCGGGCACATGCCTGTGAGCCTAGGGCACGCAATTCAGGGAAAGTTATCCAGCCTGCCTGAGGCTACGGCCATGAGGCAGTGGTGCAGAGGAGGGGGCATTGGCACTGATGCTGGGGTCCCCATGCCTGAGATCTTTGTCTCCTCTGACTGCTACATGGGCACGGCTCTTTCCTGAGCCTCCTGAAGCTGTCCCTCGTGAACTTAGGAAACGCAGCCATGACGTCTATTTCTCCTATTCTGTTTTCTTCTACTTTTGGTAGTCCACTGAGACATGTGTTACATCTCTCCGTTCACTCAGAGTCTTGCTATACAGTTCAGATTGGCCTGGAACTCACTGTACAGCCCAGGCTGGTCTTACTTTTATTTATTTATTTTTTTAAATATTTAATTATTTAGTTATTTGAGAGAGAGACACAGGGAGAGAAAGAGAGAGACAGAATGAGAATGGGTGTGCCAGGGCCTTCAGCCACTGCAAACGAACTCCAGACGCAGGTGCCACCTTGTGCATTTGGCTAGCATGGGTCTTGGGGAATCGAACCGAGGTCCTTAGGCTTCACAGGTAAGCGCCTTAACTGCTGAGCTATCTGTCCAGCTCAAGGCTGGTCTTAAACATGTGACGCTCCTGCCTCTGCCTCCTGAGCGCCTTAGACGCGGCACTACAGTGCTGGTGCGACAGACACGCGCCGCCATGGCCGGCTGTCCGCACTCCCTAATGCTGTGTCCTGTTTTGTTTTTGTGTTCTTTCTTTCTTTTTCTATTTATTTTCAGCTTGGAAAGTCTGTATTGAACAACCTCCAAGTTCTCTAATTCCTTCCCCAGGGGTGTCCCATCTGTCACCAAGGAAACTGTCCAGAGCATCCTTCACTTCTTCAGGGTTTCATTATTTCCTGACTTCTCATCTCAGCTCCCACCCAGTGCCCGGCTGTGCTTGCTGTGGCCCACCTCGCCCAAGCCCGTTCTTCACATGGTGAGCATGGTTGGTTTCACTCCCCACTTGTTCATTCTAACAAAGAGATCTGCCTCTTTCTGACGCTTGGTTGACCTCTCCAACCATACTTTTTTTGTTTGTTGTTTTTTCAAGGTAGAGTTTCACTGTAGTCCAGGCTAACCTTGAATTCACTATGTACTGTCAGGATGGCCTCGAACTCACAGTGACCCTCCTGACTCTGCCTCCCGAGTGCTGGGATTGAAGGCATGTGCCACCACACCCGGCTTCCAACCGTACAATTTTTTTTTCAAAAAAAAAAAATTGCCCACAAAGCCAAAGGACCCAAGTTTGATTCTCCAGGACCCCTGTAAAGTCAGATGCTCACTCTAGTCCAGGCTGACCTGGAACTCACTATGTAGTCTCAGAGTGGCCTCGAACTCAAGGTGATCCTCCTACCTCTGCCTCCCAAGTGCTGGGATTAAAGGCGTGAGCCACCATGGCTGGCCATACTTTTTATTATATTAATTATGAGCTTTACTGTGTGAACAAATCATGTGTTGGTCATATTCCCCTCAGGTTATCCTCTTATTACCCCCTTTCCCCACCCCGTTCCACTGAGGACCCTTCTCAGTGGGGTTCAGTCGGTCTCTGGGGTGGTGGGAGACAATGCCTTAGAATACTCCTCCCACTCTGTGGCTCTTACAGTCTTCCCACCTCCTCTTCTGCAATGCTCCCCGAGCTGCGGCGGCTGTGTTATAGGTCTACTTTAATGTGGAGCTCTCCGCTTTTTGGATTTATGCTCTTATATATTTTGAGTGTCCTCAGTGTCTATCACCATCTCCCTAGAGCTGGTTATCAGGCTAACAGTGAGAGCAGCACTCATGTTTAAATTGTCACTTCCTCTGTGATGTCTCCTGGGCCCTGGCAGATGTGATAGCAACGGCTCATCTCATGCCAGACAGTCAGCTAGCTTTTCTTGTCCTAGTCTTTAAAGTATTGTATTTACTTATTAGAGAGAGAGAGAAACAGAGAGAGAGAGAGAGAGAGAGAGAGAGAGAGGCAGAGAGAGGGGTAGCTGGGCATGCCATAGCCTCTAGCCACTGCAGATGAACTCCAAACAATGTGCCACCAAGTGCATCTGACTTTACAGGGGTCCTGGAGAATCAAACTTGGGTCCTTTGGCTTTGTGGGCAAGTGCCTTAACCACTAAGCCATGTCTCCAGCCCTTTTATTGTCATATTGGTGGATCTTGGTTTGCCTGGGTCTCACTGCCATCTGCTAAAAAAGGATTCTCCAATCAAGAGTGAGAACAGCATGGATTACAGGGGTGAGCATAATAACTAAAGAGACCATTTGATGAGTGTAACCACTCTCTTTTACCACAGACCTGTGGGAGCTTCTCTCTGGAGTCTATGGTCTTCCTATCCACAGGGTTCTGACTTGGTTTTCAGTACCAGGTACGTATTCCCTCTTACTGAGTAGGTCTCATGTACAATCAGAGAGCTGTTGATTGCCTGCACAGGCTGTGTGCCACTATTGTATGGGTACATACATCTTGACTGTCTGGTTGATTTCATAGTTGTAGGGTCCCCTGCTTGTTCACACTGTTGGTGGCCACTGTCCCTCAGTAACTCACATAGCACTTCCTAGCCCTATGAGGGCTAGACAGCATGGAGCTGGCTTCCTTCTAAGTTCCAGTGCGATCTCTTGGTGTCCTGTATCTGCAGCCAGTGGTGTCTTCAGTAATAACGTCTTACCGTTTAGGTCTGGTGGGAAACCAAGTACTTTGGCAATAGCCTGAGTTGTTTTAGGAACCTCATGGGTCTCCCCAGCCAACAGCTCACTATAGGATGTAACCCAGTTCTGCCACTGGTATTTACCAGCCAGAAAGTATGAAGCTTTCCCCACCCTCTCCAGGGCTCTTCTGCCCAGCCTAGCGCCTCTCCGTTCTTGTTAACAGTTATATCTTTTAGTTTGCTAGCCAAGAGGAAGGTTTCTAAGGTAATGATTCATGCTGTCATTAGTTTTGTGTGTTTCTTCCTCCTTTCCTCCTGTACTTCCCAAGACCCTTCTACCCCCTCACACCGTACTTTCTAAACAATACTTTCCCAGCATGCCTTGTTCCTCTTTGCTGAAAGCCTGGCATGCTCTATTGGGTCCCAGGAGCTGAGGCACACAGACCTTGGTGTGAGGGCTTATGTTCATCTGTCCGGGCTGGGCTGCATCCAGTAGTCCTCAGCTGTGGGTGTCAGAGGCTGCCTGGCATTCATCCTTTGCTTAGCCTCTTCTGCTGCGAGATCCCCTAAGAAAATCATTCAGTCCACAAACACTTATTGAGGTCAAGTTGTCCACTGTGCTTGGGGATTCACTGCCAATATGAAAGCGAGTCCTAACTCCACCCAACGTGCCCACGGGCAAATGGCAAAGGGCTGTGTCTTGTCCCGCTGACCACCCAGACGGGGTGGGGTGAGGCTGGATATGAAAATGAGCCAAGTGAGCTGAGGAGGCAGCACAAGCTTAGCAGGGCATTGTCTCCCTGCAGGAGACAATGAGGGCTGGGAAGGGGTGCTCAGAAAGTCAGGGAAGGGAAGGTGCTCTGTAGGCATTCGGTTTGACATAGCTGATCTTGACAGAAAACAGATGTGAGTCATGAGAAGGGCTTGGGGTGGAGTTTACTGGGAAGAATGGTGGGTCCTCTCCTCATGACATCACCAACTGCGTATATCACCCACCACGTATCACCAACTGTGTACAGAAGAGACCTCAGTGCATCCTCAGAGCCACACAGAGCAGACAGATGTTCAATATGTAGCTGGGAAGTCACAGAGGTCCCTGAAATGACTGAGTGAGACATAGCAAGTCTACCAGGCCGTCAGAAGATGGCAAAGGCCCATCACCACCTCCAGTGGGGTCTGGGCGTTGGATGACTTACGGGTGGGCAGCCTTCCCCTGCACCCCTGTCAGCATCGGCCCCTTTGCCTCTCAGCCAGCCCCACAGCCGGTCGCTTCCCTCTCTTTCTGAGCAAGACTTGCCCCTGGGAATGCAGGCTACTTAGGATCGAGTGTGGACCTATCCAAGGCTTTCATGTCACAGATAAGTGAGTTGAGGCTGAGTAAGGGACAGGACTGTAGAGTGGGTCCTCCAGGAATCCCAGATAGTGCTCTGTCCATTTCCCGAAGTGCTGGAGACATCACGTCCATCCCAGTTGTGTCGGACTGCCTGATTCAGACTCTAGGGACTCCTGCCCTGTTTCCTCTCTCTCACTTCTGCTCCAACCCTGTGATCTGGACAACCATTATTCTTCATGTCTCCAATTCCCCGCTGGATCTGAAAACCTTCATTGGTGGACATCATTGTGTGTGGTCAGTGGCAAATTAATTAACTCTTTACAACATGTGTAAAGCAGCACCAAAAGCAACCCCAAGGGTGGGATTTGTGCAGAAGATACTTGAGAGAGATAAGAGGAAGGCCCACAGACCCACACTTCCTATACCCATGGGGGAGCCGTCCTAAAGCTGGGGCTAATGTGGAAGCAGAGGCAAGCAGAAGGCCAGCGACTCCAGGGCAACATCAAAGACCTCCCTCCTCTGTCAAAGGACACTGCCCCGGGGAAGCCCAGGGTCACCCTCAATCTACCTGGATTCTCCTTCAGATAATCACTATCTCCACAATTGCATTCATATTTGTCAAGATTTCTGCGGCTCAGAACATGAGCGAGGGTTTAGCGGGAACCTGGGCACTGCTTCACTTTCTAAGCGACTTCAACATGTCCGCCTGTGTTTAGGTGCCCGCTCCCATCACCAATTCATGAAGTGTCTGCTGGAATTAGTAAATCCCTTTCATTTACTTACGTAGGAGAAAATGTTTAATAGCTGCCACATGAAATTTGCAAATTGTGCTCCATCTGAGGCTGATTAATAAAACACCATGGAAAATACATCAGTCATTTCAGGATTTAAATTAGTACCGCATTCCACTTGAATCATCCTCTTTTGCAAAACCGATATGGCCTTGCATCTCCCTCCCTGCTCCTTCTCCTTCATCCTGATTTTTTTCCCCTTTCCAATCTTGGCAGTTCAGTTGCTTGGATGAGGAAGCCAAATGGGAGAACGATGAGGTTGTTTGTGACTACCGCTTATCTCTCCTAGTAGACCTGTGGCAGGCTGGGACTCATTTATCTCCTGTCCTCGGGGTGCCAGCACACAGTAGGTGAGTGGGAATTGAAAGATAGATGGTGAAATTACAGAGCACTGCTAAGACAGGGCGTGGAGCGCCTTCCCTGTGTACCGCCGTAGGCTCCAAGTAGCTAGAATTTGCCAAGCACTTCAGCACTCCGGGCACTCTGTCAAGCAACTTGCATGGATGGTTTTATGCAGTTGCAACCTCTAAGATGAGGAGGAGAGACCTTCGTCCTGCCCTATTCGGACAGAGGAGGCTGAGGTGTGGGGATGTTCAGGGATCTCCCTCAGGTAACCCAGTGCTCACCGAGGAGCAGGAAGGTGAACTTGTGCCTTTCTGAAATGGGTCTTCTTGTCCAACATCCCTGTTCCATACATGGAGGGACTGAGGCACAGCTAGGGACTTCCCTCACAGTCATGCACAGATCAGGGGAGCTCTGTGTCTAGAAGCAGAGCCCCCTTTCCTTGGCAGAGACTTCAGGGGTGGCCATGGTGTTCCAGACAGTATGCTGGGTGCAGAGAGATAAGAAGAGGGTCTGTGTTTCCTATCCAGAAATGCAGATGCATAAAGCTGGGGAAGTCCCACTTTCCCTCAGCGTCACACCTCAGAGCAGTGGCTTGAACCATTAGGTGTGACAAAGTAAGCTCGCACAGGTCCCTATTCTGACCAAGCCATTTTGCCCCTCCGAGCCTCCGTTGCACGACTGTAGAATGAAGGAAAAACCTGTGACCCACCTTCTGAAGAGGGTGCTGTGAGGATCAGATCCAAAGAAACACATGTGAGGCATTTACCCCCCACACAGGCAAAGGACTAATCCTCAAGTGTAAATGACTTTTATAGTATTGGGGGGCTGGAGGGATGCAGCTCAGTGGAGCAGCCTCTTAACCCAGCCTCAGCCCATTCTTTCATCTGGCGTAGCACATCCGGAGCCCTAATTGTTAACAGATTTTGCAATATCCCCCAAATTACACACCCATTAACAGCGGAGTCTAGTCATGATGAAGGCGTTAAGGCATGACATCCCCACAGTGGTGGGAATTAGAACTGGGCCCCAAAGGCAGTGGGGGCTGGTTTAGTGAGATAGAAGGAAGTTAGCACCCCAGGTCCCCATGCTCAATCAAGTGTTCCTTTGGCATCTCCTCCAAACAAGAGGGAGCTTGCTTCAGCTGCTTCCTGGCAGCTTCAAAAGGGCAAGTCCAAAAGGCTGCTTCTCAATGGGAACCCAGGACATCTCGAAGAACAGAAACTTCTGAAGAGGTAAGAGCTGCTCCAGGCCCACCCTGAGGCTTGAGCCTTGGCATGTATAGCTCCTTTGGGGGCTTGTCTCAGGAACCCCCACAAATACTTCATGTTGTGGATGCTCACTCGTGTCCTTACATAGAGTGACACAGATCTGCATAGGAGCCACTGACACCCTTCTGGGTGCTTCAGTGTGTCTCCGGATGACTTATAAGACCTCATCCGTGCAATGCTGCGAAGATATTGGTGATACTGTGCTGTTTTTTAAAAACATTTTAAAATTTTATTTATTTATTTATGAGAGAGAGAGAGAGAGCGAGGGAGAGAGAGAGAGAGAGCACATGCCAGGGCCTCTAGCCACTGCAAACAAACTTCAGATGCATGCGCTCCCTTGTGCATCTGGTTTACATGGGTCCTGGGGAATTGAACCAAGGTCCTTTGGCTTTGTAGGCAAGCGCCTTAACCACTAAGCCATCCCTTCAGCCCAATACTGTACTGTTTAGGGGATTATTGCAAGAAAGAAAGCTTATGCAGGGTCAGTGCAACCCATGCTTTGGTGAATTTGCAGGGGTGGGACCTGTGAGTTTGAGGTTTGACTGTGTTTTTCCACATGGGGACTTTCTTTAGCCCCCTAAACTAGACCTGCCTCCTCATGGGCCAGGAGGATTCACATTCCTCCCTCTGGGCCTTGTCTGTAAAGCAGGAAGCTCTGACTCCCTGAGCATTCTCCATCCCTGGCTGGCATAGGGTGCAGGTCTTGGCAGCATTACACAAAGGTCTGTTGAATTGTTGGAAGACTCCTGTCTGTTTAAGCTAAGATATAATGTCCATAGAAGAGTTGATTCTGCTCGTGACAAAGCAATTAGATGGGTGACTTTGTGAGTCCCACCCCACTGAGCTCAGAAGACTGAGTCACCAGGCTCATCACTGGAGACTACAGGCCATTCCACGGCGGACAGGCCCCATATTGTGATCAGAGCCCTGGGGCAGCTGGGTTAGAAATTCTAATAGCCAAAAAGCCTCAATGACACTTGGTTTGCTTTTCCTGGCTCACTGGTCCTAGGCTCCCTGCGCATTCCAGGGGCACCTCATTAAAAAGCAGGGCCCTCTCTCATCATTTTATCTTTGTCAACTGTCTCTGTAAACTCTCCCTGTGAACATTACATCTGGGCACTGGCAGAGTAAACAGAGAGAGATCTGCTGGTGTCCCTGCCCCCAAGGTGCTCACAGCTTAGTTGGGGAGAAAGTAATGTGCCCAAATAATTAGAGTGTAGTGTGGTAAATGTGATAATTAGGGTCAGAACAAAGCCGTGTGGAAGCCTGGAGCAGAACATTAAACACTGCCCGTCAGACTGGAAAGAGCCTCACAGACAATGGGTTTGGCAGTGAATTTTGGTTAAGAGACAGAGTCCACAAGTGCCTAGTCAAAGCCGAGGTGGGAGCGAGAGAGCCCCGGGCTGGAAGGTTGCTGTGTGCAGAAGCAGAGCCACCAGGAGATCTCTCTAGCATAAAGACTAATTCCCCGGCCCAGTAGACTGAGATGCCTGGGCAGAAGCACCGGGTGCTGGTACCGGAGAGTCAGGCTGCGGTCAGACTTTGAACAGCTGATTAAGGGTTTCACTTCATCCCATGGGCCATCAGGAGCCCTCAGAGGAGTGACATGATAGGATTTGTATTTTGGAAAGAGAACCCTGGCATCAACCTTCCATTAGTAAAGCAGAACTCCCCATTGTGAAGGCACAGAGGCAGCGATGCCTTCAGTGAGACTCCCTGCCAGCGCCGCCTCTTTCTTCTCATCTTCTGAGAGGAAACACAAGACCCAAATATGATACTGGTCTGCTCCTAACCCTCTCAATGACCCAATGACTCAATGAATAATATGGACCTCTCTCTAGATTCACAGCTGACTCTAACCACCTCACAAGGCTGTTGTGAGGATCTGATGGCATAAGGCCATGAAGACGTTGTCCCTTGCACTTGCCCTTTTAGGTGTGAGAAGTTGCCATTTTTATTTCATGAAATTTAGCTCTTCATTTCCTCTGTCACCATCTCATTCTGTCATCTATGCAAGCCTCCTTCAGTCTAAGGGGACCCAAGGGACAGAGACCATTCCCAGATAATGTCCCCCATCACCAGAAACCTGAGTCCCTTGCAGTAGGTACCCAAACCTACGACTCCAGGTGGGATGCTGGTTTGCAGAGGGACTTCTATCCAAGATGCTGACACAGTCCCTTAGCGGGAGAGGCTGGGTGCTGTCCACGGTCCTGAACATTTTATTGTCTTCTCTGCACCCTCGAGGAGAATTTGCTGAGTCCAAGTGGCAGGAACACTCCATTTCTGAGCACATTAACTAGAGAAAGCGTTGCAGCCGTCTGCCTCTTCAAACTCGCTTTCTCAGAGCCGATTTACAACTCATAAGAGCAGCAGTCAGAGTCAAGTGAATACGGCCGAGGCCCCTCCACACTCGGGTATTAACCATGAGCGAGCAGAAGGGCTTCGAGCATCTTGGATCTTAATTCCAATCCATTTATGAAGTTGCTTTCCCAGGGACCCGCTCATCAGCCCCACCCCCACCCCGTCGTTCTGCGCTTCCCTGTGGCTCTCACACAGGAAGGAGATGAACCCGTCACTATGGCTGCAGCTGCTGCCCAGAATCGTTACGAGCCGGTGCGCGAGGAGGAGGAGGGTGGCGCGGGTGCGGGCTCTGACTGTGTTGTGGTGAGCTTTCAGATTTCAATGAAGTCAGGAGTGCCTGGTCACTGTAATTTCAATCACTAAGATTCTTGGATGTTCTAGTCCCCACCCCTTCACAGCACCCCAGCCATCTCCCAAATTGCTTGTCAGCCGCGATTACAGCAGGGAACGTGTGTTTATGGTCTGAAAATATTTCTCCTTCCAGCTTCCTCTCTTCTCAGACTTGGCTGCCTTGTACTTTCCATCGTTAGGACATTTCTACCCTGAGATTTCGACCACCCCAAATGTGCATGGGGTGAATTCCCACTCTGCACATCAGTAGTTTTGACTGTGAACAAATCACTTAAACTCTGTCTCTTGGTTTCCATTTTGGTAAGATGGGGACATTGCAATCCACTTCCTTGGGTGCAGGAATGGCACCTCCTGGGCCTGGCATACAGTGGTCATTCTGGAAACACTTCTCTTTGCCTCCTTTTCAAGTCAGTGTCTCAGTGGCACACTGTTTATATATTAATCTCATCAACATGCATGGTTCATTAATGCCTTGGTTTTTTCACCTAGAAGAATTGATCTTGTTAAAGTAAATGCCTGGATATTTGTGCCTGTTTCAAACTCAGAAATAGCACTCTCCGGGGAGTTCACTGCTCTGCCTGTGCACAGAGCCGAGGCTGACAAAGACCTTGAAAACTTTTCCTCCAGCTACTGACTCTCCCAAGCTGAAGAGCATTTCTTACCCAACTGTACAGAGGAAGTGAGGCTGAGAAGAGCTACCTTGTCCAGCTGGAACTGATCTCAGCTGATTCATTTATAAGCTCGGGCTGTTGTCTGGGCTGGAGTTTCCATCCTTTGAAGATGTCAAGCGGTAATGGAATAAATCTGCCAGGGCCCCATCACGCTCGTCACTGTGGTGGCCTGAGACACCAGGCAGCCGATGGCTCGCTTTACTGTCTGGCAGTGGGGAAACAAAAAGATCTCTTGGTGTGTATTTAGCTGGTCATGTCTCCTAAAGCAGGACCTGCAATCATTCGAGATTTGATCTTGAGCCACTCACTCCTCCTTCTTCTTCTTGAACCATTCACCTCTCTATTCCCAAATGACACAATGATTCACAAGTTTCCTTGGATCTCATTCTGACACAGCCCCATTTCTGATGCTTGTCTCTCCACCACCCCTGCCAACTTCCTGTCTCACTGCATGGCTACGGGCAGAATTAGCCAGTGCCGTTGCTCACCTGGACCATATGGTTTCCATCTGCCCCTGCTCTGTCGCTTCTCATGCGAGCTCCACTCTGCTGCCCAGGCTGTGTTTTGTACAATGAACCTGACCATATTTGCTTTACTGCTTCAAACCTCTCAGTGGTTTCTTGTTGCCAAAGGGTGAACCTGCAGGTCTTTGTCCTAGCATTAAGTGAAGCCTCTTCCCGATTCATCTGAGACCTCTCTTCTGTATCCTCAGCTTATTTCTATTCTCTCTCCGTTCCTCATCCCAAGGACCTTGCTCCTTTTCTTTCACCACACCGGCCTTCCAACTTGTTGCAATGCATGCTATTCCTTTTGCCTGGTACTTACTCTCGGTTCATTTATCAAAGTTAACACGAAGTTTTGCCCTCTCTTCAAAGCCTGTGCAAACATTCCTAGTTCCTTCTTCTCTCCAGAGGAATCTTTGTGGCCACAAATATGCCCATGTGGTTCCCACAACTCTGATGTGAGAATAAAGTCTCCAGGAACTGCAGTAAGCTGGTGCCCTCCCCCACACACAGTGACGTGGCATGCCAATGACAAGGGTCTTAAACCTGGACCCCCACGTGACTGTGTTGAGCAGGCAGAAAGCCACTTCCTGTTTTTGTCAGCACGATGGGGTACAGAGACAGTTTAGTACCAAGCCACCTTTAGCACGTGCTTCTCAGGATGGACGCCCCATCCTGCTCCTCCCAGCCTTTGGAGCAGCTGTGATCATTGGCTGAGCCTGCTGCTGCCACTGCTAACAAACTGACCTTCCACCTGGAGAAGCGCCATGCCCTCGTCACTGCATCTTCCCTCCACCTGTGGATCTCTGGATTCTCTGGATTGCTGGGAAAATAAATGTTCTAAAGCCTTAGTGTGATCATGCCCCAAAGCCCCTGCCACTGCACTGTGGAGGACAAGGTCCACACGTCCTGCAGCGTGTTGTATAGACTCCGCCCGCTCTGACCTGGTTCCGCACAAGCACTGTCTCCTGGATCCCACCCGAGGACCCCACAGCCCAGTCATGTCAGTCCTCCCTGGGAGCCATGGCTAGGTGACCCCACTCTTCAGAACTCTGCGGCTTGGAATGAGCTCTTCAATCAAAGGCCTGAAGCCTCCCGGTGTGTCACTAGGAGCAGCTTACATTTTACCCTGTCTTGACTGCCTCTCTCCAAACCAATCCACTTGCCCTGGCCCCCACTTCCCCACTCACAGCGGCGCTTGCCAGGACTTGTCTGTCTTGCTTCTGACGTTGTCACGACAGGTTCAGTTCTGAGCCCTTCGGCCCCTTTCCTCTTCTTTTATCAGGGCTGGCAGAGAGCTTTGAGATAGATGCATGCTCCAACTACCAGCTTAGCTTAAGTTCCCATGACACGTTCCCTGGCCCCACTGGGACCTGACAAGTGGTAATTGTTTGATGAGGTTTGTCTGTCCCACACCTTGCCAATTAAATCAAGAGCTCGTTGAAGGCCAAGTTCATAGCTCACATTCCATCATCTCATTTCCCTCAGCCCTTGGCAAGATGTCATTAACATTTGTTAAACTGAATTGAACCCTAAATTAGGCCTCACAAGCTCTTTTTCCATAGAGCCTGCAGCCATGTGGGGCAGACAGATGCAACCCACCATCTGTCCACCGGACCCTGGCCATGCCATAGCACCACTCTCTGCCTTTGAGGTAACAGTGTACAGCAACGATCATGAAGTTGGAGGTTCGTCCTTGTCTAGTTTGTCACATCTAGATCTTGGTTTTCTCATCTATAAAATGGGCACAATGCCTCCTTGTGAACTGACTGAAAATTAAGGAATGTCTGTGCAGCACATGTGAGTAATATGACAAATGACATTTCTTTTCTCATCCTCTGCTGTCCACCAAAGACCCAGAGACGCCAGCATCTCACTGAGAGGGGCGAAGGGCGCAAGCAAAGGAGGAGTGTGAGAGCCCGGGCTTCCCGCTGCCTCCGATGGGCTCGCTGCAGAAAGCAGCGTCTCTCGAGAGCCCGCCTGCCCACCGCACATGGGAACAGAGCTAAGCGCTTCTCTTCCTTCAGAGCAGCTCTCTGGGAGACATTGGAGAGCTGCTGGAGGGGGGAGAAGTTCAACCTTAAGGACAATCCAGCTTATGGCTTTCTGGCTTTGCCGAGCGCCGAAGGCACAGGTTCACACGTTCCTTTAATCTTCCCCCATTACCGACACAGCTTCGCTAGCTCTGCGCACACGGTGCTGGGCTCTCCAGGAAGGCCGGTGCTCCTTTGCAAGCTCATTAACCCGTATCTCCCCCCATCAAGAGGAGGGAGGGGCGCTTATGATAAGCTGAGTGGGCCGGGGGGCGTCGGAAGCTGAGATGGGGCTGCAGGAGGCCGTAACCTTCCTCCCTAGAGCAAGCCAGGCTGTAGTGACAACCACAGCAGCAGCACAGCAAACGGGTGACAAGGCTGGCATTGCCCTTTGGCATTTCTACTCGTCACCCCACTACTGTACGCGCCTGTGCTCATCTGTCTGATCGGGGGGGGGGGGGCAGGACAGGTAGAGCCAGAGCCGAGTAGCTACACACGAGGCACAGCCGGTGTCTGACCTGCTCCAGCTCAGTCCTCAAGGCCAGGAGGGTTGGAAACCACAGGAATGCCCTCCTCGCAGTGGAGGATTCTGGAGCTCAGGGGCAGCGCCGGAGCCCTGAAGGCCTGCTTTCAGAATGCAGGTGACCATCTTCTCAATGTGTCTTCACCTGACAGAAACACCAAGATCAGGACTCTGTCCAGCCTCTGCTTCCAAGGGCACTAATCCCATCACAGGACCCACCTCCATGGCCTCACCATCTTCTGAAGCCTCACCCCTGACATCATCACCTGGGGGAAGATTTCAGCAGATGTGTCTGGGGGCACGCACGTGGCCAGACCTCCCCTGTGGGTGGAAGGGTTAGACTTGGATTGGGAAGGTCAGGTCTAATTGCTGAAGAGCTGCGGCTTCTGCACTCGGTGCCTCAAAGGTTCAAGGCTTAGACTGTCCACACGCCAAGGAGGAGCAGCAGCAGCTGGGGGCCGGTGTTTCTAATCCGAGTCCTCCGTGGTAGGTTGGCCATGGCTGTGCAAGTCAGGCTTCATGATCTAAGCATCACAGGACACCGTGCTTACGTGTCTCATCACTCTTTATCTCCACTGAACTTGGCCCTGGTGCCTAGCCTTGTGGGCCGTGCTGAGTGGCCATAGTGGGGTGTGGAATGGTGGGGCTGGAGGGCGAAGGAACACTTAGGAGAAAGCCCGTGGGGAAATGAGAAGGAAGGTAAGGCTTTGCCAGTGGCCTGTGAGGCACGGAGTAACGGTCGGGGTTGTGCATTCACCACCTAATTTCCCCGTGTGGGTGTCTCTTTCACACTCCCCTGCAGTGAAGATGGGCCAGTGTACAGGCTAGAGGAATGTGAGGCCCTGGTGGGTGTGACTAAACATATCTGTCACAATGAGGCAGACCACATGATCTGAGAGCCTGGAGTCCCAGCACCAAATGGTGGAGTTCGGGGATGGAAGGGGCTGAATTTAAGGGAGAGTCACATAGGAGAGCCACTTGCCCATCAAGTTGAGGACAGATGTGATGGCTGTTGGCATGTGAACCCTGTGGGCTTCATTTGTTACTGCTGAATTACACAGCCTTCTCTGACTAACACACAAGGGCAAGGATGAAGAAAGTGCCTGGGCAGATCACACTTATCAGTGAGGCACAGTCACTTGACATAGCCTCTTGTCATCCTCTTTCTCATCTGACACATCCCCCCTTCTGGTCCTTCAAGGCCATGTCTTCCCAGAGCTCCCTGGAGGCTGCCAAGCCCATTTCCCACCCAGGAACTCTGCATGCTATATCAGCAAGTCAGTAGTGACCCTTTACTATCCTCGAAGATCCTTCCAAATTGCCACTGCACAGGCATTTCCTTAACCATCAGTACAGAGCTCTGCCTGGCTCCATACATTAGCACCGTGGCACCCAGGACCCTGTCGATGTATCCCTGCTTCCTTTGCGTCTGGCATGGTGTCAGGTACCAAGTGATTACAACTTCCCTGGCAGAGTGAAAACAGATCTCAGCTGAGAACAGCACATAACTGGTATCTGTAATAAATACGCTAATTATGCACTTACATGCTTAGGCTAACTGTTAATAGATGGTGTTGCAGTCAGGTTCGCATTGCTGGTAGAAAT
The DNA here is from genome assembly GCA_036346955.1 of Dipus sagitta. Classification (NCBI taxonomy): domain Eukaryota; kingdom Metazoa; phylum Chordata; class Mammalia; order Rodentia; family Dipodidae; genus Dipus; species Dipus sagitta. Next base: position 209,174,738 of record CM070771.1, read on the forward strand.
CACCCAACAAAGAGCAGCTTGTGGGAAAAAGAGGTTTATTTTGGCTTACAGACTTGAGGGGAAGCTCCATGATGTCAGGGGGAAATGATGGCATGAGCAGAGGGTGGACATCACCCCCTAGCCCACATAAGGTGGACAACAGAAACAGGAGAGTGTGCCAAACACTGGCATGGGGAAACTGGCTATGACACCCAAAAGCCCACCCCCAACAATACACTCCCTCCAGGAGGCATGAATTCCCAAATCTCTATCAGTTGGGGACCTAGCATTCAGAACACCTAAGTTTATGGGGGACACCTGACTCAAACCACTACATTCTGCCCCTGGCCCCCATAAACAGATAACCATACATGATATAAAATGCAATGTATTTATCCAACTTTAAAAGTTCCCATAGTTTTTATCAATTCCAATGATGTTCATACATCCCCATAGTCCAAGATCTTTTAACTGAGTCATAATACCAAAACATCCCCAAAAAACCCATAATGGCACAGAATAAACATTCACACTGCAAATGATGGCATTGGGCATAGCAAAGAAACACTTAACCAATACATGATTTAAACAGGGAATATACCAACACCAAACACTGTAGCTCCAGTTCCAACAACTCTAGCCAGTGACAAGTCTCCAAGTCTGATAATTCTAATCAGCAACAAGTCTCTGGTATTCTAATTCCACCCCTCCAGCTAGGCTACTCACAGTCCTGGAAAACTTCATCGGGGCCTGGCAGCTTTCCTTAGCAGCCATCTTGTGGTCCTGGCATCTCCACTGGGTCTCCACTGCAACCCACGGTTCATCCTCATGGCCCCATGAGGTCTCCATGCAGGCAACCAGCAAACCTGCTTCACACTGCCCATGACCATCTCCAAAATACAAGACCGTGTTGCAAACTCAATGACCCTCTCTTTCCTGCATTTCTTATACTCCACAATACCAGGTGGGGTGCCAATTTGTTAATCCAGGGAGGAATAAAGCAGACTTTGAAGAACAGGACACTCCTTGAGCACTCAGGCCCCTTCAAAAGAGTCTGCATTCTTCCTGTTGCCCACGTGCAGGTCAGCTGGCCCAATCTGAAAGGTTGTAATCTCTCAATTGCAGCTAAATGGGCAGCAGTTTAGGCCCAACGATTTCATTTTTTCTGTGCCATATCCCTCTGCTCACACCAGTCCATTTCTACACAATGCAACCCTGCACAACTTCTCAGGACACAGGCATAACAGCAAGTTTCTCACACAAACTGCTAGCCCAATCCAAGCAAAGCTCTTTCTCACTCTCATAAGCCAAACCTCACAGTCCATAGTACTTACAGCATTCAGGTCTTTCAACTCTGACCAGAATAGTCCATCAAGCTGTACTTACAGCACTGCAAGGTGTCTCTTAGACCAAGGTTTCAAATCCTTTCACATTCCTTTTGAAAATTAGCTCTAAAAGGCCAAAGCCACACAGTCAGGTGTCTAGCAGCAATCCCACTCCTCGGTACAACTTTACTGTTGCAGTCAGGTTCGCATTGCTGGTAGAAATCACCCGACCCAGAGCAACTTATGGGAAAAAGATGTTTATTTGGCTTACAGGCTCGAGGGGAAGCTCCAGGATGGCAGGGGAAAATGATGGCATGAGCAGAGGGTGGACATCACCCCCTGGCCAACATAAGGTGGACCATAGGAACAGGAGAGTGTGCCAAACACTGGCAAGGGGACACTGGCTATAACACCCATAAGCCCGTCCCCAACAATACACTCCCTCCAGGAGGCATTAATTCCCAAATCTCCATCAGCTGGGAACCTAGCATTCAGAACACCTATGTTTATGGGGGACACCTGAATCAAAGCACCACAGAAGGCAACTATTTACTCACAGGTTGTGGAGCCAACAGCATTGCAGGGGGAAACCACCAAAAGTGCACACATTGTCAGTGCATGCACGGACGCTTTGATGGGTTTGTAGGCCCAGGTGGCGCACCACCCTTATCATTGTGTGTTTCCATCAGCTCCAAGCAACCTTGCTTCTGGAATTTGTAGATGTTGTTCTACAGACTCAGTTCAACGGGATCCTACAGTATGCATCCTTCCTTGTTGTCACATCCCCACTGTATGAGCACCCTACACTCTGAATAGCCATTCACCAAAGTTTTCCATTTTAATAACAGCATTATTGAGATATAATCCACATGCCATGAAATTCACTCATTTAAAATACAACAGAGTGTTAGCACGGTTGCCGAGTCCTATCACTGGCCCCACGTCCCCATCAGCAGTCCTTCCCCCATGCCCTCCCAGCATTCCTTTGCTTCCCCGCTCCATGCTGACTCTGTAGACTGCTCCTGTGGGAGACTCGTCTAAGCGGAATCACGTGATGTTCAGTCTTGTGTGATTGGCTCACTTGACATAGCCTGGCGTATTCTAGGGCCTTCCACGCTGTAGCATGTGCTGAGACTCCACTCCCTTTATGGCTGCATCGTTCTCTGTTGTGTGGCCCCATTGCACTTTATCAGACCTCTGAGTTACTTTACACCTTTTGGCTCTTATGCAGAGCGCTACTATGAACCTAGTGTACCGTATTTAATGTGAACATTCCCCCCAGTTCTTGGGAATGTACACTGAGGATTGGAATCCTGGGGTCAAGTAGTGACTCTGTCTTTACGGTTGTGAGGAACTGCCCACTGTTTGCCAAGAAGCCTGTGTTAAGGTTTGATCTAGAATGTCACCCCAAAGGCTCAGGTATGAAGCCATGTCTGAAACGGGGACTTTGGGAACGTGCCTGGAACTTAAGATTCACCTTCATGGACGGATTTGCTCACGGATGGGGGCCAACTCTAAAGGCACTGTGGGGGGATGGTGGAATGGGCAGGCTGGACCTGGCTAGGGGAAGTAGGTCACTGGGGTGTGTTGTTGAAGGATAGCTTGCTCTGGCCTTTACCTGCATTTATCTCTCTGATTCTGACTCCAATGGGGACACACTCCCTGCCTTGATACTCTGCCTCACCATGGCCCAGGAGCAGCAAAGCCAGCCAACCTTGGGCTAAAACCATAAACCAAAATACACCTTTCTTCCTTGGGGGTATGTCATCGCCATGAGCATCGGGCTGACGTAGCCCCAGTCACCTCACCTCCCCACCAGTCACGCACAAGAGCCCGTTTCTCCCCATACAACCTTTGTCTTCGCCCACCCCCATGGACGAGGGGAGAACTGAAAGGGGCAGCTCAAAGGCAGCATATATATTTCCCTGGCATGTCAAGGGCATCTTGATGTGAGCTGGTCAGTTGTAGGGTACCTAATCAAATGTCTAGTCAAATCCTCTCTCTATTTTTTTTTTTTTTTTTTTTTGAGGTAGGGTTTCACTCTAGCCCAGGCTGACCTGGAATTCACTCTGTATTCTCAGGGTGGCCTCGAACTCACTGCAATCCTCCTACCTCTGCCTCCCGAGTGCTGGGATTAAAGGCATGCGCCACCATGCCCGGCTAAAAGCATTTTATTTTTTAAAATATTTTATTTATTTATTTATTTGAAGGAGATGGAAAGAATGGGTGCACCAGGGCTTCCAGCCACTGCAAATGAACTCCAGACATATTTGCCACCCCGTGCATCTGGCTTATGTGGATACTGGGGAATTGAACCTGAGTCCTCAGGCTTCTCAGGCAAGTGCCTTAACCACTAAGCTATCTCTCCAGCCCCTCTCTCCATTTTTAAATGTTTTCATTGACAGCTTCCATAATTATGGACAATAAACCATGATAATTCCATCCCCATCCTCAGATTCCCCCTCGAAAGTCCACCCTCCTCCTCTCAATTATTCACTCTTTTATTTTAATATCATCCTCTTTTCCTCCTGTTATGAAGACCTTGTGTAGGTAGTGCCAGGCAATTTATACCCATATATTAGTGATATGCTCTCCATCTTAAAACTGTTTTGTCTTGACTGCTGAGTTCTCAGAGATCTTCTATATTCTAGACCCCAGATCCTATCAGATTCATGATCTGAAAATATTTCCTCACATTCTGTGGCATTTCCCCTTTGTTTGGATAGTGTCCTTTGAAGCACAGATGTTTAAAACTCTGGTGAAGTCCAATTTAGCTCATCTTTTCTCTGGCTTGTGTTTCTAGTCGTCTCTTTCTTTTTGAGGCAAGCCCAACAGACTGGCCTTTCTTTTTCTTTTTCTTCTTTTCTTTCTTCCTTTCTTTCTTCCTTCCTTCCTTCCTTCCTTCCTTCCTTCCTTCCTTCCTTCCTTCCTTCCTTTCTTTCTCTTTCTTTCTTTCTTTCTTTCTTTCTTTCTTTCTTTCTTTCTTTCTTCCTTCCTTCTTTCTTTCTTTCTTTCTTTCTTTCTTTCTTTCTTTCTTTCTTTTTCGAGGTAGGGTCTCACTCTAGTCCAGGCTAACCTGGAACACACTATGTAGTCTCAGGGTGGCCTCAAACTCATAGCCATCCACCTATATCTGCCTCCCAAGTGCTGGGTTAAAGGCATGCACCACCACGCCCGGTTCAAGACTGGCCTTTCTTAATGAGAAAGAGCAACGGCCTCCAGCCACTGTAATTGAACTCCAGATGTGTGCACCACCTTGTGGGCATGTGCAACCTTGCACACTTGTCACCTTGTGTATCTGGCTTATGTGGGATCTGGGGAATCAAACCTGGGTCCTTAGGCTTCACAGGCAAGTACCTTAACTGCTAAGCCATCTCTCCAGACCTCTAGTCACCTCTTGATGAGTACAGTTTGTAGCTATTTTAAGCTCAAGTGCTGTGAACATTAAGGGTGTATTTTCCTGTAGACACATCTGTGCATTTGTGCTAAATATCTAGGGCAGAAATTTCTGAATTGTTCAATAAGTGTATGCTTATATTCTGAGACATTGCCAGATTTTCCAAAAAGAGTTGCAGCATTTTCCATTGCCACTAACACTGCATGAACGTCCTAGTTCCCCGTACCTTTGTCGACGCTCCCAGCGTGCTTGTCCTTCTGCCGGGAAGTGGTGTCTCCTCCCTGTTTCGTAACGTGGTTCCTCGTGGTCAGGAGTGATAACCCTCTCCTGGTGTGCTTGCTGACCATTGGTGAGGCCTTTCTTCTTCCTTCAGTGTCTGAATATTTGGGTCACTTCTTATTACAGTGTTTGGCTTCTAAAATTTACAGATCTATATGTCCCCTGATTACATGACCTTCTCCAGATATGTCTATTATGACTATTCCCTCCTGTCCATGCATTGTCTTTTTACTCTCTTAATGATGTCCTTTGAGTGCAGAAGGTCTTAGATTCGGAACAAAATGAAGTCTGATTTGCCAATATTTCCTTTTATACTCTTCACTTCTTTGGAAGTTACTTTTAAAAAAACTTTGCATACACCAAGATGGTAAAAATGTGACCCTGTGATATTTGTCTAGAAATTCCAAACTTTTAGGTTTTACATTTAAGTGTACAACCTATTTCAATATTTGTTAATAGCCTGAAGTTGGGGTTAAAGTTCACTTTTCCCACACATATCCAATTGTTCCAACTCCATCTGTTGAAAGAAAAAGGTATTCTTTTTTATTGAATTACCTTGATGTCTGTGTAAAAGCCTACTGAGCATATTGAGTCTATTTTTAGATTCTCCATTTTGTTCAATCTAAGTATCAATTGTTACCAGGATGTCACCTCCCCTTGATTAATTTTTATGTAAATTACCTGAAGTACTTCTCCAACTTTGTTCTCCCCAATTGCTTCAAAAAGTCTTAACACACAAAGTATTTGTATGAATTTTGGAATTAGCTTGGCAATTACAGTAAAAAACAAATTCTCTGCCTGAAGTTTACTGAATATGTAGATGGTGCTGGGATCATTTGAAGGAATTCTCTAGTAGATTATTGAATCTGTAGATGGTGCTGGGATCATGGGAAGGCATTCTGTAGAAGGAGATTACTGAATCTGTAGATGTTGGGGAAAGCATTCTCTAGTAGGAGTGATTGAATCTTTAGATGGTGCTGTCCTGTGATCATTGGAAGTAATTCTCTACCAGGAGTGTACAAATCTGTGTAGTGTGCTGGGATCATTGCCACCTTAGCCTTGTTGAGTCTCCAGTTCTTCAATGGTATTTCTCCAGGTATCTAGTTCCTCTGAACCAGCTCTTAGTGTTGCCTGGTAATATTTTGTGTATGTGTCTGAGCAGATTTTGTTAAATTATTTTTCCCTGTATGTGATGGGTTTGGTACTATTTTAGTTGGTACTGTTCTTTTATTTTTAATGATTTTCAGACAAATATTGCCAGTGTAAAGAAGTGTGTGGTATTTGCTTATTGCCCTTCATTCTGTTTTCTGCTTATCATTCACTAGCTACCGAGGCTTCTTGGTGAATCCTGGGTCTTTTCTGTTGGGGATTATGCCTTTCGTAAATGCCATTTTCTTCCTCCGTTCCCAGCTGGTGTGCTTCCATCCCTCTTTCTTGACTTGCAATAGTGAGCGACACTCAGCATCAGCCTTAAGAGGAGGTGTCCGCTGGAGGCCTTTCTTTTACACACTTGTCAGGTGAGGAATCATTTTGTTTAATCAACTGTTGAATTTCAATATATGTTCTTTCTACATCTGAGATACATCATATTTCCTCATACCTTTATCTCACACATATTAACACATTTATATATTAGTTCAAAATCATATTCCTAACTAAACCCCACTTGGTGATTGTATAGAATCCTTTCATATGCTGTGATTTTCTATGCCAATGTTTTCCTTGTCCTGCCTTCTTTCCTTTCTTCCTCTCTTCTCTTCTCTTCTCTTCTCCCTCCCCCCCTCTTTCTCACGTTTTTCTTTTCTTTCTTGAGACAGGGTCTCATGTAGCTAGTCAGTCAAGGCTAGCCTCAACCCCCTGATGCTCCAGCTGCCACCTCCTGAGTCCTGGGATTTACAATGCTTTACATAACAGACATATGTGGAGGTTTGCATTAAATGTTCCCCATAACCATATGTGTTTTCAATACTTGATCTCCAGCTGAAAGCAATTTATTTATTTTATTTTAATATATATATATATATATATATATATATATATATATATATATATATTTGAAAGAGAGAGAGGGAGAGAATGGGCACACCAGGGCCTCTAGCCATTGCAAAGGAACTCTAGATGCATGCACCCCCTGGTGCATCTGGTTTATGTGGGTCCTGGGGAATTGAACCTGGGTCCTTTGCCTTCACAGGCAAGCGCCTTAATCACTAAGCCATCCCTCTAGCCCTGGAAGCAATTTTAAAGAGCTGTGGAGTCTTTGGGATGTGGCTCCTTGCTGGGGGAGGTGTGTCACTGGAGGGTGGACATTGAGGTTTTTTAGTCACTCAGATTGCTGGAATCCTTCCTTCCCCTGCTGCTGTGACAAGTTGTAACCCGGGCTTCCTGCTTAGGCCTAGCATGTTTCTCCTGCCATGAAGAACTTCCTTTTATAACTGTAAGCCTGAATTCAGCCCTTTCCTCCCATGAGCTGCTTCCAGTTGGGTATTTTGTCCCAGCTTTCCTTTGCAGTGTGAGGAACACTTTCTAGTTGATTAGATGAGCCCCAGTGCTCCCCTTCTGTCTCCTGGAGGTGCTCACGCAGGTGGACATTATTCCTACCTCTAGTGAAGCTGTCTGGCCAGGGCTTTCCACCTTCCCCAGACACAGGACTACCTAGATAAGCAGTTTTTCTTACAACTTGGGATTTTTGTCTTTCAAAGCATTTGTCCACTTGCCCCAGGTTGTCAGAATTACAGGTATCTGGTGGTTGACAATGTCCCCTGACCCCTTTGATGTTCGTGGAGCCCAAGGAGGTCTTCCTCCTTTATTCTTCATATTGGAGACATGTGGTTTTTCTCTCTGGGAGAAGTCTAGCTTGGTGCTTTTAAATGGTATTGATCTTTCCAGAGAAGCCAGCTTTTGTTTCATTCATTTTTTAATAGCTGTCTTACTTCCTTTCTCAACCACCTTGCCTTTTATGTATTACATTGCTCCCTCTGCGACCTCAGACTTACATTGGTCCTTCCCTAGTTTCTGAGTGGAAAGCTTCACTCATTGATTTGTTTCTTGACTAAAACAAACACTTGTTGCAACACGTTTTCTTGCACACTGATTATGTTGCACCCCACATTGGTAATGTGGCTGTTTTAATTTTAATCCAAATCGAACTGTGTCTTCAGTCCTATTGTGAAGTGTAACTTATACTCCATGTATTTGGGTCAGTTTTAGATATGACCATTAGTTTATTTCTTTTTTTAAGATTTATTTATTTATCTAAGACAGAGAGAGAGAGAGAGAGTGAGAATGAAAATGGGTGTGCCAGGGCCTCTAGCCACTGCAGACGAACTCCAGACGCATGCGCCACCATGTGCATCTGGCTTATGTAGGACCTGGAGAATCAAACTGCTAAGCCATCTCACCAGCCCAGTTTATTTCTTTTTAAATATTTATTATTATTTTTTATTTTTGAGAGAGAGAGAGAAAGAGAGAGAGGGAGAGAGAGAGAGAGAAAGAGAAAGAATGGGCACTATATTTACTTTCAAGCAGAGAGTGAGAGAGCCAGGGCCTCTAGCCACTGCAAATGAGCTGCAGATGCATGTGCCATCTAGATTTATGTGGGTACTGGGGGATCAAACCGAGGTCCTTAGGCTTTGCAGACAAGCACCTTAACCTCTGAGCAATCTCTCCAGCCCTATTACTTTATTTCTTATTTGATACTTTTGCGATTGGAGAACATGCTGTATATGTTTTGTCTTGTTTCATGAGCAGTATCAAGTGAATCTTGATGACGATTCTCAGACCCTTGGACTGCACACTCACTCTGCTGCATGGGGCATGAGCTGGTTCTCACTAGTCTTCCAGTTGTCTGTCTTTCCTGATTTTCCACTTGCCCCATCATTCAGTGAGAGTAGGTGTTGAAACCTTTAACTATCTCTGTATGCTTTTCTGTCTTTCCTTAAAGCCCAGTCTTTTCATTTTGGGATGTGGAAGTACTGTTATTTGGCACCTACACATTTCATATCATTCTGTCACCTTGGCCTATCTATCCCTTTGCCAAGCAATGTCCTCTTTTGCCCTAATAATATTTTTCTGGAGTCTATTTTCCAATACGAATATGGCCACTACAGCTTTCTTTTGAATGGAGTCTGAGTGGCAAAGATGTTTCTATTTTGTAATTGCATATGATTTTATATTTAAAGATGGTTTGTTATAAGTAGCTGATAGTCAAATCTTGCTTTGTGGGAAAGAGGGTCTACGTTGACAATGTTCATCTTTTCCTTGGAGTGCTTTATCATTAATACAATTCCACAGTATAGTGTTATCACTCTGCATGGTTGGATTTAAACCCACTATCTTGCTGTTTGTTCTATGTTTGTCCTGCCTGCTCTTTTTTCTTTTTATGTAGGGTATGTTTTAAGATTCCATTTTATCTCTGCAGTTAGCTTTTGAGTTCCAACTCATTGTTTTTTTCCTCATGTGTTTGATGTAGTGTTTACTGTACATGTGTTTAATGTCTCCAAATTTGCCTTCAAATAACATCGCTACATCTAATACCCGGGGGCCTTAACAACCATATTCACACCGCCTTTCCTTTTAGCTATTACTAACCCCCTACTTAATTCTATGTTCACAACCCCACATTGCATCATGACATTCACTTTAAACAGTGAATTCTCTCTGAAGGAATAGTTGAAAAGAACTTTTAATTTACCCCCTGTTTGTAGTTTCCAGAACTCCTCTTTTTTGGGCACTGAAATTTCCATCTGGTGTCAGCTTCCCTCTACCCGCAGGACTTCCTGTGGCAACGCTTAAAGTGTCACTGTGCTGGCAACATCTCCCCGCATCTTTTGTCTGTCGAGAGCTGCACGACGGTCTGTCTCTGAAGGCTTCTTTCACTGCGGAGACTCTAGATTGACACGGCTTCTCCCCCTCTTTTCACACGTGAACAGTACCATCCTGTTGTCCTCTTGCTGGCTTGAATGATGACAAGAATTTGTGGCTATTCTTGTCTTGGCTTCTGGTTACATGCCTAGCTGAGTTTTGAATTTTCCCCTTATTGTGTCTTGGTGATGGTAGTAATAGTATTGACGGTGGTGAGAGTGAGGATGACGACGGAGGTGCTGGTGGGGGATGGGCTGATGGTGATAACAGTGGGGGGCTCGCGCTGGAGGTGATGGCAATGTTGGTGGTGACTGGGTGATGGTGGTGTGTGCATCACTTTCTGCTTGGGGTTGAATTTGTAGAAAATATTTTTTATTTGAAAAAACAATTAAACATAATTCCTTCAAACATGCTCTCTGTATCTCCCCAGCACAGTCAGTCTCCACAATTGTGATTACCCAGCCATCAGGCCACTTAACACCAGCCTGCACATCACTGAGATCTTTCCTTCATATTTAATGTTCCTCCCCGTTTCACTTCAAATCATTCACTGTGTCTCCAGATTTGCTGGTCTTTTTCTTTGTGCGTGCATGTGTGTGTGCGTGTGTACGTGTGTGTGTGTGTGTGTGTGTGTGTGTGTGCACGCAGGTCTGTGTGGAGGTCAAAGAACTATCTCACATGTCCTCCTGTGAGGCACCGTCCACCTCTCTGAGACTGGACTTCTCACTGGCCTAGAACACGTACCAAAAGTAGGCTAGCTGGCTGGCTTTTTTTTTTAAGTTCTATATTTTATTTTTATTTATTTTGTTTGAGAGAGAGAGAGATACAGAAATAGGCAGGTAGAGAGAGAATGAGTACTCCAGGGCCTCCAGCCACTGCAAATGAACTCAGATGCATGCACACCCTGTGCGCACCCTTGTGCATCTGGCTTACATGGGTCCTGGGTAGTCGAACCTGGGTCCTTTGGCTTTGCAGGCAAACATCTTAACCGCTAAGCCATCCCTCCAGCCCTGGCTGGCTTTTTCTCTGAGGGTACTGGGGATTGAACTGTGGTCCTCATGCTTACAAGGCAAATGCTTTACTGACTGAGCCATCTCCAGAGCCCTCTTTCTTATGTCTAACCCGCTCTTCATTCTGCTTGATGACGGTTTTGTATCACATCTTGATGGTACTTCAGCTCAATGGTTCCATTGGATGTTTTTTTTTTCTTGTTGATCTATATAATTTTCTATTATTATTAGCTACCTATTTTGTATGGATACATCATGTGTTGGTACCCTCTTTTCCCTCGTCCCTGCCCCCATTCTGCAGGGGACCCTCCTCAGTAGGGTTTCAGATATTCCCCATGGGGTTGTGGGTTATGTATGTGGGAGCGGGAGCAGCAGTCAGTTTTTTTTGGGGGGGGGGAGGCAATGCCTCTGGGCATGATGTCTCAACCTGTGGCTCTTACAATCTTCTGCCCCCTCTCCTGCAAAATTCCCTGAGCTGTGGTGGGTGGGTTTAAAGTCTACTTCAGTGATGAGCTCTTAGGAATCTCTGGATCTCTGCTTTGGTAGGTATTGAGTATCCTCAGGGTCTGTCTCCTTCACCCTGGCGCTGATTATGAGGAACAGTATGGAAGCAGCACTCTTGCTCATCTCCCCATTCCTCTGTGGTTTCAGCTGTGGCTTGGCTGAAGTGCAAGGAGTAGTTGATCTCCTTGGTCTTGCTACTTTATAAAAAAGAACAGATTCTCCAACAGAGAGGAAAGTCAGCATAGCTTAAATAGGATAAGCATTATTAATTTAAGAGAAAATTTGATGTGTGTAGCCCCTCTTTTAGCCAATGACTAGTGAGAGCTTGACACTGGAGAGCATAATCTTTGTCTCTATAGGATTCTGGTCTGGTTCCCAGTTCCAGATATGGGTGAGTGGATCTCTTAGCCAATCAGAAAGCAATTGGTTACCTACCAAGGCTGTGTGCCACTAACTGATGTTTTTAACCCTTGCATTTCTCACCTTACTGCTTCTACGTCTGACTTCCACGAGCATGAGAGTCGTTGATCAGTTTCATGTCTCCTGGTCCTTTCTCTGATAATGCTCACTGTTCTTTACCTCCGAGTCTGTCACTGAGGCTCATCTTCCTTCCACATAAGAGTCAAAGCTTCCTGTTTCTTCCAACAGTTATTTATTAGTAAACTTGGACAGTCTGTTTCCTCAAGTCTATATTTTGTTGTGTAGCTTTAAAAAGTTTTGGACTTTCTCTGACAGCCCATTATGTTGCTTAGAGAGGTATTATTTTAATCCTTTTAGTTCTTGTGTTTTTGACTCTTTGGCGTCAATACTAGCCTTTAATTTAGAACTAATTCAGCCCACTTCCCAGGCACTTGCCAAAAGCAGTGAGACGCAGTGGAATCTCTCTGTTGTGGAGACAATGCTGAGCACCTTGTGGGCCCCAGGGTGCCCACCCCTGTGAGTGGTGCTGTGGAACCCCGAGCAGAGTCTGCAGCTTCCTGCCCGGCTCCTGCTTTCCACACCCTACCCTACGCATGCGTGCTTGCTTTGCCTTGCCGAGCTCTGGTCTCTGTCTATGCAGTGGGGCAAGGCTCCCAGGGTCTGCGGGGTCCTCCTCCTGTGCTGTACCCGGAGTTGTCTCCAGCTGGGCTTCCCGGACGATGGCCAGGTCCCCTGCCATCTCCCTTCCTTCCAGGGTCACAGTGTTCACTGTCTGATTGTCACTGTCTACAGATCATTGTTTCTTTCATTTTTGCTGGTCTCTAGTTTGTTTTGTTGTTTTGTTTTATGACTAGGGCGGTTCCAGGCTTCCAATGCTCTTTCCTAACTGGAAGTGACAAGGGCCTTTGTCTCCTCAGCACCCACTCCTCTTTTTGCCCCTGGTGACCTGAGTGAGCATCACCTCTGGGCTGTTGTCGGTGATGCCACCACCCGGGAACGGAGAAGACTGGCGGCCCACACCAGCTACCTGTTCCTCTGGAAATAGGTGACACCCTGGCGACTGTGTGGCTGGCTGTGGCACACTGGGCTTGCTGGTCATTTGTGGCCACTTGAAAATTGCCTGGGTTCATTGACCCTGAAGAGGCTGGACCCCAGTAATGACAGTCTCAGCCTGTGTGGAAACCAACCAGGATTGGCCGCACTCCCACCCAGGGCTCACAGCGCCCCTGTGGGTCTCTGCCGGTGGTTCCTTGCTGCTGAGAACCCAAGGTGTTGCACCTCCATCCTCATCACAGGGCTCCGCTCCCCAATGCAGAGAACCGGTTATTCCAGAAAACACTGTGCCTTCAGGCCCACTCAGTTCTCCTCCCCCGTTAAGTTCAATTTCAGTTCTATGCTTCATAAATTCTTGATCCTCACTCCTCAGCTAAAACGATCATATTCCTCTTTATCACACACATTTTCTTTAAATCAGTCCTCTTTAGACTTTGGTCCCTAAACATTCACTATGTCCCTACTAGGCGGTCCTATGCACGCTGGGCACATTCTTATTTGATGGATCATCGAATTTTCACAAAGACCCTGAGAAACAAGTTTGACTCCAGGCATGTAGCCAAGAAAGAAAAAATGCGCAAAGGCCAAGTGACTTGTTTCATTTAAATAGCTCTGATCTGTGTCACTTTCCCCCTGATTTATGGCTCTTTAAAAGTCTGTGGGGAGACAGGCCTCAGTTGGTGTGACCTTGTGTAATTCCTTTGGGTGTGTTGAGTTTTAACTTCCTTCCATCTGAAATGGCAACATGCACACCCAGTGTGATGCTGTGAGACAGAGTCTGCGGGTGTTGGAGGGTTGGTGACCTTCCAGTAAGCAACAGTGGGTGTGTGTCAGAGCCCAATCCCCACTCAGCACATATACTAAACCCCTTGGCACAGGAATGACATAGGGTGTTTCCATGTTCCTCTTTCCTGGAGCATTCTGGAACAGCCCTGAAACATAACAGGAGTCCAGGAAACACTGGGGGGGGGGGGGAGTGGGGCTGAGTTACCCAAACAATTCCATATTGGCAAGTCAGGAGGCTATGACTGGTCATTCGAGATCACTTAGGGCACAGGATCACTGGCACAACTGCTAAGAAACTGTTTCCTGGGCAGTTCCTGGTGTCCACATCCTTGTCAGCTCAGAGATGGCTGATGGAGCATCAGAGTTCGGGTGATCTTCTCAAAGTCACAGAGCCCTGGGTACCAAGCCAAGCTGCCTAACTCTGAGTGGCCCTACCTTGGACTGCTTGCTGTCCAGGTCATCCCACACCCTGGGGCAGGATGCATCTTCCCAGCACCCAGAGCAGCCCCTCCCGCAATGCTTTGCCTCACCAGGGAAAGGAGTCACATTCATCTCACAGCTCCTAAGTACCGCTCTCTCACTGCAACATCGAGGGGAGGCACGAATGGTTGGTGAAATGCCTATATTTTGGATAAAGAGACAGGTTCAGCATGGGGTAGGGAAACCCTTCTCTGATGGCTCCTGGTTCCGCCAGCACAGAGGGTAGATGTATTAATTAGTTTCTTTTAAGTTGCTATGACAAAAGCAACTCAAGGAAGGAAGCATTTATTTTGGCTAACAGTTTGTTTCTTAGAAGTTATTTCCACATGTGTGTGTGCATACCCACATCTGTGTGTGAATGCATGCATCAGGGTCTGTTGATGCTGCAAATTAATACCTGTCTGGCTTTATGTGGATGGCCTGGGAATTAAACCTTGATAGGCAGGCTTTGCAAACAAGTGCTTTCAACTGCTGAGCTGTCTGCCCAGGCTTGGCTCACAATTTGCAAAGCATACAGCTCCACCATGGCAAGGGAGGCTTGGTGGCTAGAGCCCGAGGCACCCCCAGCCAGCAAGCAGGGTGAGACGGATGCTGGTGCTCTGCCTGTCTTCCGTCTGCCCCTTTTCATTCGGTCTAGAACCCCAGCCCTGGAAACGACCCCGCCCACATTCATGGTGGGACTTCTCTCCTCAATTAAACCTTCCTGGAAATGGCCTCGTGGACACACCCAGAAGTACGTTTCCTCGTGGATTCTAAATCTAATCAAATTGACAGTGAGGACTAACCTTCGCCGCGGGTTCTGCCCTGGCACACGTTCCCAGCTGTGCAGCTTTGCGACTTCTCCTGAACTTCTCCACGCTTCACCTCCCCATCAGCGATGCAGCTGTCAAGAGTTACTCCTTCATAAGGCCGCCCTGCGATTTAGACAGGCTCCTAATACGTGTGATTCCCCATGATGAGCACGTACCCAGCCTCCATAAATGTCAGCCCTCACCGTTGCTCTAGCTGGCTGGGCCAGTGCGCGGTCAGTGGGAACAGAGCCCTCGGCCTGCGGCAGGAGAACGACGAGGCGGAACAAAGTCGTTTATCTCTGCACTCAACTGCATCGGCTCCAGCGGGACTTCGGCTTGTTCCGCCTGCCTGGAAAATGGGATCCTCTGGGAGCCCAGCCCCAGTGATGACTTGAACTCAGTCAGGGTGGGCAGAGGCTGCTCTGCAAGCCGGCAGAATTCCCTTTAGCCAGCCTTTGTCTGGCCCATTTCCACCTGATCCGTGGGAAGCAGGGTCTGGTGATGGGGGCTTCTGAGTTGCCCTGGGACTGCAGCGCCTGCCCCTCCCCTTGCACGCTGGCATGGCCAGTGCCCTGCACAGGGCCATCCCCTCACTTTGGGGAAATGACTAAAACACAGCACAATGTGTTGGAAACAATTGTGACCGTGACTTGGGTAGAAGAAAGCCACACACAGGCGCCTGGGGATTGGGAACGGGGCCTCTGGTCATGTCCCACAGAGACCACACGCCCTCTCTGGGCTTAGCTTTGTTCCTATCCAAAGCCTGTACACGCGCAATGGAGAGGTTGGCTGGCAGACGGCATCCTTCGACTGCTTGATGGCTATTATCTTGGGGCCATAGTGACCCTAAGGGCCTCCGTCAAGGTCTACAAGGTGGTGGCAGTCCATTGCCACAAAGCTGTGCCCTCATCAGACTGGCAAGGGGCAGCAGGCAGAGCAGAGCCAATGTCATATTGGTGAAGAAGGGGAGTTCAACACCTCCATGTTGTATGACTGGAAGTGAGTCACCATGTGAGGACAGTGTACAAAGAGAAACACCAGGTTGCAAAGAAGACAGGGCCCCTCAAAGTCTGAGCCACACCATAGTGTTGGTGGTACCGTAGCCATAGAGATAGCCAGAAGAGATCTCAGTTGAGAACTCCGTGCCACTTCTGTCTCGGCACAAGCGTCCCTCTCTCATCTGCTTGCCCTGCAAGAGCCATCCACAGGCCCCCTGGATGGGAAGAGAGCTCTCTGTGCCCCACAGATACCATGACTGGCACAGTTGTGCCTTGCCTTTGCCCTTCCGGGACTAAGGCCAAGTGTCAGGACCCAGCAGTAAGAAGGAAGGGGAGGGCTTTATGAGGCATGACTGTGCCCAGCAACCCTGTGCCAGTACATGAGCCTGGGGGCTGGCATGGGTGGTGTCCTGGGCGGGACCATTGTCCCACATGCGGAAGTGTCCAGCCTGAGGCAGGATGTGCGGGAGAAAGTGGTCATACCTTTGGCAGCTGCAAGCCACACACGGACGGACATCATCGCACCGGGAGTTGGGGCTGTGCTTGCTGGGGGGGTGGGGGAGAAGGGGGCTGTCTTCCTAGCCAGGGCCTCTTTGAAGAAGGTTCTCTCCATCTTAGGGACATCACTTACCCAGCTGTGATAATAATTGTTAGCATGCCTTATGTACCAGGTACCGTTCGATGTGCTTTGCATACATAATTGCATTTTAATCCTCACCACAATGACTAAGAGATTTAAACAAGTTCTGGGCGGCAGAGAGCAGAGGGGGCAGGGAACTGACCTATAAAAACTGGGGGAAGCTGCAGCCGGGTCCTGGCAGCACTGATGAGGAGGCAAGAGGTCCAGAGCCAGCAGGGGTGGTGGAGCTAGGCAAGGGCCGGGCGGGGTGTGGGTGCGTGGGGCAGCCTTCACCAAGTTCCACCTGGGCCAACCCCACGGGGCAACCCTTCAGACACTTGCCACCAGATGCCAGCTGTGGATACCATCTGGAGGGCTTGCCACGGAAGCCACTGGAGCTGCTTTTTGGGGAAGCCAAAGTTGGGTAGGATCCTGGAGAGAAGGCCGTCGCACAACACCATGAAAGTACACACTCCTCACTCCCGAGGGCCTCATGATGGCCTCCTGTCTTCAGGGCCCCCAGGAAAGGAGCTGAGCAAAAGCAGGTCTGGAAAGCCAAACCCGAGGGAGGGCACACCACCGTCCTTGTCCTTACACTCGCTACGTGAATAGACAACCAGAACTGTGGGAACCCGGGGCAGCAGCACGAAAGATAGAGACAAACACCCTGAAAACCCCTAAGGCAGGAGAATCGGCAGAGGGTGAGAGGCAGTCGACTCTGAGAGGCTGGAGGGCACCACAGCCTGAAAGAATGCCCAGTGTGCTGGACGGCAGGCAGTCCGGGCACCAGGGGCCCCAGTTGCGCTGTGCCACGCAGGACCACCGCAGGGCAGGAAATCGAACCCAGTGATCCAAGGGCACAAGTGTGCAGAGGTACAGAGACAGGGGCAGTAAGCAGGCAGATGACGCGAGGAAGACACCTCCTGGAGGCCAAGATCCGAACAGGAAGCAGGGAAGCGGGTGGCAGGCACTGGCACATGCAAGAACCTTACAAGAGCTGGGGAAGGGGAGGGGCTCACGGGGCCAGGCAGGACAGCGCGCACGCTGTCATGAAGTTGCATAACACTAGGCTGGCAAACAGCAGCAGTAGTTCTAGGGACGTCCAAGAGAGGGAGAGTCCTCTGCGAGGGAAGAAGCGCTGCTGGCCTTGTTGCTCACTGCAGTGCCGCCCTCAGGCCCCGTGGATCCCATTCACCACCGCGTACTGACTGCCATCAGCGTGGAGAACGGCCCCTTCTTTCATCTGATTTCTCTTTTCTTATTTTAAAAATTTTTATTGACAACTTCCATAATTATAGACAATAAACCATGGTAATTCCCTTCCCTCCCATAGTCTCCTTGGCAACTCCACTCTCCATCATATCGCCCCCCTCAATCAGCCTTTCTTTTATTTATATTTTATTTATTTATTTATTTATTTTTATTTTTTTGGTTTTTCGAGGTAGGGTCTCACTTTAGCTCACGCTGACCTGGAATTCTCTATGAGAATTCTGAGGGTGGCCTCGAACACACGGTGATCCTCCCACCTCTGCCTCCAGAGTGCTGGGACTAAAGGCGTGCACCACCATGCCTGGCCTCTCTTTTATTTTTGATGACATCATCTTTTCCTCCAATCATGACGATCTTCTGTAGGTAGTGTCAGGTGCCGTGAGGTCATGGATATCCAGGCCATTTTGTGTCTGGAAGAGCACGTTGTAAGGAGTCCTACCCTTCCTTTGGCTCTTACATTCTTTCTGCTACCTCTTCCACATTGGATCCAGCACCTGGGAAGGTGTGATAGAGATAGTGCAGTGCTGAGCACTCCTCTGTCACTTCTTCTCAGCACTATGGTGCCAAGTGAGTCATCCCAAGGTCCCCACATCTGAAAAGAGAAGGTTCTCTAACCAAAAGTGAGAGTAACATGAATATAAGGGTATGAACATTACAAGAAGTGCTTACTAGGCAGTTTGGTGAGCATAATACGCACATTTAGGCAGACACCAGCAGATGTTACACCCCTAGGGCTCATGCCTACTCCTGTTGTAGGTTTTCAGTATCAGGGATGTATTCCCTCCCATGGAGCAGGCCTCCAGTCCAATTAGAGAGTGGTTGGTTTCCCCCATAATAGACATGCCACTATTGCATCCATTGGCTCATTTGGCCTGGCTGGCCAAATATAAGGCTTGCAGTGTCCACTGTTGTTTATTTCCACTGGTGAACTTTGATTTCTCTTAAGAAGTGACTTTTTTGTTATCATGGAAAATATTAATAAAAATGGAGAAAAAAAAGAATAATGCAAAAATAAATAAATAAATAAATAATGAGTAACAAACTGCAACACAGTGAAGAAATAGGAATCAGTGATCCCCTACTACATAATGTTGGAAGACCAATTCTGTAGTAGGAATCCAGCCGCCATCTGGACTGGTAGAGAGCAAGCACTGGTTCTGGTATTGACACAGCTGAACAGGGCACTGCTAGGATTAAATAGGAAAGATGACATTTATCTGCTTGCCTGGGTCACAGAACAGTGGGATTACCAAATGGACAATTATGTGAGCTGGTGGTGGGATCTTTTCTGGAAGCTTGACCTCAAGCCTATTTAAAAAAAAAATTGTTGCTTCTGTTTTTGACATTTAAAAAAAAAAAAAAAAAGAAGTGACTTGAGGATGTGCTTCCAGGAAATGAGGGCATGCACAAAGAGAAAACAAGGAGCGTAGAGAACCATCCAGAAGGGCAGAGGGCAGGGCGGATACACACTCCTCCCTGTTGATGTTAGTGGGACAGAGGGACTCCATGCCAAGTATGCAGTAACAGCTGGAAGCAGACAAGGCTATGCTGGATGCAGAGATGGACAAGCTGGAGCAAACATGACACAGATCCATAGGACCATGGAAAACGAACTGAAGGCAAGCTCCAACACACAGACCCATGACACGGAGAGAAAACAGGTCCTGGATGGACTTGTGTGCAGTGAGTCTGGCAGCAGTGATGTGGTACCCCAGAGAAAGGAGCTCCCCGCTCCCACCAAGAGGCCCAGCCTTCTGTCTCCTTCTCTCAGGATCACAAAACCATACTGGGTATTTTCATTACTTTTCTCGTTGCTGTGACAAACACCTGGCAAGAAGCAACTTAAGCGAGGAGGGATTTATTTTGCCTGTGATGTGAAGGTCCCATCCATTGTGAAGGGGAAAACAGCGTGGCGTCTGGACCAGCTCTTGTCCGTGCCTATGGCTGTGGCTGCGGGAAGCTGCTTTCTCACACCTTGTTAAGTCAGGAAGCAGGGGGAATGCTGGCTTTCTCCTTTCATCCCTGCTCATCCAGTCCAGGATCCCAGCCCACATTCCCAGTGGGTCTTCCCTCCCAGGAAACACCCTCAGAGACACACCAGATACATCACAGCGGGTCTAGCCGGGGTGGGACTGTGGCTTTCACTGTCTAAGTGCGGCCCACAGAGCGTGGGGAACACGCGTGGCTACAGAACAGAAGTGGGCTGCTCACAACCTCGGAGGTCAAAGCAAGATGCCACAAGTGCAAGCCGGTGGAAGCGGGAAGAGGGAGGAGCCGCAGACCTGAACATTGCAGAGATGATGGGCAGGGGATGGGCTGAGGAGAAAAGACAGCGAGTGCTGTGAATACACCACTGCAAGTGACAGGACTCGAACCCGGGGCTTGCGGGGGCTGCCTGGCTGCCTGCTGTCTAGTGCACACTGGGTCCACCAAGCACTGGGCTCACAGGGGAGAAAAACAGCGCACTTCATCCTCTTGCTTTGTTCAGTGAGTTCAATGATGCGCCATACGCTCGTTTCCATGTAGCAGAGAGTATTGTCCACGGCCCGCTAGAGGAAAGTACAGCGTCTGGGGTCTAGTTAGTGAAGGACTGTGGGCTGCGGCTCAGAAGGTGTCTCAGAAGCAGGGCTGGGTGCGCGACTGCGTTTTCATTATTCGCTGCTTGATGAAGCCAGGAAGCGACAGGTGAGGCAACAGTCCATAATAACCAGTGAGCTTCCTGGTCCAGAGACAGCTGTGTCTGGAGTTGGCACCTGCTGAGACAGCCGCTCACATCTGAGTGAGGGAAATGCTTGGATTACCAGGAGGCCTGCGCAGATGATTAGGAAACACAGCTAAGTCCCCAGGGCCTGGGGTTCTTTTCCACTGTGCCTCTGAACCCAGAGGTCAATAAGGTCATGAGCTCTAAGATCCTATCAGTGGATCACATCCTCCTGAATTTACCCTTTGCAAACCACATAGCCTACCTAGGCTGCAAGGGAGACTGGGAAATGTAGCCAAGATTTGTGTTGCAATGAGATGAGCACCCAACAGAGAACAGAGCTTCTTGCCATCCCCACTCAGCTCCGACTCCATGCCCTCCCTCTGGCCTCCTGCAGCAGCAGAGGAGGCCTCCCATGTGTGTTTGGGATTCTGCTCCACTCTTCTTTTTTCTCAGCTCTGTGGAAATGGGATCACATGACTTCCTACCTTAGAGACTCTTCTGAGCTTTGTTCTCCTATTCAGCATCATGTTGGTGAGTCAGCTGCGGTGCTGCGCACAGTGGTGGCTCATTCTTTTCATGGAAAAATGAGACTCCACCTCATGGCCATACCTTGAGGTGTGTGGACGACTCCCAGGTTTCTCTTGTCAAAGCGTCTTCTCAACTCGGGTGTGATGCCCTCTCGCTGCACCTGGGGCACAGTGGATGAGCTGGCCACGGGATACGATGCTGCAGAGGGACGTGAGCTCGGCTCTCTGCAGCCACCTTACAACCACGCAGATGAACGGACGTCAGGATGACAGCCGACAATCTGAGGATGACACTTCAGAAAATGTAACCTTCGGGACCCTTGGGCACATGTTTTGCTGTCAATGCCGTACACCTGGAATATCCACTCTCCTGATGTGAGGACAGCACCATGCTTCCTCCACTGGCAGGTGGCTTCTGTCACCTGCAACTGAGACCCCTGTCTAAAGCCATTGCTTGTGGTAAGTGGTTCAAGATGCATTGGGCACTATATGAAGATGTGGATGTGTGCTGTAAAGTAAGGTAGTGTTGGCAATGGTGGTAATAATCCCAAACCCCAGACCTCAGCACCTGGGCACATGGACATGATGGTTCCACAACATGGTTCACAGTGGGAACTCCAAGCACAGAGCCAGGCTCCGGTCTCCACAGCTCCTCCTGCTTCAGGAACTTGGGTCCTCTTCACCCAGTCAGGGGACAGGCTCGAGGGTGATACAATGAGGAGTGACAGCTATGCCAGAAGTGGCCCAGCCTCCCACTCATTTCACTAACAAAATACACATGTGGTGGTTTAAATGTAAAATGTCCCCTATGGCCTCTTGTATTTGAATATTTAATCCCCAGGCGGTAGTGCTTTTCAGCAAGGTAGTGGGGCCTTTGGGAGGAGAAGCTTTGCTGAAGGAAGTATGCGATTGGGGGCAGGTCTTGGGGTGCTATAGCCCAGCCCTGCCTGCTGTGCTCAGCTCACTCTCTCTACTTCCTCCACGCTAATGTGAAGATGTGACACCCCACTGTCTGCTCCTGCCATGCTGACACTTCCCCTGGAAACTGTAATATGGAAATTAACCCTTTCCTTCCATAAGCTGGTTCAGGTCATATATTTTGTCCCAGCAACGAGAAGGTAACTGATTCAGGGCACATGACCACTGAAGAAAACTGATACACTGACTCTTGATAAAGCACAGCAATGCGGGGAGGGGGGCTGTGGTAAGAGGTATGGGGACCCCAAAGCAGTATTTTCAGGAAAGGAAGGTGAGGATCTGCTTGGAGCACAGCATGAGTAGGAGCAGGTGGGGAAATGGGTAGATGGAAAATGACAGAGAGGGTGGGTCAGGGATACATGGGACTCACTAAGCCAACTGTGACAGTTGGTGTTCATGAACAACTTGAGTGGATTTAGATTCACCTAAGAGATTGATTCACGCTCCTGGGTATGTCTACATGAGCATTTCCAGGGAGAATTAGCTGAGGAAGGTCTGTCCTGAGTGTGGGCTACGGGCCCAAACCGCCATGATATGCACAGCTGCCCTCTGCAGCATGCTTCTACCACCATGATGTTCTGCCCATGAGCAGGGGGCCAAATGACCATGAACTGGATCCTCCGAGGCTGTGAGCCAAATAAACCTAGCCTCTCAAAGCTGTTTCTGGCAGGTGTTTTGTCTCAGTGGTGAGAAGACCAACCAACACACCCTGGCAGGATCTCACTGGCATCACCTGTAGTTGAGGGGAGGAAGACTCTGGAAATACCTCCAGAGACACACCTAGAGATGAGCATTATTAATATCCTATGCACTTCTTAATCTAGGAAATTCACAATCACTATTATCCATCAAAGACATGGAGGGTGTTCACCTACAGGGTCCTTGCCAGCAGAGTTTGTTACTAAATCTGGATTCCACAAGGAAGTTAAGTCATGGGTTCAGTAGGTTCTAAAGCTGATAGACCTTGACCTAGCAGAGGAGGCAGCATTCCAGGAGGTAGAGAAGGGACAGAGTGTGTTCAGCACGTGCTTCTCAGGATGGACGCCCCATCCTGCTCCTCCCAGCCTTTGAAGCAGCTGTGATCATTGGCTGAACCTGCTGCTTCCACTGCTAACAAACTGACCTTCCACCTGGAGAAGCACCATGCCCTCGTCACTGCCATCTTCCCTCCACCTGTCTGCAACACACACACACGCACACACACACACACACGTACAAGCCTGAGGAAGGATTTAATGCCTGCCTGCCTGCCTGGGGTAGGGTAAGTCTGGGACTTCTCCTTCACCCTTCCACACTGCTGTTCCCTCCCAATGAGCTTAATGATACCATCCAAATATGGGCAACAATTAAAAGGTTCTAACTAGAGGAAGAAGTAGCATTGATTGTGTTCCTCTGTGAGAGCCAGGCTTGGCTTCTCATGCCCATGTCACTCACGCAGCACACACCCTTTTCCTCATGCCCTCCACTCTGCAGACGTGGGAGGCAGGCGAGGCTGCTCTACTCCAGCTGCTGACGGGCCCCTCTCTGGGGACAGCACTCAGCGTCTGAGCTGCAGTTCTCTGGAGCCTGTGGTGTAGATGAGGGCTCCACTGAGGCCAAGGACTCCGGTGACTTGAGAAGAAACCAGAGCATGGGCCTTTTCAGTTTTAGTTCACGTGTAACTAAGATGTCTAGGCGTGCCTGCAGTGGGGTGACAGGGATAACTCCTCAGCCTGAGAGTGCCTCCTTTGTGGACTGACTGGCTTAACTGTGTCAATCCAAATACATCTTTTTTTTTAATTATTGTATTAATTTTTTTTCTTTATTAGTTAGTTTTGTATTCAAAAAATACAGTCAGTTTGGTACCATTATTAGGCTCATCCATGACCTACCCCCTCCCCTTGGCCCCTCCTTGTTGAGGTATACGGGTCATGCATTGTGGAGTTAGCCCACAGTTATGGGTAAGCTAAATGTCTCTGCATATCATGACCCAACATGTGGCTCTGACATTCTTTCCGCCCCCTCTTCCGCAAAATTTCCCTGAGCCATGTTGGGTTCATTTTTGGTCTGCTTCAGTGATGAGGTATTGGGGGCCTCTGGGTCTCTGGCTCTCTGATTTGGTAGGAGTTGATTTTTCTCTGTGCTGATCTCCTTCCCCCTTGTGCTGGTATCCGGTTCATCAGGAAAACAGCCCCCTTGCTTGTTTCTCCAATTTTTCTTAGTTTCAGCCGGGGCCCTTTTGAGGTATGATGGGGTGGCTCTCTCCATAGGATCTACATCTATATGAAAAAGAGAAGCAGATTCTCCAATGGAGAGTAAGTTAGCATCAGGACAAATGAGATAACCCTTTTTTTTATGGAGAATTTAATAGGTGTAGGCCCTCTTGCAGCCCAAAATTGATGGTAGCTTGATATTGGAGAGTGGGCTTATGTTTGGGTATGGTTCTGACTTGTTTCCCAGCTCCAGCTATGGGTCCCATACCAGTGAGGGGATCAGTTAGCCGAATTGAGAGCAGTAGGTTCCCCACCATGGCTGTGTGCCACCACTGCACTTGTGTGGGCATCACAACAAGTTATTTGCTGCTAAGTAGGTTAGACCATGCGTTGCTTCGACAGATATTGGTCATTTTCCCCCAGTCGCCCACGTAGCACCTTCTGGCACTAGACGCACTGACTGTCTGGGGACTGACTCTCTTCCAACTTCCAGCCATGCCATTCTAATTTGCATGTCAATCACACATACCCAGCAAGCATCTCCTAGACTAGACACTAGGATGGAAGGGGAGAGAGGGGAGGGCATCAAAGGGATGAGAAGCACAAATCTAGACCCAAACGGCAGTGGTACCATAATTTTCTACTTACTAAAAGACAGACCAAATGGCTGATCCTTCACCAGGCCCTTACAGGGAACACCTGAACCACAAGACACTGGAGAGGGTAAGATCAAGACTAACCTTAATCTTCTACATCTTCCCTCCCTCACTTCCCCTCTCCCTCTCTCTCTCTTTCTTATCTCTAACTCTTGTATATTAGTTATCTTTTTCCTCATTTTGTTAGTGGGCACTGACCTGTAACTCCCAGAACCAGCATGGGGCTATCATCCACAATGAGCTTTTGATCAGAGAGACCTATAAGGTTTCCTAAAAGACAGACAGATTTCTGTCAGAGTACTTGATGACCCATTAAAGGCTAGTGGTAAGACCCTAATCCAAATACATCTTTTTAAAAAATTTATTGATGAGAGAGAGAGACAGAGAGTGAGTGAGAGAATGGGCATGCTGGGACCTCCAGCCACTGTAAATGAACTCCAGCCACCGTGCCACCTCATGCATCTGGCTTACGTGGGTCCTGGGGAATTGAACTGGGGTCCTTTGGCTTTTCAGGCAAACACCTTAACCACTAAGCCATCTCTCTAGCCCCAACTTCATCTTTTGGAGTCATAGTTTCCAATACCTCCCAGAGTTAACGGATCTGGTCATAGGCCTTTCAAAGAATGGCTAAGGGTCAAAAAGCTTAGTAGGGTGGAACTGAGTCCAGTCTGCCTGGCGTTCTTAGAAATTGGGGGCAGAGAGGTGCAGAGAGATGACCCCGCGGGGACATGGGGAGGAGCCAGCCATCTACAAGCCACAGGGAAATGCCTCAGCAGGAAGCAGCTCCTCAGCACCTTCATGTTGGCCTTCCGCCTTCCAGGACACAGGACAGGACAGTGCTGCTCTCTATGCAGCGAGCACATGTCATGGAGAATGAGCTGCCCCCCAGAAGGCTCCAGGACAGGAGTGAAAAATCTGGGGAGCCAGAGAAGGGCGTGGGCAGGCAAGTGCATTTTAATGAATGTGTATTCTCATCCTCTGTGTTGTCTTTGGGATTTTATCTTGGAAATGAAATTTAAAACACATGTGGGAGGTTTAATGAATTGGAAATATCTGCCTCATGGCAGTTCCAAAGGGGGAAAAAAAACACAACTCAACTAAAATTAGAAGGGAAAGTGTTTGCACTATTTGGGAAACATTATAAAGATTGGTGTTAAACTCAGAGTTCCCTGGTGTGGGCCGGATGAGAATAGGCCCATCGTGAACCACCATGGACAATGACCCTCCTCAGCTGCCCTATCTGCCTAGAACTGGGAAGGTGAAAATCATGGAAGCCAACACACCATCAGCAGAGCAAAGTACATTAAAATTCACATTTCCTTACTCAATAATCACCAAAACGTAATTAAAAATGAACTGTAAATGGGAACTATTTTGTGGCATGTGTTTAAACAAAGGGTTAATGAGTTAAACACATGAAAACATTATCACTAATAATTAAAAGAAAAAGGTGATAAGGCGCTGGGGAGATGGCTCAGTGGGTAAAAGCACTTTCCACACACGCACGAGGACCTGAGTTTGACCCCCAGCACCCACATAAAGAGATGAGCATGGCCACATGCACCTGTAACCTGTCTTGTGTGTGGAGTGGTGGTGTGAAGGGAGGATGCTAGACAATCACTCACTGGTCAGCCAGCCTGGCTGAACATGGCAGCTCCAGGTTTAGTGAGACTCTGCATCAAGGAAATAGAGTGGGAGAGTGATAGAAAACACCCAACATTCTCGTCTGGCTTCTCCATGTGTATGCATGGGGCACATGCTTCTGCACATACATTATGCATACACATACCACACCACACAAATACACCACACCACACATTCATACACATGCAAAAGAAAAAAAAAAAAACTAAGCTGAAGACATGCAAAGCAAATACTCAAAGACATGAGCCAGAAAGTCACAAGAGACATCATGCAGGTGGCTGCAAACAGTGAAAAATTGTTTACACTCATTAATTATGGTGTACCTGCAAATTTGAGCAGGAGCATATACATTTCATAAAACAGATTGCAACACAATAATGGCCATTGCTGGGCTGGAGGGATGGCTTAGCAGTTAAATGCTTGCCTGTGGACCCTAAGGACCCCGGTTCAAGGCTCAATTCCCCAGGACCCATGTTAGCCAGATACACAAGGGGTGCATGCATCTGGAGTTCGTGCACAGTGGCTGGAGGCCCTGGGGCACCCATTCTCCCTCTCTTTCTCTCTCTCTCTCTCTGCCTCTTTCTCTCTGTGTCTGTTGCTCTCAAATGAATAAATAAATAAATGAACAAAAAATTAAAAAAAAATAATGGCCATTGCTTAATGTGACTTGCCTGCCTGTGGCTAGGTAGCTCTACACCAGCATGATTGACTGGGGACAGGTAATGACATGTGGAGCCCTTGTGACACATGCTATGGTTGTTCCTACAAGGAGGCTGTCCTGGAGAGACATCCCTGGGTGTGTGTATAAATATGTATGCAAAGATGGGTATTTTGGGGACACTCATTCAGTCATTTATCTGCCACCATACCTACTGTGTGCCATGTATGTACTGAGCTGAATAACAGTGATGAGGTGGATATTTGGCACCAGAGGAATGGGGTTGTTGCTGTGATGAATCTGACCATGTGGATTTTGGTCTTTTGGAACTTGTGTGTGGAGGAATGTGGAAGGACTCGGTACTTGGGACTGGAGAAGCCTCACAATGCAGTCACCCAAATTCTATGGGCTATTCTTTTTTTTTTTTTTTTTTTTCGAGATAGGGTCTCACTCTAGCCCAGGATGACCTAGAATTCACTATGGAGTCTCAGGGTAGCCTCAAACTCATGGCAATCCTCCTACCTCTGCCTCCCAAGTGCTGGGATTAAAGGCGTGGGCCACCACACCCGGCTCTATGGGCTATTCTAATGAGAGTTTGAAAATGCTAAATGCAGAGAGAATTGTGGGCTGTGATGGCTTGGCTTATGAACTTTCAATGGGGAAGCAGAGACAGCAGAGAACTTTGTTAGAACTGGGCTACTGGCATAAAGTATGGCTATGTTCTTCTGCCCATGCCTAGAGAGTTTGATCAAGGTCAAATATAAAAGTAATGGACTAGAGTGCTTTATAGAACATATAGAACAGAGAGATATGAAAGATGTATGGTTTATCATAGGAAAAATTCAAGCAAGTTTAAAGTCACAGGCACAGAGACTGGTTTGGCAATTGTTAAGCAGATTACCACCATTAAAGGTTGCCCAACTTCTTTGCATTGAAACAATGGAAAAGATGCTTGAGGGTGAATACATCCAGGAAGGGCTCGATGAGTAGGAAGGCAAATTCTTTTGAAAGGCAGCAACTTAAAGGAAGAATTCTGAAGAAGTATGCTGCTCTCCAATGTCAAGGTTTATTTACCCTTGGATTTGCAAATTGGCTATGCCAGTACTCACCTGGTAATGGATTTGGAAGCATGAAAAATTTGGGAAGCCTGTTCTAGGAGCCACTGCTGAGATGGGCATGTGAAGCAGGGCTGTGTCCCTGAGTAGAGACCAGCAAGGCCATTGTCTGAAGTTGAATCAGGAGCTACAGCTGAGATATGGCATGAGAAGCAGAGTTATTTGAATCCCTACACTGGAGGACAAGTGTATGGAGCTGTGAAGATGGACCATGATTTGCAGTGGAGAAGTGAAGTTGTTCTGGATATCCAAGAACTATACGACAGCTACTGTGAGTGCTGTTACCTTGGGGTGAAAGTTTTACCGAGGCTGCTCAACCCGGCTGGAGGGGCATGATAGGAAATCCAGAGATTGTCGTCACTGGTTATGGATGTCAGACTTCACCACAGATGTTTGATGTTTACCTGATGCTATTAATTTTATACTAGTCCAGTTTCTCGTTATGCCTTATTGCAATGGAATTATTCACCTGTTCTACTATATGTTGAAAGTATGTCACTTGTTTTCATTTTACAGGACTCACAGTAAGGCAGTGGTCTTGAATCTCAGATGAGACTTGGTACTTTTGAATAGTGTTAAAGTTGGTAAAGCTTATGGGTACCTTTGAAGTTAGACCAGTTGCAATTTGCAATGTGATATGGTCATGAAGCTGTGGGAGACAGGTGTAGAATGGGATAGTTTGAATGTGATATTTTGAATGTACGGCCCCATAGACTCATGTGTTTTATTAAAATTGGCCTTGCAACATTGGTCCCTAGCAGGTCAATCCCTGCTACAGAGGACATGTCGCTGGGGGGAGGGGAAGATCTCAGAATCCAGTCCTAAGATGTGTTTGAGGTGGATCTGAGTGCAGCCCCACTAGGTGTGTTTAGAGCAATTGGGAGTCCTCGGGGGGGGGGTCTATGCTTGCTGATGTCAGTGTCTCTAGCTGTTTGGCAGTGTGTCTGTGCTTGGATTTATGGAAGGAAGCCAGATTCTTCTGCCATGGATGGAACTTCCTCTGGAATTTATTAACCTGAAATAAACCCCTTTCCTCCCATAAAATGCTTCTGGTTGGATGTTGTCCCAGCGATGAGGAGCTGACTGCAACAGATGGCAAACAGAAATCATTGTCCTCTCTTTTAGAGTCTCTGATCTAGCTATTTCCTGGATCATATTTATATAATACTGTCCAGGAAGGGAGGAAGGTAGCAATGATGGCATGTCCCTTTAGAGAGATGTACCCATAGCAGAAGGTGGGTATGTCCAAGCATAAGCCTATACTCACGGGAGGTGACTGAGGAAAGCCAAGGCATGGAGACACCATGAGAAGTGTGTCCCATCCAGAGACAATCATTCCCTTGTCTCTCTGAAGGAAGGAAGCCACCTCCTGTGAGTGGAGAATGGCTGGAGACAGGAGGCAGCAGGTGCTAGAAGCAGAAAATGAGGCCAGCAAGGTCTTGTGTGAGGGAGAGACTGGAGGAGTGGACAGGAGGAGCCACCGTAGAGCAGAAGCACAATGAGCAACCAACCTGTGATTAGAGAAGAAGATGCCCACAGCTGGCTGCCACCATGAGCAGAGCACATTGACCGTGGCATGCATGTGTTTGATTTATGTGAGGGAGAAAAGGGACAGAGGATGGGTGGGGAGAGAAGACAATGCACCCCAAAGGTACTGGTATTTGTCTCTGCGCTATGCAATTGCCATCAATCTTTTCCTCACATTGTTTGTTTCCTGAATGTTTCGCATTGAACAAATATTGACTTTGTGATTTAAAAAGGTGTATTATGAAGAAGAGAAAAGCAATTCACAAAGGCCCTTTACTTCAGTCTTATTGGATCTAAACAGCAGGCAGCCTGGGCCTTCTGGAAGGTGAACCAACTTTGTACCTGCCCACAGTTGTGCAGACCCTGCTGGACTTCACTCAAGGACTACTAGCCTGGACATGCAGCTGTGCAGGCCCTCCATGAACTCACGGTTCCCAGGGCATGTGAAACTCTTGAGGGGAGGAGATCTAGGCCCACTGTGGACCCTGGAATAAATTCAGGCCTAAAACTAGAGCTCTGTGGGGGACGGGGAGGGGGTGGGGTACAGGGCACAAACCAGGCCTCTCCCCAGGACTGGGATGGTATTGCAGTCAGGTTCACATTGCTTGTAGAAATCACCCAACCAAAAGCAGTTTGCAGGAAAAAAAGAGGTTTATTTTGGCTTACAGGCTTGAGGGAGAAGCTCCATGATAGCAGGGAAAACGATGGCATGAGCAGAGGGTGGGCATCACCCCCTGGCCCACATAGGTGGGCAACAGGAATAGGAGAGTGTGTCAAACACTGGCAAGGGGAAACTGGCTATAACACCCACAAGCCCACCCCCAACAATAACCTACCTCCAGAAGGCTTTAATTTCCAATTGCCATCAGCTGGGGAACCTAGCATTAGAACACCTAAGTTTATGGGGGACGCTTGAATCAAACCACCACATATGGTGAGAGGACTGTGCGGTTCCCTGAGGGTCTGATGGAGAACAGAGGATTCTGAAGGTACAGGAGCTGGTAAGGAGGTGGAGAGGGGAGGGTAGTGATAGCTCTCGGCCTGAGGGCTTCCTGGGCAGGGGTGAGTGAGAGCATGGGGTATGGAGACACTTGAGGGGATGAGGAAAGTGGGACCGGTTGGTAAGGACATACAGGTGGCATGAGGACAAGTCTCTACCCTCAAGGGATGAGGACTCGTGGAGGAGGCACCCAGGAGGTCCAGGTTCCTGCTGGCCATAGCTATCAAGAGCCCAGGGGTCCTGTCTGAGAAGCAGGGGATCTGCTGCAAGTAGGGTCACCGGGGCTTTGCCGCTCCTGCCCTGCCCGCAACAAGGACGCTAGCACAAGGCCTTGACCTGCCCTCAGCATCTGTGTGTGTGTGGGGGGGGGGGGCATTAAAGCTAGGCTGAAGCAGCTGCGTTAGCAGACACGGGGGCAGCCGTGGCCTGGAGACGCCAGAATCTGGGCTCAAGGTGGCCAGAGGCGCCCTACGGTCTGATGGCTGACTCGAGAAAGCCACAAAGCCTGTTTCACTGTCACTTCCCATGAGTACCCTGTGCCCCAGTCAAACAAAGCATACGCACATGTACATACACAGAGTCTCACACACACACACACACACACACACACACACACACACACACACGCACTCACACACAAGCTTGCATGCATAGCTTCCTACATCTACCTAGCAGAGGTCAAGTGGGAAAGGCAGTCCTGAGGAAGATGAGGCACCGGCCAGGTTCAAGCCCTGTTAAGCCACCTAAGCCTCGGGGTGACTCAAAGTTGCTGTGTCTTTCAGTGGGTCCTTCCCCTTCCCAGGGGTACCTGGCACCCGCTTTCTGGTAGCGTGGCACTCAGATGGTGAGGAAGCCACAGCCACCGTGGCTCACAGTCACACCCGGAACCTTCAGGGTTCATGGCCAGAGCAGGTGCTGAAGGCTGAGGCACACCCTTCCTGGCACAAAGAGGCCAGGGTTGTGGGACACAGGCACGTTCTGCAGGGTGGGCTGAACTGGGGCTTGGGGGACAGCATCTACAGCCCCTCCGAATTCTGCGAGTGTAGCAGGGTGTGGCCTTCGTGCGCAGACTCCATCTGCCCACCCTGCAGAGAGACTGGGCCTTCTCAGGGAGACAGTAAGCCCCTGCCTCCCCATACCGGCTGCATGGCACTAAGCAAGGGTCTTAACCTCTCTGTGCTCATTTTCTCTTGTTCCTAAGACAGGAGTTTGTTGAGAATTAAGCCCTCCAGTGGACACCATTTGCCCCAGGAGGAAGGAAATCTAGCATAGAGGACCAGAGGGATACTTGGAGAACAAAGAGAGACAGGGATATGAAGGATGGCTCCGGAGATTCTTTCGTTGTTTCACACCTGGGAGTGGGGGCTTGGAGACTAAAAGAACTGGCTGATGCGCATCTGCTGCCCTCTGGCTGTGGGGCTAAGAAAATCCCATCAAGGACTGATGCGGGCAATTTGATTTTCAGAATGCCTCTCCTTGTGCCTCAGGCTGCACAGAAAAATATCTCCCCATCCATCGTGAGACCATGGCTAGAGTCGGAAGCCAGAGCCTGGACGACACATTAACCTTTACTGCAAGGTTTGAATGACCATTGCAAGGCTATGCTGACCTCCAGTGCAAGGTCATGCTGACCTTCATTGCAATGGTCAGTCTGACATTTATTGTGAAACTGTGAAGCAGGTCAGAACATGGGCCTGCCAGACGCCATCTCAGGAAGAGGAGCAAATGCTGGCTGCCAATCTCAGGTAGAGGTTTCTGGAATATTGGAATCTCAAAGGGAACCTAGACCAGTTATCTGATAGGAAAGAAGGAGCAGGGAGTAAGAGGATGATGGGAGTTTGCAGGGCTCCCCGTGGACAGGAGCTCTCACCCACTGGAGCCACAGCTCAAGGAAGCACAAGGAATGGAACCAAGGACATGTCCCTGGAAGCTGACCCTGTGCTCTATCCACCCGAGGCAGCCATGGGACAAGAAGGCAGATGAGATGCAGGTGGCCTGGACGGGGGCATCTGGCAGGAGTTGGGGGCTTCCACGCAGGGGTGTGGGCAATAGTGAAGGTCGACAACAGACAAGTGTGGAGGCAGGGAAGGGACAGAGAGGGAGGAAGAACCCGTCCTGGTGAGATGTTCTATTGGAAGATGGGGAGATGGGGAGCCAGCAGGAGGTGGAGCTGGAGATTGGCATGCTTTCCATAGTGCACGGGAGTTCTAGGGCCAGGGTGGGAAGCTTTGAAGACAGGTAGGGATGATAAATGAGGCAGACAGGGCTTAATAAGGAGAGTTAAGGGAAGAGAGGCCAATCTTACATGGCTCACAGGCAGCGAGGAGCTCTGGGGGGCAGGAGGGGGTCTGCAGAGAGCCAGCTGCTATCCTTTTCAGGAGAAGGAACACATGGATAGAGACTCTGCTTGTCATCAGCCTGCAGGAAAGGGGCCAGAAGCTATGACCATATTGTGGCCACATGCCCGCCCTGTAGAAACCCCACAGGTGCTTCACGGAGGTGAGGAGTGGGTAGCCATCTGATTTAAGACACTGCTGTATAGTAGGCAAAAAAATGGGCCAACATAACACAGAGATAGGGCTGCTGAGGGCTGTGTCTACAGGATTCACTCCAAGGGACACATCCCCAGCTAACCAGTTGACTGTGAACCCAGAAAGGCTATGTGCAGGAGTTCAGGGGAGGATAAACCCACAGAAGAGATGGGTTTGCTTAATGATAGGCATAGGCAATATTTAACCGTGAATGAGACAATAAAACATGTAATTAGCAGATGTACGACACTGGCTTCTGGGGATGACAATAGAAGGTGCCAAGATTAGTCGGCAGCTCATAAGGGAACTAGTGAGGGGGCTCGTGGCATTCTAGAGGAGGAAATAGGGCCTGATGGGAGGCAGGCTCTGGATTTAGAAAGGTGTGAATCTTGGCCTTCACTGTGGCCGCTGGCTGGGGTCAGTGTGCTTACCTTCTCCTATGCTCATGGGGCTAGGGCGTGTATCTTGCAGGATGATTGCAAAGGCCCAGTAAGGTGGGGACTGGCAAGCAGTCAGCAAATGGCCTGGCCCAAGGGCTCATTCAACAATGCTGCCATTAATTCCATCTCACCTTCTTCACCTGTGGTATCATTGGCTTTACTCATTGCAGTGACCAAATGCCTGGAAGGAAGAAGTTTAAGAAAGTAAGGGATGTGTCTTAGCTTATAGTTCCAGAGATGCAGTCTATCGTGGTGGGGGAAACGTGGCAGCATGAATAGGAGGCTTCTGCTCACATCAAGCGAGAAGTGAGGCCAGACTATGAAACCTCTAGGCCTGCCCCCAGTGACCCACTTCCTCGAAGGAGCCTCCACCTACTAAAGGTTCTACAACCTTCCCAAATAGCACTACCAACTGGAGACATAAGTCTATGGGGGACATTCGGCATTCCAATTACATCATCTTCCTTGCCACCCTCACCACCATCCTCATCATCGTATCCACCATCACCCTCACAGTGAAGATCATCACCATCATCATCCTGGTGTCACCGTCACTGCTGTAAATGCCACAGCTTTCATCACCAGCCTCACTGTCACCAGTGCTATTGTCATCACCATCACCACTAATGATGCCTTACTAATCACCCTCACTCCCACCAACATCTTCATCACCACCACCGCCAACATCAATATCACCGACACCATCACTAGCACCATCACCACCATCAACACCATCATCACTCTCACCATCATTGGTACCACTGTCAACATCATCAACACCGTCACCATCAATATAGTCATCATAATGATGACTTATTATCATCATAACTGTCATCACTTTAACCACAACCTTTGTCATCACCATCTCCCTGAGCACAGTTGATACCACCAGAATGTCATCACAATCATATTTATCACTATCATCCCTGTCACCGTCACTGTTACTAGTAGCATTGTTGTCCCCAGACAGAGACTTGTGAATCCTTGAGTCTTCTAAGAGCAGCTGAACACAGAGCTGTGCTGCGTTCAGACCATCCCAACATGAGAAGAAAGAGGACAAGCAGAACCCCATGACTCGTAGAGTGCTGAAGAGCATCAGCATGGCAGTAGTGTGGGCATCAGCCACTGCGCACGCTGTGTCCCTTACCACACACAGTTATGGGCACTTCTTTTCCCTTTAGCAAAGCCATGAAACAAACAGAAAAGCCCCTCAGAACACCTTCACCCACTGTCTCTTCACTGCTTCCTGTGGGGTGCTGGGGTTGTGGTTAGGACCCTGCCCTGCAATGATCCCTGTGCAGGGAGAAATGCATGTGTGACCCGTCATGTGTAAGGGAGCTGTGATGGGCAGGACAGGGGAACAGGGACTCTCACCCTGAGAACACAAGTCATGAAGGCCATGCCAGGGAAAGTTCTGAGGTGATGGCAGTGGGCTAACTGGGGGAGGGAGAGAGGAGCCAACTGAACGAGGTTCAACTGCCATCCAGGTCCTCTCAACATGGCTGCTTGACATTCACTATGGCTGCTCTGAAGCCCTGCTAGACATGAGGGCTTAGAGAAACATCTGGCCCCTGCCATTGGTCTGCTCCCCAGACCAGTCCTCCCTCTGCTCTGCAGTGGGAACATCAGCCCTTTCTTTCTCTGCATGACCTGGGCTGTGGTGCGGGGTCCTTTGTGCAGAGACCTTTCTGCCATGCTGTCACTGGATTCCTATCTCATCACGTTGGTGAGTGTGGACTATATCACGTCGGTGAATGTGGACTATATCACAGAGGCAGACTAAGGCCCCAAAGTTTAAATCATTGTCCCTTCAGCCACGCAGCATGGTGGGGGGTAAAGACTTGGCATTGAAGGTGAAGGTGCTGTGTTCTTACAGTGTAACCCTCAACTCTCAGCAGCTGATGAAACTGGGCTTCTGAGCCACATGAACCAGGGCACAGGTTTCCTTGTCTATAATGCTTTGGAAAGCGAGCATAGGCTCTGTGTTCTTTAGACAATATCTGAGCTCAGCCTGAGAGCTCTGTGCCTTTGAGAAGCAGGGACAGAGCAGGGAGGGTGTGACCAGGGTGGGTTTGAGTCAGAGCAAAGAGTGCAGGGGGATGGGTTCAGTGCAAGAGGGGAAGGAGTCAGAGCCAGGGCCACATTACGCTCTGGTCCCGTTAGCTGGCTGGTCCTTGGCAAGCTTCCAGCCTGTCTATGCCTCTGGAGCCTTGCCTCGCTCAGAGCCAGCATGGAGCAGGTGGGATCTCAGAACATGCTGGTGAGCACTGGCCTTGTGACCCCTTCTGAGCAGTTCTCCTTTCTTCTCGACAAAGCAAAGAAAGCCAGGAGTCTGCCCTGCAGTCCGCTGACCCTCGGGGCAGATCTAGCTCTGATGACCTGGCTTCTGTAGACCACGCTAAGAGAGCCACCTGGGTGCAAGGCGCCCCTGGGCCCTGGGCAGTGTCGGGGCGCCCTCCCAGCCCTTCCAGCACCTTGCTCACCCCAGCAGGGTGAGACTGGATGCACATCATTGCTTCTTATCAGGGAGCTCATGAGGGGCCATTATGCAGAGGAGAGTGTTTCCAATGATCACCTGCGAGAGAAGCCACAGGCAGCCAGGGTGAGAATCAATTTGAGCCGAGAAGGACAAGCCATCCATCTCCCTTTGCCTGGTAATTTAGGCTCGGAGCTGACGGAGCAGATAGTAGCGGCCGTGGTGGCAACCTGTTTGTGTGGAGGCTGAGGAATGGCCATTATCTCCCTGAGGCTGCCAAGGAGGGGAGGACAGTGGGCCCGTCTGGAAGGGCCATGTTTCCACTCCAGACATATTTCAATGAGGTGGCATGCATACATCCTCACAATAACCTCCCCGAGGTGACCTCCCCTGGGTAATGGCCTCACAGGCCTTAGTCTGTGCACTGTGTTGTGTGATAGCCACGAGGGCACAGTGGTGGCCCTGGCAGCGGGCAATCTTCACATTGCTTTGTGCAAGCTAACCCATGGCCACCCCCAAACCACCATCCTCATACATGCCCTGATCCACATGGTTCTCTCGCGAGACTCCCACCCCAGGAGTGAAGTCCCCAGCGAGAACGTGGCCCTGTGAGCCCAGCGGAACCCTTGTAGAACAAGCCGAGGCAGAGCTGGAGGGCCTGCAAGGCACCAGCACTTGTCCCTACCCCGAGGGGAGTCGGTTCATCACATCTGCTGCAAGCTCCACTCAAGCAGACATCAGAAGGAAAGCCCGAGGGTCAGAACGGCTCAGGGCTGCTCAGGGCTCAAGAGAGTGGGGTCATCCCACAGAGAGCTGTAGCCCACCCACATCAGCACAATGGAAAGAAAGTTATGGAGGGAGGGAGGAGAAGAAGGAGGAAAGGAGAGAAGAAAGCCAGACACTCACATAGCAGGACATCACTACACTCACTATAGAGCAAAGAGTAACACAGGGAGGAGTGAGAAATTGGGGATTGTGGAAGTTTGAATGTAAAGTGTTGCCCGCATTTGTGATTAGGCTTCACACTCAATCACCAGCTGGTAGAGCCTTTGGGAGACAGAGCCTTGCTGCGGGGGGGGGGGGGGGTGTCACTGGAGGTGGGCCTTGGGGTTTACTAGCCCAACTCCAAGCCCAGTACCTAGACTACTTCCACCCAGATATGTAACAAGATCCTGCCCGTGACATGCTTGCCCCGTCATGAGGAAACTTCCTCTTGTGACTGTAAGCCCGAAACAAACCCTTTCCTCCCCTAAGCTGCTTCTGGCCATGTGTTTTTATTATTGACAACTTCCATAATTACAGACAATAAACCCTGATAATTGCCTCCCTCCCCCCACTTTCCCCTTTGAAACTCCATTCTCCATCATATCCCCTCCCCCTCTTAATCATCTCTCTTTTATTTTGATGTCATGATCTTTTCTTCCTATGATGATAGTCTTGTGTAGGTAGTGTCAGGCTCTGTGAGGTCATGGATATCCAGGCCATTTTGTGTCTGGAGGAGCATGTTGTAAGGAGTTCTACCCTTCCTTTGTCTCTTACATTCTTTCTGCCACCTCTTTCACAATGGACCCTGAGCCTTGGAAGGTGGGATTGAGTTATTGCAGTGCTGAGCACTCCTCTGTCACTTCTTCTCAGCACCTTGGTGCCTTCTGAGTCATCTCAAGGTCACTGCTATCTGAAAAGAGAAGCTTCTCTAGCCAAAAGTGAGAATAGCATTAATACATGGGTATGAACATTAGGAGAGGTGCTTACCATGCAGTTTGGTGGGCATAATATATTCATTTAGCCAGACACCAGCAGACGTTATAAACCTAGGGCTCATGACTTCTCCTGTCATAGGTTTTTAGTACGAGGCATCTATTCCTTCCCATGGAGCAGGCCTCCAGTCCAATTAGAGAGTGGTTGGTTTCCCCCATAACAGATATGCCACTATTGCACCAGTTGGCACATTTGGCATGGTTGGCCAAACTTAAGGCTTGCAGTATTTTCACTGGTGATTTCTTGCTCTCCCATTGAACTGCATGCAATGTAGCCTTTTCCAGCTTTCTGTCAGATGGTCTACACAGAGGAAGTTTTCATATCAGCTCCAGCTTGATTTCTCAGTGACCTTGCAGGCCAAGCATGTGGAGTCTTCAGCAATAATGGTTAGCTGTTTTGTCCCAGCAATGAGAAGATCACCACAACAGGCACCTTGCAGGAAGTCTACTCAGACAGCCTGTCTTCCATGAGATTGCCCTTGAAGTCCCTAACTAATGCCTGGCCACACTCAGTGGCAGTAACCAGGGAGCAGGTATTGCATTGTGGGCACACACAAGGTGTGTGTGTGTGTGTGTGTGTGTGTACAGGGACAGAATATTCTGTGAGGATCAAGGACCAAAGACCTAACCAAGATGATGCCCAGGGCTACGGTGAGTCCTAGGCCTGAGTTGAGTGCTACGTGGTGTAAGTGGCCGATGGCCACAGGAACACACACTGGGAAGAGCAAAGATTAAAGTTCTAGGTACTGAGCTCAGTGATGCCTCAATGGCCATCAGGCCCATGGATACTGACAGAAGCCAGGCCTCATGCAGAAATGTCATGCCCCCACTTCCAGCCTCCTGTAGGGGACAGTGTGAAGCCTGGCCAGTTGACATCTCCTGGGAATGTCACACAGCAGTGTTGTGACCTTGTGACCAGGAGGGTTACAACATACCCAGTGGGATCTAGTCAGTCAGTTCTTCCACCCAGCTGCTCTCTGCTCCAGCTTCCGGGGGCTTGGGTGTTGTAGCAGACAGCTTCAGGTTCACTGAGATGAACTTCCAGACCAGGCACAGTTATAGAGGAAAGGATATTTATTGAAGCTTACAGATCCAGGGGAAGTTCCATAATGGCAGAAGAAGCTGGCCTGTCTTCACAGGACAAAGCAGAGAGAGAGCACAAGCCAAAAGCCAAAAACCACACAGCACACTTCAGGAACTCCAGCTAGGCACACTTTGCATATCTTTAGATTGAAATCTGAAACCCACCACCAGACCTTAAGATCCACCCAGTGACACTGCCTCCAGCCAGGTGGCTGCAGATGCAGACTACAAACAATAAAGAACTGAATATATTGGGGGCCATTTATTCAAACCAACACAGGTGGTAACACGGATATGCCAGGAAAGGAAGACAACCCAGGGGAGAGGGACTCTGCTCCCTGCATTGATGGTGACAGGCTATGGTGCTGAAGGTTGGGGTTCATGGACTGCAGGCTGGCAAGACCCCTGGGTGCCAAGGCAAGTGTGTCCCTGCTCTGAGCCCAGGCTGCTGGCTGAGACCCCAAGGGCCATGAGGTACAGGAAAAATGGCAGGTGTGGGAACAGACGGACCCTCCTCACCTGCTGTCTCACTGCATAGGCCCTGCCAGATAGTAGCTGGGGTCAGCGAGGAGTCCGTAGCATCCAGTGGTAGAATGGCTAACCCTGGGCTGACTCCCCCAGGCCCTCAAAGCTCTTATTTCCTCACAATACACAGTGACCATTCTTCACACTGAGTCCTGTATG
Organism: Dipus sagitta; assembly: GCA_036346955.1. NCBI lineage: Eukaryota > Metazoa > Chordata > Mammalia > Rodentia > Dipodidae > Dipus > Dipus sagitta. The sequence continues at coordinate 209,214,480 of CM070771.1, forward strand.
CCTCCAGAGTCCTTTCACAAGACAAACCCCATGGTCACCCTTCAGCCTCAGGTACAGGCAGTCATGTAGCCTTCATGCAGGGGTAAGGAATTCATAGCATGCCTGAGCATCCAGGCACACACACATACATGTGCACACACAGGCTCCTGCTGACTCACACGGCCTCTTCCCACCTCAACTCACACTTGTTAGCCAGAACAGAACTTTATTTTTTATTTTTAAAAATATTTTATTTATTTATTTATTTATTTGAGAGAGAGATACAGAAATAGGCAGGGAGAGAGGGAGAGAGAGAGAGAGAGAGAGAGAGAGAGAGAGAGAGAGAAAGAGAGAATATGCCAGGGCCTCCAGCCACTGCATATGAACTCCAGATGCATGTGCCACCTTGTGCATCTGGCTTACATGGGTCCTGGGGAATTGAACCTGGGTCTTTTAGCTTTACAGGCAAATGCCTTAACTGCTAAGCCATCTCTCCAGCCCCAGAACTTTATTTTTAATAGCCATCCATGTATACTCATAAAAATATTAGCCAGTTAAAGTGTTTTTTCTCAGAGGGGAAAAATTCTAGGAGGAAAAAAAAATCTCAGGTCTTGTAAGGAATAGAAATGGTCTGTCTTATGTTGACCAAAACTCCTGAATTCAGACTTCCCACAGAGAGGCAGAGCTGTAGGTTCTGGTGTAGGGTGTTGGAGGTGGGGAGGGCTAGTGGCTTGAAGGAGGCTGACACACTCTGGAATCTGGCTCCTTCCACTCCCTGAACCTCTCTTCCAAGAACTTAAGGTAGCCAGGTCCCCGCAAAGTCTCCTTGCCTCCTCCATGACAGCCAAAGGCACCATCGCCCGGATGGCTTGCAGGGGGCTGAGAGCAGAATTGTGCAGGAGGGGAATTGTCCTCACTCAGGAGCCTGAGTTCCTGGAAGAGGATGCCAATGAGATGTCAGAGGTGTGACAGACTCAGGGCTATGTGACAAATGTGACATTTCCTCAACTAGGACTAGACATGTCATGCTGCACACTAGCATGGCTGAGGTGTCACCCTGATGGTCTGTCACTTGCTGAGGCATGCTCTGGGCTCTGCGTTCTCCCAGGGTGGCTCTGAGGAGAGTTCCACCCTTCCCAGGGCTCTGTGCTCTCCTCTGTGCTGGATCCTAAGCCTCCCCTGCTGGTGCAGGTTCCAAGGCCCGTCAGGAGGATGTGATGGCTTCTCCAGTGCTAAGACACAACTGCTAGGCCTCAGACAGCAGGAGACTGGGGTTGGTGATGAAGAGGTATGGACTCTCTCAAAGCTGAGCCTTTGGGAGTCTCCACAGGAAGCCCAGGGTGGCACTGTTCAGCCCATCTAGGAGGCACAAACTGGTGGTGATGCCAAGTTTGAAGCCAAGGTGCAAGTATGAACTGGAACTCAGAGGGTCCAGAGGCCAGGGGGCCTGGTGAATGGGGAGTAGGAATGGGATCATGTGATTCATCAGCCAGCTTTTCCCGCTGCTGTGACTGAATGCTGGCATGGTGACTTAGAGGGAAGATTCATGTAGACTCATGGTTCTAGCAGGTCCAGTCCAGGCTTGCTTGGCCCCATATGCTTGGACATAACATGATGGTGATGGGAGGCTGTCCACCTTATGGCAAACAGGAAGCAGAGTGGAGTGGTAACGGTAAAAGGCCAGGATGAGAAAGGGCTCCAAGGACAAGCCCACCTCCACAGTCCCACTACCTCCCACTAGTCTATGCAAAATCCTAATCCATCAGTGGATCAAACCTCAGCAGAGCCATCAGGATCTAAGCAGCTCTGGAGATCCGCCCACGGACACTCTGAGAGGGAAGCTTCTCTAATCTCCTCCGTCTCTCAGTCCAGGCAGCTGGCCAATCAACAGTGACCACTTTGTGCCAGTCAGACAATGCTGGCTACATGGGGGAAGGACAGCCACAAAGCATGGAGGACTATGCTCTTGCTTTTATAACAAACATTTTACTTTAAGCATGTTTTATGTCTTCAGACTCACTGACAGGGATTTCCTGGGCACCCTCCCGGCAGCCTTGCTGCTCATGTTCTCATCACGAGGGCTCCTTCGCCACGGTTAAGGAGCCAGTGTCGACGTTGCTCTGTAACCAGCTCCTGCTTTGTCCCTCAGTCTTGATGTTCCTTTTCCAGGTCCCATCCCAGGTACCACATCACATTCACTCGCTGTTTCCAGTATGTTCCATCCAGCTAAACCAGACACTCAGCGAAACCTTCACAGTGCCATTCTGCAGAGGGTTCACTGCAGTGTGGCCCCAGATCAAGTGAGAAGCCCACATCTGGGAAGCTGCCTGGCGCCCTCCTGAGCAGTCCCTCCCACCCCAGAACTGGCTTCCTGACTCTGCCACCCCCCGCCCCCCGAATGACAGAACCTGCTTCCATGGCGTCTGGCTTTCCCCTCGGCATTCTTCTCACTCCGAGGCCTGGCCACGGTGATGCTTGTTTCACAGAGAGGGTCAGGAACACGCTGGTCACCATGACCCGTATGACCACTTGCGATGCTTCACCGCTCGTGTGCCCCCAGCTCACTCCCCTTCCTGGCCCTGCAAACCAATCAGAAACCCGGCTTGATGAGGTCCCCTTTCTGCATCACTGACACGGAGGCTTTAGACCTTGCTCACGTCGCCCCCTGCAATGTGCACCCCTACATCTCATCTTCAGCACTGGGTGGAAGTGGGAGCTCCCACGGTAGCTACCTACGTAAGGGATTGCCATGTCGCCAGCAGGATTGGCATGGCCTCATACAGTGCATGAAAATGGCCATTTCCAGCCTCTTTCGCAGGTTCCTTCCGGGGCTGCTGCGATCTCGCCGGGCTGCGGAGAGGGGAAGGAATCTTTTCCTTGCAATGTGCATTTCTCCCGTCCTACCGCGCAGTTTCCGCAAACTGACCATTTGTGTATCTTTGTTGTGTCATATCCAGACAGATAGATTTCCATTTTTCTTGGCGTGTTCTGACTTTTTCTTAGCAACATGTGGCCTTTGTTTCTTTATCATGCTTACCGTTCTATGTCACTGAGGACACCTTCCCATGCTGGCCCTGGAGCATAGCTATCATCTTCTGTCCTGGGGTCTCTGTGAAGCCGTCTCCTTGTCTGAGCTCATAAATATGTTGGTATAAAGTATTTTGCGGTATTTCCTCTTTCGCATTCTAATGTGCTTATCTCTCTATCTTTCCTTCATTCCGCTTATCTGGGGTCAGCCCAGCTCGTTATTTCTTCACAAAAAAATGCCACAGACAAACCCAAAATTAAAACTGATTTGGCTACTTTGTTTTCTATTTTTAAATGTGTGCTTTTATCTTTGTTATTCTCTTCCTTACATTTCTAAGTTTATTTTGTTTTGTCATTGTTCTTTTCTCAGCTTCTTGAGCTAAAAATTTAACTATTTTTATGATGTTAAATTGCTTGCTAACTGCATTAGAAGCTAAGATTTACCACTGAACACTAATGTGCTTTTCTCACTTACCTCTAAGTATTTGTTAACTCCCCATTGTGGTTTTTTAAAAGGCTCATGATGGTTTCATCAAATTCCGGAAGTTTACAGCCATTGTTTCTTCAAATTCTTGCTTCCATTTGGTATGATTCTGCATGTCCCTGGGCCTGTGTTCATTTTTCTCCAGTCCTTTCCGCTCTGTTCTCCAGATTGGATAATTTCTATTGATCTGTCCTCAAGTTCACTTACTCTTCTGCCAGCTCCAATCTTCCACAAGGCCCATTCAGTGAATTCTTCATTTCAGCCATTATAACTTTCATTTGAAGAATTCCCATTGGCTTATTACACTACTTTTCAGAAAGCTTTTCAAAATCAGCGAGGTGTCTGCAAATGAATGAGTGGATAAGGAAAACGTGGACTGACTCCACATGTCACGGAGCACTGCTTGGCCATAGATGAGACTGAAATCCCTTCATGCACAGTAACCCGGGGGTCTGGGGGCCCCTGCGCTGGTGAGATGAGTCAGGCACACAAAGGCGAATCCTACGTGCTTCTTCTCAGATGCGGAAGCTATGAAGCTGGCCTCGTACAAGGAGTAGGAGTAGGAAGAGGTCGCCACAGGCAGGAAGGGTAAGAGAGAGAAGAGTCTAGCAAGAAGGTGGACAAAATATGAATGGATGGAAGAGACTAATTGTGGTGATTGGCAGCATAGTTGGGAAGCATAATTAACAATAACCTACTGCATACTTCAAAATAGGTAGAAGAGGGGATTTGGGGTATTTCCAAGGTAAAGTAATGATAAATATTGAGGTGATGGACATGGTAATTTCTTTGGTTTGAGCACTATACTATGTCTCTATGCATATCAAATATTATCCTGTGCCCCAATTATGCACAGTTACGTACGTCAAAAATGAAAAGAGAGGGCTGGAGAGAAGGCTTAGTGGTTAAGCGCTTGCCTGTGAAGCCTAAGGACCCTGGTTTGAGGCTTGATTCCCCAGGACCCACGTTAGCCATATGCACAAGGGGGTGCACGCGTCTGGTGTTCATTTGCAGTGGCTGGAGGCCCTAGCGCACTCATTCTCTCTCTCCCTATCTACCTCTTTCTCTCTCTCTGTCTGTTGCTCTCAAATAAATAAATAAAAATAAACAAAAACATTTTTTAAAAATGGGAAGAGAAGTTCCACTCGTTCTACTGCGACTGGCTTTCTGATCACTTCCAAACTCAATGTGCTGCGGTCATCTTCCCGAACGAACACAGGCTCCTGCTGCTGCCTCCTTGCCAGTCCGCGTCTAGGCCGTCCCAGCTCGATGGTTTTATTTTCCTTGGCTGTGGCTACATCTTTCTGTTCCTTTGTGCAGTTCCCAGACACTGGGTGTTGTGATGAAGACCCCTGAGTCTGTATTGTTCCTCTCACTATTACTGCTGCTGTGGCTGGCAGCACAAGCCCAGCTGAGCACTTTGCACTCAAGCAGGCCTGTGCACGTGACTTAGAAAAACCGGACACCCCCAATCCTTTACCCTTAAGGTGCAATGACGTGCGCAGCTGCAGCGTGCATCTGGGGCCTTTGTTGGCGTCACTGGCTGGGGCTGCTCTAAGACCCTACTTTGGGCTGTGCTTGTCCTGAGCTGCAGCAGAAATTCTGATTTCCTTGTTGGCACAGTTCCTGGCTCTGGCTCCATGCCCTACAGGTGCCACTGTCCCTAGCACTGCCCCAAACTCAATTTCTGTCTCACCAACTCAGAAGAACCACTGTGGGAGCTGGAGAGATGGCTTAGCAGTTAAAGCACTTGCCTGTGTAGCCTAAGGACCCAGGTTCGATTCCCTAGTACCAACATAAACCAGGCACACAAGGTGGCGCATGCATCTGGAGTTCGCTTACAGTGGCTCGAGGCCCTGGCATGCTCATTTTCTCTCTATCTGTCTCTTCCTCTCTCTTTAAAATACATAATATATTTTTTAAAAGAACCAGTGTGCCCTGAAGGCCCCAGCTCTGTACCCCATGCTCAGGAAACTGTCTGCACACTGACTGTTGGCACTTAACATCACACTTAAGTCTCTTTTCCTTTGTGGGTTGGACTTTGGCTGTCTGTTACCCACTGCTGGAAAAAGTGATTTCTTCCATTTGGACATGTTTGATGCTGCTGATGGGAGAGGGATAACTCTCAACTCATGCACGCTCCATCCTGTCATTTATCCATTTTATTCTCACCACTGAAGTGCACTGTGGTGGTTTGAACATGAAATGTCCCCACAGGCTCCCATGTTGGAACACTTAATCCCCATCCGGTGGTGCTGTTTCTCAAAAGGTTGTAGAGCCTTTAGGAGGTGGAGCCTTGCTGGAGAAAGTGTGTCACTCTGGGTGAGCCTTGAAATTTTTTAATTGATTTATTTATTTGTAAGTGAAGAGAGAGAGAGAGAGAGAGAGAGAGAACAGAGGCAGACCAAGAGAGAGAACAGGCACAGCAGGGCCTCCAGCCACTGCAAATGAGCTCCAGATGCATGCGCCCCTTGTGCATCTGGCTTATGTGGGTCCTAAGGAACTGAACCTGGGTCCTTTGGCTTCACAGGCAAATGCCTTAACCACTAAGCCATCTCTCCAGCCCGGGCCTTGAATTTTTGTAGCACACCCCACTTGCTGTTTTTTTTCTCTGGTTCCTTTCTACTCATTTGAGGATGTGACCCAGGCTTCCTGCTCCTGTCATGCCTTCCCTAACATGATGGACTCTGTCCTCTGAAACTGGAAGCCAAATGAAATCCTTTTCTTCCTGCCATATACTGCTCTTGGTTGCATATTTGTTCACAGTAACAAGGAAGTAAGAGATACATACCATGCATGTATGTTTAAATGTAAAGCCTTAGGAGAGCAGTTTGATGAGATGTTGCTATCTTACTTAGAATACTATTAAGATGCACATCATCCTACGCCACCCTCCAAAACAGCTGCTCCTATGGTTCTAAACTTGCTCGTTAGTTATGACCATTCTAGAACTGCCAATAAACGGAGACACATAGCACTACCCAGATAACCTGGAATCTGATCTTTTCTTTGAACACACGTGGGGATTTGTTATTGTTGAACCTACCAAGTTCACTTTTTAATAGTTGAGCCATCATATGGAGATACCATGCTTTTGCTGAATCATCCTCACACCCTCCTATGAGGAGAGCGTGCATGCGCTCACTCATCCTCATACCCTCCTATGAGGAGAGCGTGCATGCGCTCACTCATCCTCACACCATCGTATGAGGAGAGCGTGCATGCGCTCACTCATCCTCACACCATCGTATGAGGAGAGCGTGCATGTGCTCACTCATCCTCACACCCTCCTATGAGGAGAGCGTGCATGCGCTCACTCATCCTCACACCCTCCTATGAGGAGAGCGTGCATGCGCTCACTCATCCTCACACCCTCCTATGAGGAGAGCATGCATGTGCTCACTCATCCTCACACCCTCCTATGAGGAGAGCATGCATGTGCTCACCCATCCTCACACCATCCTATGAGGAGAGTGTGCATGTGCTCACCCATCCTCACACCCTCCTATGAGGAGAGCGTGCATGTGCTCACCCATCCTCACACCCTCCTATGAGGAGAGCGTGCATGTGCTCACCCATCCTCACACCCTCCTATGAGGAGAGCGTGCATGTGCTCACCCATCCTCACACCATCCTATGAGGAGAGTGTGCATGTGCTCACTCATCCTCACACCCTCCTATGAGGAGAGTGTGCATGTGCTCACTCATCCTCACACCCTCCTATGAGGAGAGCGTGCATGTGCTCACTCATCCTCACACCCTCCTATGAGGAGAGCGTGCATGTGCTCACTCATCCTCACACCCTCCAATGAGGAGAGCGTGCATGTGCTCACTCATCCTCACACCCTCCAATGAGGAGACTGTGCATGTGCTCACTCATCCTCACACCCTCCTATGAGGAGACCGTGCATGTGCTCACTCATCCTCACACCCTCCAATGAGGAGACTGTGCATGTGCTCACTCATCCTCACACCCTCCTATGAGGAGAGCATGCATGTGCTCACTCATCCTCACACCCTCCAATGAGGAGACTGTGCATGTGCTCACTCATCCTCACACCATCCTATGAGGAGAGCGTGCATGTGCTCACCCATCCTCACACCATCGTATGAGGAGAGTGTGCATGTGCTCACTCATCCTCACACTATCATATGAGGAGAGCGTGCATGTGCTCACTCATCCTCACACCATCCTATGAGGAGAGCGTGCATGTGCTCACCCATCCTCACACCATCCTATGAGGAGAGCGTGCATGTGCTCACTCATCCTCACACTATCATATGAGGAGAGCGTGCATGTGCTCACTCATCCTCACACCATCCTATGAGGAGAGCGTGCATGTGCTCACCCATCCTCACACCATCGTATGAGGAGAGTGTGCATGTGCTCACTCATCCTCACACCCTCCTATGAGGAGAGCGTGCATGTGCTCACCCATCCTCACACCCTCCTATGAGGAGAGCATGCATGTGCTCCCTCATCCTCACACCCTCCAATGAGGAGAGCGTGCATGTGCTCACTCATCCTCACACCCTCCAATGAGGAGAGTGTGCATGTGCTCACTCATCCTCACACCCTCCTATGAGGAGAGCGTGCATGTGCTCACTCATCCTCACACCATCCTATGAGGAGAGCGTGCATGTGCTCACTCATCCTCACACCCTCCAATGAGGAGAGCGTGCATGTGCTCACTCATCCTCACACCACCGTATGAGGAGAGCGTGCATGTGCTCACTCATCCTCACACCCTCCAATGAGGAGAGCGTGCATGTGCTCACTCATCCTCACACCCTCCAATGAGGAGAGTGTGCATGTGCTCACTCATCCTCACACCCTCCAATGAGGAGAGCGTGCATGTGCTCACTCATCCTCACACCATCCTATGAGGAGAGTGTGCATGTGCTCACCCATCCTCACACCCTCCTATGAGGAGAGCGTGCATGTGCTCACTCATCCTCACACCCTCCAATGAGGAGAGCGTGCATGTGCTCACTCATCCTCACACCCTCCTATGAGGAGAGCGTGCATGTGCTCACTCATCCTCACACCCTCCTATGAGGAGAGCATGCATGTGCTCACTCATCCTCACACCATCATATGAGGAGAGTGTGCATGTGCTCACTCATCCTCACACCCTCCTATGAGGAGAGCGTGCATGTGCTCACTCATCCTCACACCCTCCTATGAGGAGAGCATGCATGTGCTCACTCATCCTCACACCATCATATGAGGAGAGTGTGCATGTGCTCACCCATCCTCACACCCTCCAATGAGGAGAGCGTGCATGTGCTCACTCATCCTCACACCATCATATGAGGAGAGCGTGCATGCGCTCACTCATCCTCACACCCTCCTATGAGGAGAGCGTGCATGCGCTCACCCATCCTCACACCATTGTATGAGGATAGCATGCATTTGCTCACTCATTCTCGGGCTAGTGGCCATAATAACAGAATACTAGTTCACATGGAAAGAACAAGCGACACAGGATGGGGATCTTGGAAGGGAGTTACAGTGCCCCAAGCAAAGGTGAGGTGGGGTGGGGTGAGGGTCACATTGCGAACTGGGGATGTGCATGAAGTAACGCAAATTTGAGCCCCGTGACCTGAGTGATCAGCAGAGGGGATCCATCGAGCCGAGGTGCCAGGACCTTCCCGTATGAGGAACAGGCGGGATGCTGGGGAAGCTTCTTGGCTCTCACTTAGCCAACAAGCTTGAAGCTGAGCGTGTGGATCAGTAACACTCCTGTCGCCTCTGCCTGGGGCTGTGCGGGAACCGAGAAATTGATGTTGTGAGCAGACACCTTACTCCAGGCAGGAGTGAGGCATCGTCTCTAGCATGGGAAAAATGGGCTTTGCATTGGATTTGGCCAGGAGGCACCCCATGTGCTGTTGTCCCTGGACTGAAACGAGTTGAAGAACCAAACAGTTGAGGGGAGGAAGGGAGGCGTCTCCTGGCAGGCCTGTGTTGCACCCATGTGTTGTGCCCAGCCATTATTGGGCAGAAGCCAGAGGGTCTGGACGTTCCTCTGCAGGCCAACCTGCCCTCCTGGTCACAACTCTAGGTGCGTCCTAACCTGCCCAGGACCCACATGAATATCTTTGTCTGAGGATGCCTTCAGCCTGTACTGGGGAAGTTCCTTCAAGTTGAAGGGTAGTTTGTGCTGATGGCTTGAGATGAAGCAGTCTGTATAGAACAAGGTGCAAGGAACCCAGATGGGAGCAGGGGCTCTTTCTGTGCCCTTTTGCAGAGCTCCTGACAGCCCCCTGCAGCCGCACCGCGGCCCAGGAACGGCAGGAAGGAGTGGCAAGGCAGAGGCTGTGTCCAGGTGGGAAGGCAGCAGAGAGCTGCTCAGTGGAGGGGTCCCCCTTGTCGTCTGTCTCCTTCAGTCTACTTCAACAATGGCATACACACCTTGTCTAGCAAGGAGCCCTGGAGGAAAGCAAGCAAGCGCAGTGGGAAAGCAGTGTGAGGGGAGGCCAGGCCAGAACTGGAACTCCAGGGACCCCGCTGACGTGGGCTGGTCTCCCTGGGAAGGACTGGCTGCCTGCTGCTGCAGCCCAAGCCAGAACCCCTTATGTAGGAGCCAGATGTGCCTTTTAGGTGTCCCAGTTCCTGCTCAGGAGGTGACATGCTGTGGACTGTGCATGCACCCTCAACCGAGCAAACACTGCTAGGAAGCCATCTTCAACTGGAGGTTCAGGCCAGAGACATCTGCTGCCCATCTCTGTGAGAGTGACTTGTTGTTGCCATGACAAGGCATTGCAGACTCAGTGGCTTAAGAAACACCAGGACGTTTCTTCCTTCCCAGGTTAGAAGGTCAGGTGTCAGAAATCAAGGTGGCAGCAGACCAAGCTGCCTGGATGTTGTCGGGAAGGGTCTGTCCCGCCTCTCCAGCTTCACGGGGTCAGGAGTTCACAGCTCCACTGCCCCGTCTTTGTCCTTGGGATCACACAGCCATTCATCTGCTGCCTGGACAAGCTTGGTCTGTGTCCTACATAGACACTGGTCACAGGGTAAGGCCCAACTGGACAACCAGAAATGGCCTCCTTCTCCCAAGAGCCTGGTCTTGGTCAGTCACACATGCAGAGACCCTCTTCCACGTCAGGTCACACCCACAGGTCCCTGGGCTTTGACAAGGACACCTTTGGCGCGGGTGGCTCTCTTTCAGCTCACCACAACCTTCGTCCCTCCAGCTCTCCAGACAACATCTGTCACATCCTAGTTCCTCAGGAGCACGAAGACCTCACATGAAGTGGGAGTGGGATTTGCTCAATCAGCAAAGGGACATGTTTGCACACTCTCCTCCCCAGCATCTTCATCAGTGTGGCATTCAGAGTTAAAATACTGAGACAGCGCAGAGACCGGAAGTGCCCATAGCGTGATACCAAAGAAGGAAAGGGGAAAGACTCATGTCCAGATGCTACTCATAAAGCCCCTTATCGGGGTGCAGCCAGTCAGCTGTGAGCGTGATGTCCACCTTGACTTCTGCAGCAGGAGAAAGTCCTGTGTCATCACCTAAGGGTCGTGGTGGGGAGGAGGAGCCTTCCCTGTACAGCGACAGCCTCAGATCTTCAGTAAGTAGCAGGGAAAGCAGATCCCATAGGGCCCCAGGCTCCTGTGACCAAAGGAATGTCATGTAGCGGGTTCAGAAAGAGGAGTCCAGAGGCGCTGAGAAGCTGTACCAGCATATAGGCCACTAGCAAAAAAAAAAAAAAAAAAAAGCACGTGCTCCTTCCTGACATCTGTCTTCAGTGCAACCTGTGAGGGCCTCGGGCACCTTGTCTTTGATGCCATGCTCAGAGAAGGAGATCCTCAAGCCTACAGCTGAGCAGGGACATGTGATGTCTCCTGCAGCTTTGCACAGCATGGCCCGCCTGCAGCCCCGGGCCTGGGAAAGGCAGTGCCCACAGTTAAAGACAGTCACAGAGGGTGGGTGGCACCCAGGCTGCAAATATTCAGAAGGATCTTGAGCAGGTGATTGAGCACCGACCTGCCTGGGAGTGGGAAACGGGCCCCGGACCATTGTCTGCCTGAGAGGTGGAGGGAAGAGGTGCTGCATGGGGAGCTAAGCGGATGAGGGCCTCAGCGCCCGTTCTCAGGACGGCAGCCTGTGAGGGCTCGCCACGGCTCTGGGGCTCACAGCTCACTGCAAACCTGACCCCCAGGCACCTGCCTAATGTCCATGAGGAGCAGGAAAGGAGGTGGGACGTGCCGACTGACTGTCAGACTACCCGGAAGAGCAGACGTTTGACCCTTCCCTTGGTGGCCTAACTGGGGCCAATGGTGGGACTGGTGGGCTTGGAATGGAGAAGCAGTGGACAGAGGTAGCGCTGCCCACAGCTGGACAAGATGGAGCCCAGAGCGATGGAGGGCTCTACTCATGGCCTGCAGTCCTGGGCAAGTGCCCGGGCTCCAGGAAAACAGGTCAGCATCCCTCACAAACTCAGGTTCAGTCACCTCGGTGTCTTTCCTGAGTAGAGCCCATGAGCCTCACTGGGCCTGGGAAGGGACTTATGTTCCCCTGATTTCTGTCTACTCCAGGCTGTTCCAATATCACCCCATCATGTTATCACCTTGTCTCTGCTCAGGGCCCGTCCCCCCAGCCTCCCTCCCATTCAGGGCTCCTCAGCTCTCCTCCAGCCCTGCACTGGGGCTTCTAGCCAAGGGAAGGAGCACAGATGGCTGGCGTCAAATGCTTCCTTGAAGGAGTGCACTTCCAGGATGCACTAAGACATCACTTCCCAAGCCTTTTGCTTGCTTCATTTGACAATGAAGGGGAGCCAGTCACCTCCGCCACACAGGCCCCTTTCTGTTTCACAGAATGTTCTTAGATGATGGTTGCTGGCCACCACAGGATGGAAGGGGACAAAGCCAGAGTCCCAACTATTGTTTAGGCCACGTGGTCTCAGCAAGTATCCTCCCACTCTGGGTCTGATCTGGTTAACATCTGGGTTCCCAGAACACAACCTGGCTCCCGGGCCCTCCCAGACTCAGAATGAGGCACTTTGAACACAGTAGATGGAGGAATGATATAGATGTGCCATTAGGCACTAGGGCTTCCCTGTGGTTCTGCTGGGGCCTTCTTTCTGGAAAGAAAGGTTCTTACTGCTAGGACTAGAGCAGCAAGAGAGGAAGAGTGGATAATGACTCCCGAAGAACAGGCCAGGTCTGTGTGTGGCAAAATGCCTGCTTATACTAAAGATGCTACCAGGTGCCTGCCTGGTGCCCTCCTGGCTGTTTCCTGGTTTTCTTCTCATTTTCCCGCCTGAGATACAACTATTGGCCAGAAGTGAGCAGAGAGGTTGTGGAAGGCAGTGTTGCCAGCAGGCCTCCCTGGGTCCCTCACAAGGGACCTGCCGTGCCCTCCCCCATCAGCCTCCCCGTCAGCCTCCCTAGGGTGAGCGACATGCATCCACTGCAAGCCCAGCCCCAGCGTCCCCCATATTCCACTCCGCAGTGCCTGGCCTTCTCCTTACCTCCCCGTGCACTGAAAAGCTCCCAGTGTCCCCTGTGCTGTCAATCTGAGGCACCACCAGCCCATCAGACCCTCACAGGGAGCTGTGCATTGTCCAGCTCTTTTCTAACAAGGAGGCAAATATGTGGGTGGGGGTGTTGCCCAAGGTCTACCTGCAAAGGAGCCCAAGGCTAGGGTACAGGCCTGTCCCTGTGCTGCTCACTTGCTGGGCACTGTCCCCTGGTCCCATCACAGCAGGCTCCGTGAGGCAGCTGTCTTGGCTGTGACTTGGGTCCCCTGCCAGTTGACTAAAGCCAATGTGGTGTGAGGCTCTCAGCTCAAGTCACCAGTTACTGAACTTGGCTGTCTTGGGGACCTCAGGAGGGTCTTTGGAGGCCTTCTTGCCCTTGGCCCCTTTGACAGTGCTACAGAGTTGGAGTCTTTACCTCTTATAGACATGTGCAGAAAGTGCAAACCCAGGTGTGGTGGTTTGATGCAGGTGTCCCCCATAAACTTAGGTGTTCAGAATGCGAGGTTCCCAGCTGATGGAGATTTGGGGATTAATGCCTCCTGGAGGCAGTGTATTGTTGGGGGCAGGTTTATGGGTGTTATAGCCAGTTTCCCTAAGTCAGTGTTTGGCACACTCTCCTGTTGCTATTGTCCACCTTATGTTGGCTAGGGGGTGATGTCCACTCTCTGCTCATCTGCTCATGCCATTGTTTCCCCTGCCATCATGGAGCTTCCCCTCGAGCCTGTAAGCCAAAACAAACCTCTTTTTCCCACAAGCTGCTCTTGGTCGGGTGTTTTTGGCCGGCAACGCGAACCTGACTGCAAAACAGGGAAGTCAGCCAGGCAGCCCATGGTGACCGCCAAAGGCCAGTCACCTCCTCCCAAAATTTGTGTCTTCTGCAATAAGTATCTCTGAGCTCACGCGGCTTGAGGTCAGGAATTCCATAATGGCTGAGCTGGCAGATCTAAGAGAGTGTCCTTCCCCAGGGTGCAGCTAGGACATCAGGGGAGGCTCCCAGGCGGGAGGGCCTGCCTCTGGGATGGCTGACGCACATGCTGTGGGCAGGGCTCCGCTCCAGTTATGCTGCCCTCTCTACAGAACACTTGTGTTTCCTCACCCATGGCTGCTGGCTTACCTTGAGCAGTGATGGGATTGGGAGCTGGAAGGAGAGAGGGATTTGGAAGGAGGGAAGAGGAGGCCACCTCTAACTCGAGTCCTGGGCTCTGGCATTGTGAGCTCTCACTTCTGCCTCTTCCCACGTGTTAGAATCAGAGGTTCTGTCCAGCCCACACTCAGTGGGAGCCAATGTGCATCCACCCTTTGGCAGTGAAGAACCAAAGATTCTGTGGACACTGGGTGTCTGATGGGAGGAAAGGGTTCATTCTGGACTAGTCTTGAGGGGAACCTTCACGATGGCAGGGGAAAGAATGGCATGAGCAGAGACTGGACATCACAGTCTTGCTTGGAAAACAGCAGCACCAGAGAGAGCTAGCCTCTGGCAATGGGGAGCTGTCTATAACACCCCAAAGTCCACCCTCAGCAACATGCCTCCTCCAGCAAAGCTCCACCTCACGAGTTGCTCCCACCTAGGGACCAAGTCTTCAAAACACGTGAGTCTGTGGAGGGACGTTTGATTCAAACCACCTCACCCAGCTATAAGTCCCCAGGGATGCCCACAAGGTGCCTCCAGGCCCTGCTCACTTGCAGAATGGCTGCAGCCTCACACCGTGCAGGACAGAGCAGACTGCCCAGGCCTCTCCAACAGGCTTACAGCCACAGTAGTGAGACTAGCCTGGCCACATGCTCGTCTCTGGGACAGTCGCACGGCTGAGATGCAGGTCTCTGATGGGCAAGGCCAGTGCTACATGCGTGCCTCTCTGCGTCGTGGGGCCACCAGGGCCCCTCAAGCCATGTGGGCAGCATGGAGGGTGTCCACCAGCAAGGCTCCGCTGGGAAACAGTCGCAAAAGGCGGGCATGGAGAGAGGAACTCTGCTGCGTACAGGAGGCTCCCACATCTGCTGCTGGCCCACAGCCTCCACAGGCTGCACGGCCACCGCAGGGCATGGACCTTGCCCAGCCGGAGGGCCACCACGCGCTTGCTGCTCAGCAGTCTGGCCTCAGACTCAGGAAGGCTTTTCCAGGCTTTTCCATCTATCCCTCAAACACCAACTCACCTCCCAGGAAATTCAAATGGAGGCCTTTTAAGAAACGAGTGTAGAGCCAGGCTTGAGGATGCCTGCCTATAATTCTAGCACTCAAGGTGCCGAGGCAGGAGAATTTCTGTGAGTTCAAGACTAGCTGGGGCTATCTAAGAAAACCTTGTCTCTAAAAGAAAAAAACACCACAAAACAAACAAAACACAGAAATTAAGTGAGCTTGAGGAGCTGGATTGTGGTTCAGGGGTAGCGTGTTTGCCTGGCATGCGCAAGGCCCTGGGTTCGGCCCTCACCCCACAGCAGAGAGAGATCTGTACCACGTGGACATGAGTCTGAAGCAGCTCCCACAAATGAGTGGCATGTGGGCACGGATGGGTACTGAAGAGCAGAGCAGCACCCCCCCCCCCGTGTTTCTGGGGACAGCTGGCTCTCAGGTGTGCAGCATCTGAGGGTCACAATCGACAGCTTCCCAGGAGGCCAGCATGGAGGAAGCATCCAGGCCAACAAGAGGTGAGGGATGGAGGCCTGCAACCCTAAGGTGACTTCCATTCTGGCCCTTTTGGTTCTTGTTCTCCTGACATTTAAAGCCCATGGGACTAGGCGGTGAGAAGCCCAGGGTGTGAGCTGACAGCCCAGCGCCTGCTCAGCACCATCTGGGGTGATGTGTGGAGTTTGGAACTGTCAAACTGACATCTTCCATTAGCACCGAAATACATTTTTAATACATTCCATTTTTCTTTAATTTCAGATTATATTGGGTCTGGTGGACTCTTTCCTTCACTACTGAGCCGTGTATTATTAAGCCATCAGAATGGTCTCCTGCAGAGCGTGGTGGCCTTGTTCCTCCTTCCAGATCCCTCCCTGGAGGCCATGTCTTTGCACTTTAGATAAAGGCATGGGGGTGTGCAGTTGCCTCCTCTGGACCACACAACACGTGCGGTTCAGTCCAGGGACATCCTAACCCTTTCCCTGTGCCCTCTGCCTTCTGAAGGGGACTTGGGCTGAAGGACAGTGGCTGATGGCTCTGTCTCCAAGCAGGAGAACCCTTGTTGCTCACACCTGGGGTTTTCCTACTCATCTAATGGGAGATCACTGGCCTGGATAGCTCCAAACCCCCTCAGCATGCCCTATATCCACATCAGAGGGTCACCGTGAACTTGGGACCAACCCTGAGTTGAACCTCATGGGACAAACAGGAGGGAATGAAATCTTTTTCCAGAGACTGCAAGATCTTTGGGAGAATACTTGACCCCAAGCAAAGTGGGATGCTTAGAGGACGGGACCAGGGTTGATGGGCTTCCTGGAGGAGGAGGATCTTCCCCACATGCTTTCAGCCACATGGAGCAAGGTCTTCATTAATAGTGTGGGTTCTTTTAAAAATTGTCATTATTTCTGGGCATGGTGGCACATGCCTTTAGTCCTAGCACTTGAGAGGCAGAGGTAGGAGGATCACTGTGAGTTCAAGGCCACCCTCTGAGAGTACAGAGTGAATTCCAGATCAGCCTGGGCTAGGGCCAGACCCTATCTTGGAAAAAGATTTTAATTGTTATTATTATTATTTGTGTTTGTGCACATGCTCATGCCCGAGCGCAGGCGTGTGCGTGCCATGGCTCATGTGTGGCAGTCAGAGGACAGCGTTCGGGTTGGTGCTCGCCTGTCCGTCTTTTTCTCCCCCTGGATTCTCACTGTGCTGGACTGGGCTGGGCTCACCTCAGGCACCGGGAAGTTTTCCAGTCTCCACCCCCCCAGTGCATGCTGGGATAATAAAAGCCCACTGTGGCTTCGGGCTTTTCACAGAGGCTCTGGGGATCAGACTCAGGCAGGCCAGCACGCATGGTGGGTGTCTTGTCCATGGAACCATCTCTCCAGCCCAACAGTGTGTGTTCATTCTAGTTGCTCCTTCTGGCTATTGGAAGAATACATTAGTGACAGAGGGTGTGAGTGAATGGATGAATGGATGAATGAATGAATGAATGAATGAATGAGATGGAGAGACAAAGCACCCACGGTCCACAGCCCTGAGGACTCTGGGGAGAAACGAGAGACTGGGCTCCATGCCAACTGGACCTGCAGGAGGCTCCCTGCCAGTGACCAGGCTGCCCTTTCCTCACCCCCTGGAGCCGAATCGCGCCTGGCCAGAGGTCGGGGGCTTTGTAGAAGTGAGGCTCTCAGCAGCCCTTCCCCGGCTGCCCTGGCCTGCATGGTGGGAATACTCAGGGCTTAGCCTGCCCACTGCTTTTTGAGAAGTTCTGCCCACGATACCAACACCTGCCTTGTGTGTGTGTGTGTGTGTTCTTGCTCTCTTTTCTTATTGACAACATCTATACTTACAGACAATAAACCATGATAATTCCCTCCCCTCACTCACTTTCCCCTCACACCTCCACTCTCCATTATATCCCCCCCTCTGTTAATCTCTCTCCTTGATTTTGACCACATCTGCCTTTGAGTCAAGCAATGGACTCTCAGAAGCTCCTTGTCACTCCAGGGTGAAGGCCACAGGCAGCTTTGTGAAGAACACAGTTGGCCAGTCTGGCTGTCCCACCTCTGACTACTGGCGCTGCCTTCCCAGAGCAATGACAGCTGTAGGAGCAGCTGCCCACGGCCTCCCTGTCACACAGATTAAGGTTTGCCTAAACACCCAAGTTCCCCACCCCGTGCCCTGCTGTGACACGGAGCAGTGACCACGGTAAATTCCCTTCCCACAGCCAGTGCTCCTCCAGGTGTGGCCACGGGAGCTTTAGCTCCAGTCCCCAGCCCCGTCACGTTGCTGGGCGGTAGCTAGTGATCAGAGACCATTCTACATCCCATGGGGAAGCACAGCCCCGCCTGACAGTGGCTGTCCTGAAGAAAGGGCACAGCCTGCCCTCCGCAGCCCCTGATCTAGTTAGGAATAAACAGTGCCATGCACGAGAGTGACTCGGGGACATTGACAAGCCCCCGCACACCCAGGCAGATGAATTCGGTGCACCCAAGGTTGAAATTAGGGGGGAAATGCATTAACCTAGTGTCTGAAATTAAATCACAGCCACATTGCTCTTCAAATTAAGTCCTTCATTCATATTGCTCCTCGCCACACTGCAGAAGCTGCGGACACCAGTGGTCCTTATTTCCCCTTGGTAAGAAAGGCGACGTGGCTGGGAGACACCAGTGACCCACTGTGTCCTCAGGAAATGCGTGAGCTACAGAACAGAGAGCTCCAGTCTGCAGGAAGTTTGTGCAGGACATAAATGGCCCTCTGAACTAGAAGCCCTTACTGGGGGCTTTCCATGGTCCCAACATTCAGAAACCTCCCCCAGGCATGAGATGTGTGAAGCAAGAGCCCCTGCCCTGGTGTGGCAGCTCCCCTGCTTGTGGTGGTCTTTGCCATGGCCCTCACTCTGCCATTGGCTTGTGGTGGCCCACGTAAACATGCTGCCTCCCACCACCTTCAAAGATGCTCAGCCTTGCTGGAACATGCACCGCGCTGCTGTCTGCAGGTGGATGATTGGTGTCTGGGACTCTGAGCCAGGGCTGCTTCCTGGTGGGCTCTCACATCTGCTCCACATCAGCTACCACTTCACTGGAGAGCTCCCAGGCCTCCTTGTCCCTACCGCTCAGGCTCCACACAGGACACGTGGGGTCTCTACCTCCTGGCTCAGGATGCTACCTCTCTGTGGTCCTTCGTAGAAAGCCCCACTGGGGTGGGATTCAGGCTCTCCATCCCTTGGCTGGGATCCAAGCTTTAGGCCCCACGTGCGTCAGTGGCGGGCGTGTCTGTGTGTGACTGTGGTCACTCAGCCTCTCTGTGTTCAGAGAGTCATTCTTGGAAGGGGAAGGATGAATGCACCACCTGCTCAGGCCTCTGTGAGAACTGAACAAGGCGATGTTTTCTACAGTAACGGGTGAAGGCCCGCTTATTGATCACACGCTGATGGACTGCAGCCTTCCAGGCTGGTCATTGTGCATGGAGGAGCTGGCACTCCCGACACTGTGGTCGCTACCAGTACCAGTGCTGGTGCCACTTCTGGACACTGACATCTCCATTACTGGATCACGACCCCTGTTATTGACACAATTGACTGCGACTGTTGTCACCATCGTCACTTCGACCAGTGACGTGACTGTTCTTACTGCTATTGTTGGCCCGCCACTAATACCCCCACTATTGCCACTTCCACACTCCATCACCACCACTGTGACCACTATGCTACCATGGCAACGACAACCTCCCGAGTGAAGAAAGGGTGGGACTCGGTGCTTTCAGTTCCGAGCTCTGTCATCCAACAGACAGAATGATGGGCGCAGCTAAGAACGTCTGGTGTGCACGCAAGGATTGTACAGAGAACAGAGATGCAACAGGGCCGTCTGAGCCCAGGTGGGAAACACGCCCCATGCTGAGTAGAACAGCAGCCCTCCTCCAGGTTACGTCTAGTTGATAGCACTTAAAACCAACCTTCACTTTACAGAGATGCATAATATATGAAAGCAAGGCAGCAGCTTAGAAGACAGACTGGAGGGGCGGGCAGATGCCAGTATGCTTTCAGAGGGGCAGAGTGAATTGGCAAGGGAGATATTCATGGGGCTCTTAACTAAGAATATCCTGGAACCAAAGAAAGTTGTACGTCTTCAGGGAGAGGTGTGAGTTCTGAGCCGGGCATGCAGAACATACCCATGACATGCATCTCAGGAGAGAGGCGAGTGTGAGCGCAAGCCCTGATCGCACGGAGAGGAGCGGCGAGGCAGTCTCCGACCAGCCACAGGGATGCTGAGCACAAGAGGCAAGACAATGCAGTCAGGTCACCACAGCAAGTGACGTTCACCTGGAATTCTGAGTCCAGCCAGACCGCAACCCAAGGCTGGACAAGCAAAGGCTTTCTGACACACAAGCCCAGGGGACCGTAGTCGCTGGTCTCCGTCCTCTGTAGATGAACCGTCAAGGCCTTGTCATCAAGGAGAAGAAAATGGAGGTGGAGGAGGAAATTTCAGGAAACAAAAGTATACAAAGATGGAGAAAATTATTTTAAAATTTGACTCATTATTAACTATTTTAAAAACTCTGACCTCTATGCTTAAAAACAAAGAAAACAAAAGATAAAGGCACCGTAACTTGTGGTGGGACACGCTCAGTAGTTCCAAATGCGTGGGAAGCTCCTGGCCTTGGTCAGCAGGAAGATGGAAGTTGAGTAGTTTTGAGTTTGTTTTGTTCTGAAATACTTGCACATACCTGTGCATGTTGTAATTTTAAGTAACCACAAAAATGCTTGAAATAGAATTTACCTCCTCAAAACTTGCTGGAAGACATCAATAAACAGGAGGCAAGAGAGGAGGTGAAGAGTGGCCAGGCGTCCCTTATGTCCATATGATGAACCTTGTCCCATGTAATGGTGGCAGGAGAGACCTATACAGAGTGACCAGGCCATGAGGATGGAACCTTCCTGACGTGGTCAGCACCCTTGTAAGCAAAGGCGGGTCCACGTGTGCTTCCTTCCTGTCCTCCTACTTGTAAGGGCACAAGACGGTAGCCATCTGTAAGGCAGCAAGACAGCCTCTCCCAGAACCAACCTGCGGGGCCTCCATCGTGGGAGCTCTAGCCTCTAATACGGTGAGAGAGGAAGGTGTGTATATAAGCCACACAGCCCAAGCAGACTGAGGATCGAGAAAATGAAGATCAAAATAATATGGTAGATGCAAGTTCAATGTAACAGTAATGAATTATAATAAATGAATATGTGCTAAAAACAGATCATAAAATGGAACGCTAAATGTAATTTATGTATGTAGATAGAAAGGTTAAAATGAAAGTACAGATTTCTAATTATAGTAGCACTATCGATGTCAGGCAAAACTGGTTTTTCAGAACACTGGTGGTTGGCAGGGAGCAGCAGTTCTGCTTGAGTCAGAAGGAGTGCCCTGTGAGAGAACCTGTGCCCACACTGGTGCTGCGAGCGGCCCTTGACGGAGGCTCTGATGTGGGCAGTAAGCAAGGGCAAAGCATGGTGACAGGGGAAGCTAACATGCGGCCCTTTGAGAACTGCGCGACTGTCTGCTTCTGAAATCCAGGCAAAGGAGGACAGGATCTCTGCACTGGAGAGCGTCTGGCAGCTGTCCTGGGCACAGTGATCGGCATGACGATGGGGTCGTTGGATGCAGAACTGCTTCTGCAAAATCAGCACAGTTGCATCGGCACCAAGCATTGAATAAGAAACGCAGGAGAGACTGGGAGATGGCTCAGTGGGTAAGGCGTCTGCCACGCAAGCACGAGGACCTGTGTTCACAGCCCCAGAAAGCACATAAAGTCTGCACACAGTGACAGGCATCTGCCACCAGCGTGCCTTCTAGGAGAGTAGAGGTGGACATGGGAGAATCTCCTAAAGATGGCGAGCCAGGTAGCCTGGTGAACAAGAAACCCTGCCTCAAATAAGGTGGAAGGTGAGGATGACATGACTGATTGAACTCTGACCTTCACATGCACACCGCACCATGACAGGTGTGCCATCATGGTATGTGCATGTTCACACTCACACAATACACGCATCATGAACACCCCAGTGAGGTAAAATTGGATGTAAAAGAGGAACATCCCCCCTCACATTATCAACACAAATTAGGCACTCCCTAGAAATTAATAGAATAAAAAATGCATGTGAATTTTGTGATGGAAATCAGAAACCGGGCCTGCTGGTTCAGGCCTGTCATCCAGGCTACTTGAAAGGCTAAGTCAGGTGGAGTATAAGCTCAAGGTCTGCCTGGGTTCCAAGTGAGCTCAAAACAGGTAGGCAATTTAGTGGGAAACTACCTCATAATGGAAAATAAACAGAGGGCTGAGGATATGCATAGCTCAGTGGTAGAGTGCTTGCCTATCATGCATGGGACCCTCAATGCAGTCCTTAGTACAGGAAGGAGAGGGAGTGAAGAAGAGGGAAGGGAGGAAGAATGGGAGGGAGGAAATTACAAAATTAAAGAACTTATTAAAGGATATGACAAAATAAATGGAAGGATAAATAATAAGTAGAAGGATCTCTATGGGTGGGAAAACATAATATCACAAATGTGACAATTAACCCCCCCAATTAATTAATAAATTCAATGGTATCTCAATGACAATCCCAAAAGCATTACAGTGAAAAGTGACAGATCAATTCCAGAATTGGTACAGATGAGTGTTTTCACTCCTCTATAATTTTGAAGAACAATTTTGAAGAAAATGGGTTTCAGGAGGAGACTTGCATACTGGAGTCAAGAACCATTATGGAGACAGAGTAAGTACATGGTGCAGTGTTGATACAGGGCCCTGCAAATGGATCAATGAGCCAAAACAAAACACCAGCCGCCCTGCACGGGACAGGGTGCCCGAGGGAAGCTGATGGATGACAGAGGAGGCGTTGCAAGTCAGGGGTGATTAGATGGACGACTTAATATGGGGACTTTCCATCAGAAAAAATTTTAATTAGATTTTCTCTTTTATTCTGTTCAATATAATGAATTCCACATGACTAAAGACCAAAAGAAAAAAAAAAATGAGGATTTTAAACAAGGGCCTTTAAAAGTTTTCAGAAGAGTTCAAGGATAGTTTCATGATTACCTAAGAACAAAAAGTAATTTCTGGGCTGGAGAGATGGCTTAGCAGCTAAGCACTTGCCTGTGAAGCCTAAGGACCCTGGTTCGAGGCTCGATTCCCCAGGACCCACCTTAGCCAGATGCACAAGGGGGCGCACGTGTCTGGAGTTCGTTTGCAGTGGCTGGAGGCCCTGGCGCGCCCATTCTCTCTCTATCTGCCTCTTTCTCTCTCTGTCACTCTCAAATAAATAAATAAGAATGAACAAAAAAATTTAAAAAAAATTAATTTCTGACTTCCGGGTAAGATGGCAGTATAGGAGCCACGCCAAAGCAGCCTATGGGGGAAATAAGCAGAAAAATGGCAAAGTACATTCTTCTACCAAAAAGTGAAGGTGTATAAGAAATTTCTACTCACAGCAGAGAAGTAGGAGAGACCCAGAGTTTCTAGAGACCACAGAAGCAGGCAGAAGTGGCTCCAACAGTGGTGCTAGTCCTCGTGCTAGCCAGGCTGTGCCTGAGCCTCAGGAGAAGCCAGATGAAGAGATTTTCCACTCACACCAGCCTCCTCACAAAGTCAAGAAACCTGAGGAAGAAGACAGCAGAGATCAGCTGATTCACTCATGAGGAAGAGGATCATGGGGACCAGCTATGCAGCTCTGGTAGAACTTTAGGTACCCTCCACAGACTCCCGTCCCCCAACTGCCAACACCAGCAACCACCAGAGACCTGAGGAAGGGAACTCAGCTGCTATCAGAGCAGCGGACCCACTGACCCAGCCAGGCGAGCCCAGCCCACAACGCAGTAAGGAGGGACCCAAGCAGGCACACAGCATAGCTGAGACCAAAGCCAAAAGATAATGGGGCCTACTTACACCAGGTCAGTACCCAGCACAAAGCCTGGTATATAGGTCTGCATTGGAAGTGCTAATCGCACTTTCCAAGCCAGGGCAGGTTAGGTGTTAAAGATGATGGATGGTCCAATTTGCCACTCTTAAGTAAGCTGTATTTTGGGGTTGTCATTTGTTGCTTCCTGATTTATGGTGCATTTGTCTCTTCTTCTGTCATTCATGGGGGCAGGTTCTCACTTGACCACAGCCTGACCTGGAGCCCTTTACACACCAGAAATCTCAGCCTCACAGTTGACAGGGTTCAGAGTGTGGGTTAACATACATCCTTAGAGACTTTGATTGTGTTAAATGAACTGTTTGTTTTAATACCCACTCTTACATAAATACTCCATGCTGGTTTCTTTTATTTAATTGAGGCAAGCCCAGTGGACTGACTTTTTTTAATGTAAGAGTGAGTGTGAGAGAGAGAATAAGAGAGATAATTGGCATGGCAAGGCCTCCAGATACTACAATCAAACTTCAGACATGTGCACCCCCTTGTGAACATACATGTGCAACCTTATGCACTTGTGTCACTGTGTATCTGGTTTACGGGGGACCTAGAGACTTAAACTTGAGTCTGTAGGCTTTGCAGGCAAGTGCCTTAACCTCTAAGCCATCTCTCCTCCACGCTGGTTTTGATTGAATGTGTATATTGTTCAGGTGGATTTCAGAATTTGCCTGTATTTTGCTCCATACAGCCTACTAGAATACTTGCATAGCAGGCAAACCTAATACCTAGAGACACTTTTGCTGTTACACTGACAGTCACTTAAGGGCTACACCTGGCAACTTAAGCTCCAACCCTGAAGATAAATAACATCAGATTTATACATCTAAGAATACTGGAGATAATTTAAAAATCCCAAGCATCAAATTAACCCAAGATGCAAAAATCTCTACATCATATACAAGAAACACAAAAACTCGGGCTGGAGAGATGGCTTAGCAGTTAAGCTCTTGCCTGTAAAGCCTAAGGACCCTGGTTTGAGGCTCGATTCCCCAAGACCCACGTTATCCAGATGCACAAGGGGGTGCACACGTCTGGAGTTCATTTGCAGTGGCTGGAGGCCCTGGCACGCCCATTCTCTCTATATATCTGCCTCTTTCTCTCTGTCTGTCACTCTTAAATAAACAAATAAAAATTAAAAAAAAGAAACACAAAAACTCAAGACAACATAATTCCACCAAAAATTATAAGTCCATCAAAAATGACGCTCAGTGAGAATGGTTTAGATGAAATGCTTGAGAAAGATTTCAAAAGAATGATTATAACTATGTTCAAAGAAACCAAAGAAGAAATCAAAGGAATAAAAGAAGACATAGGAAACCAATTAATGAAATAAGGAGGTCAATATAATACATGAATAAGGAAATAGAAATATTAAAGAAAAACCAATCAGAAATACTAGAAATGAAAAACATAGTAAGCCAAATGAAAAACTCTGTAGAAAGTCTCACCAGTAGAATGGATAAAGGAGAGGACAGAATATCTAAACTAGAAGACCAGGTGGCAGATCTAATATAGTCCAACAAAGAGAAAGACAAGCTAATAGGAAGTTATGAATGGGAGTTTCAAGATATTCAGGACACTATGAAAAAATCAAACATTAGAATTCGTGGTATAGTAGAAGGATAAGAATTTCACCCCAAAGTCATAGTAGGTATTTTCAACAAAATCATAGAAGAAAAATTTCCCCAAATTGGGAAAGAGATGTCAATGAAGATACAGGAAACTTTTAGAACACCAAACAGACAAAACCTGGAAAGAACCTCTCCTTGCCATATTATAATTAAACTACCAAACATACAAACCAAAGAAAATACATTGAAAGCAGAAAAAAAGCAAATCACTTATAAAAACAAGCCCATAAGGATAACAGCAGATTACTCAACACAAACTTTAAAAACCATAAGGGCTTAGAATGATGTATTCCAAGTTCTAAAAGATAACAACTGTCAAACAAGATTACTTTATCCAGTGAAGCTATCCATACAAAGTGATAGAGAAATAAGGACATCCCGCAACGAAAACAGACTAAAGGAATATGTGACCACTAAGCCAGCTCTACAGAAAATACTTGAAGGGATCCTTCATGCTGAAGAGAAAGCAAAGCACACACATGAGGAAACAGGAAAAAATAAACCATGCTTAAGTAATAGTTAATACAAGAGCATAAGGGGAAAACAGGAGGCACCACATAACAAGAAGAATGGTGAGAATAAATACATTCCTTTCAATAATAAGAGAGAAAATGGGTGTGCCAGGGCCTCCAGCCATTGCAAAGGAACTCCAGACACATGCGCCCTCTTGTGCATCTGGCTAACGTGGATCCTGGGGAATCAAGCCTCGAACCAGGGTCCTTAGGCTTCACAGGCAAGCGCTTAATGGCTAAGCCATCTCTCCGTCCCCACAATAATAACTGTTAATGTCAATGACCTCAATGCCCCATCCAAAAGACACAGGCTTTCAGATCAGATTCAAAGGCACAATTGTACTGCGTGTTGCCTCCAAGAAAAATCACCTTTCTATAAAAGGCAGACACTATTTTAGGGTAAAAGGATGAAAATGGTATTTCAGGCAAATGGGCCTAGGAAACAAGCAGGGGTTGCTATCCTAATATCTGACAGGATAAACTTCAAACCAACATTAGTGAGGAAAGATAAGAAAGGTCATTTTATAGTGATTAAAGGAATACTCCAACAGGAGGACATTACAATCCTAAACATATATGCACCTAACATGGGGGCTCCCAATTTCATCAAACAAACACTATTAGACTTAGGGTCACAGACAACACCAAACGAAATTATAGTGGCTGACTTCAACAACCTACTCTCATCAATTGACAGGTCATATCAGAAAAAAAATAAACAAAGAAACATCTGGATTAAATGATGTCATGGAAAACATGGACTTAACAGATATCTACATAACATTCCATCCAAATGCTATAGGATATACATTTTTCTGAGCAGCACATGGAACATGCTCCAAAATAGACCACATATAAGAACACAAAACAAATCTTATCAAATATAGGAAATTTGAAATAATCCCTAGCACTCGATTTGACCACATTGGGATTAAGCTACAAATCAGCACCAAGCAAAACTACAAAGCATACAGAAATTCATGCAGATTAACAGCACATCATTGAATGATGAATGGCTCATTGAAGAAATCAAAAAGGAAATCAATAAATTCATAGAATCAAATGATGATTAGAATACAACATGCCAAAATCTTTGGGACACAATGAAGTCAATCCTAAGAAGTAATTTTCTAGCTGTAAGTGCCTATATTAATAAATTAGAGAACTCACAAGTAAACAATTTAATCATTCACCTTCAGGCCTTGGAAAAAGAAGAAGAAGGTAAACCAAAAATCAGTAGATGGGAAGAAATATTAAAGATTAGGGCAAAAATTAATGAAATAGAAACAAAAAAAAATCCAAAGAATCAATGAAACAAAGAGTTGGTTCTATGAAAGAATAAACAAGACTGATAAACCCTTAGCAAATCTGACCAGAAGAAAGGGATAAGAGACAAAAAAATTAATAAAATTAAAGATAAAAAAGGCACCATTACAACAGATACCAAAGAAATTCAGAAAATCTTAAGGACATACTTTAAAAATATATGCACCTCTAAGTTTGAAAATCTGAAAGAAATTGATGATTTCCTAGACTTATATGACCTACCAAAATCAAATCAAGATGAGATAAACCATTTAAACAGACCTATAAAAGTACAGACATCCAAGCAGTTATAAAAAGTCTCCCAACTGAAAAAAGTCCAGGCCTAGATGGATTGACTAGTGAATTTTACCAGGCAATTATGGAAGAACTAACACCACTGATTCTCAAAATTTTCTGTAAAATAGAAAAGGAAGGAATCCTACCGAACTCCTTCTACAAAACCAGCATCACCCTGATACCAAAACCAGACAAAGATAGAACAAAAAAAGAAAATTATAGAACAATCTCCCTCATGAACATAGGTGTAAAAATTCTCAACAAAATATTGGCAAACAGAATACAAGAATATATCAGGAAGATTATTCACCAGACCAAGTAGGCTTTATCCCAGAGATGTGGGGATGGTTCAACATTGGGAAATCAATAAATGGAATACACTATATAAAGGGACTGAAGAACAAAAATCACATGATCATCTCAATAGATGCAGAAAAGGCATTCAACAAAATCCAACATCCCTTAATGGTAAAATCCTACATAAATTGGAAATAGAATGAATATATCTCAACATAATAAAAGATATTTATGGGCTGGAGAGATGGCTTAGCAGTTAAGTGCTTGCCTGTGAAGCCTAAGGACCCTGGTGTGAGGCTCAATTCTCCAGGACCCACATAAGCCAGATGCACAAGGTGGTGCATGTATCTGGATTTTGTTTGCAGTGGCTGGAGGACCTGGCATGCCCATTCTCTCTCTCTTGCTCTCTGCCTCTTTCTCTCTCTGTCACTCTCAAACAAATAAATAAACAAAAAAAAATTTTTAAGAGTTATTCATGACAAGCCTATAGCAAACAAAATACTAAATGGGGAAAAACTTGAAACTTTTCCACTAGATTCAGGAATAAGACAAGGGTTTCCACTGCCCCCACTTTTATTTAATATAGTACTGGAAGTCTTAGCCATAGCAATCAGGAAAGAGACACACAGAAAAGTGATACAAATTGGAAATTAATAGATCAAATTATCATTATTTGCAGATGATATGATTTCATATATAAAGGACCTTAAATACTCTACCAGCAAACTGTGAGAGCTCATAAACACAGCAATGTAGCAGAAGATAAAATAAACACATAGAAATCAGCAGCCTTCCCATATAAAAATGACAAACATGCTGAGGATGAAATCAGGGTAGCACTCCCATTCACAAATGCCTCAAAAATAAAGTACCTTGGAAAAACCTAACCAAAGAACTTAAGGATCTCTACAATGAGAACTTTAAAACACTCAAGCAAGAAATTGCAGAAGACACTAGGAAATGGAAAGACATCCCATGTTCTTGGATTATAAGAATCAATGTGAAAATGTCAAACTTACCAAAAGCAATCTACATATTTAATGCAATCCCCATTAAAATTCCAATGGCATTCTTCACAGAATAGAAAAAACAATCCTAAAATTCATGTGGAAGTTCAAAATCCCTGAATTGCCAAAACAGTTTTGAGCAACAAAAATAAGGCTGGTGGTATCACCATACCAATTTTAAGATATATCACAAAGCCATAGTAACAAAAACAGCATGGTACTGGCACAAAGACAGACACATAGATCAATGAAATAGAATAGAGGACCCAAATGTTAATCCAGGCAGATAAAGCCATCTAATTTTTACCAAAAATGCCAAAAATATTAATTGGAGAAAAGACAGCCTCTTCCACAAGTGGTGCTGTAAAAATTGGATATCTATATGTAGAGGAATGAAAATAGATCTTTGTCTTTCTCCATGCTCAAGAATAAAACCCAAATGGATCAGGGACTTTAATATCAGACCTAAAACTCTAAAATTGCTAGAGGAAAAGGTAGGGGAAACCCTTCAACATATTGGTATAGGCAATGACTTTCTGAATATAACCCTAATTGCTCAGGAAATAAAACTACTAATCAACCACTGGGACCTCATGAAATTACAAAGCTTTTGTACAACAAAGGGCATTGTGAATAGAGCAAAGAGGCAACCTACAGAATGGGAGAAAATCTTTGCCAGCTATACATCTGACAGAAGATTAATATCCAGAATATTCAAAAACTCAAAAAACAAAACAATAAGAAATCAAACAAGCCAATTTAAAAAAAATGGGCTATGGAACTAAATAGCAAGTTCTCATCAGAAGAAATACGGATGGCATATAAACACCTAAAAAAGTGTTCTACATCCTTAGCCATCAGGGAAGTAAAATTAAAACTACTTTGAGATTCCATCTCACTCCTGTCAAAATGGCTATCATCAAGAAAACAAATGACAATAAATGTTGGCGAGGATGCAGAAAATACGGAACTGTTCTACACTGTTGGTAGGAATGTAATCTGGTACAGCCATTGTGGAAATCAGATCAGTGGGGAGGTTCTTGAGACAGCTAAAAATAGATTTACCATATGATCCAGATACACCACTCCTAGGTATATATCCTAATGACTCTTCTCACTACTTTAGAGATACTTGCACAACCATGTTTATTGCTGCTCTATTCACAATAGCTAGGAAATGGAACCAGCCTAGATGTCACTCAATAGATGAACTGATAATAAAGCTGGGGTACATTTACACAATGGAGTTCTATTCAGCAGTAAAGAAAAATGAAATTAGGAAATTTTCAGGAAAGTGGATGGATCTGGAAAGGAATATACTAAGTGAGGTAACCCAGGCCCAGAAAGACAAATGTCACATGTTGTCTCTCATATGTGGATCCTAGCTACAAATGTTTAGACTTGTGTGTGAGCTGAAACCAAAAATCGGTAGCAGAGGCCAATAAGCTAGAAAAAGGCTATAAGGGAGAGAGGAGAGGGAAGGTCTTAAGAGGATGGTATTGTATATATGTACATAGAAGAATAGATTACAGGGAATGGAATGGCCTAAGAGAGGCCAGGGGAAGAGATTGAGTAAGAGAAGGGTGGGGGGAGGGTCAATCAAAATTCAAGATATTTTGAAAAAGACATATGAAAGCCTACTTTCTTGGATAATGGCACATCCAGAAGCCATAGATTGCTACTAAAAATTTTTTAGTGCCGGGCATGGGATACCTTCCAGTGAGTTGTTGGCCAGGGAGGTCCCTGTTACCTCCAAAACATTATAGGCTATTGCCAAGGCCCTTGGTTTCCCATGAGTAACAGATGGTAAGACCCTATTGCTGAAGACTTCACATGCCTGAGTGGCAAAGTCACTGAGAAATCAAGCTGGTGCTGAGCAGAAAACCTTCTCCCTGTATCCCAGCCAACTGAACGCTGGGAAAAGCTGCACTGTATGCAGCCCTTATGGGAGAAAGAAGTCATCAGCGGTGAAAACAGTGGACACTGGAAGCCTCAAGTTTGGCCAGACAGGCCAAATGACCGTACAAGTGCAATAGTGGCATGTCTGCTCTGGGGGAAGTCAACTACTCTCTAACTGGACTAGCGGTCCACTCTATGAGAAGAAATACATGCCTGGTACTGAAAACCTAATGGAAAGCCTATGTCAGGGGAGGTCATGAGCCTTAGGGACATAAAGCCTGCTCTTATTTGGCTAAATGCATATATTATGTTCGCCAAACTACCCTGAAAGCACTACACTTAGTGTTCATATTCATATATTAATGCTACTCTCACTTTTGGTTAGAGAAGCTTTTCTTTTCAGATGGCAGTAACCACTGGGATGACATAAAAGGCAACGTAGTGCTGAGAAGAAGGGATGGAGCCATGCCCAGCACTGAAACACCTCTGTCACACTCTCCAAGGCTCAGTGTCCATTGTGGAAGGGGTGGCAGAAAGAATGTAAGAGGCAAAGAAAGGGTACCACTCCTTACATACAACTGTCTCAGTATCCATGACTTTGCAGTGTTTAGCAATATCTTCACAAGATCCTCATAATAGGAGAAAAAGATAATGACATCAAAATAAAAGAGAGACTAACAGAGAGAAGGAGCAGATATAATAGAGAGTAGAGTTGTGAAGGGGAAAATGAGGGAGAAGAAGGAATTATCATGGTTTATTGTCTATAAATATAGAAGTTGTCAATAAAAAAATTTAAAAAGAAATAAAGAAGGTAATCATAAATTCATAGAATCAAATAATAATGAGATCACAGCATACCAAAACCTTTAGGACACAATGAAGGCAGTCCTAAGAGGGAAATTTATAGCTTTAAGTGTCTGTACTAATAAATTAACAAGGTCACAAGTAAACAACTTAATGCTTCACCTTTAGGTCTTGGATAAAGAATAACAAGGCAGACCAAAAATCAGTAGATGGGAAGAAATAACAAAGATCATGCCAGAAATTAATGAAATAGAAACAAAAAAGAATCCACCCAAAGAATGAATGAAAAAAAGAGTGGGTTCTTTGAAAGGATAAACAAGATTAATAAACCCTTAGCAAATTTGAGCAAAAGAAAGAGAGAAAAGACACAAATTAATAACCAGATACAACAGATACCAAATGAATTCAGAAAACTATAGGGACAGAATTTAAGAACATATACTCCCCAAAGTTTGAAAATCTGAAAGAAATGTATGATTTCCTAGACTTATATGACCTACCAAAATTAAATCAAGATGAGATAAACCATTTAAATAGACCTATAACAAGTATGGAGATCCAAGCAGTTATATATAAAAAAAAAAATCTCCCAGCTGGGTGTGGTGGCGCATGCCTTTAATCCCAGCACTTGGGAGGCAGAGGTAGGAGGATCACCATGAGTTCAAGGCCACCCTGAGACTACATAGTTAATTCCAGGTCAGCCTGAGCCAGAGTGAGACCCTACCTCAAAAAACCAAAAAAAAAAAAAAAATCTCCCAACTTAAAAAAGTCCAGGTCCAGAAGGATTCACTGGTGAATTTTACCAGACTTCATGGAAGAACTAACACCAATGTTTCTTAAACTTTCCCATAAAATAGAAAAGGAAGGAATACTATCAAACTCCTTCTACAAACCCAGCATCACCCTGATACCAAAACCAAAGACAGAACATAAAAGAAAACTACCAATCTCCCTCATGAACATAGGTGCAAAAATTCTCAACAAAATATTGTCAAACAGAATACAAGAATATATCAGAAAAGATCATTCACCTGACCAAGTAGGTTTTATCCCAGAGATGCAGGGATGGTTCAACATATGCAAATTGGTAAATGTAATACACTATAATGGACTGAAGGACAAAAAAATCACATGATCATCTCATTATATGCAGAAAAAGTATTTGATAAAAGCCAACATCCCTTCATGTTAAAAGTCCTACAGAGACTGGGAGTAGAAGGAACATATCTCAACATAATAAAGGCTATTTATGACAAACCTACAGCCAACATAATACTAAATGGAGAAAAACTTGAAACTTTTCCACTAGTATCAGGAACAAGACAAGGGGGTCCACTGTCCCCACTCTTATTTAATATAGTACTGGAAGTCTTAGCCATAGCAAATAAGGAAAGAGATACACATAGAAGGGATACAAGTCGGAAAGGAAGAGATCAAGTTATCATTATTTGCAGATGACATGATTCTACACATAAAGGAACCTAAACACTCTACCAGCAGACTGTTAGAGCTGATAAACACTTACAGCAATGTAGCAGAATACAAAATAAACACACAGGAATCAGTAGCCCTCTGATATACAACATGCTGAGGATGAAATCAGGGAATCTCTCCCATTCACAATTGCCTCAAAAAAAAAAGTACCTTGGAATAAACCTAACCAAGGAAGTGAAGGATCTCTACAATGAGAACTTTAAAACACTCCAGTGAGAAATTGCAGAAGACACTAGGAAATGGAAAGACAGCCCTTGTTCTTGGATTGGAAAAATCAACATTGTGAAAATGACAATATTACCAAAAGCAATCTACACATTTAATGCAATCCCCATCCAAATTCCAATGGCATTCTTCATAGAAATAGAAAAAAAAAATCCTAAAAGTCATTTGGAAGCACACAAAAAAACCCTCAAATATCTAAAACAATTTTTTTGAGCAACAAAAGTAGGCTGATGGTATCACCATACCTGATTTTAACCTATATTACAGAGCCATAGTAATAAAAACAGCATGGTACCAACCCAAAACAGACACGTAGATAAATGGAACAGAATAGAGGACCCAGATGCAAGTCCAGGTAGCTATAGCCACCTGATCTTTGACAAAAATGCCACAAATACTCATTGGAGAAAAGACAGTCTCTTCAACAAGTGGTGCTGGCAAAACTGGATATGTATATGTAGAAGGAGGAAAATAGATCTTTATTTCTCTTCATGCATAAGAATTAATTCTAAACAGATCAAAAACCTTAATATCAAACCTGAAATTCCGAAGCTGCCAGAAGAAAAAGTAGGGGAAACCCTTCAACATATTGGCATAGGCAACAACTTTCTGAATATAACCCCAGTTGCTCAGGAAATAAAACTACTAATCAACCACTGGGACCTCATGAAATTACAAAGCTTTTGTACAACAAAGGGCATTGTGAATAGAGCAAAGAGGCAACCTACAGAATGGAAGAAATCTTTGCCAGCTACACCTCTGACAAAGGATTAATATCCAGGATATACAAAGAACTCAAAAAACAAAACAGGGGCTGGAAAGATGGCTTAGCAGTTAAGCGCTTGCCTATGAAGCCTAAGGACCCCGGTTCGAGGCTCGATTCCCCAAGACCCACGTTATCCAGATGCACAAGGGGGTGCACACGTCTGGAGTTCATATGCAGTGGCTGGAGGCCCTGGCACGCCCATTCTCTCTATATATCTGCCTCTTTCTCTCTGTCTGTCACTCTTAAATAAACAAATAAAAATTAAAAAAAGAAACACAAAAACTCAAGACAACATAATTCACCAAAAATTATAAGTCCATCAAAAATGACGCTCAGTGAGAATGGTTTAGATGAAATGCTTGAGAAAGATTTCAAAAGAATGATTATAACTATGTTCAAAGAAACCAAAGAAGAAATCAAAGGAATAAAGAAGACATAGGAAACCAATTAATGAAATAAGGAGGTCAATATAATACATGAATAAGGAAATAGAAATATTAAAGAAAAACCAATCAGAAATACTAGAAATGAAAAACATAGTAAGCCAAATGAAAAACTCTGTAGAAAGTCTCACCAGTAGAATGGATAAAGGAGAGGACAGAATATCTAAACTAGAAGACCAGGTGGCAGATCTAATATAGTCCAACAAAGAGAAAGACAAGCTAATAGGAAGTTATGAATGGGAGTTTCAAGATATTCAGGACACTATGAAAAAATCAAACATTAGAATTCGTGGTATAGTAGAAGGATAAGAATTTCACCCCAAAGTCATAGTAGGTATTTTCAACAAAATCATAGAAGAAAAATTTCCCCAAATTGGGAAAGAGATGTCAATGAAGATACAGGAAACTTTTAGAACACCAAACAGACAAAACCTGGAAAGAACCTCTCCTTGCCATATTATAATTAAACTACCAAACATACAAACCAAAGAAAATACATTGAAAGCAGAAAAAAAGCAAATCACTTATAAAAACAAGCCCATAAGGATAACAGCAGATTACTCAACACAAACTTTAAAAACCATAAGGGCTTAGAATGATGTATTCCAAGTTCTAAAAGATAACAACTGTCAAACAAGATTACTTTATCCAGTGAAGCTATCCATACAAAGTGATAGAGAAATAAGGACATCCCGCAACGAAAACAGACTAAAGGAATATGTGACCACTAAGCCAGCTCTACAGAAAATACTTGAAGGGATCCTTCATGCTGAAGAGAAAGCAAAGCACACACATGAGGAAACAGGAAAAAATAAACCATGCTTAAGTAATAGTTAATACAAGAGCATAAGGGGAAAACAGGAGGCACCACATAACAAGAAGAATGGTGAGAATAAATACATTCCTTTCAATAATAAGAGAGAAAATGGGTGTGCCAGGGCCTCCAGCCATTGCAAAGGAACTCCAGACACATGCGCCCTCTTGTGCATCTGGCTAACGTGGATCCTGGGGAATCAAGCCTCGAACCAGGGTCCTTAGGCTTCACAGGCAAGCGCTTAATGGCTAAGCCATCTCTCCGTCCCCACAATAATAACTGTTAATGTCAATGACCTCAATGCCCCATCCAAAAGACACAGGCTTTCAGATCAGATTCAAAGGCACAATTGTACTGCGTGTTGCCTCCAAGAAAAATCACCTTTCTATAAAAGGCAGACACTATTTTAGGGTAAAAGGATGAAAATGGTATTTCAGGCAAATGGGCCTAGGAAACAAGCAGGGGTTGCTATCCTAATATCTGACAGGATAAACTTCAAACCAACATTAGTGAGGAAAGATAAGAAAGGTCATTTTATAGTGATTAAAGGAATACTCCAACAGGAGGACATTACAATCCTAAACATATATGCACCTAACATGGGGGCTCCCAATTTCATCAAACAAACACTATTAGACTTAGGGTCACAGACAACACCAAACGAAATTATAGTGGCTGACTTCAACAACCTACTCTCATCAATTGACAGGTCATATCAGAAAAAAAATAAACAAAGAAACATCTGGATTAAATGATGTCATGGAAAACATGGACTTAACAGATATCTACATAACATTCCATCCAAATGCTATAGGATATACATTTTTCTGAGCAGCACATGGAACATGCTCCAAAATAGACCACATATAAGAACACAAAACAAATCTTATCAAATATAGGAAATTTGAAATAATCCCTAGCACTCGATTTGACCACATTGGGATTAAGCTACAAATCAGCACCAAGCAAAACTACAAAGCATACAGAAATTCATGCAGATTAACAGCACATCATTGAATGATGAATGGCTCATTGAAGAAATCAAAAAGGAAATCAATAAATTCATAGAATCAAATGATGATTAGAATACAACATGCCAAAATCTTTGGGACACAATGAAGTCAATCCTAAGAAGTAATTTTCTAGCTGTAAGTGCCTATATTAATAAATTAGAGAACTCACAAGTAAACAATTTAATCATTCACCTTCAGGCCTTGGAAAAAGAAGAAGAAGGTAAACCAAAAATCAGTAGATGGGAAGAAATATTAAAGATTAGGGCAAAAATTAATGAAATAGAAACAAAAAAAAATCCAAAGAATCAATGAAACAAAGAGTTGGTTCTATGAAAGAATAAACAAGACTGATAAACCCTTAGCAAATCTGACCAGAAGAAAGGGATAAGAGACAAAAAAATTAATAAAATTAAAGATAAAAAAGGCACCATTACAACAGATACCAAAGAAATTCAGAAAATCTTAAGGACATACTTTAAAAATATATGCACCTCTAAGTTTGAAAATCTGAAAGAAATTGATGATTTCCTAGACTTATATGACCTACCAAAATCAAATCAAGATGAGATAAACCATTTAAACAGACCTATAAAAGTACAGACATCCAAGCAGTTATAAAAAGTCTCCCAACTGAAAAAAGTCCAGGCCTAGATGGATTGACTAGTGAATTTTACCAGGCAATTATGGAAGAACTAACACCACTGATTCTCAAAATTTTCTGTAAAATAGAAAAGGAAGGAATCCTACCGAACTCCTTCTACAAAACCAGCATCACCCTGATACCAAAACCAGACAAAGATAGAACAAAAAAAGAAAATTATAGAACAATCTCCCTCATGAACATAGGTGTAAAAATTCTCAACAAAATATTGGCAAACAGAATACAAGAATATATCAGGAAGATTATTCACCAGACCAAGTAGGCTTTATCCCAGAGATGTGGGGATGGTTCAACATTGGGAAATCAATAAATGGAATACACTATATAAAGGGACTGAAGAACAAAAATCACATGATCATCTCAATAGATGCAGAAAAGGCATTCAACAAAATCCAACATCCCTTAATGGTAAAATCCTACATAAATTGGAAATAGAATGAATATATCTCAACATAATAAAAGATATTTATGGGCTGGAGAGATGGCTTAGCAGTTAAGTGCTTGCCTGTGAAGCCTAAGGACCCTGGTGTGAGGCTCAATTCTCCAGGACCCACATAAGCCAGATGCACAAGGTGGTGCATGTATCTGGATTTTGTTTGCAGTGGCTGGAGGACCTGGCATGCCCATTCTCTCTCTCTTGCTCTCTGCCTCTTTCTCTCTCTGTCACTCTCAAACAAATAAATAAACAAAAAAAAATTTTTAAGAGTTATTCATGACAAGCCTATAGCAAACAAAATACTAAATGGGGAAAAACTTGAAACTTTTCCACTAGATTCAGGAATAAGACAAGGGTTTCCACTGCCCCCACTTTTATTTAATATAGTACTGGAAGTCTTAGCCATAGCAATCAGGAAAGAGACACACAGAAAAGTGATACAAATTGGAAATTAATAGATCAAATTATCATTATTTGCAGATGATATGATTTCATATATAAAGGACCTTAAATACTCTACCAGCAAACTGTGAGAGCTCATAAACACAGCAATGTAGCAGAAGATAAAATAAACACATAGAAATCAGCAGCCTTCCCATATAAAAATGACAAACATGCTGAGGATGAAATCAGGGTAGCACTCCCATTCACAAATGCCTCAAAAATAAAGTACCTTGGAAAAACCTAACCAAAGAACTTAAGGATCTCTACAATGAGAACTTTAAAACACTCAAGCAAGAAATTGCAGAAGACACTAGGAAATGGAAAGACATCCCATGTTCTTGGATTATAAGAATCAATGTGAAAATGTCAAACTTACCAAAAGCAATCTACATATTTAATGCAATCCCCATTAAAATTCCAATGGCATTCTTCACAGAATAGAAAAAACAATCCTAAAATTCATGTGGAAGTTCAAAATCCCTGAATTGCCAAAACAGTTTTGAGCAACAAAAATAAGGCTGGTGGTATCACCATACCAATTTTAAGATATATCACAAAGCCATAGTAACAAAAACAGCATGGTACTGGCACAAAGACAGACACATAGATCAATGAAATAGAATAGAGGACCCAAATGTTAATCCAGGCAGATAAAGCCATCTAATTTTTACCAAAAATGCCAAAAATATTAATTGGAGAAAAGACAGCCTCTTCCACAAGTGGTGCTGTAAAAATTGGATATCTATATGTAGAGGAATGAAAATAGATCTTTGTCTTTCTCCATGCTCAAGAATAAAACCCAAATGGATCAGGGACTTTAATATCAGACCTAAAACTCTAAAATTGCTAGAGGAAAAGGTAGGGGAAACCCTTCAACATATTGGTATAGGCAATGACTTTCTGAATATAACCCTAATTGCTCAGGAAATAAAACTACTAATCAACCACTGGGACCTCATGAAATTACAAAGCTTTTGTACAACAAAGGGCATTGTGAATAGAGCAAAGAGGCAACCTACAGAATGGGAGAAAATCTTTGCCAGCTATACATCTGACAGAAGATTAATATCCAGAATATTCAAAAACTCAAAAAACAAAACAATAAGAAATCAAACAAGCCAATTTAAAAAAAATGGGCTATGGAACTAAATAGCAAGTTCTCATCAGAAGAAATACGGATGGCATATAAACACCTAAAAAAGTGTTCTACATCCTTAGCCATCAGGGAAGTAAAATTAAAACTACTTTGAGATTCCATCTCACTCCTGTCAAAATGGCTATCATCAAGAAAACAAATGACAATAAATGTTGGCGAGGATGCAGAAAATACGGAACTGTTCTACACTGTTGGTAGGAATGTAATCTGGTACAGCCATTGTGGAAATCAGATCAGTGGGGAGGTTCTTGAGACAGCTAAAAATAGATTTACCATATGATCCAGATACACCACTCCTAGGTATATATCCTAATGACTCTTCTCACTACTTTAGAGATACTTGCACAACCATGTTTATTGCTGCTCTATTCACAATAGCTAGGAAATGGAACCAGCCTAGATGTCACTCAATAGATGAACTGATAATAAAGCTGGGGTACATTTACACAATGGAGTTCTATTCAGCAGTAAAGAAAAATGAAATTAGGAAATTTTCAGGAAAGTGGATGGATCTGGAAAGGAATATACTAAGTGAGGTAACCCAGGCCCAGAAAGACAAATGTCACATGTTGTCTCTCATATGTGGATCCTAGCTACAAATGTTTAGACTTGTGTGTGAGCTGAAACCAAAAATCGGTAGCAGAGGCCAATAAGCTAGAAAAAGGCTATAAGGGAGAGAGGAGAGGGAAGGTCTTAAGAGGATGGTATTGTATATATGTACATAGAAGAATAGATTACAGGGAATGGAATGGCCTAAGAGAGGCCAGGGGAAGAGATTGAGTAAGAGAAGGGTGGGGGGAGGGTCAATCAAAATTCAAGATATTTTGAAAAAGACATATGAAAGCCTACTTTCTTGGATAATGGCACATCCAGAAGCCATAGATTGCTACTAAAAATTTTTTAGTGCCGGGCATGGGATACCTTCCAGTGAGTTGTTGGCCAGGGAGGTCCCTGTTACCTCCAAAACATTATAGGCTATTGCCAAGGCCCTTGGTTTCCCATGAGTAACAGATGGTAAGACCCTATTGCTGAAGACTTCACATGCCTGAGTGGCAAAGTCACTGAGAAATCAAGCTGGTGCTGAGCAGAAAACCTTCTCCCTGTATCCCAGCCAACTGAACGCTGGGAAAAGCTGCACTGTATGCAGCCCTTATGGGAGAAAGAAGTCATCAGCGGTGAAAACAGTGGACACTGGAAGCCTCAAGTTTGGCCAGACAGGCCAAATGACCGTACAAGTGCAATAGTGGCATGTCTGCTCTGGGGGAAGTCAACTACTCTCTAACTGGACTAGCGGTCCACTCTATGAGAAGAAATACATGCCTGGTACTGAAAACCTAATGGAAAGCCTATGTCAGGGGAGGTCATGAGCCTTAGGGACATAAAGCCTGCTCTTATTTGGCTAAATGCATATATTATGTTCGCCAAACTACCCTGAAAGCACTACACTTAGTGTTCATATTCATATATTAATGCTACTCTCACTTTTGGTTAGAGAAGCTTTTCTTTTCAGATGGCAGTAACCACTGGGATGACATAAAAGGCAACGTAGTGCTGAGAAGAAGGGATGGAGCCATGCCCAGCACTGAAACACCTCTGTCACACTCTCCAAGGCTCAGTGTCCATTGTGGAAGGGGTGGCAGAAAGAATGTAAGAGGCAAAGAAAGGGTACCACTCCTTACATACAACTGTCTCAGTATCCATGACTTTGCAGTGTTTAGCAATATCTTCACAAGATCCTCATAATAGGAGAAAAAGATAATGACATCAAAATAAAAGAGAGACTAACAGAGAGAAGGAGCAGATATAATAGAGAGTAGAGTTGTGAAGGGGAAAATGAGGGAGAAGAAGGAATTATCATGGTTTATTGTCTATAAATATAGAAGTTGTCAATAAAAAAATTTAAAAAGAAATAAAGAAGGTAATCATAAATTCATAGAATCAAATAATAATGAGATCACAGCATACCAAAACCTTTAGGACACAATGAAGGCAGTCCTAAGAGGGAAATTTATAGCTTTAAGTGTCTGTACTAATAAATTAACAAGGTCACAAGTAAACAACTTAATGCTTCACCTTTAGGTCTTGGATAAAGAATAACAAGGCAGACCAAAAATCAGTAGATGGGAAGAAATAACAAAGATCATGCCAGAAATTAATGAAATAGAAACAAAAAAGGATCCACCCAAAGAATGAATGAAAAAAAGAGTGGGTTCTTTGAAAGGATAAACAAGATTAATAAACCCTTAGCAAATTTGAGCAAAAGAAAGAGAGAAAAGACACAAATTAATAACCAGATACAACAGATACCAAATGAATTCAGAAAACTATAGGGACAGAATTTAAGAACATATACTCCCCAAAGTTTGAAAATCTGAAAGAAATGTATGATTTCCTAGACTTATATGACCTACCAAAATTAAATCAAGATGAGATAAACCATTTAAATAGACCTATAACAAGTATGGAGATCCAAGCAGTTATATATAAAAAAAAAATCTCCCAGCCGGGTGTGGTGGCGCATGCCTTTAATCCCAGCACTTGGGAGGCAGAGGTAGGAGGATCACCATGAGTTCAAGGCCACCCTGAGACTACATAGTTAATTCCAGGTCAGCCTGAGCCAGAGTGAGACCCTACCTCAAAAAACCAAAAAAAAAAAAAAAAATTTCCCAACTAAAAAAAGTCCAGGTCCAGAAGGATTCACTGGTGAATTTTACCAGACTTCATGGAAGAACTAACACCAATGTTTCTTAAACTTTCCCATAAAATAGAAAAGGAAGGAATACTATCAAACTCCTTCTACAAACCCAGCA
Source organism: Dipus sagitta (assembly GCA_036346955.1). Taxonomy (NCBI): domain Eukaryota; kingdom Metazoa; phylum Chordata; class Mammalia; order Rodentia; family Dipodidae; genus Dipus; species Dipus sagitta. The sequence continues at coordinate 209,256,047 of CM070771.1, forward strand.
TCACCCTGATACCAAAACCAAAGACAGAACATAAAAGAAAACTACCAATCTCCCTCATGAACATAGGTGCAAAAATTCTCAACAAAATATTGTCAAACAGAATACAAGAATATATCAGAAAAGATCATTCACCTGACCAAGTAGGTTTTATCCCAGAGATGCAGGGATGGTTCAACATATGCAAATTGGTAAATGTAATACACTATAATGGACTGAAGGACAAAAAAAATCACATGATCATCTCATTATATGCAGAAAAAGTATTTGATAAAAGCCAACATCCCTTCATGTTAAAAGTCCTACAGAGACTGGGAGTAGAAGGAACATATCTCAACATAATAAAGGCTATTTATGACAAACCTACAGCCAACATAATACTAAATGGAGAAAAACTTGAAACTTTTCCACTAGTATCAGGAACAAGACAAGGGGGTCCACTGTCCCCACTCTTATTTAATATAGTACTGGAAGTCTTAGCCATAGCAAATAAGGAAAGAGATACACATAGAAGGGATACAAGTCGGAAAGGAAGAGATCAAGTTATCATTATTTGCAGATGACATGATTCTACACATAAAGGAACCTAAACACTCTACCAGCAGACTGTTAGAGCTGATAAACACTTACAGCAATGTAGCAGAATACAAAATAAACACACAGGAATCAGTAGCCCTCTGATATACAACATGCTGAGGATGAAATCAGGGAATCTCTCCCATTCACAATTGCCTCAAAAAAAAAAGTACCTTGGAATAAACCTAACCAAGGAAGTGAAGGATCTCTACAATGAGAACTTTAAAACACTCCAGTGAGAAATTGCAGAAGACACTAGGAAATGGAAAGACAGCCCTTGTTCTTGGATTGGAAAAATCAACATTGTGAAAATGACAATATTACCAAAAGCAATCTACACATTTAATGCAATCCCCATCCAAATTCCAATGGCATTCTTCATAGAAATAGAAAAAAAAAATCCTAAAAGTCATTTGGAAGCACACAAAAAAACCCTCAAATATCTAAAACAATTTTTTTGAGCAACAAAAGTAGGCTGATGGTATCACCATACCTGATTTTAACCTATATTACAGAGCCATAGTAATAAAAACAGCATGGTACCAACCCAAAACAGACACGTAGATAAATGGAACAGAATAGAGGACCCAGATGCAAGTCCAGGTAGCTATAGCCACCTGATCTTTGACAAAAATGCCACAAATACTCATTGGAGAAAAGACAGTCTCTTCAACAAGTGGTGCTGGCAAAACTGGATATGTATATGTAGAAGGAGGAAAATAGATCTTTATTTCTCTTCATGCATAAGAATTAATTCTAAACAGATCAAAAACCTTAATATCAAACCTGAAATTCCGAAGCTGCCAGAAGAAAAAGTAGGGGAAACCCTTCAACATATTGGCATAGGCAACAACTTTCTGAATATAACCCCAGTTGCTCAGGAAATAAAACTACTAATCAACCACTGGGACCTCATGAAATTACAAAGCTTTTGTACAACAAAGGGCATTGTGAATAGAGCAAAGAGGCAACCTACAGAATGGAAGAAATCTTTGCCAGCTACACCTCTGACAAAGGATTAATATCCAGGATATACAAAGAACTCAAAAAACAAAACAGGGGCTGGAAAGATGGCTTAGCAGTTAAGCGCTTGCCTATGAAGCCTAAGGACCCCGGTTCGAGGCTCGATTCCCCAGGACCCACGTTAGCCAGATGCACAAGGGGGCGCATGCGTCTGGAGTTCGTTTGCAGTGGCTGGAGGCCCTGGCGCGCCCATTCTCTCTCTCTCTCTCTCTCTCTCTGCCTCTTTCTCTCTCTGTCTGTAGCTCTCAAATAAATAAAATAAACAAAAAAATTTAATAATAAAAAACAATAAGAAATCAAACAACCCAATTAAAAAAATGGTCTATGGAAATAAAAGAGAGTTCTCAAAAGAAGTAATATAGATGGTATATCAACATATTTAAAGCATTCTACACCCCTACTTATCAGGGAAATGCAGATTAAAACTACGTTGAGATTCCATCTCACTCCTGTCAGATTGGCTACTATCAAGAAAACAAATGACAATAAATGCTGGCAAGTATGCAGAAAAAGAGGAACCCTTCTACCCTGTTGGTGGGAATGCAATCTGGTCCAGCCATGTGGAAATCAGTGTGGAGGTTCCTGAGACAGCTAAAAATAGATCTACCATATGACCCAGCTATCCCACTCCTAGGCATATATCCTAAGGACTCATCACACTACCTTAGAGATACTTGCACATCCATGCTTATTGTCACTCTATTCACAATAGCTAGGAAATTGAACCAGCCTAGATTTCCCTCAACTAATGAATGGATCAGGAAGATGTGGTACATTTATACAATGGATTTCTATTCAGCAGTAAAGAAAAAAGAAGTTATGAAATTTTCAGGGAAATGGATGGATCAGGAAAGGATTATACTAAGTGAGGTAAACCAGGCCCAGAAAGCCAAATATTGCATGTTCTCATTCATATGTGGATCCTAGCTACAAATGTGTACACTTGTGTGTGAATTGAAGTAAAAATTTAGTAGCAGAGGCCAGTAAGCTAGAAAAGGGCCATAAGGGAGGAAGGAGAGGGGAGGACTTAAGGGGATGGTATTGTATATATGTAAGTAGAGGAACAGATTACAGGGAGTGAAATGGCCTAAGAGAGGTCAGGGGAAGAGATTGAGTAAGAGAAGGATATAGGGAGGGTTAATCAAAATTCAAGATATTATGAAGAAACCATAGGATAACCTCCTTTTTTTGGATAATGGCATACCCAGAAGCCATAGACTATTACTAGAAAAATTTCAGTGCCAGGGATGGAATACCTTCTAGTGAGTTATTGGTGAGAGAGTTCGCTGATGTCCCCCAAAACATTACAGGCTATTGCCAAGGCCCTTGATTTCCCACAGGAATAGATGTTAATACTCTATTGCTGAAGACACCACATCTTTGGGCTGCATGCTCACTGAGAAATCAAGCTGGTGCTGAGCTAAAAACCTCCCTATAGACCGGTGACAGAAAGCTGGAAAAAGCTGCACTGCATGCAGCCCCATGGGAGACAGAAGCCATCAGCAGTAAAAACAGTGGACACTGCAAGCCTTAAGTTTGGCCAGCCAGGCCAAATATCCAAATGGGTGCAATAGCTGCATGTCTGCTCTGGGGGAAACCAACTGCTCTGTAATTGGACGGGAGGCCCACTGTATGGGAGGGAATACGTGCCTGGCACTGAAAACCTAATCAAAAGCTTATGGTTGGGGGAGGTCATGAGCCTTAGGAGTGTAATGCCTGCTCTTGTCTGGCTAAATGCATATGTTATGCTCACCAAACAGCCCTGTAGGCAGTTTAATTAATGTTCATACGCATATATTAATGCTACTCTCATTTTTTGTGAGAGAAGCTTCTCTTTTTAGATGGCGGAGACCATTGGGATGATCCAAAAGGCAATGTGCATGAGAAGAAGTGACAGAGAAGTGCTCAGCGCTGAAAGATCTCTATCACACCTTCCAAGGCTCAGGGTCCTTTGCAGAAGAGGTGGAAAGAATGTAAGAGCCAAAGAAGGGTAGGACTCCTTACAATGCAACTGTCCAGACAGAACTGGTCTCGATATACATAACCTAGCAGTGCCTAGAAAATAGGAAAAGATGATGATATCAAAATAAAAGAGAGACTAACATAGAGAAAGAGGAGATATGATGGAGTGTGGATTTGTGAAGGGGAAGGGGGAGGGGAGGGAATTATCATCGTGTATTGTCTGTAAGTGCAGAAGTTGTCAATAAACAAAAAAAGCTATTTCTTAGACAAAGGGAACAACACCTAAAGCCAGTGAAAAACTCTATTATCTCCTTGGGGAACAAGAATTTTGTAAACACAAAAGAAATGTAGCCACAGGCGAGGAACAATTTGCAGTCCAGAGAGGAAAGTATTATTGTCCAGAATATATCAATGACATTTAGTGATCAATAAGAAAAAGCACTAAAGAATGCAATAGAAAAAGGGGGCTAGGATATACACTTCAGTCTCCCCAAGAAGTTCGCAGGTGGTTGACCACAGGGACACATGTGTAGACTCAGTGGCCATCAGGGAAATAAGAGGCAAGCAACCTAGTTCACTTGACACCCATCACGGAAGCAGAGCCACCATGTCCACAAGGGTGCCAAGCGCTGATGGGGATGGGGCTTCTGGGCAGCAGGCAGCCACCACACCCCAGGACGCAGCCAGAGGCTCAGCAGCACAGGCGGTGCGAGCAGGGCCGGGGCAGAGCCCATCCTTCACGCCCCGGCAGCACGGCGCTCTCCTGAGACGGCCTCCGCCAGCGGCGTTATCTAACCTGCACATGTGACTTCAGAGGATCGCTGTAATGCCCTGTCTATAATCTGAAAAGAGGACAAAGGAGAGTTTTCTATAGTAAGACAGTTTAGAATTAAATATGACTCTGCTCAGGTTCAGCTACAAGGAAGCCACAATGTAGGTGTCAAATGATTTTTTTTTTTCACAATGAATTAGTTTATGTTTAAGATATTTAACTGGATGTTGTCCTCACTTTCCTTTGCATGTGACGTTTTGAAATAAGACCAAGTAGAAATGCCAGCTCGCAGGTAGTCTCGGCTCATTCCTGTGCTGTGCCGTCCATCAGAGACTCCGGAGCGGTGCCTAGAAGAGAGAATTCCGTACTGCCATGGGGGTGACGCGTAAATCAAGCAGCAGGAACCTCCACGGACTGACACGGTGTCGGTCCCATGAGCAATGCCCATCAGTGACACGACTGTCATGTATACAGTGAGCTGCTCTTAATAAAAGTGTTTAGCAAACCAGTCTGTCCTCTGTGTGCCGGGCAGGTACGGCACGTGTCACGTTTACATTAAATCCATGCAAAGAAAGATTTTATGTGTATGCGTCTTAGTTCATGGCAGAAGACTGGACACTGAGTACTTCGTAACGAAAACGTTCTTTGTCTCATAATTCTGGTGGTTCAAAGTCCACACCACATAGTGCTGGCATCCGGTGAGGTCCCTTGGCTGTGCCACAATGTGGTGGGGAAACAGAGGGCCAACAGAATGCATGCAGAAGGTGCCAGGCATGTGGGTGGTCCCCTCTGCAATAGCCCACTCTTGTGAGGACTAACCCCGTCCATGACCCTCTCCCACGAGGCAGCATCTGTCCATTCATGAGGGTGGACACCCCCAGACATGAGCCCTTGCCACTAGGCCCCGCCTCTTAGTCCTTCCACCACCCAGGGGACCAAGCCGTCAGCATGTGCGCCTCTGAAGAACAGAGCACATCCAGAACGGAACAATGTATATGTTGGGTAAAGAGATTTACCCACATGGACGCTCAGATGGCGCTCTCAACGCTGCGTGGGAGGCAGGCTGGTCCTCTGAGCACCCGACCCACCCACCACAGGTGTCCAGCACACCCCTGGCCTCTTAGGTTCCAAATGCCAGTAGGGTGACCACTGTAAGCAGATACTGACAGCCTGGTAATGGACAGTGATGGCCACTGTGTGCCAGCACCCAGAGGGCGTCTCAGCACATGCAGGGGGCTGCACGGAGTGGTGTTTGCAAGCATGTGCGTCAGAGTACCGGCCACTGCAACGGGTAAACTCCAGGCTCCTTTACTTCCAGTAAAGTGATGGGCGCTCAGTGCTTGACAGCGATCTTGCTGCTAAACCTGCCTCTACCAGCTTTGACCAATGGAGCAGAAGAGAATCAGAGAATCAGCGCTGACCCACGTGCCTCTAGTCAATCACCTCTCTCTCTCTCTCTCTTTGTGTGTGTGTGTGTGTAAGAGAGAGAGAGAGAGCGAGATGTGGGTAGTATGTATTGTGTGCACCCATGTAGCACCCCACATGCTTTCTTGCAGTGTCCAGAGCAGGATGTTGGGTGTCCTGCTCCATCACTCTTCCTCCTGCATGCTGAAACGAGTGGGTGTTAAGGTCAGTAAAATAATGGTGGATGTAAACAAACACAATGGCCTGTCCACTTCCCCCGACAGCAAGGCTTCTCAACCTTTCGGCTGTGACCCTTTTATCCAAGGATTTTTCAGGCAACCCCAGATAGATAGGTATATAAAATAGGTATATAAATCATACTTTTACTGAAAATAAATTATAAGGAAATTTATTTGAAACAATCCCTTGGTCTACATATATTCTGCCATTTGTGAAAGACAAGAGCTTGTTTATTTTCACACAGAGAATTGAATTCTGGAGGCTAGAGAGATGGCTTAGTGCTTAAGGTGTTTGCCTGCAAAGCCAAAGGATCCCAGTTCGATTCTCCAGAACCCACATAAGCCAGATGCACAAGGGGGCGTATGCATCTGGAGTTTGTTTGAAGTGGCTGGAGGCCTGGCGCGCCCATTCTCTCTCTCTCTACCCCTTTCTCTGTCATAAATAAATAATGAAATATATTTTAAAAAATGTTTTAAAAAAGAAGAATTGAATTCTGGCTGAATATTTGGTACCACAGGATGAAGAGCATCCACAGCAGTTTTTAGAGTTGATTGATACTTTGATTTTATAATAAAAAGTGACAAGAACACAGCTTCATATGAGCACATGGTACCAACAGGTAGAAGCATGTTTAGGGCAACCTCAGAAATTGTTAAAAATCCCATCCTAATCCAAAGTCAAAATTCATTCAACAACTTTTTTGTAAAACCAAGGCAGCAACTCAAACAGTAATTTTAAAAGTCAAACATTCTAGCACATCCAATTTAGAGACATATGGGTCTGATACTCACGTACCGAGGCATGACAGTGGGAAGGCTTGCGGAGTCTTTGTCTCTGTAATTAAGCCATTATGTTCCACCATGGCAGACGGTTTGTGTGCATAGCACAAACGCCGCCGCTCACAACGCACGATAGTCTGGGCACTGAGCTGAGGTGCTTCAGGCAGTGTTGACTGGTGTGGCACGGCATGACGGCATGCATGGGGGCATGTTGCGTGTTCAGAGCCAAGGCTGTCGTGAAGTCACGTGACGCGACATGGCCGAGCACTGCCGGAAACACCTCAGACTGCGTTAGGTTTTTCATCACTTTTTGGTTACTGTACATTAAGAAATCTTTCACTGTTAAATTTTTCATGACCCCCACAGTCAGTTCCAATACCTCCGTACGGGGCCGTGACCCACACATTTATAAAACTGGACCTGAGGACCAATTTTAGAATAGAAAGAGTAGAATAGAAGGAATAGGATAGACTCCTACAGAAATGAAAAAGAGAAAGGTGCAGCGAGAGGCACCTGGGGTGGTCGCGGCAGCATTGTTTAGAGTAACGAGTGTTGGAAATAGGTGCAGATGCCAAGGTCTGTTTGCATGCCTGCTGATGCAGCTACAAGATGCCAGCACACTCTGGGGTGGTGGGTGCTCTGGGTAAATGTTGCCAACAAATGGGAATGAAAGAGGGAAGCCACGGGATGCACACCGCGGAAGGGGCATAGTCATTCCTTCACAGAACATCTCCACTTAGAATGAATCATAGTAACTTTTCAAATTCCCAAGGCCAAAACCAAGTGCTCTTCACAGAGACACTCATCACAGTGTGGATAAAAAGACAATTGTGGGGAGGTCAACCTCCTCAGGTAAGAGGGTCATTTTTCTCTGGGCCTCAGGAAAAAAAAAAAAAAAAAAAGGAGACTTCAGCTTTATTGGAATTGTTCATATCCTTCATGTTATAAAACGCTAAAACAAAAGCTGCCAAATGTTCATCTTTATGGGTAGACACACGTGTTTGTTTTCAACTCACTGCAAATCCCGAGGGCACTGCAGTTTCCCCTTCTCAGCTCCAAGACTGCCCTCCTGCACCCTGCTCCAAGGTGTGGGGGGACTCAGCAAGCCACACTCCCCACCCTCCTTGATATCTAACTGGTCACATCTGCCTGAGGGAGACAGGCGGGAGGAGGGTCTCACTGCCACTCTCCAGAGTCACTGGTGCCTCCCAGCATGTACCCAGGGTTGACATCTGCCTCCAGTCTTCCCACTCCAGCAGGGCGACAGAGCCAGGCCCGGCCCTGGCTCAGGGCATGCTTTCATGGGAGATGCCCACAGCAGCCCGGTAGGTGATGCTCTGGGCTCCCAGGAATTGCAAGCACCCCAGATTCCGAGCCCCAGTCTGGTTTGTCATGCACTTAGCTCAGCCTTGCGGAGGCCCAGGCATGTGAGGCGTGGTTCCCCCCCTTGCAGGCCTGATCTGGCCTGTCATCCTCCCTGCCCTTCTTCTGGGCTGTGGCTGAGTCACACCACGCAGACGATGCATCCGCCTTGTGCACCAGTGAGAGTGACCGCTTCCTACCTGTCTGGGCTCCACAGAACCCCGCACTTCAGGGTCTAAAGAAACCCCTTTTAGCAACAACACACCTGCCTTGGTAAAACAACAGAGCAAGACTGGTAGAGGCGCAAGAAGAATAGACATAGAAGTGATGCGAGAAGCCGACTGTCCTGTGACAGAATCCGAACACAGGTGTCCTCTACCTCCTCCACGGGAAGATCCAAAGGGGGTCTTCTGTGCCTCTGAGTCTTAAGCCTGCAAGAAGGCAAGAGGAGGAAGGAAAAGCAGACCGAAGGTGATGAACGTGCAGCCCACACAAGGACCCAGAGAACCAGACACTGGGGCTAACGGTGAAGGAAGCAGCTGGCTCCAAGCCTCACACTTGGTCAATGCTGCCAGCCACTAAGGAACACTGAGTCGGGCACCCAGAAACAGTGGCAGTGGGAAGTGCCTTCAAGCTGGACAGATGAGACATCTTAGAATGGGTGGACATGATACCAAGGGAATGATGGATAACGGGTATTGGTGTGCACTTGAGTTCACATGCTAACTCCCTGGGAAAAAGAACCCTTCTCTGCCATCACCCATGTTTCCAAGCCACCAACAATCACTTTGGACTTCACTTCCCACTCTGTTATAAGCAACTCATCTTCCTTTCTGTCTTCTATGCCCACGGCCAGGGGCATCATTGCTATTGACTTCACACCAGCGGTGCCCTCTGAGCTGCTCTAGTCAGTCTCTCCCGTCGATCCACAGGCCATCCCCACTGGATAAAGGCTAGAGTCCTAGTACCCTGTGATGATGGCAGAGTCTGGCCCTCGCCTGCCTGCCCAGCCTCCTCACGTCTGTACTCAGTCTTCAGGCCTCCGTCTCGTTCCCCATCTGACAGGCTCTCTCTCATCCTCAGGGACTTGCAAAGCTGGAAGACTTAGTCCTTGTGCCGCCCCACCAGAGCTCTCTCGTGCCAGTCCTCCCAGAGCCACTTCCGGGGTCTTCTTCCTTCCATACCCCAGCAGGGTCCCTCACTCACCTTCTCATCACTCACCACGCCTGCCCTGACTTTGCCACTTTATCACGTTCAAAACTCACATATGATTAGAAGCACTTAGGCAACGAAGTAGAGAGGAACCTCCTTGGCTTAATAAACAGAAATTTTGCATTTGACACTCTTCTATCAGCTAGCATCATAATTAATGGTGAAAGAATAAAAATGAACGATCATCCTCATAGCAAGAACAGGACAAGGATATCCACTCCTACTGCTCTCCAGCACAGTCCTGGAGGAGCTAGCCAAAGGACTTAGACAAGAAAAGGAAATAAAAGGTACATAGGCCATAAAGGAGTAAAAGTACCTATTGTCTGGTAATGTAATATACAGAGAAACTATCACAAAATCTACAACATACCCACATAACTCCTAGAAGTATGAAGTGTGTTTAATAATTTTATAGGATATTAGATCAGTACACAAAATTAAATTGTACTTCTAAATACTAGTAATGAGTGTTTATAAATCAAAATTGAGATACCATTTATAACCAATCAAAAGTAAATTTGTATAAATTTAATAAAATGTATTACTCTGCATATCATAAAATATGTGACACCAATGAGGGAAATCAAAGGCCCTAAATCCATAGGGAGACATACCAGGCTCACGGAGTTAAAGCACAGGTTTAATAAAGTCATGATTAAAATTCTAGCATATTCTTATGGGCATAAATAAGGATATTTTAGGTTTCATATAGAAAGACAAATAAATTACAATAGCAAAAATATTTTTTTAAAAGAACAATAAAGCAGGGAGCAGCGGTACACTGATTCTTTATGATTGATTGCAGGACTATAATAAATAAGACCATAGGACAGCAGGGATGAGCACGTAGATCAACGGGGCACAGCAGAGAACTCAGAAAACACCACGGCAAATACTACCAGACAAATAGGACTCCCACAAGCTAGTAAGGAGGAAAAGGAAAAAGAAACTTAATCTAAACTTTTGCACCTTATATAAAAATTAATTCAAAATGGACCATCGACTTAAATGTAAAATTATTAAGCTTTCAAATGATAACACAGGAGAAAATTGTCAGGACTTATGGCTTGATGAGTGGTTCTTAGATCCGACATCAAAAGCATCATCCATAAGAGAAAAAAAAAAAACATGATAGATTGGACCTTAGCAAAATTAAAAGCTTTTGTTATGTAAAAGGATCTGTTGAGATGAAAAGGCAGGCTACTTCACATGCAAAGCACACGTGTAATAAAAGAGTCATATCTAGAACATATACAAAGCCTCAGAGTTCAATTGTAAAGAAAGCAAAGTCAATTAGAAAGTGGGCAGAGGATTGAAGGTTCACTGACTACAGAGGACACAGATGGAAAACAAGCCCAGGAAAGACGGCGGCAGCTCTGGCCTGGGACAACTCACATCACGGCCACAATGTCAACCATGACCGCTGGAAGTGCTACATCATATGAGTAATACCATATGGGGTGGGCACTCAGGGAAACCTGAGCTCCCATAGATTTCTGGAAGGAAAGTAAGATAGCGTAGATATTTAAGAATATAGCTTGGCAGCCTCTTTAAAAAATCAATTATGTATTCACAAGATGACCCAGCAGTTGCATTATTGGGCATTCCTCCCAGGGGGGAAAAAATAAAAAACCCTGGGTGTCCACATGCATACTCGATTCTGGTTATTTATAGCAGTTTTGTTCAAGGGGCCCCCGAATGGCCTTCCCTAACTGAGGAGCTAGGCAGTTTGGTCCATTTACATCATACCACCACAGTGTACCACTCAAGAGCACCATGGAGAAGTGCCACCCAGGAGCGCCACCCAGGAGTGCCACCCAGGAACACAATCAAAAATACTCAGGAACAGGGGCTGGAGAGATGACTTAGTGGTTAGGGTGATTGCTTGAGAATCCTAAGGACCCATGTTCTACTCTCCAGGTCCCATGTTAGCCAGACACAAAAAATGAGGCAGGCACAAGGTCACACATGCCCACTAATAGGCACAAGTGTCTGGAGTTTAATTGCAGTGGCTGAGGCCCTGGAATTCTCTATCTCTCCCCTCTGTCTCTCTCTTGCGCTCTCTAAAAAAATTTTAAAAATACTTAGGAACAAAAATATTGACACACAATTACATAGGCGGATTCCATGTCATTCCACATTTAAAAAAAAAAATAGCCAAGACTGTATGCTGTAAGTCTTCATGAATTCTTGACCTGAAGAAACCGTAGTGATGGAAAAGACATTAGTGGTTGCCAGTGGCTAGGGTAACTGACTGCCAAGAGTCACGGGTGGGGTCTCTGCACCATGAAATAACTCATGCTTCCAGCACACTGACACCTAGGTGCTATCAGATGTCAACGAATTCAACACACCTTATTTCAATGTCCCATTCTTGGTCATGACCTTTGTTACACAGTGCACACAATCTCCCTTTGGCTCCTGGGTCCTATCTGCGTGGGATGACATTGAGAAACAAGGCAGGCAGGTGATGGGTACCAGCCACTGCAAAGCGAAATGGTGGTGTCATGTTTAATCTCCGTTATCAACTTGATTGGGTTAAGAAACACCTAGGTGGTTGATGTGGCACACCTTGGGGTATGTCTGTAAGGGCTCTTTCAGAGAGGGCTCACTGAAGGCGGAAGACCTGCCCTGAATGCGGGCAGCTCCACCCCACGGGCTAAGGTTCTGGACTTAATAACAAGAGACAAAGAAGAAAGCGGCCGCGGGCTGGGCTTCTCTGCTTCCTGATGCATCGAGACGTAAGCAAGCGGCCTCACACCACCACGGGCAGGAGCCGTTTCTCCCCACCATGATGGACTGCGGATCCTGCATCATGAGCCAAAATAAACCCTTTCTCCCGCACGTTGTCACCTGTTGAGTATTTGGTCACGGAGATGAGAAACGTGACAAATGCAGGCAGGACGCCGGGAAAGCCTCGGCCTCTCCCCCGGCCTCTGAGCCCCGGATGGCAATAGCCCTGCTGTGTTCTCCTGGGTCCTCGGGCTGGGGCCTCTGCAGGGCATTTGAGGACAGCTGCCTGGGTTTGAAGATGGGAGGACAAGTGAGGGATGTCACTTCTTCTTGGAGATGCAGAGGCCTCCGCAGCAAGGAGGTGAGGAACCCCGCCTCCGTTCCCGGGGTCTCGGAAATGGCAGAGACATGAGTGGGAGGCTGGTGACAGTCACAGCCTTCCGGAGAGTGGGGAGGATGAGCTGGACAGCTGGAGGCCTCCCCCTGAGAGCTTTCATAATTAGAAGCCAAATCAAAGAAAGGCCCAGCCCAGTGATGGCTTCAAACAGGCCTATTTTTAAAACATCTCATGCCAGGCCTTGTCAGAAGGAGAGAATGATTAAACAGGACTCAGCGTGCATATACGTGTGCACGTGTGTGCATGTGTGCAGACATCTGTGTGCTTTTCGCCCCATCCTAGAGCCCAGAGTCTCGGAGCTCTGATGACTCTTTCCATGAGCACCATTGACTTGCAGCTTATATCCACCCACTGGCTGTTTTCCCTGGAGGCAACGTGGCTTGGACCCCTTCCTTCGGCCATGGCTGACTGAACGTACTTAGGACTAGGCCCGCTTCCCCAGGAGGGAGGTCCAGAGAAGCCTAAGATCACAGGTAGCTGAGAGGAGCAAGATTTAACTTTAGAAGGTGAGGGTGCCTGGGACGCTCTGAGACTGGCCTTGGGCTTCGCTGCTGGGCCTGAGCCACAGGAATTAGCCGAGCAGAGGCCCAGAGCCTACAGTGGGGGGCAGTGGGGGTCTTGGAGTCCTTTCCTGTGACTCAGACAAACCCAAACTCCCAGGATTCTGTGTGCGTCTGTAGTCAACAGGCTGTCTCTGGTCTCCCTGGGAAACACTCTGTCTTTGCACCCTGTCTTGGACTGCTCAAAGGCAGTCCTTCTTGCCTGCTGGTGACCTGCTGGGTCTGGACAGGGGCCTCTAGAGCACCATTCCCTTTCTCCCATCCCTCTGCCCTGCCCAGGTTCTGGACCTGCCTTGTGCCCGAAGCCTCCTACCCATACCACCCTGTTCTTGAACCTGGGTTCTGCCACCCCTCACCTGCTGACTGACTGCCTTACAGGCCAGCCAGTAGTCAAGCTCTATCAGCTGGTGACAGGCACAGCCACTATACAATGAGGGAGCCTACCAGATGGGCGAGGCTGATTGGCAGGACTTTGGCCCAGCTGGGGAATTTGCTGGAAATGAGGTGTCAAAGGTCATCGTATCTAGCTAAGGGTACAGGAGTGCTCTAGGGGGTGGGAGTTTCAAGTGCCTGTAGGGTGGGAGATAACCCTGACACACAAAGACCTCGCTGCCATTTCTGCAGCCTCCTCCGTCCTGACCTTGGAGCTGCCTGCAGGAACGTCCGTCGTCGGTGCCATCCTGTTAGGGGAACCTCAAAGGATGAGAGGCCTGAGAAGTGCCTGGCAGCCCCCTGCCGCGAACCATCCATTGTCCCGGTGTGATTTCTTAATCATCTCGCAAGTAATTAGGCAGCATCCTCATTAGCACGGGAGCTTTGTAAAAGTTTCAGGCGGGGGGAGGCAGCTGCATCGGGCAAAATTCAAATTGGGTGATTTTTAATTACAGACGAACCTACCAGGGACAGACGTCTTGTCACTTTGGCTGCTTGCTTATTCATTTTTCACCGGTTCTTGGAAATGAAGAGCAAGATGCTGTCACTCACCTCTGTGCTCATCCTGCGGGGACGAAGGGGGACAAAGGAGCCTGGGGCAGCTGCTAGACAGGTGCCCACAGGAAGCCAGGGGCCAGGCCGCCAGGGCAGCCTGCGGCCTTGAGAGCGGTGGGGTGGCTCACGGGGAGAAGGGGTCTCAGTCTTCCCGGGTGACCTTAGCAAAATGGTGGAGACTTCCTGCTCCTCTTCTGAAGGCTGGGAGTCCCTGAGTCAGGAGACTCCGTGTCAGGTGAGGGCTGCCTCCTGACTCACAGATGGCACCACCACCCACAGAGAGAGAAAAGGCCCTCACATGGTCCCTAGAAGAGGCCCCATTATGAGACTCTGCTCTGAGGATCTAGTCATCTCCCAAAGGATGGGCCTTCTAGAATCATTCCTGAGGTGACGCTTGCTTTCATTTTTTCTTTTTTGATGAGGCAGGATCTCTCACTCTAGCTTAGGCTGACCTGGAGCTCACTCTATAGCCCAGGCTTGCCTTGAACTCATAGTGATTCTCTTAACCTCAGCTTCCAGAATGCTGAGATTAAAGGCATGCACCGCCACACCCAGCTTTTGGGGTGAGGAATCACATGTGTGCGTTCTGGGAGGACATACATCCAGTCCCTAGAAAAAGGTGACATGGAAAGAGGGCTAGTAATGTCCCCAGAGAAACTGCAAGTGACCTGTCACCTAGCTGTGGGTGTACCCATGTGTGGGATTGTGAGAGAGAATGTGGGGAGGACACGCATGTGTGTGAGAACATTCATGGTACACGAGTGTAGTGGTCTGATGCATCGTCATTGTGATGAATACCCAGGAAACCAGGAAAGAGCCAGTTCGGCTCACAGGTTCGGAGCTTTCAGTTGTCTCTGCACTGATGCAAAACAGTGCACCACACAGTGGTGAAGAGGAAGCAGAAGGAGAGAGGGAAAAGGATCAGGAGCAAGGCACCCTTGAGATCCCACCCACAGTAACTTCCTAAACCTCACACACTTCCCAACAGCAACGCTAGCTGAGGAACAAGAAAGCCTTCCAGGGGCTGGAGAGATGGCTTAGCGGTTAAGCGCTTGCCTGTGAAGCCTAAGAATCCCAGTTTGAGGTTCGATTCTCCAGGACCCATGTTAGCCAGATGCATAAGGGGGCGCACGCATCTGGAGTTCATTTGCAGTGGCTGGAGGCCCTGGCGTACCCATTCTGTCTCTCTCTCTCTCTCTCTCTCTCTCGCTCTGCCTTTGTCTCTCTCTCTGTCACTCTCAAATAAATAAATAAAAATAAACAAAAAAATTTAAAGAAAGCTGCAGTGGCTAGAGGCCCTGGCGCAACCATTCTCTCTCTCTCTGTCTGCCTCTTTCTCTCTGTGTCTGTTGCTCTCAAATAAATAAATAAAAATACCCCCCCCCAAAAAAAAGAAAGCCTTCCACACATGGTGGGTGGGTGGGTGTGCATCTAGTGTCCCCTGTGAGATCACTGATATCCCTATAGTTAGGTAACACGGAAGCTATAAGAATAGTCACATACTAGTTTACATAGAAGCTCATCAGACTTTCTGCACTGGTGAGAAACCTCCTTGTTTCCCTTCTCTGCCTTTTCTCCAGTACCATCGTTAAAACTTTACACTTCATCTTTGCCACCATGAACGGAGCCCACTGGTCTTTCGTGCCTGACAACAGAATGCAGGAACTCCGATTGTGACAGGCCTGCTGTGTGCCGGGTGCAGCAGGCTCCCGAGGATCACCCAGCTCTCGCCAGGTCCACAGTGTGTCTCCACACAGCCAAAAGGAGAGGCAGTAAGGGTGGGCAGGAGACTGGCGCAAACCCTCTGGCTTGTAGGCCTCAGGTGGGAGGTGCCAGCCTGCTGACCACCTCCTCCATCGGGAGCTGTGCATGCGGCAGGAGGCCTGGGTTCCTCTCCTCAGTCTCCACGTCTTTCAAGGACGAAGACGGAGTTCTCACCCACAGCCGAGGCTGGCCTATTTCTTTTTTTTTAAATTTTTTTTTAATTTTTTTTGTTATTTTTATTTATTTATTTGAGAGTGACAGACAGAAAGAGGCAGATAGAGAGAGGGAGAGAGAATGGGCCCGCCAGGGCCTCCAGCCACTGCAAACGAACTCCAGACGCGTGCGCCCCCTTGTGCATCTGGCTAACGTGGGTCCTGGGGAGTCGAGCCTTGAACCGGGGTCCTTAGGCTTCACAGGCAAGTGCTTAACCGCTAAGCCATCTCTCCGAGGCTGGCCTATTTCACAGTCCTCAGTGGGCACCTTTGAATCTGTTGGGAGAGACAAAAGGTCAGAGTGTTATGGACAGTTATGGGATCCACTACTGACTTGTTGGCTGATGAGGTTAGGGGTGGGCAGTTGCATGCCCATTACAGTGGGAAGCCCATTGAAGACGCAGTCATGCCAACACAGATTATACCTGGCGGAACAGCAATTTCATCTGAACTATAAAGACGATCATTAGAAGATTCCAGTAACGGGTTAAAAGGAGTCAATGGACAGCAGCAGCAGGAGAGTGATTGGTGATTGGAAACTGCCTTCAAGTCCATGTTTCAGTGTTTTCTACAGGATCTGTAGCCTTGCCCATGGCACTGGGTGGTTCTTAATAAGCTCACTCAAGGCTCCTTTATGAATCCCAAAGCACTATTGAAATGATGATTATTATTACTAGAATTTTTTCTCAAGTAAAAATACAAAACAGGGCTGGAGAGATGGCTTAGCAGTTAAGGCACTTGCCTACAAGACCTGCTGACCTGGGTTTAATTCCCCAGTACTCACATAAAGCCAGATGCACAAAGTGGCAAATGCATCTGGAGTTCATTTGCAGTGGTTAAAGGCCCTGGTGTGCGCTCTCTCTCTCTCTCTCTCTCTCTCCTTGCAAATAAATAAATAAAAATATTTTTAAAATAATCAAAAGGGGCTCAGTGCAGGATGAGGAAATATTAGGGGACAGTAGGGAGATGGCCACATTTATCATGAGCTGATCACTGCACCAGTGGGTGTCTTGACACTTACAAAACTGCACACCCTCGCTACAGCAATGAGCTGGGTCTGCCTGGTGAGCAGCGGTGAGACAAGGCACGTTCTGAATAGTGTATTGGAGTTGTTCTGGTTCACGGTCAGGGTGGCTGTGGGACCCTGTTTGTCTGCTTCAGTCCCAGCTTATGCCTGCTTCCGTGGTCTTTCGTCACGTGCTCCCTTTCACTCTGACGTTCCAGTCTGAATGCTAGGGTATGTGGTATCCTAGGTAGGGTTGACATGGCTATCAGAGCTTCCTGCCCAGCTTCCAGCCCAGCTGCAGCTCCAGGCTGGGTTGACCTGAGCACAGGCAGATGTCTACTGGCCCCAAGGACTGGTGTGGGAAGTCAGGTGTTAGTCACAGCAACACTCTCCCTGGACCACGGGCTTGTCCAGGCCTGAGCAAGTGACCCTATGTGCACCAAAGGCTTCTGAAGTGCACTGGGGGGATGTTCCCCTCTGAGAAGGACCCATCAGAGCTGGGACCGCTTACACTAAGGCGGAAGCTGTGAGTTGGAGAGCCATGAACAGCAGCAAGATCTGCACACAGTGCACTCGCTGGAGGTGAGTGGGGGTGGGGCTGTGAGTGAGAGGAGCAGTCCTGTCCAGGCAAAAGGCAAACCTACAGCACAGTCCAGTGTGCCGGACACTGAGGGTGGTCGGGGTGCCATTAAGTAACCACAGTGGATTTTAGACAACCCACGGTTGAGATGTCCCAGCGTTCACTGCCAAAGATGCAGGCATCGCTCTATTGTTGTTAACTCCTTTGTGTACCAAACCCCTTTCATGGTATCCCACATACATGATCTATGTCATTCTCCCAGAGCCCCTGTTCTCACAAACACTACAGATGATGAATAAAATGAGGCACAGAGTGACCAAGTCACTTAGCATGACCAAGTCATGGTCGTGCAGCTACCGGGAGGTGATAGTGAAACGAGGTTTACAGTTGATGTAGTGGGCTCTTGTGCCATGCCTGGTCTCTTCCAACACGGGCTCTGCTCTCTGCCTGATGGAATGCCAGAGCTGCATTCTTCCCTCACTGGGACATGCATACCTGACCACTGGGAGACTGGGGGATGGAAGAGGAAAAACTGGAGTGCTGGTGCTCCAGTGTCCACCTGCGGCCACCATGGTAAGCCAGGCCCCTCAGCCAGACCTCATAGCTCTGGGGCAGTCTGTCCCTTGTGCCCCCCTGGCACCTTCGGTCCCAGAATGAGCGTGGTTCCCTGCGGCGCTAATTCTGTTGGGGTCCCTGGTGGAGCTCAGATGCTTGTAAACAGTCCCTGCCGTGCATCCCATGCAAGCTCGCCATCTGCTTCCTGGTGGGACTCGGTCTGCTGCGGAGCACATGAGATATAAATTGGAGAGTCATCAGCATAAATATGGCCATTAACGCAGCAGGTGTGCGGGAATGCAGGCTTCCCGGCGGCCTCGAGGGATGCCAGCCTGGAAAGGCAGGCAGAGGAGCAAGAACGCCACGAGGCAAAGGTGTTGGGAACGAGGGGACAGGGCTGTGCTAGGAGAGGAGGGCAGAGGCTGAGGCTGAGCCTAAGAATGACCAGACTTGTCCCCCCAGGCTCCCGGCCACGCCAGCAGTTTACAACGGGGATTGGTGCAGGGCAGGTCAGCGTGGGGGTATGGAAGGGAGGAAAACACAGGTTCTTCTGAGAGTCATGACCACAGAGGGGAAAGCCCAAGAGAAGTGGAGACGACAGTCATGCACTGAACATTCCTTCTGTCCCACTCCATCACCCTTCGCCCTGCTTCAGCTCTGTTGGGCAGCGGCTGCCTGGTGGCCCTCACCGAAGGTATTGTGGCCTCTGGTTCCTACTTGGCTGTGGACAGGAAAAAGCCAGGACAGATCAAGAAGGCCAAGGCCGTGGCTCCCTCTGCCTTCCTACGAGGCTCTTAGATCCCAGCTGGGATCCTTCACAGGAATGTTCTGGACAAGTATGGAGGACCTCAGAGATGGAAAGGGCTCAGGAATGAAGCAGAATAGTCAGAAAGACTCCTGTGAGGCAGAGGAAGGGGCAACCTGGGGGTGGGTAGAGGAAGGGGCATCCTGGGAGTGGGTAAAAGGGGCATCCTGGGGATTGTAGAGGAACGGGCACCTGAGTATTGTAGAGGCAGGGGCATCCTGGGGTTGGGTAGAAGAAGGGGCATCCTGGGTATGGGCAGAGGAAGGGGCATCCTGCGGGTGGGAAGAGGTGTTGAACGGGATGGGAGAGATCTGATCCTGATTCCTGAATGTTGACCTGAAAGTGGAAGAGCTGGTGCACATGGAGCTGGGGTAGGCCATAGGTGAGGGGAAGCAGACCTCTGCATGTGCCAGTGGCTGGAGCTCAGTGGAAGTGGGCCAATGCTGACATGCCAGCAAAAGGACCCATGAGCACCAGGGATGAAGGGTGAGGAGCACAGGCCTCCACGGGCAGCCTATTGGTATGCCTTGTACAGCCCCACTGATGACAAGTGTCCTGTCTGTGTCTAGGATTGGCACCAGAGGCAACCCCTAGGCAGAAACTGTGCCTGTGAGCCTCAAGGTCACACTGCCCTTTTGAGAGTGCCTGGCTGGGCCAGCAGCTCTATCTTTGTCACACAATGATCTCCATGTCTCCTTCTGGACAGCAGTCAGTGCTCCTCACCTGCCTGGAGCTGCACTGTGGGGAAGGCTGCACTGAGGCTCAAGGATCAGCCATGACTAGAAGGGCAACGAAGAGAGAAAAGGTGGATCCTTTCCACTCGGCTGTCAGAAGGTCAGCAGATATAGGCAGGAGTATGACACAGAAGCCAGTCCTTCTCATTGTGAAGCATATTGACCACCAGCAGATCTAACACCCATAGGCAGAGCCATCAGCCCCTCCCACAGGATGCCCTGGGCCCCTGGCTAGCCCAGCCCTCTTTAACACACTCAAGATTCTATCCAACATATACTCCCTGAGACTGTGTGGTGGTTTCAATGTAAAATGTCTCCCATAATGCCCAGCAGGTAGGTCTGTTTGGGAAGTTTGTGGAGCCTTTAGGAGGTGGAGCCTTGCTGGAGGAGGTGTGTCCCTGGGGGTGGAGGCTGGCTTTGAGATGCTCCGGGTTTAGCTCTTCTGCTTTCTCCCTGCTAATATGAAGATGTGATGCCAGTTGTCTGCTCTGGCCATGTTTTCCCCACTATGATAAAAACTTCCCCTTGAAACGCTAAGCCGCAATAAAACTTTTCCTTCCATGAACTGCATCTGGCTAGCTATTTTGGGCCAGCAATGAGGAAGTAACTACAGGCAGGCTCAGCTACATAGCTCTTGGCTACCCTGGCCCCCTACTGTGGGGTCTCTGGGTTCTCCAGTTGGTCCAGCAACTGTTGTACCCCAGAACTCAAGTACTGGAGCTGGGGTGACACCCTCTTTCCTAGCAGGTCACTGCTTCTTCAAGGATAGCCCACTGGGACAACCTTCCAACAAAGAGTGGACTCACTGCCACAGACTCCTCAGGCCACCCTTCACCTCGTCAGAGCCTTCAGCACACCAGACCCAGGCATGGTCACTGCAGTGGCTGGCGAGCAGAATGGTCTACACTGTCCACTTGACAGGACCTAGCATCACCTAGTAAATGAGCCTCTGGGCATGCTCACGAGGGATCATCTTGATTATGTTAATTGAGGGGGAGACCCACCTTCATTGTGGCCCGTGCCACCCCATGGGCTGGGTAAAGAAGAGAGCGCTGGCTGAGCCGCGGCACGCGTCACGTCACTCTGCTTCCTGATTGTGGACGAAATGTGACCAGCTCTGCTCACGCTGCTGCCACCATGCCTTCCGCACCCCTGGAACTGCAAGCCAGAATAAATTCTTTCCTTCTTTTTTTCATTAAGAACATAATTTGTATGGATACATCAGGTGTTGGTACCATCATTTCCTTCCTCCTTGCCCCCATTCCGTGGGGGTCCTCCTCAGTGGGGTGGCTGGTATTCCCCATGGTATTCACCATGGAAGCAGCACTCTTGCTCGTCTCCCCAGTTCCTCCGTGGTTTCCCCTGGGCCTGGGCTGAAATGTGGTGGTTTATCTCCTTGGGTCTCACTTCCTTCTGAAAAAGAAAAACACATTTCTGCGCACACGCGCCCTCAGGTGCAGGGGACCAGAAGTTCAATTCTTCCCTTTAAGCTGCTTCATGCCAGGTCACATCAAAGAGTAACTAACTAGCACAGTCGGGATCCCCAAAGCCATGCCCATGCCCTATCTCCGTGGGCTCCATTAAGCACCAGGGGTGAAAGATCCAGTGGCTTGGGTTCTCTTTCCCTTCTAACCCTCCTAGTCCAAGTGCCATCCCAGGAGAACAAGACACAGTGGGCTCAGCACATTCAGGGGTGGTCCTCCCACATGCAAATGTGGGCCCATTTCCAGAAAAGGTGGTAGTGGGCCGTGGTATCCAAGGGCATCACACTTGCCAGACCCTGCAGGTGAGAGGGTACTTCCTGCGTGTGCGCTGTCCCCACCCGGGCTCACGGGGAGGGCATGGTGGGAGGACAGACTGGCAGCTTCCCCAGGTGTTCCTTCATCCCTTCTCCCTCCTGCATGTCTGGACCTCTGCAATTTGGTGACAAGAATAGATTTCTCCCAGATTAACTCTGATCCTTTCCCCAGTCTTTGGGGAGCAGCACCACAGGGGAGTCGCTAGTGCTGAATTGTGGCCTCCTGGGCTTTGATCCACCACGGTGCTGCCAAACCCCACAGCTTCCGTGTCTCAAATCTCCTTTTCATCTCTGAGACCTGTTGATTGAATCTGTTCATGAAATGGATGCCACAGGGTCCCCTCAGCGGGGAGCAGGCTAAAACCACAAGGCCTCTGTGAACAGGAAATGAGGGACCCTCAGCTGGGAAATTCCCTGCCAGAGGTACTCCATCTCTGCCAGCCCCACACGTGGCACCTTTTGTGTAGAATGCGCTCATGGCCGGTGGAGCAAGACATTTGCCCTCTTGGTGAGGGATGAGAGGGCTGGGGCTGTTAACTGATCAAGCAAGGTACCGCATATAAGGTCTTTATGTTGTGTCAGATAGGCACCCGGGCTTAATAAATGCTTCTGCTGCTGTTGCTTTGGCCAATGCTGAGCAGGATGCGAGGTGTGAGTGTGTGAGGAGTGAGAGGGCCTGGCCGCAGGAGGCAGGGGTGAAAGACAGTCGTACCCTTCCCTGGCTCGCTAAGGGTCTCTGCCTCATCCAGGCACTCAAGTGGTAACTATTTATTGGCGCCTGTTATGTACCAAGGACAATGTTGCCCTGACAAAGGAAAGGACCTAGATATTGCTCTCAGAAGAGAAGGAAAGAGAGATGAAGGGAGGGCAGGATGAAGTGAGGAAAGAGGAGAAGGAGGGAGGGCAATAACAAATAGCACGTCGGGGTTCAGGGGCCTCCGTGGTGGATGCATGTGTGTCCTGGGTTTGTTTAAAGTGGTGAGATGTCAAAGCCCTGCAAGGAGGGAAAACGAGGCCGAGAAAGCAAGTGAGCAGGAAGTTGCTCCTCTGATTTCCAGCAGGTGCAGCTTGGGGTGGGGATGAAAGTGGCCCTCCACCTTCAGACCCGAGGAGCCCCAGCCTGCGGGCAGCTACAGCCTGGAACCGAGAGGCCCAGAGCAATGTGGTCTTGGGTTGATATGCTGAGAGCTCTCTGAGGAGACAGGCTTTGTGCTAAGCACAAATGGGAAGCTGTGGAAAGTAGGGTGTTAAACCAGTATGTGACGGTTATGAAGTCACAGGGGGCTGAGCGAGGTGAAGGACCTGGCAAACGTGGCGAAGAACCTTTTGCTACACGAGAGTGAGCCCTGGTGCACAGATGGTGGCGGGAGTGGGCTGGTCGCTGCCGGATGCTCCATTTGGGCTGCATCAGGGACTCCAAGGAGACTTTACTATTCATGGCTGAGACACAGGGCAAAGGGCTAGGTGAGGTTGGGGCTGGAGGGCACCTGTCCTGACGTGGAGTGGAGCAGTGAACGTGGCCACAAGGCAGCACTGGAGAACAGCAGGGGACTTGGGCCCACCCATGGGAGGCTTGCAGAGGGCCACTGAGGTCATTTGGAAGCAGGATAGCTTAAGGGAAGAGGGCATGTGCTGCCCAGAGGGAGGACGCGCTGTGAGGGAGTTGATGGAATGCGGCAAGAAGTCACCCGGTGTCCACCACCCAAGGAGTTTCTGAAGCAAGCCCCTGACGTTCCGTCCCCAGCCTCGGGAAATAGGACAGCACCACGGGACAGCTTGGCTATGTAGGGAGCAGTGGGCTGCAGCTCCCGGGGAGCTAACTGAAGTCAAGCCCCTGGGTTTGTGCACGTGGGGAGCGAGATCTGTGCAGGTTAAATGTAGACATGGAAAGTGGCGGTGACAGCAACTCTCAGGCACCTCCACATTGGAGGGAGGACATAAAATAACCGTGTGCAGCCAGGCAAATAGCTCAGGTGGCAAAACACTTGTCTCCCAAGCCTGAGGACTTGAGTTCATTTTCCCAGAATCCACGTGAACACAGGATGTAGTGAAGTGCGCCTTTGATCACGGCTCTGTGGAGGCAGGTACGCTGGCCGGCTAGACCAGGCAAGTTGGCGAACTCTGGGTTCAGTGAGAACGCCTGCTCAATAAGTGAGGTGAAGAGCAAAACTAGGAAGACACCTAGCATCAACCTCTGACCTCCACACGTATGTGTGCACCCCTGTATGTGCACCCACACACATATGAACACACAGACACGCACCACATACTCTGTACCCAGCGACTTGGTAACCTTGTCACGCATTCAAATCCTTCACACAGGCTTGCACACCCTGGTCTTCGCACCAGAGTCCAGCATCAGGCCAGCTCGCAGGGGCCTCGGCACAAAGCTCAGACGACAGTGAGGCGGCAGCTCAGTGCTGCCTTGATGGCAGTGCCCAGCTGGGTGAGCTTGGCTCTCAAGGTCTCTGGGAACAGAACGACGCTCAGGTCTACCCAGTGGGTAGACTCTGCTAGGACCTTCCTCCAACAAGCCATTCCTACACAGGGCTGTGTACTCGGGGTCTGTGTGAGCCAAATGCCAAGCCGTACCTTGCCCTGGCAAGGTGCGAAGAAAATGAGCTGACTCCAAGCTGCGCAGCAGCAGGGAAAATTCAAACAGGAGCCTTCCCTGAAGTCGGCCCAAATTCACAACCCCTCAGCGCTCTGGAAAACCTCAAGACAATAACTCAACGTAAGGGACCCTGGCACAGAAGATTCAAACCCCTACAGCGGACCCAGCTTCATCAGCAGCCAAATGAAAGCCGCAATAAGAACATGGGAGCAGTGGGAACTTGCTGGCAATGAATGTTCTTCCCAGAAAGCCTGTTGCATCCAGAGTGACACTCGGCAGGGAAGCGACGACCTCAGGTCTGCCGTGAGGACCCTAGAGGTGGGGGGAAGGGCCTGCCACAATAAACCCAACACAGAAGAATAGAATCACGAAATTAATAATGAAGATAAGATAAATTAATGAAATAGGAGCCAAACTGATAATAGACCGGCTCGACTGGGTCCAAAGCTGGTCTTTTGAAGAACAATCATTAAAATTACAAATGTTCCCTGAGTGTGGTCATGGGGAGAGATAAGGCACAGACAGGTGGCGAAAGCCATGGCCAGCGGACGGAGATGTGGGTGGAGATGGTGAGAAGAGGCCGCAAGGCCTCGCTTGACAAAAACAGATTGGTAGTGGACATGTGAGTTTGCACACAGGTGCCAGAGTATCCCTGGCACATTGTTTATAAAGGCTTCAAATCTGCCACCCCCTAAACCCGTTAGGACATAAAACCAGACCCCTGGTGGTGAATGCAACCTGGATTAACAATGTGTGGGCTGTCGCCACATGCGTCCTGCATACTGACCTCTTCAACACAATGCCCAATGGCGGAACCAAGTCCCCAAAGGACACACACAGCTGTCTCCATTCCTGTGAGTCTCAAAATCAGTCATGAGTCAACAGCGTACAGTCTGAGAATCTTTATAGAGAAAGTAAATCCCAGAGCAAGGGAAGGAAGGGCTCAGAGCAGGAGCCCAGGAAAGGAGAGGACGCTGGGAGGCTGGGAGCAGGAAGTGTTCCATTTTCCAGTCTCCCAAAGACATGCTGGACATCCACGTCACCATGGACACAGGGATGTACCTGGAAGTGGCATACATGCTCTGAGCATGTGCTGGATGTGTCATCATCTCCTTAGCTCATGAACAGCATTGCCCTGAACATTCCAGAAGAAGCTTTTAGGAATGGAAACCATGGAGAGCAGAACATGCTAGAAAGCCGGCTTCCGTACACGGTGTGTGATGCCGAGCATTCTGCAAAGCGGGGGCAGGAAGCCAGGGGGAAATGAGCCAAGGCAAGAAAGACAATAGATGCCGACAAGGGGAGAGAAGCAATCTCCGCCTGGCACGCGCGGGCCAGCGAAGGCAAGGTGAGGCGCCCAGGCAAATCAAATCAGCAACAACCTTGAGCTGCTGCCTCCCCGTCTGAGGGAGATTATGAAAACCTGACTCGTAAGGGAGAAGCCTGTCTCCCAGGGTGGGCAAAGAACTGAACACTGAGCTCTGGAAGTGGAGACCCGCTCCTGAGGAAGGTGACAGACAGCCCGGAACGGAGCGGCTCCGCAGGACACGGTTGAAGGAAGCATCACCAGACGGGAGGAACAGAGGGGGAAGGTCAAAAGACTTGTCCTTCTCCGGCCCCATCAGAGGAGTGCCAGGGGCCTTGCCAGTGACTGTTCTAGTTATGACATCCCAGGAGTGTGCCCCCTTCTAGCATTCTGTCAGGGAAAAGAATTATGTTACAAAGGAACAAAAATGCCATGGGCCTCTGAGTTCTCATCTGCAATAAGAAATGCCAGAAGATGTTGGGGCTGGGTGTGGAGCTATCCAAGCAAACTCTACTTTGTGCGTCCAGAAAGGTTCCTATGGGAGAGCAATGAAAACCTCAAATAAATTTAAGTGGGCACTCTTGATGTGGGGAAGGACGGGCTGGAAAACTCCAAAATGTGAACCGACCTGGAGACGATAACCACACGGGAGAGATTGAAAAGCCTTGGCAGGTCCATGGTACCCAGAGGGGGAAGGCGAGGGCCAGAGAGAAGCTGAGAGGACACTGGACCATGGCAGCATGCCAGGAGAGGGAGGAGCTGCCCGAGAGAGGCAGAAGAAAGAGTGATAGGGCGCAGGGTTCATCTGCAGAAGAGAGGCTCTAACGCATGGCAGACAGGTAGCCTGAGCCATCGTCACGAAGGCCCCCATGCTGAGGAAAAGTGGCCTCGTGCAGAATCAGAGAAACCAATGGTAGGTGAGGTGAGTCCGGGGAGAGATGGAGTCATGCCCTGGGCCAGGCACTGGAGCTTCCTCAGAAGGCCTCAGTCACTTGCGGCCCAGCCCCTGTGTCTCTCTCCCGGCCTCTCCTGTGCTTTCCACCTAACTTCAGTGGCTCATCTTGCCTCCCTTGGCTCCCACCTGCCTCCCAGGGCTCCCACATTTCCCTTGACTCCCACTTTCCCTTCGTGTTGGCAGCAGCACAGCCCCCCGGAGGGTCAGGGGCCAGGCGGGCAAGCTCTGCTCACGGACCACCCACCTGGCACTCAATTCGCCATCAATTACTGTGTCTGCCTGGCTGGGTTTTTCCACCGTGAGTCGTGAACGTTCCCCACCTTTCTTTGCCAGGGACCAGAGGTCACAGCTGAACCAATTAGCTTGAACTCGCCCGTCCATGCCATGCTTAATAACTTCCCGGCACCAAGCGCCTCTCGGTGGCTTTGCCGGCAGGCTGATGGATTGATGGTGTTTCGCTGAGGTTTATGGTGCTTTGCCTCTGCCCTGAGCAGGGTGGACGTGGGGAAGAGGAGCCCCTGGTCTCCCAGGGATTAATTAAAGCGCTTCCATTCTGTGCCAGGTTTAAGGTGCCCATGAGCCAAACCAATGAGCTGGATTACCAGGGCGGAGTGGGAGGGTAATCATGGCCACCCACCTGCCGTGAGGAGGTCATGTGGGTGGGCACAGCCTGGGGACACAGCTCAGAGCCATGCAGACAGCTGCTGGCGACCACTGTAAGAGAGGAGGAGGCAGCTCCCTTCCCTCTTCGCATAGGCCAGCAGGGACAATGTGAGCATTTGCATGTTTTAAAGGTCAGAATGAAGGCTGAGAGTGTGAAATGAGCCTGGCTCTGCACTGGTCTGTGCGGAAGACAAGGCGATGAGCAGAGGTGGCCGCGGGTCACTCATGGGTGCACCTGAGGATAATTAACATCAGAGCTGAGCCGCTGGGGGACACCCTACATGCTCCTCGAGGCAGCCCCACCTGGCCACCCAGGGCGATGCCACCCCTGGGAAGAGGCTAGGGTTCACACTGGGGCCAAGAGCCACTGGTGGGGTTCCCCACCTTCTGCCGCACGGGATCTCCTCCGTGGCGTGTGGGAAGATGACTGGAGACGTGGTATGAGTCAAGGGTGATTCAGGGCACTGGACAGCCCCAGTCATAAAGTATGACTCTCGATTTAATATGAAGCAATAAAGGAGAACCAAATAACATGTGCAATATTGTAACAGCCTAGTACATTAAAACTGCATTCTTCCTCTCCGATTTATTTATACCAGGACCTAGTGCCCTGAGGTACAGAATTGAATAATGTCAGATTCCTGTTAAAGATGCTTTTTCTTATTCTAGACTACGGACTTAAGCTCAGGACTTGCCCAAATTCCTTCCTCCTATAAAACCTTCAAGGTGATTAATTTATTTATTTAAACCGTCATTTAGTTTCTCTATACACATACCCACCTCGGCCTGTTTTTGCATAAATGTGAGCCCGTGCTGCGCTTGGTGCTGTCTTTTTTCTTTTTGCTTCTTATTTGCGCGGCTCCCTCCGCACCGCCTCCCCTTTTAACCCCGGACGGGACGCGGCTTTCTGTTCGAAATGGTGATTTATGCCGCGCCGCTGTGCAGGGCTCTGCAGTTACACTGCCTTCCACCTGCCTAACCTTGTTTGATGCTCCTGAGGATCTTGCTAGAAGGCAGAGCAGGACTGGAATGCACACTCCACAGAAGGCGAGGGGGCTGCACCGGAGTAAAGGCTCCCCCGGGTCTCTCTAGCAGTTCCCGGGAAACCTGGGTGGTAGCCAGAGCTGCCTGCTTTTCCCAGCCATCACCTACCATAGAGCAGCCTGTGAATGGCATTTACACCTCTGGAGGTTTTTGGCCCACTGCCAAGTGACTTTGGGCAAAAGGTTCATGTCTAGGTACCTCCGCCTGTCCCCAGTTTGTGGACCAAGGGGGGCCTGCACAGGAAAGCGCAGTATGCACAAGGCTCCCTAGCATGGAAAACCCCCATAACTCTGGTCTGCGTGTTCTCACGGCTGTCTGTGGAGAGGGCAAAACAGAGCCCACTGATCTTGCTGTGCCCCACGGGGGAATGTCCTGCACTTGAAAGGCATTTAAATACTGTGTGTCTCCAAGCTGAGGGGTGCTTGGGAAATTATGTAAGCCATGCATGGGCTGCAGCTCTTTCTTTCCCTTAGTGTCCGCCCCACTCATTTGCTTCCTCAGTAATTCACTGGTATGAGCTCTGTCTCCAAGCAGGAGGAAAATACCAGAACCTGGCTCTGCCCTTCTCTCCCTGCCAAGGCAACCAGGGAACAGCCCAGCAGAGGTTCTTCCCAAGAAGGGCCCAAAGAGTAGGCTTAGCTGGGGCTGGCATAGATGATGAGTGGCGTCTGGTCCCTAGGAGAAGGTAGGAGCACTGGGGAGACTCACAGACTCCTTTGTCCAAGAGCAGCAGTGACATGTTTGTGTAGCCTCTCTGCCCTGGAGTCTCCACTCAGATGAACTGGCAGTACAGTGCAAGACATGGACACATTTCTCCTTTGAGAATAGGAGACTCTCCCTAAAGCCAGGAGAAGTGGGGCAGCCCCCCTGGACTCTCTGGGCTGCACTAAAGCTGACCTCCCACAGCAGGGCACAGGACCCAGGTCATCTCTCCACGTTAGCAACCTGAAAATCTGAGCAGGAAGCCAGCCAAGGACGTGCCACAGAGATGTACCACATCCACTGTAGCCTAACAAACTCCTGTGAGATGGGACAGACTCTTTCAGGCCCCCCGTCACCCCCACACACAAAACATCACTGTGAAGAATGGCCAAGGTGACCACCTAGGAGTTACTGGAAATAGAGTCATGGGCCCCAGTCACTCACCATACCCAATGATTAGAACACGACCAGGACCAAGAGGTGCTAGACTCTACCAGCCTGTCTATCCACACAACATGCCCATCCTCCCAGTCCTCAGGGCAGGGGTCCTGATCTCGGGGTGGGGTTAGCCAAAAGGAGTCCTTGCCTGCCACTGGAACAAGTGGACAAGCACCCTGGAAGCCGCCAGGAGCCAGGAAGGACTGGGTGCAAGCCCTGCTGCTGTCCTCATCTGGGCTTTGTGGACCACAGCCTGGGCAAAGCAAGTGTTTGGTGCAGTCCATGGGCAAGCATCGTCTCAGCCGCACCCAGTGACTCCTTGGCTTTCTCTGGAGGAGGTGCAGGGAAGGTTCTGGATCTTTTCTACCAGATCAACTACCTGCTGCCAAAGGGAAACTCCAAGGAGACTCGGAGAGTGGAGACTCGTTCGGAGCTGACCTTTCTCTCCTCCTAACCTTGTTTGATGCTCCTGAGGATCTTGCTAGAAGGCAGAGCAGGACTAGAATGCACACTCCACAGAAGGCGAGGGGCTGCCTCTTACAGTGGTCAGTGTGATTTGTCCCGTGTCCTACTGCCGGCCCAGTGATGCATGAGCTCCACCACACTGGCATGGAGAAGATGGCCACCCCCCCCTCCGGGGATCCCCATCTTCTAAGGAGGTGGTTTAAACAAGACGGCCCCCATAGCCACGTGGGTTTTCAATGCCTGGTTCTCATCTGCTGGCAGCCTGGGAGGGGGAGGGTTGTTGGGGGAGGTGTGCTGCTGGGGGTGGGCTCACGGGTGGTATGTCCCAGCTTCCCCTTGCTAGTTCAGCTCACTTGCTACTTTCTGCCAGCTGCTGTGGCAAGTTGTGATGCCCAGCCTGTGCATTACCATCCTCTCTCTGCCATGCTGACCCCTGGAGGCTATCAGCTGAAATAACGCCTTCCCTCCCATCAGCGGCCTTTGGCCCAGTGTTGTCTCGCAGCGATGAGAAGGCAGCTACAGCAGATGGCCTTCTGTGGTGCTGGGGTTCAAACCCACAACTCACACAGGCTAGGCAAGCACTCTGCTACACTCTCCAACCCCACACTGGGGGCTGTGATGGACACATTTTGCCAAATAGATGGCTACATCAGGAAGGCTCTTCCGGAAAGACCAGGGATCACCCATAGTGACCACGGGGAACCCACGCCCAGGGGCTAGCCGTATATGGCACTGGTCCATGTCTGGCCTGCACACGTGGTCCCAGCGCACCTGCCCCGGTGCAGCATGTCGCATTGCAGCCATCGGGAAGCCGGCTTGAGTGCAATGTTCTCAGCCCTTCCTTGGAAGCCTGCAGTTTCCAGATCCAATAAACATCAGAGCAAAGGTTATTTTAAACTCGGCAGGTAAAATCGGCACGATGATATATTGGTCTGATGATTCCTTTTATGAAATTACCTCTGAAATGTTGTGTTTTCGTTCTGGGAAACTCATTCCGGCTTTGTTCTCCCTTGAGCTTCAGATTCTCCTCTGCAGGCCGCTGTGTACCTGTCCACGATTCTGGAAGTTTCTCACAGGGAGGGGGCGGGAGGGCTGACCTGAGCTGATGGGGATGGGGTACCGTTGACAAGGAGAGAGCTGGGGGGCTCCTCTGCTGCTGGCTGGCTTCTTTTGGATGAGGCTGTGCAGTCAGACTGCTCCACCTGCAACCCCCCCCCACCCCGCCTCCTTCCAGGGTGTTTGTGAGTCTGTGAGTTGTTGAGGCCCCAAACCTGCCTCTCATCAACACATCCCACATGTCAGATTTTCTCCCCAGAGGCAACTTAGGAGCACGATGAAAACCACCTCGGGGCTTTTCGTGAGCATTGCTGAAGGAGTAGGTGGTGGGGAAGTCACAGAAACTGTGTGTCACCAGGTGATCTAATTAGATCCCCACCGACAGCCCCAGAGATGGAGCCAGGAGGTTGGGGCAGGCAGGGAGAAGGCATGGGTTCCTTGGAGTCACCTGTACCTCACGGGAGGCAGCTCTGAGCAGAAGGGAGCTGTGCACAGGGGCTCTGACCTCAGCCCTGCTCAGTCCTCACTTTGGGAGAAGCGTCCACCTCATGCCACTGCCCAGGCGCCTGCACCGCGCCGTGATGGTGTCAAGAAAGAAGCCCAGAGGCCGGCCTGGCTGGACTCAGTGCACTTCTTCACCCCAGGATGAGTCACACTGGATTCCAGGGCCCCGGAGGGCCATGCTTTTAAGAGTATGACGAGGTCGTGGTGCTCTGAGAAGTCATTGGTACCATGTGTCAGAAGCACCAGGCGGTGGGATCTCTGTGGGCTCGGCAGAAGGTGTGATGACTCACTCCGCAGCCGGAGCCGCAGAGACCTGGCGCAGCCTGGCACCCCTCAGAACACCTGCCTCGGCCCAGGCTGCTCCATGAGGCAAAGAGCCCTCATGCCCGTATATCCACAGCAGGTGCTGGACGGGGGCCCCGCAAGGAGAGAAGTTGATGGGCAAAGGTCAGCAAGGAGACCACAGCAGCATGGCCCTGAGCCTTCTGCCTCTGCCAGCCCCAGCCTGCTGGGTTCTCGGACGCACCCATAATCCCAGAGGAACCAGAAAAGGCCTAGGCAAAGCCTGCATCCATAGCCCTCATGGAGGTGACTCACGGCATGAAGGGGCAGCCGAAAAGGGGCCGCGCTTCCAGGTCCCTTCTTGCTTCAGATTTCTGCTTCCCTTCCCACCCCTGTCATCCACGTTCTCCCATGTGGGGCTCAGCCTGGGCACCACTGACCTCGGTATGTTTAGCAGTACCCCTGCACTGCACCCACAAAAGCTTTGGTCACTCCAACTGAGATGCAACAGCCAAGTGTCCCTCAATTCTGTCAGTGCCCTGAGGACGATCCCATCCCGTTGAGAACCCCAGCTTAGCCTGTGTTAACAAATATTTCTGTGAGCCCCTCCGAGTGCGCCTCACTAGTAACAAGAGCAAACACGTGGCCTCCTTATGTCCCCAAATCTGTGCCAGGCTGTCACATTCATTAGTTTCTGTAATGCTCACCGCGGACTGCAAGGTGGGAATTACTGTCATTCCCACTTTACCTGCACAAACCCGAAGCAGGAAGTGATGTTGGTGTGCGGCAGAATTTTAAGCACTGGGCTCTGTGGACCTCGCCCTCAGGGCTGGGCAGGTTCCAGAGCCTCGTTTGGAGGGCCAGGGCCCCATGTGGCTACAGAACTGCTTACAATGCCAGGCCACCAAGCTCCTGCTGCCCCTTGCAGCCCCTCGCCCTCACACAGTTCCAGCAGACTTTCTAAGAGCTCTGTGTCTCCACGCTTTCTTGTGGCAGTTGTAAAAGGGGAAAGGAAAAGCCCATTCCTGCTAATTGTAGGTTCTGCAGAACCGGAGTTAGAGGCGTCACTATTGAAACCAGCTTATTATCGATCGGCAAGGCGACAGGCCCGCAGCGCACCGCCTGCCTCCGCGCCGCAGCCTTTGTCACGCGACGACGGCTGACACCGCCACGTTGTTTTTCAGCTGGTAATTCCTTAAAGACTGAGACAATAGTCATTTAATATCGTTTGCTCAAATGAGCAGTTCCCCGAGCAAATAATAATAATAAAAAAATGTCCCCGAGAAGCCAATTAGACGCTGCAGCTTGTACGGAGCGACGGCCTTTTTAATAGACGCCCTTTGTACAAGTGCAGCTGTGTCACCCAGATGAAAAATTGCCCCCCCTTTCGCTGCTGATATGTAAATAAATGCAGGCGATTGCATATGTAATAGCTCTCTTCCATCAACGGGGTTTAGAAACCTGGTAGGAATACTTCAGATAAAGAGGCAATTTGTGGGAAAGATTTTTCTAAAGAGAATGAGAGATGATGGAGGGAGGGAGGAAAAGGCAGGGGACCATCTGGGGTCAAG
This sequence comes from Dipus sagitta, assembly GCA_036346955.1. Classification (NCBI taxonomy): domain Eukaryota; kingdom Metazoa; phylum Chordata; class Mammalia; order Rodentia; family Dipodidae; genus Dipus; species Dipus sagitta. Next base: position 209,289,105 of record CM070771.1, read on the forward strand.
ACATAAATAAAATAAAGCCTGGGAGAACACTGGTCTTCCCACAAGGAGGCAATCACCGGCTTCTCTACATGGGGTGCTGGAGCAGGTGGGCTTGCCTTGACGTACACCCACTCTTCTTGACCCTTAACTCCCAGATCTCCTCTCCACTGTTCACATACCAGTGTCCTGTGTGTAGAACTCAGGGCTCGCAGACCCTGGAAGTCCAGCGCCTAAGTCAAGATTGCCAGAGATATCTAGGGCAGAGGAGCTCCTTCAGGCCACTTCTGTCCCCAGGGTCATGTGGCAAGGTCTGGAGGCACTTGTCGAAAGAGCTGTGACATCCCTCAGGCAGTGCTGCTCAGTGTCCCACCACCCAGGAACACCCTGCCCAGAAGGAGCCACACAGCTCTGGTGGCAGTAATGGGGCAGAGACACCTAAAGTTCTGGGCATCATTGCCCCGCCTTCCCTGCCCTCTCCAGATGGTTGCCTCTACAGAGCCTGGAAGGTGGCCTGTGGAGGCCTCCCCTTGCTTGCCCCACAGCCCAGCCAAGCACCATCCCTAGGGTGCCCTGTGAACCACTGCCTCGTCCTGCCTGAGCTCCGGGCCTCACAGCCTTGCTGCCCCATCCCGGGCTCCTCCCACTCGGCGCCTCGTGCTTCTTCCTGCTCTCCTATGCTGGTTTTGCTATGACAAAAGTCACTGGACTCAGGATTTCCAAGTACACAAGACTGTGTGGAACAAATGCAGGCCCCGCCCCCTCTGGCTCCAAGGTAACCACAGAGCCGCAGCAGCGCCCATTCAGCCCTTTATTTCCTTTAATCTTGTGCAAACAGAGAAGTACAAATACATATATTTAGACGTACATACAGTTAGATGTGTAAGTGTGCACTGTTTCTTTTTAAATCAAAATGGAATCCCGCGGCCTCTGTCCCCAGAGACTCTTGGCTCACATAATAACTGTAGAGGCCATCGTTTGGGTCAGCACACCTCGCTGTGCCTCATCCATTTTAATAGCTGCATAATAGCCATGCCGGTCCCCTCGCCTCTTCATCACCGTTGCTGTGAGCTCCCTGGGGAGGGGTGGCCTCACTCAGCTCAGTCACCCCCACAACACGTGTGCGAGCACACATGTGAGTCCACAAGCTGCACCCGCAGAAACGTGTACATGCGTGCACACATATGTACAGTCCAGGGTCAGATGAGAGGAACTTTGGGGGTGCTGCTCCTCCTCCACACTCCTGCAGGCCAAAACTCTCTCCAGCCTCCAGATAGCCCCTGTGCCCAGCAGGGAGCTCCAGCTCACAGGGGGCGCTGCGAAGCAGGGGCTTGAACGCAGGCCTCATTGCTGGCTGGATCGGCCTGGGCTGCCCCTGACCCGGAGACCTGAATGGGACACTTTACTATCACGAGCCTTCCCCGTGTGTTGTCCAATAACAGTTTCTGAGACAATATGCCAGAATGGGCAGTTAAGCAGTAGACATTTCATGACTCTGGAAGCTGCAGTCCAAGACCAAGCCTCTGACCTTGACTTACAGATATGGTCTCCCCCGCAACTCCCTACCCCGTGTCCTCACATAGCCAACCCTCTGTGAATCTCTGCCACATAGGATCATGGCCACTCTGCTGAACTTTTTTTTTTTTTTCTTGGTTTTTCGCGGCAGGGTCTCACTCTAGCCCAGGCTGATCTGGAATTCACTATGGAGTCTCAAGGTGGCCTCGAACTCAAGGCAATCCTCATACCTCTGCCTCCCGAGTGCTGGGATTAAAGGTGTGCGCCACCACGCCCGGCTCACTCTGCTGACCTCTTAATGACCTTGGTGAAGGACCTCATTCCCAGGCACCAGGGTGGGTTTCAGCATGTGCACCTGGGGACAGCTTGGCTCTTGTCCGTGTCCTCGGGTGGACAGATGGGCTCCTGGCATGAAGGCTTAGCCAGGTTTGTCAGGGCCTCTTCACGACACACATCACAAAGCAGGAACGAGGGGCTGTGCTCTCCCAGCCTCAGTTCCTGAGAAGTGCCACCCGGGACCACCAAGCTCACAGAGAGTACGCCGCAGCACGGTGCGTTCTTTCTCTCCCTGCTCTCTTTCTAGGCCACCCTTGTCCCCTCAGTCACACTGTCCTGTGCCTCCCACTGGCAGAATCAGCAACAAGCCTGGAATGGGGAGGGCCCCGGGGCTTCCAGGATGATTCTAAACATTGCTTCCTGCCTCCCTACAGCATACATGGGCTCCCTGGGGTGGGGTTCCCGCACCCTAACCCACCCACGGTACCCTCCTCCTGCAGCCTCCCCACAATTCTCACATGCCATGCAGTTGTCATAAGCCACACAGCCATCTCCCGTTCTCTTTTACCTGACAGCTGACAGCCATGTCCTCAGATCCAGTTACATCTGTCACTTGCTCCCAGGCAGTCAAAGGGGTAGCAAAACCTAAAAGCCCCATGTGGTGGGGGCTCACCCTTATGCTGATCTGCTAGGCGCCGATGTGCTTCCATGTTGCCCATGGTCCTGTCCAGTGTCCTTTGTCCTTTTCTAAAGAAGACCAGGGGCTTGTGGCTTCTCTAAGCCAACTTGGCTCTCAAGCTATTTCCAGGAGAACAGACAGAGTGAAGGCGCAGGTGGCAGTGTGCTACAGTGGGGAGCAAGTTGTTCACAAGTTATGGGGAAACTGAGGCACAGTGAGGTGCAGAGCTTGCTCTGAATCCCTCAGAATGACTCCTGGCAGCTCCTGTCTACATGTGAGTCACTCCCCTCCAGCTATCCTGGCCTGTGGTGGGTGGGGTCCAGCTGTCCCATGTGGTCAGGTCCAGATGGTGAATCCTAGAAGGCTGGATGAGCCCGAGACCTGCTTGGTGTCTCACTGCCAGGGCCTCCCTCCTCTCAGGCCACACTGGCCCTGGGAACTCGGAGCAATGCCCTTCGGCAGAGGTGAGCAACTTGCCAAGGGTCACACAATGGGCGACTGTCCACCTACCTGCCTCTCAGGCTCTGGACACCTTGAAGACAAGGTCTACACTGGTATCTCCGCTGTGTAGGAAAAATGACAGAGCCCAAGGTTAGAGGACCTGTCCTGAGGCCTTCTTGCCCTGCCAGGTGACTGTAGGTCACCAATGTCCCTGTCCTTTGGTGGGTTAACTGGTCCAGCAGCCCACTAAACGCTGGTCTAGGTAGTCACCAACCAGACCCTGGGCCTTGCCTACCAGCCTCTGCTGTCCAGAGGATGCACTGGGACACTGGCTATGAGGTGCTCTGGCCACACTCACTGGCCCTCAGAGGCTGCCTGACCCTGACCCTGGGCCTTCTTCTGGGGTTATGTGGAGCTCTTTACACAGGAACTAAGCCTGTGACTTCTGAGTTCCTGCACACCCTGACTCCCCTGCTGTCCTGCTCATCTAGAAGCACCTCTGTCCAGGCATGTCCTTCTCCTGCACTGACCTCCATGCACCTCCATCTCTCTGGCCAGGTGTGAGCCCCAGGACAGGAACGAAGCAGGTCCTGTGACCAATTGGTACTTGCTGAGCTCTGTCAGGCCCTCCTACAAGCATGCGTCCCTTGACACACTCTTCCAAGCAGCCCCGCTCAGGCACCCTCAGGTCAAGAAGCGGACAAATTGGCACTGAGCGCTGGAGGGACAGGTGAAGGTCACACGGCTCATAGACTGTCTCACAAAGTTGCAAAGCCAGGTCCATTTGACCACAAACCTTGTGCAGAATGGCTGCTTAGAGCAGGGTCTGCCGGGCTGGGCGCAGCCCCCAGTGCGAGTCTGGAAAAGACAGCGCACCACTGAATTGCCCACGGCCAAGAGGCCAAGGCTGGGGCACGTCAGAAGCATGCCTGTCTGGGAATCTTACACATACACACGACTATATGCTTTTATTTACGGTGAAAGCATCTTACTTCCCTGCAATCTTCTTTTCCTTGAAAGGTCTTACTGAGCCTAGACCTGCTGCTTTTTTGTTTCTTTTTTGTTTGTTTTGCATTATGTTGTTTTTCTGGCCAAACTAGCAAGCACCAGCAATTCCCGGGTCTCTGCTCTGCTGCCCCCACCACGGGACTGGATTCCAGCCTGCGTGGCCACACCCAGGCTTTTAGCTGGGTGGAACTCGGGTGGTCTCAAGCCTTCGTGCTCATGCCGCAAGTGCTCTTACCCACAGGCCATCTCCCCACCAGCACTCTCCCTTCCCTTCTAGCTAAGCTCTTCCATCTATTATTCCCTATGCTGAAATCTGTTAAAGACAACAACAACAAAAAAAAAAAACAAAAAAAAAACCTGCTCTTTCTTAGTAAACTCCCACTGTGCTTCATACTGACGGGCCCAATACTCTCTCCTTCGGCAAAGTCCTAAATCCCACGCACACCTGAGTATGGATCTCTGAAAAGAAATCCTCAGACTGCGTGGAACTATGTTTCTGGCTCCAGCCCATTGCCCCTAACAATAGCAAGCTAGCTGTTAGCCATTGGCTCCCCTGGAGGGGAAATGGCTTCAATGGAAAGGGATGTGCAGACAGAGTCTCGGAAGAGGCAGGCTGCCTAGCTAACAGATGAGATCGGAGCAGGCCACACCAGTCCTCCCTGTCCCACCCTTGGAACTCAAGCTGGACTCCAGAGAACTGGGGTAGTGAGTACAAGCGGAACACAGGCGTACATCCGGCATGCCAGGTACGGGAACCTCCCTGTGGTCCTGGCCATTGTGTCGGGGAGAAGTCGGGGCCACTCCAAACGTGCTCAAGTATCGTGGGAGCAGCCCCACTGGTGACCGGGCTGGAACCTGTAGGCAGGGAGGGAGGTCCAGAGCAAACAGGAAATCCCTGAAGTGGATCTCAGCTCCCAAAGGGTGAGGCTAAGAACTCTACCATCCCGTGAGTCCCTAGGGCTCCCCGGATGCCGGCACAGGAGACCTGCTCATCTGCAGGAGATGGGCTCATGGCTGGCCGAGGGAGAGGCCAAGGCTAGGTCTGGTACACTTGGCTATGGGGGCACCTTTCATGCCTCTCCCTATCTCGCCTTTCTCCCCAGCTCCCTCTCCAGAGTGGCGGTACCGCCCCCCCCCCCACACACACACACATGCTTTGAGCTGTGTTGGAAGCTCAGGCCTCAGGACATAGGCCAGCCCTTTAAGAAGAGCATGCGGGTATCGAATGCAGGGCCCTGAATCCCTGCCCATACACATATGCAGTGTACACACATGTACGCTGTATCAGTCAGGGTTCTCTAGAGGAACAGAACCAATAGAATGAATTGTATTAAAAGGGAATTTATTGGATTACTTTACGACAGTCCAACAATAGCAGTTTGCAGGCCTGAGAGTCAAGGAACCTGGTAGCTGTTCAGTCCACGAGGCTGGATGCCTCAGAAGTCCCCGTCCAGCACTGAAGGCCTGGAGGCTTCCTAGAGAGAAGCTGCTCTTCAGTCCACGCTGGAAAGCAGCAAGCAGCAAGCAGCCCCGGCAGCCAGGTGCGAGGAGGGAATACCTTCCTTCCCAGAGCGTCCTTAGATAACCCCCCTCCGAGAGGAGTCTCCCACTGGGGGGAGGGCTCACCCTGGGGGAAGGACTTCCTCCTTTAGTTAATCCTTCCTGGAAGCAACCTCACAGACTCACCAGAAAGGGATGTCTGTAGATTATTAAACAGTTGACAAAAACTTGACCACCGCATGTGCACACACAGTGTCTCCTTTACACACTGTTACCTTCCCAGACCCAGTATCTTCCCATTGTTCCCATTTTCCTGATGTCAACACGTAGGCAGCTGAGCCCCTCCCAAGTCCATCTGTCTGCTCAGAACCTGCACTGAGGCTCCCAGCCCTCCCTGAGATCAGAGGACCACCTCAGGCAGCTCTCCCCCAGACGGCAAGGGCAGGTGCTGCCGAAGCCTGGGGGAAGTGGAAAGTGGTTCAAGGTTTGGAAAGTTCTGGATTGGAGTCCTTTTTGTGTCATTTGTCCCCTTGGAAACAATATGCTTTTGTAGGGAAAGCAGACGCATGCTCTGCAAGAGCTCAGTGCATTGCTCATAGATCTGAGCTGATGATGAGGGTCACCTCCACCCTGCCCGATGCCCATGCCCAGCTCCACCAGGCCCTGATCTGCCTTGCACAGAGCTGGAAGATCCTCTCAGCAGATGGCATGAGGGAGCCTGCAGCAGCCCGAGAGAGTCCAGGCCTGGCCAGAACCATCTGTCCTGCTGCAAGCGTCTTGCCTGCCTGCCACACAGACATGCTTTCAGCCACATCAGCGTTTTGCAAAATGCCAGCCCCAAGCGGAGCCCCTCGTGGACTATCGTGGCTGCCAGCCACTCGTTTTTGACATATTCCGGCCGCTGGAGCTCAATTTGCATACAGAAGGAGGAAGAAAATGCCATCACACACCACAACCAGCTGCTCCCAGTCACACAAGTTGGAATAAGCTCTTGGGTCATCTCAACTCTCCCATGACGGCCACCTCTCCTAGCCTGTGTGGGAGCTATCCCAAGGGTCAGACCACAGCCTCCTTAGGGATCTCAGCTCTCCAGAAGTACTTCTATGGACCCAGCCTGATGTATTTTACTTGCTTGTTCCCACACACCCATCAGAGGCTGTGGGCGGGACCACTGGAGGCTATCCACGAGTGGGACCTGGAACATGAATGTGGCCAGGAAACGCCTGACAGGAAGAGGAGGCCTGGCCAAAGCTCACGAGGACTGCTTCCCAAGGTCGCGAGGCAGAGCTGCACGTCCCATGTTCAGAGTGAGCATCGCTCACTGGCTCCGAGGACTCCACCCACCCTTGGCAGAGCAACAGGGTGGAGGTTTGGTCTAGTTCAAGGTCAGTGGCTGCTCATGGTGCTCCAGCGCTGGCTGTGAAAGGAGCAAAATGGCAAATGCCAACCTCAGGGGGACTCTTGGCAGGAGGACGGGGAGTAAGGCACGATGCCCATGGCACAGCCCAGTCTAAACATGTGCTCAGAGCCAAGAGCCACACCAGCTGGGAGAGCAGAAGGGCAGGATCCATGCCCGTGAAGCTCTCAACTACGTGTCACATGTCACTAACCAGGTTGGGCATCATTTTGAGTTTCCAACTAGAAATGCTCAGTGGCGTGCAGGGTATGGAGCAGAGGTCTGCACGTGGCACCCTAAGCTGGGTCCACCCTGGACCCACTGCTCTCATGCTAAAGGGGCTTTTCTGGGTACAAAGATATGGGTGGTGCCAGGCAGAAGGAAATGCAGGGTCAGATTGGTGGGACTGACTGATGGATCCAGGGTTAGCCTGTGAGGGTCCCTGAGAAGTCATATAAATGAAGAGAGCATTGTCATGCACTGGGGCTGGGCTCAAGCCAGGGGGTGGGCATGGCAGGAATCAGTCGAGGTGGTGCAGGCTTTAACCCCAGCATCTGCAAATCTGAGGCAAGAGAATCACGTCAAGTTCAAGAACAGAATAGGCTACATCATGTGTTCTAGGCCAGCCTTGGCTGCATTGTGGGACCCTGTCTCAAAACAAATACAGGGCTGGGGAGAGGGCTCAGCAGTTAAGGAGCTTGCTTACAAAGCCAAAGGACCCAGGTTTGATTCCGCAGGACCCACATAAGCCAGATGCACAAGATGGCACGTGTGTCTGGAGTTTGTTTGCCGCAGCTGGAGACCCTGGCACACCTATTCTCTCTCTCTCATAAATAAATAAACAAATAAATAATACAAAAACAAAAGTCCTTTCCCAACCCTAAGGTCACAAAGATGTGTTCCTGCATTCTATGGTTTCACTTTCCTCTTTGACATCACAGACCAATCTGAAGTCATTTTAGTTAATATGGTGTGAGGGGAAAGCAGTTTTGTTTTCTCCATAGACGGCCCACATTGTTCAACCATATTTAATAAACCATCCACTATTTTTCCACCCAGGGCTGGTCATACACCTTCTACAAGGACCAGGGCTGCAGAACCCAGATCTTTTCTTTCCAGCACCTTCCTTGGCAGGTGCTGGGTCTCCCACAGGGAAGGACCTCCCCTGTGGCCTCAGTCCTTTTATGTTCTCAGGGTCCTTAGCCTGCTTTCTGTCATCTACTCATAATTCTTTCTATTGCACTTCCTGTGTGTGCCTGGGCCTGCTGTACCCACGTAGTCCTTCTTCTCAGTGATCATGTCCCTCAAAAATCTGGGCTGGAGAGATTGCCTAGCAGTCAAAGTGCTTGCCTAGGAAGCCTAAGGACCCAGGTTCAATTCTCCAGGACCCACCTAAGCCAGATGCACAAGGTGACACATGTGTTGGAGTTCATTTGTAGTGGCTAGAAGCCCTGGTGTGCCCATTCTCTCCCTCTCTCTCTCTCTCTCCCCCTATCTCTTTGCCTCTTTCTTTTTTTCTCTCCCTCAAGTAAATAAATAAATTATATGTATATTTGGCTTTTTGAGGTAGGGTCTCACTCTAGCCCAGGCTGACCTGGAATGCACTATGTAATCTCAGGGTGACCTCGAACTCACAACGATCCTTCTACCTCTGCCTCCCAAGTGCTGGGATTAAAGGCGTGCACCACCAGGCCCTACTAAACTATATTTTAAAAATAAATTTCTCTTGCTGGTTCTTTGATAAAAATCCTCAGTATGCTAATGCAGTTTTTGAGTGCATCAACTAAAGTTATTTTCAAGTCTATATCTGAAAACTCCAAAATCTAGATTCCATGCAGCCCTGTTTCTATTGTCTTATTTTCATTTCATGCCTGACACGCTTTGCTGTTGTTGTTGTTGCTGTTGTTGCATTGTTCTTTTTTTTTTTTTCTTTGAGGTAGGGTCTCACTCTGGCCCAGGCTGACCTGGAATTCACTGCGTATCTCGGGGTGGCCTCGAACTCACGGTGATCCTCCTACACCTCTGCCTCCCGAGTGCTGGGATTAAAGGCGTGCGCCACCATGTCTGGCACCTGACATATTTTGATTGACTCTTAAATACTGCACTGGCAGCATGGTGGCTCCACATGAGGTCATCTTCCCCAGGGTGTATGTAATCTCTTCCTGACCACAGGGGTGGAGGAGAGGAGGATGTTGGTCCCAGCACAGGCTGAGATGCTTGTTTTCCGTCTGGCCCTGGGCACCATCCAGGCCTGTCTTCCCCGCCTTGTCTCCTCTGGCCCACATCACTCTGAGGCTCTCCTGAGGAGGGGACACTCACCAGGCCCTGACCCTCCCTGGTTTCCATCTCTAAGGTTCTGGATGCCTCTTACCCAAGCTCTTCATGGCTCCCCTGCCCTGAGCTGCCACTTCCTTCATGGTCTCTAATCCTTCATGATCCTGTGAAGCTTGGGACATGACCAAGTCCCCAAGAGAAAAATCTGCAAAACACCTGGCTGGCTTCTCTGCAGCTCTCTTCTCATGAATCATGGCCATTCGAGTCCTGATGGTCTGGGTAGCCCTAATTTTCCCTTTTGCCCTCTCAGTCTGACAGGTGCAATCCCACTCAGCAGGTTACGGACACCTCCGGGGACAAAGGCCTGGAGATGCCTTGATTTCCATCTGTGTTCTTGCACTTGAGAGATGGCACCCAAGATACCAGTTTTCCATGCCCTCAGATGGACCTTTTTTGGATCTTCTGTAGCCCTCGGCTGTGAGCTGTGGAGGGTGCATTGTGCACTAGATGCAGCGGGCATCTGTCTCGCATAATTGGCTTTCCCATAAGTAGGTAGTGTGCTCCTGTGCTCTGCTTTCCTCTGAACTTTCAATTCACATAACCTAACCTTTCCATGGCCCCTCTCCTGCACCCTTAGTCCCTGCTGTCCCCTTTCGCAATCCCCCACCATGCTCGACCCCTCAATGCCTGTGGCTCCTGACTCTGTCAGCTTCCCTAGGCCCCAAGTTTTGCTCATCTCTTTCAAAATGCTCCAAACAGTTTGTAGTTTATTTTTCTATATATAGCTTGGAACCTAACTTTCCAGTTCTAAAATTGTCAGCTGATGGTGTGATCAGACTGTGCATGGCACCCGAAATGAACTGGGAAGAGGCAGACACCTTGGCACACTGGTCTGGGTCTGGTGTGGTTGGACATGTCAGCACTCGTTGTGGTAATGCCACGCGACGCCTGGGTCACAGCAGCAAGTGGCAAGGCTGCTTGGCTTTGCTGTGCTGGCCAGAATGCCAGCTGCTTCCTGTGTCCCCTGTCCTTTGGGGCCAGTGCACTGGCTGGGAGCAGGTTCTAAGACAGCCACAAGGGCAGAAAAGAAGAGAGTAAAAGTGCCGCTGAGGGCCTCAGTCATGTCATGATCCTGCCACTTCCACAGGCCAAAAGGAGCCAAGTGGCCAAGGCTGGTGCCAGCTGGAGCAGGAACAAATAGGGCACAATTCTGAGGTCCTCAGAACCCTTGGTAGGGGTAGAAAACCCTATGCCCTTAGAGGGAAGTCAAGGTATTTGACAAGTGTAGTCAAGAAACAGGCATTGGATCTCCCCCAGAAAGGAGTTGTAATTGTCCAGGATTTTGTGTCATGAGTGTTAGGTGCCTCTGTGGATGGCCATGGGTATTCGTTGGCAGGTGACTCTGAGTGCCACTCATGGCCCTGGCTCCACATCATAAGGGAAGAGAAGCCAGGGCTCTATATCCCCCTGTCACCACAGGGGCTCCTCGGGAAATACAATGTAAACAGACTGGAGTGGAGTTCAAGCCCTTGGGAAGAACTCAGCTGTGCTGTCTGGCAACATCAGCATCAGGGTAGACTTCTGGGGATGTGCTGTGACCCCAGCATGTTCCATGTGACCGCTGGGCCTCACCCCTCCTATGTACCAAGACAGGCTTGATCTGATGCCACCGCAGACCCTTCCCAAGCCTGTGACAAACCACAGAAAATCTATGAGGTCTCTTGAGAAAAGAGGGAGAAAGCCCACCACAAGAGAGAGCTGGGACATCCAGGTGATTGGATGTAAATGCAGGGAGGAGTGTATACATGTGTGCCTACAGGTATCGGTTCACAAGCGCATCTGGGAAGGTGGAAGGTGGGGAGTCACTGTGTCTGAATCTGTAGTTAGTTAGTAATGGGGACAGAGGGAGCAGAGAAGTCTGGCATGACTAGAAATGTCAGGACCAAGAGCCAATGTGCAGCAGACTTCAGGCCAATCCAAGGGGTGTCTCCCAGTGGATCTTCTTAGCTTGGACCTGTCCAGGTTCTTGCAATGCTATATTAGTTTTCTGACAGGAAGCAACTTGATGTGGGAAGGCTTGATTCTGGCTCACATTTTGAGGGGACAGTCCTTCGTGGTGGAGAAGGCATGCAGCAGGAACTCGAGGCTCCTGGTCATCTGTGTCCACAATCAGGAAGCAAAGGTGATGAGTCCTGGCACTCAGCTCACGCTCTCCTTTTCCATCGGGGACTCCATCCCTTGGAACGATGCTGCGCTAGGGTGAGTCTTTCCACCCTAGTTAACACAACCTAGAAACTCCCTCATGGGCATGCTCAGAGGTTTGCCTCCGGGGGAGCTAAGCTACTCTTCGTGCCCATTCCCAGGAGAAACTGGGCTGGGAGACCTCTGGGCCAAGAGCCCTGGGCAGGACTGACAGAAGAAACACTGGCTAGTGCCCAGCTTCTACGGGGTACTGCAGAACTGGCCACTCTGAGCTCCATCACTCCCTTAACATCTCTACCTAGGGCTAGGGAAGAAGGAGGTAGAAAGCCTCTTTAAGTCAGCCATGCAGGGCAAGGCAGTGAGAGGAAGCCACTGCTCACACCACAGCCCCCTGGCTTCTTTGTTTCCCTGCATATAGCACCCCATCTGCCTTGGCCTGCACTTTAAGGCTCCACCCACAGGACCAGTCATGTCATGATCCTATCATTCAATGACAGGTGGAAGTTGTCATGTGAACCCCTCAATCCTCTCACCCATCACTGTGTTTGCTCTACACCATGGCTCAGGGACACTCGTGAGATCTCTTGCACACTGTGGTAACTGGCTTGAAAATGCACCCATGGTTGTTTGCTTTCTTCCCTTGTTACAAGGATCCAGCTTAACACAACTTCAGCCATGTTGGTCATAACTGCCACTGTACCCTTCGGGTGGCCTGGCACATATCTCAAATTCTAGAGCAAAGACAATATCACTGAGTCGTCCACATAGTGTGATAGCCACTTCTGTTAGATATGTTAGTAGTGTTTGAAAAGGTCAGGTGTATTCTGGTTTGTCACAACCCACCTTTCTCTAGCTTGGCAAGTAAGCCTTTTCCTTCTGCTGTGGGGTGTGGGATTCTCCTGTCCTCTACAACAAAAGATGCATTTCTGATAGCAAGTGCCATGGGCCACCCTGGATCTGGCTGCCATAATCCTTGGTCTCACAGCATTCTCATCTCGGGCAGCTAGTTCTTAGATGCCTGGCACTTCTAGATCATTGTCTCATGTCCCTGCTTCCCAAATGGCATCCCCTAAGAAAGGTAAGCTTCTGTAGCGGTTAGAGTTTCACCTTTTTGCTGCTGGCACAAAACACCTGACCAAAAGTTGATGGGTGGAAAGTTGGTTATTTTGGCCGACAGTATCAAGGGGAACCTCCATGATGGCAGGGGAAAGCATGGCATGAGCAGAGGCTGGACATCACGTCTGCCACACCATATGCAAAACAGCCCCAGGAGAGTGAGCCAAGCTCTAGCAAGGGGGAGCTGGCTCTAACACTCTTAAGCCTTCCCCAGCAACACCCCTCTCCACAAGGCTCCACCTCACAAATTGCCAGAAGCTGGGAACCAAAGCATTCAGAACACAGAAGCTTATGGGGGACATCTGACTCAAACCATCACATTCCATCTTTGGGCCCCATAATCAATGACCATCTATGATGTAAAATGCAATGCATTCAGCCCAGCTTTAAAATTCTTTGTAGTTTTTATCAATCCCAACACTTGAACAATATTATTTGAACAATAATACAATGGTGTATTGTCTCTTATCTATGAGCCTGTAAAATCAAATACACATAATGGCACAGAGTAAACATTCACACTACAAAAAAATGTCATTTCAAGGAAAGATTGAACCAATGCAAGACATAAACAATATTTCCTGCAACTCATGTGTATCTGAGACCCACAATGGAATCTGAGGTTCCAATTCTATCCCTCCAGCTGGGCTGTTTACAGCCTGGGAAACTACTCCTCCAGAGACAGAAGCTCTCCTTAATAGCAGTCCACAGTTCTGGTGTGTCCAAATTATCCTGGGGTCTCCAATGCAACCCACAGTTAATCTTCATGGTTACATTGGGTCTCCATTGGAGGGAATCCTACAACCCTGCATCAGATTGTCCAGTGGCCATCTCCAAAAAACAGATATTATATATCTTATAACCCTCCCTTTCCTGCATTTGACATACTCTCATATTACTAGCTAGGCTAGAAAAATTGTTAATCTAGGAGAGAATAAAACCAAATTTGAATAGCAGAGCACTCATGCAGCATTCAGTGCCCTAATTTAAGAGTCAGTGTTCGTTCAGCTATCTCAGTGCAGAACAGAACAGCCTGTCCAACCTCAGCGGTGATAATATTTCAGACAATCACAGCTGAAGTGTGCACAGTCTAAAGGCCAAACTTTCATCTTTTGTGCCACATCCTTCTGCTCACACCAGCTCATTTCTTCGAAACTCAACCCTCTCACAAACTGCTTTTAGCCCAATTCAGACAACATTTTTCTGTCCCTCATAAGCCACGCCAGCATAGTTCATAGCTCTTTCTGCATTTAGGTAGTTCAGCTCTACCAGAATGTTACATCAAACTCTGCCTTCAGCTCTGCCAGTGTCTCTTAGACAAAGATATTTTATCCTTCCAAAGTCCACTCTCAAATTAGTGCCAAAGGGCCAAAAGCCACACAGTCAGGTTTCCAGTAGCAACAATCCCACTCTTCTGGTACCAATTTTCTGTTGTAGTCACCCTCTCATTGCTGGAATAAGGCACCCGACCAAAAGCAACCAATGGGAGGAAAGTATTTATTTTGGCTTACAATCTTGAAAGGAAGCTTCATGATGGCAGAGGAAAGCATGGCATGAGCAAAGGCTAGGCACCACCTCTGCCACAGCATGTAGAAAATGGAAGCAGGAGAGTGAGCTTTGGCAAGGGGGAAGCTAGCTATAACACCCCTAAACCCACCCCCAAAACACACCTTCTCCAGCAAGACTGGCAGTATCTGGCAACCAAGCATTCAGAACACACGAGTTTAGGGGAGATACCTAATTCAAATCATCACAAAGGGCTTGGCGCTGCAGTAGAGTGGTGAAGGTAATATCTGAAGACTTTGCCAGCTACCTCACTGCTTGGCCTGATTCATGGTGACAGTCTCTAGTACCACGGCTCAGAGGCCTATGGAGGAGTTGGCTCTGTCTAGGTTCTCTGAGCTCTCAGCAGAAGAGCGGTTTCTTCTGGGTTGAAAATCATGGCTGTTGTCTTGAGTCAGAATGGCTGTGAGCATGCACAAGAGAGCCTATGGAAATTCGGTCTGTTAACTTCCCCTCATGCAGCAGAGGTAGCGGGGAGACTCATGAGATTCCCATGAGGTCCCCTTACCTACTCCCCAAAGTTACATAAGGGGTAAACAGTGCCTGACAAGTATGCTTTCAAAGTGTGGCTGCTTGTAAGTTGCCCAGGAGACTTTTGAGTGATGCAGCTTTTCCTGAGGCATCCACGCTATGGGTGGGACTCTTCAGCGTCCCTGCTGCCCATAAGTTGCCCAGGTGACTTTGTGGTGATGTAGTTGTTTGGGGGTCACCAATATCCCTGTAAGTAATCACAATAAACTCATTGGTTCACCCAACTGGACCTGGTGGACTCCTTTTATTGACCTGTCAGTGCCCACCATGTCTGGAGTGAATAGATGTTTGTTACATCTCCACGGAAAAAGTCAGGCAGCAGTGACCCAGCAGGCAGGGATTGCATTCAGAGTTGGTTACCCAGAAGGCAGAGAAGAGGACCAGGGCTTTCCAGTGCCGTCGCCACAAGTGTGGAAAGATCATGGTTTATATGGTACCAAACGTGGCCCTAAGGTTGTGTGAGCAATATGCCCTCTCACTCCCTCAGTGGGGCTGACAAATGGTGCTCACACTGAGCACCCTCTTCTCTAGGAAGAAACAAGGTCAAGAGTGAATCCTGAAGCTCAAGGTGACATCACAGGTAAGTATCAAAAGACGATGTTGTGTGGAAGGCAGAAGAGACCTGGGCCTCCCTTTGAGAGGTGTACCTGAGCACACCTGGCGATAGGAGTTGAAGCCTCACATTAGCACAGGCTCCCTGGTAAGCTTGCATCCGCTCTTGATTCTTGTAGAATTCCATCTGGACAGATGGAGATTCTGGGATTCCTGGAGGTTATGCAGCTCTGGACAACCACAATCGCCAACGTCCCCACTCTGCCTCTCCTCATGCCACCCCTCTTCTGGGAAATCCAGTCCCCTCCTTCTCTACCAGGACACTCCTGCTGCTTCTTCTCCACCTGGTTGTGGAGACTCTCCACAGCCCAGCAGTCCCACCGCTCTCAGAGCACTTGCCTTCCATGTTTCCATGGCAACCATTCACCCCCTGCAGGAGGGTGCAGGGTTTCCTCTTCTAGGCAGCCCCACGTCCTAGTGAGAGAAGCTGCCTGTGGGAGGCCACCACCGTGAACGCACACAGGAACAAAGCTCCATTTCTCTTCACAGTGCTGCTCTGGGCACCTACTCCATACCAGGCCCTATGCCCAGGATGAACTGGGTTCCGTGGTGGACATTAAGAAACCCCAGCCTCTTGAAAGCAATTCACTGCACTGCAGAGTCCAGAGGAGGCTTTCTAATGGACAGGGTGGAGTGCACAGTGTGCCTGTCTCACCCAAACCACCCCATCTGTCTCTCTCTCTCTCTCTCTCTTTTTTTGTTTATTTTTATTTATTTATTTGAGAGTTACAGACACAGAGAGAGAGAAAGAAGCAGAGAGAAAGAATGGGCACGCCAGGGCCTCCAGCCACTGCAAACGAACTCCAGAAGTGTGCACCCCCTTGTGCATCTGACTAACATGGGTCCTGGGGAATCGAGCCTCAAACCGAGGTCCTTAGGCTTCACAGGCAAGCATTTAACCACTAAGCCATCTCTCCAGCCCCATCTTTCTCTCTTGATTTCCATGGCAAATACTGGGGGTGGGCACTGGATTCCCTTTAGGTGATGAATATCTGGGTATTGGTGGTCAGTAAGTTTTGTTGGATTCTCAGCTTAGAACTGAAATTCCAACAGAGTTGGGTCTCACTTCCAAAGTAGCAAGTGAGAGCTATGGATAGTTCTAGAAGCGCAGATCCATTATAGTACACTAAGGGCCATGACAAGCATGCTTATGCCCAAAGCCTTCTATTAAAACTCTGACGTGGAACCATCAAGGGTTAGTGGCACTGTGCTGATCACCCACAAAGGTGGTCTTGTCCAGGAAAATAGGTCCAGGTGAAACAAAAGTCACATGAATAACGGTGCTGGCCATGCTAGGACTCGAATAATATTGATTTAAGAAATTCAAACATTTATGTTGTCTGTACTCCAAAGTGCTGCTTCACAAATTCTTCCCCATTTTGTCTGGACATTCTGCAGGCAGCCTGGGCAAATAGGACTAAAGATGACTTCACTGAAATAATCCAAGTAATTGCTTCGGTTTGGGGTTTTTACATAAAATCATGTTTGCCAGACCCCCAGAGTGTGCTCAGACCAAATTAGGTTGTACAAAATTGAAAATTCAGAGGAAACCAGAGTACAGAAACATGCCACCTACTTATGGGAAAGCCAATTACATGAGACAGATGCCAGCCACGTCTAGAGTGCTGTGCACCAGGCAAGCCTTCCACGGCTCACAGCTGAGACCTGGGGAGGCACTGAAAAAGGTCCTTCTGAGAGCATGGGACAGGGCAGCCTGGGCACCAGTGCAATTCGGTGGGTACAGGAGCACAGGGAAACTGGGGTGTCACCAGAGTCTTTTCCCCTTGAGACGTCTGTAACCTGCTGAGTGTGCGTGGGAGTGTAGCTCTCAGGCCGAGAAGACCAAAGAGAAAATCGGGGTTACCCAAGCTGTTTGAACTCGGGGGGAGGGGAGCATAATTCATCAGAAGAAAGTGGCAGAGAAGCAAGCTCACTAGTTAGCAGATATTTTTCTTGAGGACTTTGCCATGTCCCAAGCGGCACAGGGTCATAAAGGATTAGAGGCCCAGCAGGCAGTGCAGCTTGGGACAGGGAAGCCACCCTGAGAGCTTTAGCGAGAGGCATGCAAAGAGAGAGGCAGGAGCTGCTCTCCTCCTCAGAGAGCCGCGGAGTGAGCGCCGTGGACCAGTGGGAAGACAGGGTGGAGAAGACAGGCCCGGGTGGGGCACAGAGCCAGCCTCAAGACACCTCAGCCCCTATCGGGACCAACATCTTCCACTGCACCCTGTGGTCGGGAAGCTGTTACATGCACTCTGGTGACCTCACGCAAAGCCACTACGCTTCCAGTGCAGTGGGCAGCAGCTGATCATAACATAAAAGGACTTGGGAAGAAAAACAAAGACAATAGAAACAGGGCCAACAGAATCTAGATTTTGGAGTTTTCAGACATAGACTTGAAAATAACTTTAGTTAATGCACTCAAAAACTGCATTAGCATACTGAGATTTTTTTTTTTTTATCAAAGAGCCAGCAAGAGAAATGTCTGAGGGACCTGATCGCTGAGAGGGAAGACTGTGTGGGTACAGCAGGCCCAGGTGCACACACAGGAAGTGCAATAGAAAGAACGGTGGGTAGAAAACAGGAGACAGACTATGGAGATATAAAGAGACCCTTCAACACCCTATCCTGACAGGGACCCACTACCTGAGTAAAGAAGGTGTTGGAAAGAGGAGACCCCAGGCCTGCAGCTTGGCCTCATGGGAGAAGGCACGTGGCCACGCCTGGATGGAAAGAGTCCTGGAGTCACCATGGCTGGTGCGTCAGCAGGTTAGCCCCTGCAGGAGGGGTGATGAGACTGAATCCTGAACGCAGAGGGAAGCGTGGTGACTCAGGCAGGGAGAGGGGAAGTGAGGCAAAGGGTGAGGGTGGGTGACAGCACCGAGAGCTGGCAGGCTGCACACATATGTACAACAAGAATACATGAGGACTTCACAGCTCCCAGAATGGGAAGTGGCTTATATTAGACTAACCTTCCTGCCAAAAGCAATTATAAACTCTGGGGAAATATTAAAGCGACTGTTGGAAGGCACTGGAGAGTGACTAAAGCAGGCAGGAGCTGGAGGCGACACAGCCCCAGAGATAAAGGATTTAATTTGGGCAAGTTCTGCATTTGTCTGGCCTTTCTCCCAAGGGAATCCCCAATCTGCAGCCCACAGCAGGTAGAGACCAGGGAGGCAGCAGGCTGACGGAACTTGAGTCAGGATGAGTTCAGGACTGCTGGGAGGCCGGACAATGATTAGAAATCTTTGCAGTGAAGGGCGTCACACAGGTGGTTCTTGGATCCTTAGTGCACTCCCGGGCAGCAGGCACACAGTGGGTGAGGCTCTGAGAAAATTTGTGACGACATGACTGAAGGCCCAAGGGACTGAGCAGAGCAGCCAGAACCTACCCGGTGTGGGAGAGACAGAGGGTAGAGTTCAAGTTCCACCACATCCAAGGGCCTTGATAAACACCATGCGCATATGATGGAATCCCCAAGAGTGGTTAGGACTAACTGCATCTTAAGACTTACTCTACACCTTAGCATGAAGTGGGAAATTAGAGAGATTTCCCTAATGGCTCACGGGACTGTGTATGACCAATAGTGCACATTCATCAAACCTTTATCACTGTGACAAAATACCTGGCGGAGCAACTTAAAATGAGAGCGAGGTTAATTTTAGCTCTCAGTTTCAAGCGCTCCAGGCCACGGCTGGCCGGCTTCATTGTTTCTGGGCTGCGGTGTGGTCTGGGTGGGGAGTGGGGTAGAGTAAAGCTGCTTAGCTCATGGTGGCTATGAAGCAGAAAAGGGGTGAGGGAATGCCTGTGAGGCAGGGCTGTCTCTGATTCCTCCTTGCATCCCATCTGGGCCCTCAGCCTATGGGATGGTGCTGACCACACTAAAGGCAGATTGCCCCCCCCCCTAGTTGATCCTGTCTGGGGTCACCCTCACATAAACACCCAGAGCTGTGCTCTACTAATCTAGCTACTCCTCAATCCAATCAAGTCAACTGTCAAAATTAACCATTTAACTGCCTTGAGAATAAACCTTAATGCAAGTTCCACCCAGCCCTGCTCTTTTTCTCGCTCTGCCTCTCTTCACTTGGCCACAGGGACACATGTGAGTCTGTCTCCCCCTCACCCAGTGTAGCTGGCTAAGGGTCTGGGGGAACTTTTCTGCTTGCCTCTGCTGTATAGTTTGGGGAACGCCTCGCTTTGATTACATGCATGATTTTCCTCTCATTTCTGAATCTACCATGTGCATATTTTCCTTACATGTCTTACCACCACCTACTGCGTGGTGCTCTCACCAACTGTAGGCTCGCGACCTCTGTAATTTCTTGAAACTTGGGGTAACCACAAGTGTAACTCTCTTCATTACCCATTTCTCTTCTGAATCTCTTGGTCTCTGCTTTGATATCTGCCCTCTCACTTTTACCTTGAGCCTCACTGTCTGTCCTCTTAACTTCTCTACAAACACGTGGCAGGGGCTGTGCCGGTCCCTCCTGAGTCTCCCTGCACAAGCCCCTAGACTCTACTTCCTATGTGCCAGCAGCTTTCCTTCACCTCTCTTTAAAAGTCTCACTTTCTCTAAAATCCTAACCCCCCTTTAAATCAACCTCATAACTTGTGAACTTACCTCAA
Organism: Dipus sagitta; assembly: GCA_036346955.1. Classification (NCBI taxonomy): domain Eukaryota; kingdom Metazoa; phylum Chordata; class Mammalia; order Rodentia; family Dipodidae; genus Dipus; species Dipus sagitta. Next base: position 209,308,817 of record CM070771.1, read on the forward strand.
TTAACTTAATAATTCATTAAAAGACTTTTAATGCCCTAAAAGGGAGGATAATGGCATCCAAAACTCTACCACTCAGTAGCTATACTGTGTCAGATACAAGTGAAACAGGATCTGTCATCCAAAATCAGGGAGAAAATGGCTAATAGAAACATAGCCGGATGGTGTATAGATGTTGGAATAGGTAAAAATAGATTTTAAAAATTGTTGATAATGTTGAAGTATTGATAGGGGAAAGAAAATGTGTGTAAGGAGTGAGGTCGTGGGAAAACCATGGGATCTCTAACAGGGAGTGAGAAAATTAATGACTAGAGAGATCACTGAACTTTAAAATGAACCTATAGTGTGTCTGAGCTGAAGCAGATGGGAATCAGGACTGGGGACAGAAAATGAGCCGAGTATCAAGCCATGAGCAACAAGTAGCCCTCTACATGCACATAACTGAAGCCAGGCCTGGAGAGAAGCAGTGGAAGACCATCTCTAAATGACTACTGCCAGAAATTTCCCAACTGACTAAAACACCAATTCAGTAAAACAAAGCGAAATAAGTACAAAGAAAGATGCAATGGGCTGCAGAGATGGCTTAGCAGTTAAGGCATTGCTGGCAAAGCCTAAGGACTCATGTTCAACTCTCCAGGTCTCACATAAGAGACAGTGCACAACGTTGCAATGCACACAAGGTGGTGCATGCGTCTGGAGTTTGATCACAGTGGCTGGAGGTCCTGGTGACCCAATTCTCTCTCTCACTCCGTCTCGCTTTCGCTGTCTCACATTTAAAAAGTCCAGTCTGTTGGGCTTGCCTCAAAAAATAAAAAGAAAAAAAAGAAAAGTGTATCAGAGCCAAACCAAACATCACAGTTAAAGAGAAGAATCTTACAGGTATAGAAAGAAAAGGGATGCTTCAGACAGAAGGCAGAGACAAAAATAACAGCAGACTTCTCACCAAGAACAATGTGTCTTAAAAACAATAGAAAGTATTGTCTTCAAATTTCAACCTAGATTCCTGTCACCAGAAAAAAAAAATGTACTTAAAACTGAAGTTCAAATGAAGATGGTTTCAGAAAGGTGAGAACAGAGAATTCATTATCCATGTTACCATACTGGAAGGAAAGATAAAATTCCTCCAGCCAAGGGGGAAAAAAAAAAGAGAGCGAGAGAGACTCCTGAAAAAGCTAAGAGGTGAGTGAATAGTGACTTTCCCCTTAAATTCTTGAAAAGCCAGTCAACAAATCCGAAGCAAAACGATGACAGAATGAGAGTGCTGGCTGTGCAAGCCTACATGAACTTAAGGTCACAGAACTGAAAGCCTGGGGCTATTTGTGTGGCATAAAGAGATCCAGTCAAGTTGTGGACATCCAACTTCTGGCCAGATACCAACTAGCAGCTCCACAAAGGACCCAGTGGCTGGCTCAGCCACCGATGTGCAGGAGAGCATAAAGGACAGAGGCTCACCTCGAGAATGCTATCAGCAAAATCCAGCCTGGAGGGAGGCCGCGAGTCACAGGCGCCCGGCTTCCCCACAGATAACCGCAGCCAGAGCGAAGAAAGAAGAGGCGAATTTACAGGATGAAAGCAACTGAAAAGATGTGTCAGATTTTTGAAAAATCCGGCAAGGCTAAGCTGTAATGTCCAGGAATCCAAATTTGAATGATAAAACCTCTTTCTTAGATATGTATTCCTGAGCGAGCCAGGCTGAGGCTTACTTACATGAGCGAGGAGGGCCGCTAAGGGGGCCCTGGATGGGGTTCACTGTGGGGGCGGGGCCAAGCTGCACTTCTCGCTCATGTTCGCAGAAGGATTTGTAAACCACACATTTCTTCTGTGTGATTTTTCTGTATGTGTTTTATTTTTATGATAGGAATATTTTAACAATAAATGGGCATTTTAAAGCATGCATAACAGCATGCAGTGAGGGATTTGTGAGCATGTGGAAATAAATGTGCAGTGCCCAGAGGCGTGGAAGGCTGAAGAGAGGACTCCGAAGGGGCAGGGCTTGAGCCCCCAGGCCCCCACGGCGCTTCCTGTGTCCACGGTGAGGAGTCAGACTTCCCAGCCCACGGGTGTCGGTGTAAGCAGGGGGCCTCACCTACTCAGCAGAAGTGCTCCCTTCTTTCTAACTCACCATGGTCCTGTTCCGGCCTCACCAGACCTAAGAGAAGCACAATGTATCCAAGTACCCGGGATGAATCCCAGAGAAAAATCTCAGAATATTTGTAAAAGCACAAAAATCCCTAGCACCCAAGAGATATCCTCATTATTCAGGCTCAACCTAAAACTTAAACGCATGCAAAAAAGCATAAAGTTGTAACGAAGGCGATGAAGAAAGTAAACCCCTGACCCGACAAGGACCCCACTGAACTTCAGGAGGTGGACACTGCCACTCCACCCAAGTCGGAAAGTGGGGGGACCAAACTACACCAAGCTAGGACAGATAGAAACCCAAAGCGGAAGTACTGGTGAACCAAGGGTTATTCAGAATTTTAAAGTCAAGTGTTCTCCACACCCCAAAGGAAAACAGAGGTTTTCAGACTGTACACTGTATTGACAACTGAGATTCCAGTTCTACCACCTACAGGAAGCCACCAGCATCACCAAGAAGCAATGTGATCAGGGCAGATGCTGGGGAACAGGGTCCTCCGGGAGTGACATCTTGTGGGAATGGTATTCTACGGGGAAAGTGTCCTGTGGGAACGGTGTCCTGTGAGAATAGTGTCCTATGGGAACAACGTCTTAGGCACTTGATAGAGATTCACCGGAAGGAGAGAAAAATAGAGATTGCTCAAAACGTGGGTTTGAGCACCAGCCTTTCCCCAGTTGATGGAGTAAGTGGGACGAATCGTAAGGACATAGAAGAGTGAACTGTGGCTCCAATGCACGTGAGCTCTTCACGCTTGCCATCCCCATAGCACAGCGTGCAAGCACACTCATGTGACAGACCATCTTCTGCCATTGAAATTAGCTGAACATGGTCAGAAGCATCTGGCCAAGTGTGGTTTGAATGTGTACCCTGAAAAGCTCAAGTGCCTCAGTGGATGACATTAGGCTGCAAGGAGCCCGCCCTTGTGAGTGGGAGGATGCCTTTATAATGGAGGCTTCGTAGAGGACTCAGCCCAGGCCTTCTGCCTTCTACCCTGGGAGGCCAGAGTGTTCCCCCGCCCCACTGGAGAATGCAGTCCCCACAGGACACCACACCTGTGACAGCCTTGCTGTAAGACTTCACGGTCTCCAGGACTACAAGAGAGGTCTCAGAGCCATTTCCTGTCTCGAGCGTTCTCCTCTACCAGCACGATGGACTGAGAGACAGCACAGATATGCTCAGGGATCACAACGGACCTAAACCAGAAACTGACGGCAGCGTCTGAAAACCAATCATACCTGTAAATAGCTCATACATCAGGGAAGAAATCCAGAGAGAAATTAGAAGTATTTCAACTGAATGGAAATGAAAGAAAGAGTATTTCAGAATTTGTCAGACTGTAGGTAGATGTGGGAATTCAGAGTGCTAATGGCCAAGGAAGGACGTCAAGTCAAAGCTCTCTGCTTTTCCCTTAAAGAGCCAGTAAAGGCAGAGAAAATTAGGCAGAAATGAAGCAAGAAGATAAGCGAGGAGAAGCGATGGAGCAGAGAGCAGAAAACAGTGGAGCAGATTGATGAAACCAAAGCTCGAAGGGTTTGGGGCCATTTAAGCCCCTGAGGAGCTCAGTGGGGAGAAGCAGCAGGGGCTGCGCCAGGGGTAAGAAAGATGACGTCACTACAGGGTGCCCAGGCGTTGAAAGGATATTAATGAAATATTCAACCATTTGATTCCAGCGCATTTGACAACTCAAAGATAATGCATAAGTAGCCAACGTCTCCCTAGAGGAAACGGCTGTTTACATATTTAAAGAAAAAGCATTTGCAAAGGGAGGCTTGTCCTTCCCACCAAAGACGCTCTCTCCCACCCTCCCTCCCTCCCTCCCCCCCCCCCCCCGTGTGTTTTGTATGCATGTGCTATGAGTTGTATCCACCTCGTGAGCATGCATGCAGAGGCCAGAGTTGGGTGTCCTCCACTCTTCTACCTTGTTTCCCCGAGACTCCAACTGCACCTAGAGAGCTTGCTGGTTGGCAGTTACAGCAAGCCCCAGGGAGCCTTGTCTCCAACCTCCACAATGGGGTGACACCTGGCTTTTTATGTGGACATTAGGGAGAGAACTCAGCTCCTTGTGCTTGTGCAGCCAGCAAGTACTCCTAGCCCCCTGAGCCATCTCTCTGGTCCCAAGAAACTCAGTTTTAATAACATGGAGAAATACAGTCTTTTCGATTAATCATGTTGGCTTGATCAAATATCCAGATGCAGGAAAATGAATTAACCTTCACCCTACAACACTTAAAAACAGCCTAAAACCCATGCAGAAATACCTGCTCTAGAGAGATTTTAGACCTAAGTGGGAAAAGTGAAACTCTTACCTTCAGTTCCTTCATGTCCTTGAAGAGGAAGAGATTAATGCACTAATTTACATTAATTAATGCATTTTGCTAGAATTGGTAATTTATGTTGCTCAAAAGACTTATATCCAGAGAATATTTTTGATTTTTAAAATGTTTTTATTTAGTTATTTGAGATGAGAGAGAGAGAGAGAGAGAATGGACATGCCAGGTCTTGCCACTGCAAACAAACTCCAGACACCTGTGGCACTTGTGAAGCTGACTTTGTGTGGGTACTGGAGAATCAAACCCAAGCAGCAGGCTTTGAGAGGCAGTGCCTTTACCCACTGAGCAATCTCGCTAGTCCATATTTTAAAGGAAACTTTTCTAAGTCAACCGTTAAGCACAAACAACCCAGTTTTAAATGATGGCAAATAGCTCAAACAGGTTCTCCACAGTGACACAATCCTGTCCAGGGAACAAGTGCGCTCAGCCATGTTCAGAGCGCAGAACAGAGCCATCCATGGGACACTAATTATTTTTAAATGTCTGTTTGTCTTGTGGTGCTAGGAATCAAACCCAGAGCCTTGCACATGCAGGCAAGCACACTATACTGAGCCACATCTCCAGCAGAGTGGCTAAAGTTTTAAATTAAAATATTAAATGCTGGCAAAGATATGATATGACTGAGATGCACAGCCCGGAAGACTGACTCAGTGACCAGTCTGTCAGCAATCGCTGCCCATGGGGATGTGGTCCTTCCACTGGCATGCACGCGTTCAACAGGAACTTCATATTTACTTACCGAGAGGTACATACACGAGGCCTGGGGAGGCAGCTCAGTGGCTGAACACTCTTGCCACACAGGCTTGAGTATCTGAGTTAGGAACCTTAGATGCAGTGTAAACGCCAGAAACTGCTGGGCTTCTGTAATCCCAGCACACTGACAGTGAGGAGGGAGGCGGACACAGGGGAATTTCCCAGAAGCTAGCAGACCAGCAACAGTGAACAGTAGGACATGAGAGGCCCTGTTTCAAGAAGGCAGAAGGCAACGGCCATACCCAGAGGGTGCCTTATGACCTACACATGCATGCTGTGGCATGTGTGGGACCTCACACACAAGTACACAGACACATGTGCATGCATATATGCATACACACTAAAAAAGTTTCAAAAATATTAAAAAGATACATAAGCAAAGGTTTCTATTTATAATAGTCAGAAAATTAGAACCAGTTCTACAGCCCACAAACAGGACACAGAAAAATACATACATCTTCTTTTAGTCACGGGGTGTAGTAACAGTCATGAGGCAAAGGAGCTCTGCTTCTGCAGTGCTTGAGAAGGAAGGCAGACACCAAGCACGGGGCACTTACACCATTGAAAGGAAGCCCTAAGCTGGCAGAGCTGAGTTCTGATGTCCAAGGTTAGGAGATAAGGCTCTTGGGATGGTAACAGGCAGGACGGCCTCAGCTAACATTCAATTCCTGATCCAGTTGGTGGTTTTCTGGGGTCCACTGGAAAGTCTTACCATTCTTCACTTATGAGTTCAGCATTTTTCAGAATGGTGTTTATTCTGTTTAAGTAAAATGTTAGCGCTATGTGCAATAGCCCAAACCACAATCCAAACTGTGGCACAGTGAAGGCTCACATGCTGTAGTGGGAGTCTCAAGTTCAAATCCAGGACCTGCAACTGCTGAGCCCCAACCAAGGAAGACATTTAAACTTCCTCAACTACGAGGGACCCCATCACCAGGGCAGGGCTGCTTAAAGTTGACCAGATATCAGACTAGATGTACCTCAGTCAATATCAGGAACACAGCAACATTCTCACATATGTGTGTGTCAGATAGATAGATAGATAGATGACAGATAGATAGATAGACAGACAGACAGATGATAGATAGATAGATAGATAGAGTGAGATAGCTCACTGGGAAAAGTGCTTCCCACAAAAGTATGAGACTCCCAACAGCCATGCAAAATGTCAAGCATGGCTGTGCATGTCTACAACCCAGTAATGAAGAAGCAGAAATAGGAGGATCTCTGGGGCTTGCTGGCTAGCTTAGACTAGCTGAACCAATGAGCCCCAGGCTCAGCGAGAGACTGTCTCAGAACACACAGTAGGGAGTGATTGAGGAAGACAGCTGATGCTGATCTCCAGCCTTCACACACATGCACACACGTCACCCATACACATAGGAACACGCACACACATACACCACATGCTTGGGCACATGACTGTGCACATACAATAAAGCCGGATGAACGTGGGGCTCTGGATTCAGCTGCCTAGTTGGAGTTCAAGCCCCAGCCTGCAGCCGCCTGACTGTGGAAGTCACTCAACATTCTGGTCTCTGCGTCCTCATCTATAAAATGCACCTAATGGCGCGAGGATTACATTAGTTAAGACTTAGAAAGCATGCAGAATATGCCATCTTTGTGTTGGTAATTGTTCTAATTATTATTTGATATGAGAGCTTGGGAAGGAAATCCCGTAGGTGGTGAGCGTGTGGGAGGATTGTGAGATCAGTAAGGAGGGACCTCAGCTGACCTTGGAAGGGTGAGCAAGGGTTGGGGTGTGGTAGTTCAGGTGAACTGGGGCTTCTTCTTTTAGCTCCCTATTGTTTCAGTGGGAATCTGTACCAAGAGATTCAAAGACTTATGGGATCTAGCCCTAAGCCACCTTCCCAGGAAAAACCTGCTGCCAGGGGGCCAGAGCCCCAGAGGTGAGCTTCCGGTCTGACATGCTCAGGGCAAGGTCGCTGCTACTCTGCTGCCCAAGCCTGGTGGGAGGGGGCTTCTGCACTCGCTCTTCCACCAGCCCCCCAGCACTGGTGCCTGAGACTCAGGTGCCTGGCTTCAGTGGGCTGTCTTGAGTAGACAGACATTGTATCCCTGTTCTAGGTGTGACATCCAGTGAGATGATTCTGAGATACACTAGGTGTCACACAGCATAAAAGAGAAATCCCAAAGTTCTTAAGCCCAGAGAATGCATCGCTACGCTGAAATCACACACCGTCCCTGGCTTCTCCCAACTTCTCTTTGGTCGGTCCAACTTAGAAGTGCGTGCGGGAGCTGATGGGCCACTCAGCTTTTAAATCCCACATTCTAATTATAGTTCAAAGAACCACGTGCAGATTCAAGTATTTTTCTCTTACCATGTTTCCTGATCTTTATGAAGAGCTAATTAAAAATTTTTTTTCCTGTTGTTTCTTGCCTGAGAGTTTTGCCAATTTACAGTCTGACATGTGGAGCTAATTGGAAGACCAGACCATCAGCAGATCCCACTGCCTGGGGCACAAGGCCCAGGAGGGCAGGGCACTGTGCCTCTGAGCATCACAAGCCATAAGAGATAAGCAGTTCCCTGATAAAGGCTCAGTAAACATGTACGGGCCTGCTGTTGGTCAGCAAGATGCTAGGCTTTGCCAAAAAGGCAGACTGAAGAGGCTTAGGGTCACTGCCTAGCAGGAAACTTGAGCAAGTACCTCTAGGCGTGATGGATGTCACTCCAACCACACACAGCGTTCACATGGAAGACAGAGGCACTCTGAGACCAGAGGTCACTAACTCCTCCAGCAAGCCCACCAAAGGCAACGGATGTCTTCCTGATACAGACGAAGGTCTCAAATCTCAGGAAGGCCTGGGCACTATGAAGACTCACGGCCATCCAGAGCAGAGACAGAATTTGATTCTGGGCCAAACATAAACCTGCTTTCTTCCCACAAACTCAGGGCCAGGACAGAGGGTGGACCCAGGCCTGGACCTTGGGAGTCAGTGTGAAAGGGGGTGAAAGTGATTGGGTAGTACGTTCCTGACAAGCCAGAGGCAAAGAGTCTGCAGGAAGCCAGGCATGCTGGGAAGCCCCAGCCTTGCTGCCTTGCTGGGGGGAAGGGGTAGGCATGGAGCTGGAGTGCTGAGGGAGGCTGGCCGTCAAGACTCACGGCTGAGGACTTGTTCTGGAAGCAGTGGAACAAACAGACGGTGTCTACGGTGCTAGAGCACACTGGCACATCTCCGTGCCTCCTGAGGACCACTCTGGTTTGGGGGTGGGGGTAAAATCACAGGAGGCAGCAGGCCAGGTGGGGGAGGGGCTGCCCTGCCTCTGGGTGGGGGCCTTGGTGAGACTGTCCTTGGCAGAGACAGCCAGATGGAGTCAAGGGTTAGAAATGCTTGAAAGGGAAGGTGGGAGTGATAGCTGCTGTCAGGTGCCTGAGATGAGGAAGACTGTGAGGTTTACAATGTTGGGGAGGGGCGTGGTGGGGTCTTGGTAGGGAGAATAGGACAGGGACGACTGGGGGCGCCACAGGGAACATGGGTAACGTGGAGTGCCACGACGTGCCCAGTCCTCCCACTTGTCCCTGTTGTCGTTGGCATTCCTCCCAACCCAGGCTGGCTTTTGTCCCTCTGGGTGCTGCTGGCACAAGCTCTGTCAGTCTTTGGAGCGTCACAATACCCCTGAGTGTGCCAGCACCTCCGGTCTTCCTGTGACTAGAGATCAGCAGGCATTCACACAAGTCTCGCCTCCCTCAACACCCCAGGGGAAGAGACAGAAGTGAGGGGTATTTGCTGATTTGAGGGGCTGGGCCTTGAATACCCACGCTCTGCCACGTGTGAGTCTCCCTTCAGTTCACCCTGACAAGGGCCTCAGCGAGATGTCCAGGGAGCCTTATGATGTCACCAACACGTGACACACTGGACCTACCAATGTGGCAGTACAGAATTCAACCTCCTGTGTGTGAGGAAACAGAGCAAGCGTAGACCATGCTATAGAGACTAAACACTGAAGCAAAGTCACTTTCTCCTTGAGCTCTGTCTCACGCTATCCAGCCTTGGATGTCCTCTCACTTGACAAGTAGTGGGGACGGTCAAAGGAGGGACAGGGACACCTGACATGAACCAGGCTCCTCTGAGTCCCACTTTTCTGGAAAGAAGGAAGAGGAAGTTTTGACTATGGTAGAGAGACCCCCCCACACACACTCTTGTCAAGATGAACTGTGGAAGAAGCTGACGAGGTAAGAGTTGTGCATTCTGGAGCCCTAACCCCTAATCTCAACAACTCGCCCCAATCTCTTCCCAACTGACGGGTTCAGAGGAAGGCCAGCCTCCATAAACTCCAGTCACAAGAGACTTTTGTCACTACACACTCGTTGCTGTCCGATAACGGGAAGGGTAGTCTGGGCATTTAGGGAACCCATTTGTATTATAGTTACTTTTCTCATTGCTGTGACTAAATACCTGACAGGAAGACACCAAAGGCAAGATGATTCACTTTGACTTACAGCTTGAGGGACCACCGTCCATTATGACACGGAAGACGTGGCAGCAGCAGTGTGACGTGGCTGGTCACATTCTGTCTGCAGTTAGGAAGCAGAAAACAGACAGGAAGCGGGAATAGGCAATACCATCTCTAGACATGTCTGTATTAACCCACTTCCTCCAGCGAGTCTCCACCTCCTAAGCGTTCTATAAACAGCACCTCCAGCTGAGTACCAAGGGTTCAGACATGCGAGCTTATAGGGCATATGACATTCAAACCACAAAGTCGATGCCACAAAACCCTTCATCCAGCAGGGAGCTCCCAAGGGCGATCATGACTAAATCACACATGGGATAGAGGTGGGGCACTGACTGAGACCTTGGTGACAGAGATTTCTGGGATGGAGCCCTGTTTGAAGGGGTTCACGTGGAGTCTTTCCTTAAAACACCCAGGTGGGAAGAAATTGGGTGCATGACATTTGTGGAGGTTAGGGGTTAGGGGTGCAGAATGCATGGAGCATACTGTTCCTATCTCAGCTTGGATCCACTAAGCACTCAGGGCAGGAAGGGGTGGTTGAGCCCACACTGCTCCACCTACATACTGTCAGTTGACTCCACTCTCTGCAGTTAGAGGTCTCAGCAGTGCTTCTTTTTAAATTTTATTTTATTTTTGTTTATTTTTATTTATTTATTTTAGAGCAACAGACAGAGAGAGAGAAAGAGTGGGCATGCCAGGGTCTCCAGCCACTCAATGCAAACAAACTCCAGACGCGTGCGTCCCCTTGTGCATCTGGCTAACGTGGGTCCTGGGGGATCAAGCCTCGAACCAGGGTCCTTAGGCTTCACAGGTAAGCACTTAACTGCTAAACCATCTCTCCAGCCCAGTGCTTTTGTTTTTTAAGTACTTACAGGCTGGAGAGATGGCTTAGAGGTTAAGGAGCTTGCCTGTGAAGCCTATGGACCCAGGTTAGATTCCCCAGAACCCACATAAGCCAGATGCACAAGGTGGCACATGCATCTGGAGTTTGTGTGCAGTGGTTGGAGGCCCTGGCATGCCCATACCATCTCTCTCTATATATATCCAATAAATAAATAAATAAAATATTTTAAAAAAAACACAACTTACTTAGCCAGGCATGGTGGTGCACACTTTTAATCCTAGCACTTGGGAGACAGGAGTAGGAGGATTGCCATGAGTTCGAGGTCATCTTCAGACTACATCGTGAATTCCAGGTCAGCCTGGGCTAGAGTGAAACCTTACCTCAAAAAACTAAAAAAAAAAAAAAAAAAAAAGGCTGGAGAGATGACTTAGCAGTTAAGGCACTTGCCTGCAAAGCCAAAGGACCCAGGTTTGATTCTCCAGGACCCACGTAAGCCAGATGCACAAGATTGTGCATGCATCTGGAGTTTGTTTGCAGTGGCTGGAGGCCCTGGCACACCCATCCTCTCTCTCTCTCTCTCTGTCTCTCTCTCTCTCTCGTTCTACCTCTTTCCCTCTCTCAAATAAATATTATAAAATATTTCAAATAAATATTAAAATAAATAAATATATTTAAATTAAAATATTTAAAAACCAATTTACTTATTTGTGTGTACATATGACAACACATGGCCCAGCACACCCATGGAGGTCAGAGCACAACTTTGAGGTGTCTGCTCTACCTTCCTTGAGACAGGGTCTCTTGATGCTTCAAACTGCTGGACTTCAAAGGGACGTCAGACTAGCTAGCCTATGAGCTTTGGATTCTCCTGGCTTTGCTGCCCATTAGCACAGGCAAGTTAGGATCACAGACGCACATACCACTTTGCATCTGGCTTTTATGTGGATGCTGGGAAATTGAACCTGAGCCAGCAGGCTTTGCAAGCAAGTGTCTTTAACTACTGAGCCATCTCCCCGGCCCTGGAACAGCACGTTTCTATGGTCACCACTCCATCTGCTCTGAGAGCTTTCTACTGGTCACCTCAGCCTATGTGCTGCACCCTGAGGAGAAGTTTCAGCTGGCACAGCTATTGGGGTAGAAGGGGACTGAGGAAGCACATGTATACTTTGTGAACACTTTTGGGAAGAGTCTGAGATGCTGCACACACCTCCTTCCAGGCAGCCCGTGATCTGCAGAACACGAGCTTTCAAAACATTCTCCCAGCCAGGCTGGCTGGCCCCATCCACATCTTGTTCCCGTGGATCCAGTGAAAACCATGGCAGAGGAGGTGGAGGGAGAGGACAGGCCAGCCGATGAGTCCTTGCGAGTGGACGAGGGCACACAGGCAGGGGGTTCAAAGGCTAGGTCAGCCCTTTCCCCTCATTTTCTGTGCACACATGAACACACTGTGCTTCTCGGGCCACTCTGAATAAACAGCCATCTCCATTCTGGCCTTGTAGGATGACCAGAGACTGCTATAAAATGTCTTGAGGGATGGCTCAGGTGTGCCTGCATGCAATGGTTCTGTGTAGAGAACCAACCTCGGCCCCCCTGCCCAGCCTCTCGCCTCTAGACTCCGCCCTCTTGTACAGATGGGACCCAGCAGATCATATAATGTTTGGGATTTAATGGGCAGTAAAATAACAATTAAGCATATATAGAGGCTGATGTAGCCCAAAGCCACAAATCATACGCTGAGCACCTCCCCTGCGCTGCGGGCCGAGCGTGGTGGGAAGTCGCGTTCGGCATGTTCGGCACCACGGATAATCATGCCGCCCACGGCTGAGGGTCCCGGGCCCCAGGAGACCACCAGCCTATGTTATCTGTCATATTCGCACAGTATGTAGCCGTTTCTTGGGGCCACTCAGCGACATGCTGCCACTGACCCTGCATCATGGCATGTCTCCACTGGACCACGAGTTCTGCTGTAAACGTCTTTCACTCACATAGAGGGCACATCCATGCTCATGCCTATTTCTGTCTATACGTGTGCGTATTTCCAAGCTACAAATGACCATCTTTGAGGTGTCCTTGTTGTGTATATGAATATACACATATGTACATGGGTGATTCAGTGTCCCCCATAAACTCAGGTGTCTGAGTGCCAGGTTCCCAGCTGATGGAGACTTGGGAATTAACACCTCTTGGAGGGAGTGTATTCTTGGGGGCAGGCTTATGGGTGTTATAGCCAGTTTCCCCTTGCCAGTGTTTGGCACACTCTCCTGTTGCTATTGTCCTCCTTATGTTGGCCAGGGGGTGATGTCCACCCTCTGCTTATGCCATCGTTTTCCCCTGCCATCATGGACTTCCCCTTGAGTCTATAAGCCAAAATAAACCCTTTTTCTCCCCACAATCTGCTCTTAGTCGGGTGATTTCTGCCAGCAATGCGAACCTGACTGCAATAGTGTGCATGTGCACACAAATTAGTCCTCCGCTCCTCTTCCTCACCTCCAGGTCATAGCATGCCCCTCCCACGAACAGTCTTTGCCTGCTCCTTATCTCCTGTAAAACACTCGAGTGCCAGTGTCCCCAATGTGTCACCAGAATAGAGCTTATCAGGGACTCCCTGTGGCCAAGCCTGAATGGCTGTCTGTGATCAACTGTCCATCCTTTCCTTACCTGTGTCCACGCAGCTCCCAGGACACCGCACATGCTTGGTTTTCTGCCCTCTTGCCTCACCTCCGTAGCTCTCCTGGGATGTGTCATTGAGACAGTCTGTTAAATCCACTTAGTAGACAAGTGTTCTGGCCTGAACTTTCCCCTAAGCTCCCAGATTCATACATTCAAGTGTCTAACCTAAACTACACTCAAAGGCCTAAAGTATGTGCGAAGTCTGCCAGGTCCTACGCCCAGCCTTTTTCTTGCCCTCCCAGGCCCCTAATCCCCCTTTGTCTCCGTCGCAGGGAAGGATGGATCTCTTCAGTGGTTTCTTGTGTTTGGAGCCTTGGCACTCTTGAATCTTCTCTCCCTGTAACACCAGTTACACTGAATTCAGGAGAAAGGCTTTTACTTTTGCTCTCAAAACCAGGTGTCCACACCCACCTGGCCAGCGTCTCGGGCCCATCCACTGGTGCACACCCTGGCCACTGTGCCTCCACTTTCAAGCGCTTCTCTCTGCCCATGCTCTTCTCTTCCCACCACCCCATCTCTAGGTCTTTGTTTATCTGTCTCTCTACCTCCATCTCGTTCTCTTTCCCTCCTCTGTCTCTCCCTCATTCTCTGTATCCCTGTGTCTCTGTATCTCTCCTGTGTCTCTTTATTCTCCATCTTAGTCCTTTTTTAGTATTTATTTATTTATTTTATTTGAGAGAGAGAGAGAGAGAGAGAGTGAGTGAGAGAAAGATAATGGGCACAGCAGGACCTCCAGTCACTGCAAACGAACTCCAGATGCATGCACCACCATGTGCATCTAGCTTATGTGAGTCCTAGAGAATCGAACCTGGGTCCTTAGGTTTTGCATGCAAGCACCTTAACAGCTAAGCCACCTCTCCAGTCCTCTATCTGAGTCTTCATCTCTCCCTCTCTGCCTCCTCTTCCTATCCATGTCCCCTCCTCTGCAACCCTCTCTCCCACACCCTGGCTGGGTTTGGTGAAGCACAGGCGGTTGGTGACTGTCCTCTGCCAGAGCTCTGCAATGGCTCCTGTCTCCTAGACAATGTTGTTCAAGTTGCCCTAGACTGTCGGGAGAGTCCTAGGATCTGCTCACAGTCTCGCTGAGACCTGAGCTGCATGCCCATAGATCCTTCTTCTTGCAGTCCTGCCCTCTGACAACTGAGGCAGCTCTTCCCCAACACGCTGGTACCCCTCAGCCTGTAGTACTCAGGACAAGGGCCGCCTCCCCTCCAGCCTTGCGTGGTCACCTTGTAGACAACACACCCTTTACACTTGCTCCTCCATCTTCCATACTTGTCACCACTGGGCAAATTCTTCACTGTCTGTTGTCCACATGGAAAGGAGGCGCCAAGGGAGCAGGGGCCCCATTTTGCTCCCTGTTCTAAAACATACGCACTTCATCACACTTGTGAAGACAGGGGAAGAGAAGGTGAGAGAGGAGTGGGGGAGAGAGGTGGCTGTGGTCAGCATTCCCCCTGACTTCTGAGCTCTAGAAATCAGGCATGTGTCCTGACTCAATCCTATGGCACGTGCCATACAGTCCATGAAACATATTTCTCTCCCTGGGAAGTGCTGTTTCAAAAGTACATTAGTGGGCTGGAGAGATGGCTTAGCGGTTAAGCGCTTGCCTGTGAAGCCTAAGGGCCCCGGTTCAAGGCTCAATTCCCCAAGATCCACTTTAGCCAGATGCACAAGGGGGTGCAAGCATCTGGAGTTCGTTTGCAGTGGCTGGAGGCCCTGGCACACCCATTCTCTCTCTCTCTCTCTCTCTCTTTCTCTCTGCCTCTTTCTCTCTATGTCACTCTCAAATAAATAAATAAAAATGAACAAAAAAAAATTTTTAAGTACATTAGTAAGGAATGAAGGAAGAAGTGACAGGGTAACAGTTTCCCAAGATGGGGAGGGTCCTGCGTTAGGACTCTCCTGAGAGCAACCACTCTCCAGGTGTCTGGGGGCATGACCCCAAGCCATGGATGGCCTGGCCTAGTGTGGGCTGAATCAAGCAGCGCTGCCCCTCAGGATGGGGTCTGAGAGAGGAACACAGAGGACGCCCTGCCCATCAGACTTCCCCACCTCACTGGCTGGGCCCTCCACTGTGGTCTATGGAACACAAGTGACCTGTCTGAGGCCATGGGTCATCTCTGCATTTGCTTTCCTGCACAGAACACCGTGGGAGTGGAGACATCATCCGCCTTGGAAATTCCCAGAACGAGCACTGTGGGATCCTTGTGACCAGTGGGTATCTCTCGTTGACGTGGAGAGATCAGATGGGGCTCCTTGTCAGAAAGCTCTAATGCAATTAGCAACTGAACAGTGACTGGGTGGGGTACCAGTTCACCAATGTGTGTATAACATGCACACGCGGAAGCCCACGGATTCCAAGTGGCCGGAATGTAAATAACAAACCGACACATCGTAACTCAGACCCTGAAGCCATCAGATCTTACTGGAAAGTGTGGTTGCGTCCGAAATGGATGAACGGGAACAGACTATGGTGACAACGCATAGCTTCCAGCTCAGTCTTCCCGGAAGCTTGAAGCCTCCCAAAGCCCTGCCGTGGAGACACATGCACTTCGTCACCATTAATTGTGCACAGGATATTTATGAGTTCGGCAGGCTGTTAGCAACTTGGCCCTGCCGCAATTAATATTTATATTTGCAGCACCCGGCACTGATAATGGACAGCTAACAGGCTTGGGTAATTGGTTCGCCACCCCCACCCGCTGGCTGTATCTTTCCTAACCAGGGGAGGCGTCTTTCCCGGGGAATCTTATAATGGGCCTTTCATGTGTTGGTGATTTTAATTACTTTTTTATTGCTATGCAAATCTCTCTTCCTTTAATCTGCCCGCTAAGAGGGGGACCACAGAACTAGCCAAAGTGGAGGCCAAGCGCCCGAGAACGGCACCAAAGCTGCCCCAGTGGGGGCTGTGGGCCTGTCTGCTCGGGTGTGCCCCGAAAGGCATGTGAGGGTAAGGGACGGGCCCCTCGAGCAGTGGTCAGTGCCCAGCCATCCAGGAGGCCTGGCTTCCTGGGAAGCTGGGATAAGGCAGCCAGAGCACTGCCTCTGGGGAGCCAGGCATGCTGAAGGAAGACCCACTCTGACTGGTTCACTTAGTTCTCTGAGGATGGCATCTAGGAGAAGACACTGAAGCTGTGAGTAGGAGAGCAGCCAACAAGTGCAGCCAGAGTGTGGCGAGCTGGGCTGTGTACCACAAGAGACCAAAGCCAGGAGAAAGCCGCTCTGCACCCTACTGCTGGCCCCCTCTGCCCATCACATGAGGACCCCAGGAGGAAGAGCCTGGTGTCTGGGGTAGTCTGCGAGTTTAGCACAGCTGAGGAGATGGGACAGGAGAGGGAGGGAAGAGCCACCCCTGCCTGCCACCCCGGCTCCTCCTTTACCAGACCTAGGCCTCCTGGATGCTGATGGAGCCACAGAGTCCCCAGCATGTGGAACCGCGTCTGTGCAGCTCGGGCAGTGTCCCTGGAGAGAGAGCGGTGTCCCCAGAGTGAGCTGCTTCCCTGCCCCCACAGGGCTAGAGAGATCACTCAGTGGCTAAAGATGTTTGCCTGCCAGCCTGCCAGCCCAAATCCAATCCTTCTCAGTGCCCACGTAAGACGGACCCAGAGTGGTGCACGTGTCTGGATCCCAATGCACCTATAACCTCAGAGTGCCCACAGGCGATGGGAGACAGAGCTAGGAGAATCAGGGATTCCTCCACGTAGCAAAACCAGAGAGATGCTGTCTCAGAAGAAGGTGACAGGACAGGAGAAACAGCTTAAGGTTCTGAGCTCTACACACGCCCCATGTCAGTGCACCCACACCTTTCACACACACCCCCACACATGCATGCAAATAAAATAAAAATAGGAAAAATTAAAGTACAGAGAACCCAGCCTTCCCTGCGGATCTACTGGCAGTTAATGGCTGCTGAGAAAGGGAAAAATGCTTTTTTCAGGGGTCTATCCACTGGTAAATTCTCCGTGCCTACCTGTAAATTATCCCTAGCATACACTCGGGTAAGGAACCCGAATTAAACTCCTAGGATCATAAAAATTAAAAAGCAGATGTGAAAACAGAAGGGAGACTATTTGAGATGAAGAAAGGAATCAGGAGTGGGAGGGGGTCCAGAGAGTCATAGGGCATGAGTATGATCTTTTATATTCATGTATAAAAATGTCATAATGAAACCCAACATTATGTATAATTAATATATGCTAATAAAACTGTACCATCCCATCGTGGTGGCATACTACTGTGGTCTCAGCCCAGAGAGGTAAAGGTAGGAGGATTCCCAGTGTGAGGCCAGCCAGGGCTGTACAGCAAGATCCTATCTCAAAGAAAATAAAAGAAAAAGAGAGAATAGAGCAATTGCAGCAAACTTATAACTTCACAATATCATTTCATAGTAGAGTACCTGCAGAACACTTAAAATTTTGACTTAGCTTACATAAAAGCAGGTGACAGAGATGGCACAGCTCACTGAGATGACAAGATTAACTGAAGTCTAGAAATACAAGGCGTCTGGGAACCCAAGCCCAGATCCAGAGTGTTCACAGATGTGTGTGAGTGTGTATGCACAGTCACACTGGTAGGAGAATAGCCTATTTTAAAAGGCGCCCACTCTTGTACACACACGCACACTCACTCACACACGCACTTTTCTATCCCATAAATCAATTAACTCCTACAACTGGGTAAACTGTGAGGAAAAATTCAATAACTCCCCTAAATGTTCCATCCGGGCCTCTCAACGGCTCATTAGATTATACGAGGTGTGGGTAATTGCCCGAGAAGCGCACTCCTTCCCTTCTCGTTTCCTCTCCTTGGTCCTCAGCTGCCTCCGAGGCAAAGGAAAGGGGTTCACAGGGTGTGGCCACATGGAGCGCTCCTGTGCACATGCTCGTGCGCGTGCGTGCGTGTGCGTGTGTGCGTGCATGTGTGGACGAGCCTATGTGGGTGACACCTCTTCAGATTCAGGGTCCCACTCCTACTATGGATGGAAGGAAGCCAGAGTGTGAAAGTGTCCATGAGACGTGCAGTTTCAGTTTCCTCTCAGGAGACAAGGGGAAGGTGACATTTTCTAGGGACCCGGCCCCTTGAGGACAGAGCAAAACCCAGGCTACTGGGTGAAGGGAAGCCCTGAGTCCTGTGGACGGGGGCAAAGGCCGCTGAGGTTGGCTGGGCCTCCACTACTGCTCTCAGGGAAGGATCTGGAGGAGGACTGGGTTCCGTGACAGCATGTCCACCCTGACTTGTCGGGAAATGAAGCCGAGTGATTGGGAGGAGTGCCCCGTCAATGCCTCCCCACTTCATATCCACCCAGGACTTTACAACACGACCTTGTATAGAAGAGAGCTTTTGAGGTGTCATGAATCAAAATGGGACCACACTGGGTTAGGATGGCACTAACCCCGTGGTTGGTGTCCTTCTAAGAAGAGGCTAGGTAGGGACACAGGGGAGAAAGTCATGTGGGAACAGGGTCCAGGACCACCAAGGGTGGCAGGGAGGGCCTAGAACTGCCTCTCTCTCAACCCCTGTGGGAGGAGCCACCTGTTCACACTTGAGCTGTCGCCTTCTGGGCTCCAGAACCATGAGGGAATGAATTCCCACCTTCAGAGCTATCGTCTGTCTCTGTGGCATCCCCGAGGGCAATGCAGGAGGCAGGAGGGGAGGGGGGCTTGGGGTCCCTCTCCGCCATTTCAGGTGAGGGTTTCAGCATCTTTGATGTGAAGGGATGGTCAGGGTCCAGAGGATCCGGTCTGACTAATAAAGCATTAGTCACCTCATGGCCACAGACAACTACGAATGGTGGGGCCTCAGAGGGAAAACTGAGGAGGGAGGCTAGATGTTGCTCCTTGGGACAGGTAGAACTGGAGCAGGCACAAGAAGAAGGCCAGTCTAGCAGAAGCCATGGCCTTGAAGGCCTAGGGACAGAGGATGACCCAGAGGCTAGCATGAGACCCTTAGAGGAGGCCAGGGCCCTGAGGGAGGACAGGAGGGGCTCACGTGCACCAGGAGTGGGAAAACTACTCAGCATGAGTATAGACAGCTCTAGACCAGAGAGGAAGGAGGAGGTGTGAGTGGCTGAGACAGCAAAATTAAAGGATGTGGCCCCAGGAGTCTAGCACCCCAGGTGATGCAGCCTGCTGTCACCCAGCTACAGGCTTGGGTCCATTGCCAGCGTCTGATGAGTGACCAGGATGTTTATTGATCCAAATGAGCCTTCGTGGGTGTGATTAAAACTGTCCTATTCCTGTCACCGTGACCTCAGTGAGTGTGTGCTTCTGGCATCTCGCTGGCCCACTCAGGGCCAAGGAGAGGCAAGGGCTGGCATCTGCAGCAAGATGCTGACAGTGTAGGCAGGGTTGGAGTCAGAGATGAATGGCAGCAAAAGGCACCAGAAACTGTGGGTGGGTGAGAAAAGAAGGCTGGTCCAGCCTAATGGCCAAGGTCTGCTGGAAGACCAGGGCAGGATGAGGCTAGTGGTCACATGGTCCTCCTCAGGCTTGTGCTAGGACAGAGGGACCAGAGAGGGTGGTCTCCATCTTCTTGCCTGTTGCTCAGGGTCCAGAATGCTTCAGGGTGATCTGCCTTCCAGAAGCATCTCCCCACCAGTCTCTCTGCTGTCAGCATGGTCCCCCAGGGCCACCAGCTGGCACTGATAATTAACAGTTGTCTTCCTCAGCGGCCAGTCTCAGTCATTTCTCAGGAAGTTCCCATGTAGGCTCTTCATTAGCCACCGGGCACTAAGTCAAAAACAAGCCAGCAGCAAGACCAAGAATGCCCGGGACAGCTCATGGCTCAGCTCAGGGATGAAGTTGAGAGGCACTTTGGGGGCATCTGGTCTACCCTGTTCCCCAAATAGAACAGCTCATTTCTCCAGATGGAGGTGTTGGGGGCATTGGGGCCAGAGTCCGCCACTCTTGAGTTCTTTGGATTCCACTGAGGCCCATTTCCAACATTTAGAGGTTCACTTTCAAGACAGTCATTCACTGCCCACAGTCTCCTACTCTGGAGCGTTTGCTCTCCTAAACTGCGTTCCCATGATCCCATCCTGGCTTTGGAAACCACATGAAGCAACTTGGCTAGTCTTCCCCTCAGCCACTCACAAGCCTAGCACTGCTTTGGAGACATGCTTTAGAGAGGGCCACATCTGCCTTCATGGGAACCTAGCTGAGGCTAATTCATGGTGTCCGAGGTATCCTAGAAGTCACTGCAATCTCTTATTATTATTAGCGAGACTTTGAGTCATAGCTCATCTTAGCGTCAGTAATATATAATTTGACAAAATGCACTTAATGACTTCTTTCATGACACTCAACCTTGGAACAGCACATGCTACCTAAGGGCAGTTAGAGTGAGGTCATGCCAAGACACACAACTAGGTCACAGGCACAGTCCTGTTTCCTCTGCAGCCCAGACTGCTCACTACACTTCTGGTCAGATGTCCCTAGGGTGACATAGGATGCTACTCCACCCCAGCCCTAACCAGTGGCCAAGCACCTCATATTCCAGCCCCAGGCGTACTGGCAGGGGCAGGGCTGGTATCTGTGGGTATGTGCTGTGTCTATAGCCAAGGCTGAGAGCCTGGGCAGCAGAGAGACACACTCAGGCTCTTGAGGTCTAACCACCCCTGGCTTTGTCATTTACTTCCGGGATCCATTGTGTGAGTGTTCATAACCCATGTTTGTCCATCATAGGGCTATGATCCTGCATAGTCCTAACATTCACTCCCCAAGACTCGGAGATCTGGGAGGTGGTAAGAGGACAATGACTCCTTGATCACTTTCAGGGTCACGTCTTCATGGCACCCTTGGCATGAGGCATAAGGTGGAGCAGCCACCTCTCTGTAAATGGGGAGAAGCAGTGGCTATGAAGGTTGAGGCCTTTTCCAGAGCACTTATGCTAACCACTTCCTGATGCTGGAACCTCCCCAGCCTGATGGTAGGCAGGCCACACCACCTTCCAGCAGTCCCGCCTGCCTCCTCTGAGCTGTGGTGAGGACAGAGTGCCTATGAAGCTCGGTGAGGGTGCTGTCACTTGTCTTTTCTTTCTGATGGAGCTGGCCCCCAGGGCCCCAGGACCAGCCCAGTGTCACAGCTCCAGTGTACAGAGCCCTTGGGTGTGAACCTTCGGTGTGAAGCAGCTGGCTCTCCACCCCAAGCCTGGGCATGCTCTTTGTCTGGTGTCAGGATCCCTCAGAAAGCACAGGTTGGGGAGGGTCTCCATGGCTGCAGCTCTCCGCAGTGTACCTACTCACACATGGCCAAGAGTAGCCCCCTATCCACTCTGTGCCAAAGAGACAGAGAACTGTCCAGAATCCCATGAACGGTGTGCTAATGGCCTCCCAAGATGCTACGGCCCAGGGGCTGAGGTGGCCAGGGCCTGGGGTCCAGTGATTTCTTTGGGAGCAAGTGCCCAGCAGTGAATTCAGTTAGGGTTCGGAAGAGACTGAAAGCATGATGTGGGCACCCACAGGACCAGGATTCACCCCTTTGGCCATCATCACCCTCTCCCTCTACTCCTGGTCTGTCCCCATTGATTAGTCTGGGCTTCTGCCTTGTAAGCCATCAACATGGGGGCTGTCATTGTTTGCCTGTGTGTGGTGGTTTGAATAGAATAGATGGCCCCCAATATATTCAGTTGTTTATTTGTTTGTAGTTTGCATCTCTAGCCATCTGGCTGGAGGCAATGCCATTGTGTGGATCTTAAGGTGTGGTGGTGGGTTTGAGATTTCAATCTAAAGATATGCAAAGTGTGCCTAGCTGGAGTTCCTGAAGTGTGCTCTGGCTTTTGACCTTTAGGCTTGTACTGCTCTCTCTGCTTGGGCTTGTGAAAGCAGGCCAGCTTCTTCTGCCATTATGGAACTTCCCCTAGATCTGTAAGCTTCAATAAATATCCCTTCCTCCATAACTGTGCTTGGTCTGGAAGTTCATCTCAGCGAACCTGAAGCTGTCTGATACAGAATTTGGTACCAGAAGTGGGGTGAGATGTACCTGGCCATGTGCATGTTGATCTTGTGGAACCTTCATTTTGGAGGATTAGGCATGGACTTGGTGCTTGCAACTGAAGATGTCATCTGGAGTGGTAAGCCAAGTTTTATGGACTATTCTGATGAGAGTCTGAGAATGCTAAGTGCAGATAGCACTGAACTTCAAGGCTTGGCTTATGAGCTTTCTAAGGGGAAGGAAAGACTGCAGAGGACTTTATTAGAACTGGGCTACTGGCATAAGGGCTGGCTGCGTCCTGCTGCCCAGGCCCAGAGTGTTTAATCAAGGTTAAATTTGTAATGGACTGATGTGCTTGGTTAAAGATACTGGACTGATAGATTTAAGGTTTTTAAGCTGGACAACTTTAAGCAAGTTAAATTTACTGGCACAGAAACTACGTTTAGGTTACTGAACCTGCTATTGTCAAACACATTAGCAATCTTAAGGAAGATGGTCCAACTGCTTTACATTAAAACAATGGAAAGGATGCCTGAGGAAGGACTCTCATAGAAATGCAAACTCTTTTGGAAAGAGTTGACTGGAGAAGGAACCTGCTTTTCAAGGTTATGATTTATTTTGTCTGTGAATTAAGAATATGGCCATGTCCTGCACACCTGGTATTGGTTTCAGAAGCATGAAAAATGCATGGAGTGGCCATGAATTGCACATGCTTCCAGGAGCCACTGCTGAGATGTAGCATGAGGTAGGGCTTGATGCCCTGATAGGCTGAAAGAGCCTTTGGAAAATGTGAAGAGTGGTCATGAATTGCACATAGTTCCAGGAGCTGCTGCTGAGATGTGGCATGAGGCAGGGCATGATGCCCTGATAAGCTGAAAGAGCCTTTGGAAGATGGACCATGGTTTGCATGAAGACCTGAAGATGTTTTATATATACCAGGACTGTGCAAGGGCTACCATAGAGCACACTGTTGGCCTGGGATGGAAGTGTTCCCTGGGTACTCTGCCCAGCTGGAAGGTTGGAATTGGAAAGTCTGGAGACTGTTAGTCTCTGGGTATATTGAACTTGAACTGCAGAAGTTTGATGTTTGTTTGATGGTGGTTGAGTTTGCATTGTTTTAGTCTCTCCTTGCTGTGCCTTATACCAGTTAAAAATGTTTACTCTGTGCCTTTATATGTTAGAAGTGTTTAATTTGTTTGATTTTACAGGTCTTCATATCTTAAATTGGTCAAGACTGTGGGGACCTTTAAAATTGAACTGAGTACAATTTATAATGTGTGATGGTTATAAATCTATTGGGGGCCAGGGGCGGAATGTGGTGGTTTGAATAGAATAGATGGCCCCCAATATATTTAGTTGTTTATTTGTTTGTAGTTTGCATCTCTAGCCATCTGGCTGGAGGCAATGCCATTGTGTGGATCTTAAGGTGTGGTGGTGGGTTTGAGATTTCAATCTAAAGATATGCAAAGTGTGCCTAGCTGGAGTTCCTGAAGTGTGCTCTGGCTTTTGACCTTTAGGCTTGTACTGCTCTCTCTGCTTGGGCTTATAAAAGCAGGCCAGCTTCTTCTGCCATTATGGAACTTCCCCTAGATCTGTAAGCTTCAATAAATATCCCTTCCTCCATAACTGTGCTTGGTCTGGAAGTTCATCTCAGCGAACCTGAAGCTGTCTGATACACTGTGTCATTCAGTGTCATCGTGGTGACAGGTCTTATGATACTGGCCAGGTCATGGCAATGACTGTGTCATTCCCAGCAGCCTGTGAGACCATGGCAGTGGTGTCCCCTCAGTCTTAAGACTCACTCCAGGGCCACAGACAAAGAAGTAAAGCCCAAGGCTGTGGCTGGGGGATCGTCCTCTAAGGACATGGCATGTGTCCACCAGGGTATGAGCTCAAAGCTTGTCAAGGAGGAAGGCTGGAGATGCCATAATTGGAAACTGAGACCAATAGACCTGAGCAAGGCAGGATGTTTGTCAAAATCACTAGCAGAAGTTTCCAGGCTCAGGCAGCAATCGGGGGCCTTGGCCTGGGCTCCAGATTCAGAACTGGAAGCTCCCTGGCACCCAGGAAGACAGGGGCTGCCAGCACCCGCTTTGTCATGTCTCTTAGCCACTGGCTGGCAGGGGACATGGGCTGCAGAGGAAGGGCTGCAACTGGCATTTGTGTGGTGCTATGACACCCAACCCAGGAGAGCTGTCTCTAGTGCCGCCGTCCCTCGAGATTATGGACGCTCCCAACGCGGCAGCCCCTGCGTGTGTGTGCTTTCTGGTACTGGAAGCCTGGCCCTTGTTCCAAGTCACTTGGTCAGGCACTGCTTAGCCAGGGGCCATCCCAGCAGCCCAGGTTCTGCCAAAATTGTACAAAATGGCTGACCAAGGATATGTGCCCCCCCTCTCCCCGCCTCACCAGCCCTTCCTACAGGAAACACAAAGCACATTGGTGCTTACACTTAGCGCAGTCCCCTCTGTTTCCCCTGAGCCCTGGGTAGAGTGCCAAGCGTTCTGCTTCAGGGAATAGCCTGTGTAACCCTCCAGGCAGGCATCTTAGTGCCTGTGTATTTTATGGCAACTGATGTAAAGCAGTCTCCTAAAACAAGAACTCACAGCTCTGACAGGACCTTGCGTGCACTTCCTGACTAGGGTAAAGGAAGTGTGGGGAGACATGTCCACAGCAAAGGAGGTATGGAGAGTCACGTCCACAGCCTGATGCTCTAAGCCCATCTCCAGTGCAGAATCAGAAGCCAGAGCTATTCCCTGGCCCCTGGAGCCAAGACATGTACTTTGGCCCTAACTGAGAAAACCAGGCCAGTGTCCCAGGACACCATGGTTCAAAGAAGCCATGACTCAGGAAGGTGGGTGGTCCTGGCCCTGGTGGCCACACCAACAGCCAGTGGTTGAAACAAGCAACATCAAAGACACGCTACATTCTCTCAGAGGCCTCAGAACCTCCCCAGCCTAAAGACCTGGCTCATAGTCTCCCTGCCAGGCCTTCCCCTTCTAGACCATTCTATGAGCTTCCCAGTGCCATTCTAGGGAAGCCTGCCCTGGCTGAATCTGTGAGTCAGTCTGTCCCTCTAAGGTCACTGGCCAGCAGAGAACAGGGCCCGCCAGCTCTTCCACTCCTCCTCCACTCCTCAGCCATGTGCTGACCCGTCATGCTGGACACAATCCCCTTGGTAAGGCATCACTGAGGTCAAGGTCCAGCCATGATAGGCTGACGTCCCATCAGGTCATGAGCTTCTCATAGCTACTGGCCCATGTCAACATCTGAGCTATCTCCTCTCACAGACACACACCCCGTTCTGTCTCCTGGTCTCCCTGTCTTCATCCTTCTGTGTCAAGCTCGTCACCCCCATGCTCATGCATTTGTACTTGAGCCGGCTCATTACCCTTTGTCCACTCCATCTTTAGCCCTCAGAACCGAAGCGCTCACCCCAGGCTCAGGCTGACGACGGCCTCATCCTGGAGGCCAGCTCACCTCTACGCTCTCAGCTTTCCTTCTCCCGAAAGCTCGAAGTCTTGGGAAGCTCAGCCAGAAACAACTGTGCCCATGTCTCCCCTGCTTCCTTCCCTGCCAGGACTGGAAATGAAGCTAGCAGCTCACGATGCGCCTGTGCAGGACGCAGTGCTGGAGCCCTTTCGGGGCTGCCCCTGCTCCTGCCCAGGAGCCCCCCCTCTGAGGCCCAGCTCACTCTCGGGAAGCCAAATATGAGTTTTGGCTGGCCTTGAAGAGGCACCATTCAAAAGCCCAGGCTGCTGTGTGTGAAGTCTCCTCCTGGCTCCTCCTTTGTGATTTTTTGAGCTAAAAATAAAGTCCCCTGGGGACCCGGTCGCTGCCATTGTGGCCGCTATTGAAACGTGATGAGCGCCTGATCAAAATTATTATGCATTGTTGACAAGGGAGGCGACCAAGCTCTTATCTCCCAGCGACTTTTAAATCTCGCCTCCTCCTTTTGTGCCAGGGCAAAGCAATAATTTAGATAATTGGACTGCGAAATGAGTTGGAGGCAAGCCGCTGTGGCTTTGGGCCTTTGGTGATGCTTCTTTGTAAGAATAGAATGAGAAGAAAGCTTCACTCACACAAAGACCTTGGACAGGACGAGTCTAGTCAATGGGAGGCTGTCCCGTTCCCAGATCCCTGCCTGCCGGATGGGCCGCTATTGTTTCCCGGTGCTGAAGAGCGGTCTGCCTGTGTGGCTTCAGGAGTGGCTGGTCTCCTTTCTGTCACAGGGCAGCGGAGGGGGCCACTGACACCCCCTGTTGTGGGTGGAGGAAGGTGGGCTTCTGGGAGGATAGGGCCTCTGGGGCGGGCCTCACGCCCTGCTCTGCTGATGCTGGGAAAAGTCCTCCCTCCTTCCTCCAGTGTTCTCTGGGCAATGTCCCCTCTCCTCCTTTAGAGAACACTGGCCCTGCCCATACCCCATCACCGTGTCTGTCCCAGAAGGTCCCCGCATCCTCCCAGCCTCTCAGCTGCCCTCCCACATAGAACCCCCCACCCAACACTCTTTTTTTTTCTCTACTCCAGTGGTCAGGATGATCTTGGTGAAACATGAGCCCCTGATCCCTGGTCCTCCAGGGACCATCCATGGCCCACAAATGTAGATCCAGGTTCACACCAAGGATCCACACTGCCCACCTGACCACCTTCAACTTCCTCAGCCACTTCCTCCTGTCCCTTAGCCCTTGCCTACAAGAACAAAGGATTTCTGTCCTGTCCTAACCTCTCTGGCTGATGTCCCCACAGCCTAAGTTTACCAGATAAAATACAGGATGCCCACTTAAAATTGAGTTTCCTATAAGCAAAAAATTAAGTTTAAACATAAACATAGCCCAAACAGGGACATTTTACAACCTCACAAGACTTCAGACTTGTTATGAACGGGTCTCATTTCAGTGTCTCTACGTCCCATGGCTCCATCACGACTCACTGTCTGCTCTCCTGAAGCAATTCCATTTGGGCCTCTGATGCCTCCTTGAGCAAAGCAGGTGCATGATTGAACCCCTGGCCCTCCCGACCTTTCTGGAACCCTGCTCAGGCATGCAGCCATACCCAAAGGCCCTGATACCTCCACGGAGCCCAGGAGACTGTGTCCAGGAAGGGTGCTCAAGTCAGGTCACGTAGTAGGTTTCTCAACAAGCCTCAGATGGAGCAGCTTGATGAGGGGGCGACAGAGGCCTTAAAGAGGCCTAGGCTGAGTGTTGTCCAGCTCTGCTGTCCTATCAACTGTCCACGCTCAGTGTTCCCCTCTTAGGAAACGGTTCACTCCTAGGCTCAAGCCAGAAGCATACACCTGGAAGAGACCTGGAGTAGACATATGGAAGTCATGTCACCTCCCTCTCTTCACCTGAGATATCGCCACTTCCTGCCTCTTTGTACCCCGGGGCATCCTACTTCCTGCCTCTCTCCACCTGAAAGTTTCTGGCTCTCACTTTCCCCATGGATTTTGCTCCCTCCTGACTCCAGCTTGTCACTGGCTTTTAGGTAAATACACATGTGCTTGTCTGTGGGGAGGGCTCTAGTCTTGGGGGAGCAGCTTCCTACCCACCTCATCACTTCTGTATCCTTGAGCCATGTGCGGCACTGATGGCTGTGGTTCTTTAGATTAGATAGGTGAGTGTGAACACAGCCAGCTGTGGTTCTTTAGAGGGGTGAGTGTGAACACAGCCAGCTGTGGTTCTTTAGATGGGTGAGCGTGAACAAAGACCGCCAGCTGTGGTTCTTTAGATAGGTGAGTGTGAACACCGACCACCAGCTGTGGTTCTTTAGAGGGGTGGGTGTGAACACCAACCGCCAGCTATGGTTCTTTAGAGGGGTGAGTGTGAACAAAGACCACCAGCTGTGGTTCTTTAGAAGGGTGGGTGTGAACACCGACCGCCAGCTGTGGTTCTTCAGGGGGTGAATGTGAACACAGCCAGCTGTGGTTCTTCAGAAGGGTGGGTGTGAACGCAGCCAGCTGTGGTTCTTTAGAGAGGTTAATTTGAACACAGACCACCAGCTGGCTTCTCTCTGTCAGGTGTGCCCAAGCCACAAGCCATGCTGGGCCAAAACCAGGGCCCCTGTCCCCAGGCCAGGATGCCTGGACCTGTTGGAGCTCAGACCTGAAGCTATCCTGAGTCAAGGATAAGAAGTCTGGGACTCTTCTGTCCCTCCCTGGGCTTCAGTATCACCAGCAATAAACAGGAATTGATAATCTAAAAGGACCATTGCAAAGTGCTCTGATGCTGTCACATCCCCGGCCTCTGGACAAAGGCTGAGGAGTGAAGGATTTATTCTCAGGCTTTTAATATTTTTAATGGGCTCCATTGTGTGAGCAGCTTTAGGTTCATTCACAGAAAAATGAAACAGGAAGTCAGAGCGCACCCTGCACACACACAGCCATTATCACATGTCCTCTTGTGGTGTGCTTTCAGAACCCACCCAGACAGTCCATTGCACGCCAGAGTCCACAGCTTATACCAGGGTTCACTCTTGGCACTGTGGGTTCTGTTGGTTTGAACAAAAGTGGGATTATCTTGACGCCCCTGCCGAACAGCCTCTGAGCTCTACCAGTTCTTCCTCCCTGTCACACCACCACCACCACCCTGTGTCTTTGCTGAGTCTCTTGTCTGCCTCTCCATTCTCCACAAGACCATGCCCTTAGAATCCTACAGTCTACAGCCTTTCAGCCTGGCCCCTTCTTAGCACTGTGCACTCGAATCAGCCTATTCCTTTGTCGTCAGTTTCCTGGGCTGTGTGGGGCCAGGAAGCCCACAGCACCCACCTCTGACCACCAGGCCTCTGCCAGTGGGCTTCCAATCTGCCTCCCTCAGGGATCACTCTGGAGGGGTCTCAGCCTGGATGCCATCTTCTTCACAGGCATCTATGGTCTGTCACCTGTAAGAAGAAAGATTGGTAGAAGTCCCTGGGTAGGCTGCAGGGGTATCCCATGAGAAGACCACCAGGTCTGAGTCCAAACCTCTTTTACCAGCAGGTCAGGGCTACCACACTGGCCAGGCTACCATTTTCCACCATACCCCACACCCGAGCTCCTCAGGGCCAATATATGGCCCACATCAGGCCTGCCTCAGTTTCCCACCAGCCCCTTGCACACTTCCCTTTCATCTTCTCCAGCAAATTAGAAAAGTCTTACAAGGAATGTATAACTAGCAGAAAATATGAAAACAGGAAGCTGGAAGGTCAAGTCACCTCCCCGAGGCCCCACAATGCCAAATCATAGGGCTGAGGTGAAGACTTGAGGACCTTGACTGCCAGCACCCCCACAACTGCTGTCGCTTTCCACCTCCAATGTGGCCCTGGGCACCAGCTGGACATTTGAAACCAGCTGCCTTGATTGTGCCTTATAGACCACCACAATATAGCGGGCACAGGATTCAAATTGGTTGATTCATAAAAACATCTGGCACAGAACAAGCATCGATGACCCGATCTATGCATCATCCACCCACCAACACTCAGCCATCTGCCAGCCATCCACTATCAGTCTGCTGATCCCTCACTCACCATCCATCCATGCATCCTTCCTTTGCCATCTACCTATCCCCCATCTATGCACCCATCCATCTACCCATCTCTCCATCCACCTACCCGTCCTCCATCTATCCCCATCCAACCATGCACTCATCCACCTAGCCAACCATTCACCATTAATCTGTCCATCCACCATCCATTCATGCATCCTCCCTTCACCATCTGTCTATCCTCCATCCGTACACCCATATAGGCACCCTTGTATCCATGTATCCATCCACCCTCTATATACCCATCATCCACTCATCCACTCACTCACTCTCTCATCTAGCCAACCACCCACCCTCCATCAGTTCATTCTCCATCCACTCATCTACCCTGTGTCCATTAGCCATATGCCTATCTAGCCATGCACCCCTCTATCTGCCCACCTAACCATCCATCCACCATTTATCTATCAATCCACCTCCTATCCATTCATCCTTCCATGTCCATGCAGACATGTCCACATACATCTGTCTTCCATATGTCCATCCTTCTTCTCTTCCTTGGCTCCTTCCTCAGTACTCATGTACTGTGGTGAACTTGGTGGCAAAACCGGGTTTAAAAACCAAGTCATCTGGCTCCATCCCCATGCACCATTACAGCCTGGGGCTGAAGCACGGGCAGCATTGACCCATTGGCTAGAGGGAGAGGTTGGTGGACCTTAGTGCTTACCACTGAATCTTGGGCCCTTCCCCTTCTGAAGAGGGGCCCTGCCCTTCTGGCCTCCCTTGTGGCCAGCAATGGGTGTGATGGCTTACACTAACTGTCCACTTGATTGGACTCAGCACCACCAGTGAGCTGTCTAGATTGGGCTAGCCTTTGGCATGATGCCCTTGAGGAATCATCTTGATTAGGTTGGCTGAGGTGGGAAAGCCCACCTTAACTGCGGACGGCACTGGTTTATGGGGTAGGGTACTGACTGCATAACCAGGAGCGGGCTGAATGAGCGTCAGCCTTCATCACTCTCTGCTGCATCTCGGAGGTGGGGCCGAATGTGACCGGGTGCCTCACGCTCCTGCCACCACGCCTTGCCCACGATGACGGACTGCCGCCTGGAGCTGTGAGCTGAAATTAACCCTTCCTCTCCTCCTAGGCTGAGTTTTGTCAGACTCTTTGTCCCAGCAACAAGACTGTGACTGGTACAATGGGCACCATGTGCTGTGCAGAGGCCATCACCGATAGAGTGGGACATTTAGCCACAGGCACAGGACACTGTCCCCTTCGCCTCAGTTGGAGCAAGCAGGATGTTTGAGGTATAGTCATGCACGGCCCCTGAATGCTGTGGTGAGCAAAGGACCCTGTTGAGCCCCAAGGGTGTGGAACAGTCTTTGGGGGCTTTCAGCCATGGAGACGTGGCTTGCTGTCACGGGGCCCAGCTCAGCCTGCCGTGAAGATCAGGCTGGCCCAGCCTCCCAGAAGTGTGTTTGAACTTCCTCACCTCTGAGGTCAGCTCACAATTTGATGACCTAATGCAGCTTAAATTTGTCTAGGACCCAGATGTGGTCAGACTGACTCCCCCTGGAGTCTTGAGACAGGCTCTGACCCAGGCCTCTCCCAGCTTCCGGTGCTATTGACATTGCCTTGGAGCTCCTGGGTTTGTGACCACATTACTTCAATTTCTATTTCTGTGGCTTTTCACATGGCTTTCTGTTTGTGTCTACGTCCTTCTTTTGTAAGAGCTACAGACATTGGATTTGGGACCTGTCAAAACCCAGTATGATCATAGCTTAACTCATCCTATTTGCAAAGACTCTCCAGACAAGACTGTGCTTTGAGGGTCTAGGTGGCCATGAGCTTTGAGGTTTCTCAACCCAGTCACCCTGTCTGGGCTCAGCTTGGGCCTGTGAATATCCAAGAAGACTCACTGCTGTAGGCCTGAGCTGGCATTCACTGAGGACACAAGAGGAAGAATTTCACAGCAGTGGCATGTAGGAGACCAGGGCAAATTCAGTCTGATGGCAGAGACACCCTCAGACAGTCTCCTATGGGACAGAGTGCATGAGGACAGAGCAAGCCTTAGGGACCCAGGATCCATGTGGGTGCCCACATCTCTGTCACCCAAGGTCCCTAGGGGTGCTGCTGGACCCCATCACCCAGCTCACACACAGTGCCTGATGTCTCACCATCCTCTGTTCACAGAGACCATCTGTGAGAGAGAACGGGCCAGGTCGGTATGGCGGCTGCCCAGCTGGCAAAGCTGAGGATATGCTTGGCAATGCTGGCCCAGGCCCTTGGCTCCTGAGCGCTTGGTGGCTCTCCACAGCACCCACTGGGCCCATCCATCATGCCAGACTCCTCTGGGCACAGATCAGCCTGCACAGCAGGAAGTCACACAAAACTTCCTCCTGCTCCCAACCTGACTCTGAGAGCAGCTTCCACTCGCCGAGGGCTCTGAGGGATCTGGCTCCGGAGCCCTCCCCGAGCGCACTTCCTGCCTGGCCCCGCCGAGGTTTGCGTGACCTCCTTGTCCTCCGAGAGGGAGCGCGGTCCCTGCTGCTCAACACGGTGCAGCTCCAGGGCCCACAGTGAAGGCAGATATTGACAAGCTGGGTGTTGAGAACACTTGACGAGGGTGGCAGGGGTCCATGCCGTACCCCTGCCAGGTAAGGACAAGGGGAAGGAGTACGAGAGGAAGCCACCTTTGCTGCTGGGCCTGGGGAGAGGGAGGAAGGCAGGGCTAAGACCGCCCTGATCCGTGAACCACTAACCACCTGCACTTGTGTGTGAGCGATGGAAGCGCCACGCTGGCGGAGCTTTGCGATGGAACACTCCTCGCTGACGTAGCATGGTGTCTCTAAAGAAAGCCATGCAGATGTGAGTGCACGGTATTCCACATGGGTAGAAAAAGGCCCAAGAAGGACCAAAGGTGGGTGCCACAGACACCAGGTGCACTGCCCACTGGGGACACCGGCTGGAAGGGCTGTGCGCTCTCCCCAGCAGGCAAGCAGTCTTGAGAAACCTGGATTCGGCGCATGCCTGCTGCACCTCAGCCTCGCCTGGAACTCAACCTCGGGACTTCCTTAGGAGCTTTGCAAGGGAGTGAGCTCTCGAACGGGAGCAAAGACAACCCCTGGGCAGTCAGTCAGGAGATGACAAAGGGGCTCCTGGCTGTTGGGTCCTCTGAGACCTTCTGCTGCAAGGCTCCTGTCCTTACCGCTCTCCCTGTGGCTCTTGAGGACAGGAAGAGTGTGGCTTAAGGTGGTTTTTGGAGGCCTCCTGTCCTCTGCATACCTTCTTCTCCCTCCACAAAGACCCTTCGGGGCATGTCACAGGACATCCTTGGAGTGGCCCTTGGAAGCTGGTAGCTCCTGGGAGTTGCGTGGCACTCTCCTGTAGAGATGCTCTGAGCAGAAGGAGGCTTCTTGACCTTCACGTCAGATCGCGCACAGTCCCCAAAAGGGTCCCGAGGAGGCCAGGAGCAGGAGCGGCAGAGCACAAGCAGGGCTCCGGTGCCAACCTTGGCCCTGGGGCAGTGGCTGTGTGAGCCAAGCAAGCAAATTAACCTCTCTGAGCTCATTTCCAAAGCTGCAAATTGGGATAATAGCAGGAGCTCATCCCAGAATGAGGATTACATGAGATAATTCATTTGGCCAAGGGCCGGGCTCAGTGGTGGAAACCACCATTACACTGAAGATGCCTGAAAGAGGGCCTGGTGACCACCTCCTCCTCCTCTGAACCTGCCGTGGCTCCCCAGTGCCACAGCACCCATCCAAGTCCCTCAACCTAGAATTCACATTTCTGGGAGGGGCCTGCCTGTCTGTCACACATCCTCACCGCAGCCCGAGGCCCACTAAGACCTGCCCACGCGAGCTTGCCATGTCCCCACGTCCACTTGGAGGGCACTCAGGCTTCTCTCCTGGGGTCATCTCTTGAAAAACTCCACGCACGTGAACCCTCACCAAAGTGGACTGCCCCCGAGGCATCTGCTGGTCAGTGTACGTACTGCGCTTGTGCGTAATTTCCAAGGAGAACCCAGGGAGACCCGCACACCCTGCCACGTGGCCATGACACCTGGAGGTACAGTCATTCTTTGTCAGGAATATCAGGAGACAGACAAGGAGAGGA
Organism: Dipus sagitta; assembly: GCA_036346955.1. Classification (NCBI taxonomy): domain Eukaryota; kingdom Metazoa; phylum Chordata; class Mammalia; order Rodentia; family Dipodidae; genus Dipus; species Dipus sagitta. The sequence continues at coordinate 209,342,538 of CM070771.1, forward strand.
GAATGGACTGGGAGAGAGAAGAATGCTGTATCTGCAGAAGCTGCCGTCCTGCAGGGTCAGGAAGGCCGAGGAAGGAGTTCATAGCAAAGCCACCACAGTCTCCCTGAGTAAGACATGGAGGAACAGGTGCCCTAACTCTCTGGAGAACTCCAGGCCCTGGCCATGACATTGGGAGGCAGCCTGGGTGTTCGGATGTCTGTTTCCTCTCCTTGCCGCTGTGTGCTGGGATCACCACCCAGGGAGACCCGGATTCTGCCTGCCGGTGGTTTGCTACGGGCACGGCAGCAGGCTGTTGTTCTCTCTCAGGCAGCACTGCCTTGCTGGTGCTCAGGCCCGGCCTCAGGACCAGATCCTGGCAGCTGGAAGGTGCAGAGTTCTGTTCCCAGCCTGAGGGGATCAGCACACAGAGAGCAGGTCCAGCAGCCCCAGGCACATGCCTTGTGCAAGGACCTCCAGAGGTGGGGAGGAGGGACACCCTGAGGGCACATTTGGCACGAGTGAGCAAGCAGAAAATCTGCCACCCTCGTGCTGCCAGGTGGTAAACTGAGGCCTGCATAGCCCATGGGGCTCTCTGGTCGAATATCAGGGGCCAGTCTGCTGGGACAGGCTTCCCAGAATGCAAGATGATTCTAACCCTATCACCTCACGATGATGGCCAACATTCAGTTTGCCCTCCACTCCTGGTGGCTGGTTCACTTGCAGCGGGGCAGGTGAGGGGCATCAGTTCTTTGGACCCATTTTAGAGCCACCCAAGAGTGACACTGGGACAGTCTGCCCAAAGAAAATCAAGGAACTGCTCTGGTGCTGGGGGTGGGACTACAATGTAGGGGTCGGCACATTGGCAAGTTTTCCTCAGGACCTGACCCCTTTCCGGGCTTGGTAGCCCAGGCTCTCTCCCTTTCGGCCCTTCTGTGCATTAGGAAAGGCTGCAGGCTCCCTATGTAAGCTCATCTCTCCAGCCCTTTCTGGGCAGGGTCGCCTCCAACCCATAGAAAAGAAGCAAAGTGGGTCAAGACCTTGGGGAGTAGTTGAGGGCACTGTGGCTAGGGAGGGGTCTGGGGACACCCTGTGGCTGCTCAGCAGAAGCTGGGCTAGGTGACATCTGTGATGGTTTATAGTGATCAACTAGACAGGACCTAGACTCGCCTGTGATGGGTTGTGTGGATTAGGTTAACTGAGGCGGGAAGCCCATCTTAACGGTGGGCAGCATCATTCCACGGGCTGGGGTCCTGGGCCACATACAAAGGAGACAACCGGCTGAGCAGCAGCACTTGCCGCTCTCTGGACTGAGTGTGAGCAGCCGTCTTAAGCTCCTTCTGCCATGACTTTCCCGCCATGATGGACTGTGACCTGGAATAAATCCTTCCTCTCATAAACTGATATTTGTCAGGTGCTTTGCCCCAGCAACAAGAAGGGAACCAAGACAATTCAGACAGTGCTTCCTCCTCATTGCTCCTCGAGTTCTTAGATTGCTAGAAGAGCTCCAGAGAGCAAATCGCCCTGAGAAGAACCTCTAAGGCAGTACTATATGACACTGGAACAAGGTGTTCTGGCCTGATCCCCGATTTCGGGAGCTTTCCAGTCGCTGCGTGAGCTTCTGCCCTCAGGCTCTTAGCCAACCAGTCTGTCTCCCTCTTCTCTACTCCTCTTCCACTGGAGAGCATCCTGGCTGGGGTCTGGGCTAATGGAAATAAGACATTTTGAGACAGACCCTCTAATGAAGATATGGCCTGTGAGTCTACCCAACGTCCAGACTTTACAGCAGAGGTATCAAGCCTGACCACTATTGTGTCATCCCAGGTATCTCCAAAGTCATGGGTTCTCCACTGCAGCTTAGCTGTGGAGATAGCTTCAGTGGCCTCTTGGGTCTCCTTGTAGGAACTCCAACTCTACTACATGTTGCCCGGCCTCACTGGCTCTCTGGAACTATGGTGCAAGACTCTACAACTCCCTCAATCTGTTATCTTTCATGCCTAAAAGTCTGGTACCATGTGAATACTGCCAAGTTCTGTTGCCATCTTAGGATGGAGCCTGGCACCCTTGGGCCACAGGTACGTCAGCCTCTCTGCCTTCCAGGCTAGCTCTGAGAAACCATCCTCAAAAGCACTTGTTTCTAAGCAGAGGCTATGGTCCTTTGAATGTATGGCCCCAAAGACTCGGGCATTTTTTAATAAACTTCCTGTCTGAGCTCCTGGCAGGCAGATAGATCCTCGCTGCAGGGGGTGTGTCACTGGGAGTGGGTCCTGGAGTCCAGCCATAAGGTGTGTTTGGGGTGGATCTTGAGTCTAGCCCTAAGGTGGGTGGAGAGGGGTGGGAGCTGTGGAGGTTTTGTGGCTCTGGCTGTTGGTGCCCCTCTGCTTGAATCTATGAAAGTGAGATGGCTTCTTCTGACACTGATGGCATTCCCCTGGACTTTGTAGGCCTATAGTAAACCCCTTCTTCCCACTGGCTGTTTCTGGTTGGATGTTTATCACAGTAACATGAAGCTGACTGCAAGAAAGGACCTTTGGTAAGATTCTCCTCAGTTCAGGTTCTGTCCTTTCCAATGAATTTACAGTTTCTCAAGACAGAGCCTTCAGAGAGTAGGTCTTGCCCTCAGGGCACCTTTCCTGCTGTCCCAGCATAGAGCAGGAGTTCCCCTCGATTGTCTTTGGATTGTACGTGAGATTTATTAGTGAACATGATTGGTAGGGTATTCAGCAGTGGAAGTCCTCACAAGCTCAAAGCCCACCACTTGTCCAGAGGCCATGAGGGGGGATATATTTGACACCCCAGCTATAGGGCATGTGTCATTTCTCAGCTACCATGTCTTCAAATTTATCTGCACTGAACGTGGTGAGGCCCCACTTCTTTGAGATGTGGATCTTCTGGAGGCCATGAAATGAACTTGCTGTTTATTTTGAAGCTTAATATGGATGGATTTCATGATTTGGCCAATATGAACCCTGGCCACTGTGCCCTGGGGCTTCCCAAAGGTACCCCCACATGCCTATCTGGAGCTGAGATTTGGGATACCATAGATAACAAACATGGATACCTGCTGAGTGTGGTGGTGCACATCTTTAATCCCAACACGTGGGAGGCAGATCCACTTAGGAGGATCACCATGAGTTCAAGCCCACCCTGAGACTACATAGTGAATTCCAAGTCAGCCTGGGCTAGAGTGAGACCCTACCTCAAAAAAAAAAAGAAAAGAAAAAAAGAAAGAAAGAAGGAAATCCACCAGAAAGCTGTGTTCAAGGTCCCTTAGGACACCTTGTACAAATAACAGGACACTATACTACCAAAGAGGCTGCTGTTTGCAGCCATTGTACACAAAACCCTCATGAGGAAAGGAACCTGGTTGGCTTAATTGGCTTCATAGAGGTTTCTCTTTAATGGCACTAGTCTCATTAAAAGTTAAAGCTGCTTTTGAACCTGTCATGTGTGTAACTTTAAATTCACTCACTATACTTTTCCTTCTCCTACTGCACAATTTTCATGTCTCTCTGATTCACTTTTTGTCTCTCACTCTAGTCCTGGGCAAGAGCAGTGACAATAAACATGATGCAGCCCAATGTTATCCTGTCTTGAGATTTCCTACCACAAACAAAGCAGTCAATTACTTTTGAATCCAGACTCATTGGAGCTCTCAAGACATGGCCAGAATGCAGACAGATTCTTTGCCTGAACTTAGTAGGAATGCTCTCTAGCCTGGTATCCAATAGAGTCCTTATTCCTCTCTGAAACCTCATAAGCCAGGCCTCTACTCTCCATGTTTCTCTTGGCATTCTGGTCTTCTAAGCTCTTCCACATTCCTTCTGCAAACTAGTTCCCAAGTTAAGAGAAGCAAAGTTTATTTCAGCTTATAGCCAGAAAGAATACATCCTGGTGGAGAAGGCAAGAAGCACCTGGTCACACTGAATTCACAGTCAGGGAGCAGAAGTAATGTATGTTCACACTCAGCCTGCTCTCTCTCCTCTTTATCCAATACAGAGCCAGCCCTTGCAATGGTGTAGCCCACACTTAGCATGACTGCCCCCACATCAGCTACTCCAGTCTAGAAACTCTCTCACAGACATGCCTAGAGATTTCTCTCCTATGTGATCCTAGATCTTGTCAAGTAGACAATCAGTATTAACCACCACACACATTCACCAAGAGGTAAGTGGTCTCCTGATACGGCTTAGTAAATGCCTATTTGTCTTACATGGAGGTAACAGGAAGTCTTCCTTCAGATTCCCCACCAACCATGCAGCACAGGCACTCACGGAGTCACACAGTTCATCAGATGGGAACATTGGACACTGCTGCTGGAAGCAGATGAATCATTTCTTCATCTATGTACTCATCACCGTCTACCACATGGATGCAAGAGATGGGCTGTGAGTGAACAGAAATAGGTCACCCTCACAGAGTGCAGAAGCAGGGTAGGAAGTGGAAAGCAGGGGGGCCACGGCCCTTGTTGCCAGTGATCCCATGACTGGCCACTTGTTAGCCCCAAGGAAACCCATACACACCTGTCCAAGAGGTAAGGGCAGGAATGGCCTCTGTGTCACATTCACCTGGTGGCAACAAAGATCAGGACCCAAGCCAGTACCTGGCCCTGTAAGGCTGGCTCTGGCTGCTGTGACCTGGTCATTCTGAGGTGTGTCAAGCAGCAGCTTCCCCTGGTGGGAAGTAAGCTCCCTGATATGACATGTAGCCACTGACAATCTAACGTGCAGAAAGATTCCAGGAAGGTGAGACCCCAATAGGACACAGGCACCCCATATACAGAAGAGATGGTGTGGCACATGTGTTGACAATGCTCCAAGGTCACAGGTCATGTAGGTGACACAGCCAACTGCAGGAGTCCCTGGGCCTCCAATGTCTCTCCTCTGTCCTGTCTTCCATGCCTAACCCCTGATATCTGGCAGCAGCCTGTTCAGGGAGTCATGGCTCCGATGGGAGACGGTCCATGGGTATAGGCAGGGAGGTGGTATTGAGTGAACACCATGTGGAGCTGAGCATTACATACCTGTGGTAGTAGAAGCCAACTGTGGATGCCTAGCATGGTCCACTGTGCCATGCCTGGTGCACACCCCCAGGTTCCACTGCCATCTTTCTCACAGGAGGAGGGGCTCTCCCTATGCCCATACCCCAGTGCCTCTATTGGACATCACACTTATGTTGCAGTCCTTACCAGAGCTGGAAAGGACTGAAGATCACACCTCCTTCTCTCAGCAGCTCTTGGCTATCTCATGAATGAAAGTCTATCAATACGCAACTTAGGCCTATGATGGAACAACCTGGGACAAGGACCACACTGCCCCAAAGACGTCAGGAGGCTTGTCTAGTGTCCCAGATAATATGCCCCCGTGTCCCTAAACTGGTGGCTGGTGGCATCCTAGACCCTCATTGCTCCCTCCCCTTCAGGCTCCTGCCTCCTCAGCCTCAGTCCTGGGGAAACTTCCTAGCCCGGCCCAGTCATGGGAGCTCTCGGCTGGGGTCTGCTCCAGGGAACCCAGCTCGGGGCAATGCCGTGCACGTGCAGCACCTTACTGGTTCTGGGTGGTATATGTGTGCACATACCTGGTGGGATTTCTACAGGAAGGAAAGAAAAGGGAAAATAATTATTTTTAGTACTTTGTTTGAGGACTTCATCAGTTATCCTGGGCATCAGCATTTCACCTTCCTGGCATTGTGCTGGGGAGTCACCGGACACTGTAGGACAGGGTAGGCAAGAGGCGCTATTGGGCAGATGGGACCTGGCAGATGGTCGAGGATGGGAATTGGTCCCAGTCTCCCTCCTCCACCTCAGTGTACAGGGTGGAAAAGTGACAGACAGGTACTTCCCTGCTGGACACTCTCAGATGCATTTTCTGCCAGTGTTCATGTATTTGTTAACTGACACTTTCCCCAAATTACCCACTAGCGACGAGAAGATGTCCTTGCGGGCCAGCGCTGTGGTCTGATGTGGGCAGTGCGCTTCCCGGCGTCTGTGTCGGAAGCCCCAGTGACGGTGTGCGTCAGTTACTTTCTCGTTGCTGGGACAAAATGCCGGTGCTGAGGACACGGGGGAGGGTCACAGCTCCAGGGAGGTTTCATAATGGTGGGGAAAGTGCAGAGGAGCAGGAAGCTGGCACCAGCAGGGGCAGACACACACAGAGGACACCAGGAGGGGCTGGGCTACAAAGCATCAAGGTGGTCCCCACGACGCCCCCTCGGGAGGTGCCACTGCACTGCCTTCTCTAACAGAGCCTCCACTGCAGGTCACAGAGCCAAAGCCAGGAGTCTAGAGGGGGCATTTTACATTCAAACCACCACATGGAGTCGAGTGTCAGGAGACGGGATCTTTGGTGATGAGACCATGCGGGATGGGGCCTTTGTGATGGGATAAGAGTGCTTATTTAGGTCCCAGACACCTCTTCCTCTCCTGCCCTCCACCAGATGAGCACAAAATAAAGAAGGCAACATCTCAACCCGGGAAGCATCTCTCACCAGACACCACATCTGAGGCCCAGACCCAGGTTGTCAGCCTCCAGCAGGATGAGCATCCAGCCTCCATTGTTCATAAGCTGCCTGTGTAAGGCTCTACGGACAGGACTCAGACACTTGGTAGCAACTGGACATGGGGCCTGCCTCCCAGCTAACTGCCCACCTGGGTAGACAGACAGAATGCACAATAATGTAGTGGCTGCTATGCCCAGGGACACCTAGACTCAGCCTCTTAAACAGTGTGAGCAAATATGGCTGCAATGATGTTGTTACCAAGCCAAGGGCCACAGAATGTCCATGCCAGGATGTGGCTTCCATGGGGTGGGAGAGGGACCCTGGCTGTGACAGGTCCAGGGCTCAGCCTGAAGCCTTAACCAGAGCCCAACATAGGAACAGGCGGGAGGCTCGACCTTCAGCCGCAGCCAATTCCAGGTCTGCTGGCAGGACCCAGGCTCAATCTGCAACGGGTCACAGTTCACTATGACCAGGGTCCAGAGCTGTGAGTGACTAGGCTCGGGGCTCAATACATGACCAGGATCAGGACACAGTGGATCCAGAGCCAAGACTCACTGTTTGAGTAGGCTTAGGGCAGCACGAGCGAGGGTGGGCGGCTCTCAGTCTGTCAGGGGGATTCTGGCATCAGAGCCCAGCACGGAGCAAGGGCATAGGCCAGCGTGCTTGGAGTCAGGGCTACCCCTGCTCTGTCTACTCGCCTCCCCCACTCTACGTCACCCCAGGGCAGCCCTCACATTCCGCTGCAGGTGCAGGGTGGCCTGGCCTGGGCACTGTGTCCTACAGCAATCCCCTTTGGCTGTGGGCCTAATTGTGTTTAAAATCCCCGTCCTGGCTGAGGGATCTCATCAGGGAACTGTGCTTAGAGCCAAGAAACTGAGAGAAAATGAGGGCTGGTGGCCGGACAATTCCAGTAAGCCAATCAGGGCATCCCGCACCCAGATTTGCATAAATATTTAAGCTGATTAGAGGCGCAATCCAGCAAGGCGAGCCACCAGGTACAGCCAGCAGAGCGGCTGCCTCCCAACCAGAATTAATTGTTCCCTTCCCAGCTGGTGCCAGAGCCCAGCTCATTCTCTCTCCCCTCGTGGGCGAGGCTCAGCCTCACTGGAGACCCAAACTACAACTGTAAGGACCCTCATAGGCCCACAGTCAATGCCAGCCTGAGTCCCATCTTAGGTCAGTTCTACTTCCTTCTGCCTACCCCAGGGCCTGCCCTGTAGAGGCCCTCCTTATCTAGCCTCACTGCTGCCCATGATGGCCTCATGGTGACCACAACACAAGCCACTGCACCCCGCTGTCCAGGGTCGGTCAAGGGTGAGTGCCACAGCTGGCTACACAGCCACTCTTGTTTCTTCTGGAGACATGACTGTTCACACCTTCCCAGCAACAAGCACCCCAGTTCCCCTGCACTCTCCCCGCAGGGGTGCTTCACAGCCTCCCCAACAAGCTCCTGTCTTCCTCATACCCACCACCTGCTCCTGTTCGGGGCTTTGGGGAGGACACAGTCAGGAGCAGGTTTAGACAGAAGTTGAGGTGTATTGCCCCCGTGGCTGATCCTGAAAGAAAGGCAGAAGCCAGCGCCCCCCCCCCCACCTGTCCCCGCTCTGCACCATCCCTCTCCGCTTTGCCGCCCGGTGAAGGGCTGTCTCTTGGGACCATCCCAGGGGCGACACAGCAGCAGTACACAGGCCAGGGACTTCAGCCTGGGTCCTTATGACCTGATGGGTTCTGTGATGCTGTCCAAGCCAGTCCCTCCCTCACTGAGGAAGATTGGCGTCTCCCCAGCCGCAGCACTGAACTGTGCGATGAGTCTGAGAGCTCTGAATAAGCAAAGGGAGGGGCCCATGCTCACAGGGGTCGCTCCAGGTTCCGCTGACAGCACCGGAGCTGTACGCTCTCTGCATGAAGCAAAAACCTGCTGGGCTTTGCAGCTTTGAGGATGGAGGCCTGGAGCAGCGGTCTGGCCTCTCGGCGCCTGTTTCCTCATCTGTAAGAGGGAGAGGGGTTGTGGAGCTCCCAAGTGCACTTCCAGCCTCTCAAAAGCTGGATGACTCACTGGGGTGAGGCTGTGCCTATGCTAGTCAACTGTTTGTATGTCGGGCAGGAAAGGGATTGGCTCAGGATACAAGGACTCCTTCTAGTCCATGAAGCCCTCAGGGGAGGAGAATTTCCCCCATAGGATCTGAGCACAGCTGGGCTCAGCATGACTTTCCAGAAGCCAAGGGGTGGGAGGGCTGGCACAGAGGTGGAGTGGGTCTCTGCTGCCAAAGACCACTTGGACGGTTCAGGCTGCTCCAGCACCTCCTCACACATCCAGCGTCCCCGCATTCGAGGCTATTCAGAAAGCCCCCATCTCTATCCCTTCTCCACCCCCCACATGCATTCTTCAGAATCCCGGCCCCTGATCTCCAACACCTCCCCCCATACACACACCACCTGCAGCCTCTGTGGCAGCCACAGAGCCCAGCTCCCACAGCCACATATGTCCCCACATAAACAAGGACAGACAGGACCTCACAGTAGAACTGTCCCAGCTGCTACAAGCCAGAGACAGTATCTTGCCAGGCTCCTGGGAGGTAGTTAACACTGTACCAGCTGCCGCCCTCTTTGAAATGGGAATTTGGGGGTTCTTTGCCAAGATGCCAATGCATCAACAAATGTAGGGTACCCCAGATTCTTGTCTTATGAATTTAAAGAATTAAAATCCACAGACCAGAAGGTAAGGTTTAGAAAGACTTTACTAGATTAAGAGAGGAAAATGCAGAGAGCTCCTGCCAGGTGGCTGGAAGGCGGGGCACAGAGCCCATGTGGGAACAGGGTCCCTCTCCCATCTCAGCCCAGCAAGGGTCGAGATGAGGGGCGCTTCAGAGCAGGGACTAGAAGTTGAGGAGAGGTGAAAAGCCCAAAAAAGGCTTGCCCACCTGGTAAGCATCTATTTATAATCTTATTGTGGTGGGCTTTACCCTCAGACTCAGGTGAAAGACAGCTGACTGGTGGACACAGGGGCCAGCTCAGGAAGAGGCCAGCCATGACGCCAAGTTTAGAGCTGAGCTTAAGCAACCACAATTCCAAAATCAGACTTAAACTTTAATTTTAAGGCTGGAGAGATGGCTTAGTGGTTAAGGTGCTTGCCTACAAAAACATCTTCCCTCAAAAACGCAATAAAATAGGGATATTCTTGTATCAGATGAGGGTCCCACCCAAGGACCTCATTTCGCCTGCTTACCTCCTTAGAGGCCCTATATCTCCAAATGCAACCACCCTGGGACTTCAGCATTTCAACTCAGGGAGTCACAAGCATTCAGTGCATAAAGCTCCGGCCTTGTCTATGCAATGACTTAGCAATCTGTGGCCAGAAAGCTGAGGCGGCCTGACTGAGGTTGCAATGGAAGGTTTGGGCTGTTGGGTTGCTCCAAGCCCATACATCTAGCTTGACACCCCAAATCCCAACTATGCATTTTGGGCTAACTGGTTCCTCCTCTGCACTGGGCCCCACTCTCACCATGACCCCATAGGCTGCGGCAACTCAGTCCCTGGGAAGACAAGGACCAGGGCCACCTGAAAGGGCTGGGTCCCGACCGATTCCAACCTTCCTGGTCACATGTGCCCTGCTCTGGCTCTCCATGTACCCTTCCTGCCTAGTGGGCTGAGCTCCAGTCCAGAATCGCTGAGAGGACTTGGGACACACAGCAGCCTGGGGTATGGCTCAGAGGCCCCACTTGCCTGGTTACCTATCAGCTCCCAGCAGTAGAGGTCCTGTGGGGACTGGTCCAGGCAGAAACCCTTGCTGTGAGATCCTGCTACTAGGGGCAGTACCTTCTCTCTCCCTGTCTCTGTCTGGGTCTTAGCCCATCCTCGACTATGTGAAACCTGCTGGCCTTTTGGGCATGGCCCCCAGCAAGTAGTCCTGTGGTACTTGGCACCTGCGCAGTAGCCTCCCTCCCAACTCAGTCCTGGCTCAGGGCATTCTCTTCCCTCCCCTTGAGCCTCCCAAGCCTGTTAAACCACTGCCACTGAAATGGGAGTTGGGGTGTGGCTTTGATAAGTGAGCAGTGGCCATCCCAGGTTCGGGGAAAGCCTTGCTTTTCTGGCTTTTTCTGGCTTTCTCTGGGGGGCCAGTGTCAGAGGCCATGTTCTGCTGGTAGAGTGATCTGCGGTGGACCACCCACCCCAGCTTGTGAGAACATGTCAGGCATATGATTTCAGCAGAGCAGAGAGTCCTTGCCCGGTGGCCAGACCCTCTCTCAGGAGCAGTTCACAGGCATGCTGCCACAGCCCCCTTGCCCCCAGGGTGGCAGGGAGCCCTCACCCAGCCTGGACCTCAATTAAGCAAAAGGAAAAGGTGAGGTGGGCAGCTGCCACCGTGACCTGAGCTGGCGCTCTGCTGGCCGGACACGACTGAAACAAGCATCCATGAGCTGTCCCCCACGGAGGGCTGCCATGCCCAGGTCTTCATAGATGGCTTCCAGTGTGGAGGGCGACGTGACTGTGCCATTCAAAGTGCCCACCATGGTGCAAGCCCTCATGCATGTCTATGCACGTGTGAGTGCACAAGCACGTCATCGTGCAAATGTTGATGGGTGCACGCCTCTGTGCGTGTTTGCTCGTGTGTGCCTATGGGTACACACCTGCGTGCATGTCCGTGTGGTTACTGGGTGCAGCCAGCACGAGGCTCTTTCACAATGGCCTCTGTGGTGGTTTGATTCAGGTGTCTCCCATAAACTTAGGTGTTCTGAATGCTAGGTTCCCAGCTGATGGATATTTGGGATACTCCTGGAGGGAGTATATTGTTGGGGGCAGACTTATAGGTGTTATAGCCAGTTTCCCCATGCCAGTGTTTGGCACACTCTCCTGTTGCTATTGTCCACCTTATGTTGGCCAGGGGGTGATGTCCATCCTCTGCTCATGCCATCATTTTCCCCTGCCATCGTGGAGCTTCCCCCTCAAGCCTGTAAGCCAAAACAAACCTCTTTTTCCCAGAAGCTGCTCTTGGTTGGGTGATTTCTTTTCTTTTTTTTAATTTTTGGTTTATTTATTTATTTGAGAGAACAAGAGAAGGAGAGAGAGAGAGAGAGAGAGAGAGAGAGAGAATGGGCGCGCCAGAGCTTCCAGCCTCTGTAAACGATGCGTGCGCCCCCTTGTGCATCTGGCTAACGTGGGTCCTGGGGAATTGAGCCTTGAACCGGGGTCCTTAGGCTTCACAGGCAAGCGCCTAACCGCTAAGCCATCTCCCCAGCCCGGTTGGGTGATTTCTACCAGCAATGCGAACCTGACTGCAACAGCCTCCAATCAATCGCTCCGTGCTTTGAAACCTGGCTCCTGCAGCTGCCTCCCTCCGGACAGTCCTTGATGCCACACCCAGTGTCGCTTCTGTTTCAGCTTCCTTCTGAGCACGCACAGAGCATGGTGGGTCCCTCCACTTGTTCATCAGCCCCTTCACTCAGCAGGGGGCCCCTCCTCCATATATGGCCACCTGTGGTCCAGGACACCTCAGCTGAGCCCCTCCTCCCTTGAGACACTCACCTTCTCCTGGTTCCCCATTTCCAGGGCTGGAAACAGCCCGAGCTGATGCACTAAGGCTACACCACCCTCCAAGCCCACGCCGACACCTCCACTTGCAGTATCGGCCCCAACCCCAGGCCTGGCCCGCCAGGATAGTTCTGGTTTTGAGCTCTGAGCTGCAACCAAATATGTGCATGGGCCCTTGGGCCCCTCTGAGCCCACCCCAGCTCTGCCACATGGATCAGCATGACTGTTCACATGTAGACACAGCTCGTTCACAGTCTGCCCACAGTACGGTCCTGGGCCCCTGGGAGAGCTACGATCAGCTTGGATGTGGACGAGGGAGCAGAGGAGACAGAACCCTCACTATGGAGACACGGCTGTCCCTCTGCGCTGCGGGAGGTGGGGCTGAGGGGGGCCCCGCAAAGCTGAGGGGCAAATGCAACACGCAGCCCCAGAGCGGGAGGGCTCACCAGGCAGAAGGCCAGTTGGAGGCTAGATGGAGCCAAGGGAAAGCCGGCACCCAGGTCAGGAGCAGCAGGAAAGGCTCTCTCTCCCCTGACAGCACCCATGCTGCCAGTGCACGTGAGTCCAAGGCCAGCGGTGCCCAACCAGACAGCCCTTCAGGAGCCTCTGGCAGGGTCTGTGGGCCCAGGACACAGGAACTTGCGTTAGAGCCACACAGAGAGGAGACTTCCTGGAAATTGATTCTTTATAAGAAGGAAATCGGAGCCATGGCATGAGGGTGTGAGAGATACGGCGCCTCCAAAGGCCCTAAGTGAGGAAAAAGCCCACCAGGCAGGAGCAGTGCCAGTATGGGGCATGGAATGGAAACATGGCAGATACCAGATTGGGGGGGGGCCTTCACGCCCCTGGATGCTGGGCAGGTGTTCCAGGACCTCCATACCATGAAAGGGTGTGCCAGCAGATATACAGAACCATCCAGAAGACAGGGAGTAAATAACACACAGCCCTTCTGACATCCTGTCCTCCCTCTAACCTATCTCTCGCCTTTGTTTCTTCAAGGCAGACACCAGCCTCCTGCTGCCCAGAGCTGTGTGTCCCCAGCTAGGCTGAGGTATGTGCTCCCCTGAGATCACTGTGCCTCAGCTCCGCCCCTCTTTCATGAGGATCAGCCTCTAATATCAACCTAGCCTTCAATCCGGGCAAGATGTTGACGAGACACAAGATGGAAGCACTCCGTACCACCCCACATGCCGAGATCCTGGCCTGTCCTTCAGACCCTCCACCAGGCCTGCCTCTCTGCAGCCCAGCCCAGCTGCGGCCAGGGTTTACATACCCGGTGCAGGAGGCCGACACTCACAGTGCTTGGTCCACACACCCTCCAGGGCAGCCTCCAGTGCAGTAAACTGAGTCCGTAGCCTTCCATACAGACGGGCTAATGCTCCTGAAACAGGGCCGGCGAAAGATCAGCAGCTCTCGCTCCCGGTTCCCAGGAGTACCATCCGCTGCCACCCCCACACCCAGGAGTGGCAGTAGGTCCCAGCTGCCAAGTCACCATCCTCCAGCTCCCAGTCACCGCGAGGAAATGAGGAACAGCGCTCTAGAAAGGCCAGCCTATGTGTGGCTGCTGGTGGCTGTCAGAAGCCCGGGGCTTGACATGACAATTACTCCCCTGTGCTCCATCTCGAGAAGGCGTCGGGCCGTGGCCCGGCCTGGGGGCAGAGCCAGAGCTGACAAGAGTGACAGCAGTGAGGCCCCTGGCTGCGCTGCTACCTGCTTGAGGCGCCGCACAACAGGAGGGAGGCCAAAGTCCTTGGCCACCCCTGTCAGGCTCTCAGAAGCTATGCCAACTGCTCCAGCCCTGCCGTCTGTCTCAGGCAGGCGCCGTCTGCTTCCGGCTGCGGGGAGTGGGGTGAACCCGAAGTGTGGCTGAGCCTCGAGGACTCGGACGCTGGCACGCTGAGGTACTGGAGCCTGGGTACAGAGGCTTGGCCGTGTGATCCAGGAGCCACGAGCTGTGAGCACTTCCTGGTGATGGGAGGTGACAACCCCTCAAACAGCTCACCCCAAAAGTTTCCAGGTTAGGCCAGGTGGGGTGGCACACGCCTTTAATGCCAGCACTTGGGAGGCAAAGTTAGGAGGATTGTTGTGAGTTTGAGGCCAGCCTTGAACTACGGAGTGAGTTCCAGGTCAGCCTGATATAGAGTGAGACCCCACCTCAAAAAAAAAGTCTCCAATTTGCAGTTGAGGAAAGATGGCGGGTAGCTTGACCCCTCTTGATCAGCCATCTTGGGCCCCAATGTTGGTTGTCAAGCCTAGGATAGAGTTCCCTGTCAACCAAGGGACAGATGGACGATGGGCCCCGAGAGGCCAGCAGGTCGTAAGCCACACAGGTGAGGGCAGCAGGCACCCACAGAGTCCTTTCAGTGGCTCCTTCACTCCAGTGCCCTCAAGACTGTTAACAGACTTGTCACCAGCTACCACCTGCTCCTCATTGTGCTGCACCTTGGTCACTGTGAAACCACGTTTCATGTTGTCTGTCGGTCTTCCTGCTGAGACTCAAGGCCCTGAGGCTCATCTGCTGGAGAACACAGTAGAAACTCAGTTCATGTTTGTTGAGTGAGTGTCCAGGCTTAGGCCCAGGAAGCAGGATGGAAGGTGGGCCTCTGGCTAGAACGGGCCACAGAGGACACTCGCTACGGACCCAGATCAAAGCCAGAGGCGAAGCCTCCCATTCCCCACAGTGACGGGCCAGGGTCTAGAGACAGAATGGATAGAAAGAAGCTTTTCTTCTTTGAGGGGACAGGCAGAGCTCGTGAGCCCAAGTTCATCTCCCTTTCCCCACCCTCAGCACTGTGCCTAGGCCAGGAACCTCCACACCCTTCCTGCCCTCTGGGCCTGGGACCTCTGTCTACCCTCACTGGGTGATGCAGGCCAGGCACATACCTTCATAGAGAAGCAGGGCAGGGGCCGCATGCAGAGCTACGGACATGTGTGTGTCTGATCATCAAGTCCCCCACCTCGCCAAGCGCGGAGTCCAGCTGCCAATGGCTGGAACAGCCAGGCGGGCAGCATGAGGCTCACCCACAGAGGTGGCCTCCCCATGGCCAGTGTGCCAGGCCGAGGCAGCTCCGCCTCCGGCTGCCCAGTGGCTCCTCTGGACCCTGTGGCTTAGCGCACTCACCTTTGGTGGGGTTCGGGCGTCGAGGATTGGTCAGGCACCATGTGGGAAGCTCCGAGAGGGTTGTCTGCTGCCCAGCCTGGAAGGCAAATATTCCTAATCCTTCTGGAGAATTTGCAGATGGGCGAAGGATGGCTGTGGTAGTTTAACTAGATGGTCCCCAATATATTCATGATGTTATTAACGTTTGTCATTTAGATCTGCAGCCACCTGGCTAGAGGAGGTGTCCCTGTGGGCAGATCCTAGGGTCCAGCCCTAAGTTACATTTGGGGGCAGATCTGGAATTCCAGTCTAAAGATAGGCAGAGAGCCTAAGTTCTGCATGAGAGTCCTAAGTGTGCTTACTTACAGTGGTAGTATAGATTCTGGGGTTTGGTTTGGGCTTTTCTCTCTGTTTGGTCATGTGAAAGCGGGCCAGCTTCGTCTGCCATTATGGAACTTCCCTCTGTCTTCAATAAATCCTTTCCTCCACAGCTGTGCCTGGATGGGAGGTTCATCTCAGTGACATGAGGCTGTCTGCCACGATGGGGCTCTGGGAAACAAGACGTGATGACGAGGCAGGGCAGGTCCGCAAGCTAGAACTGGGCGACCCTGGGGGACAGGACTTGCATCCCACTGAGAAATGCCAGATTAGAGGTGGACAGACAGAAGAGGAAGCTGAAGGTGAGCGTGAGCTGATGGGCGGAAGTCGGGCTGTGGGGTCTCAGGCAGCCCTGAAAACAATAGGGCAGGGTCTGCAGAACCTAGCCAAGGGTGCTTGGTGCCCACCCCCACACCTGAGAGCCAGGGGGAGCTGCTATACAGCGGCCAGGTCCAAGTCCAGCCTGATGGTCCAAGAATGTTGTCCCATTTTGCCAGTGCCTACTAACCATACGTATCCCGACGCCCCCTCATCCATGCACAGAGCTGGTTGACGGCCAAAGGCTAGTTTATAAAGAGGTCTTGGCTTGTGTTTGTGCTGGCTGGGGCCTCACAGTCCCAGAGACAAGCATGCGGTGTGTCCTCTCCACGAGAAGGAGGCCACTGTCAGAAACCCAGGCCTCTCCCACCCTGGTCAACTCTGGTGGCCCCTGGCACTGATTGCAGCCTCTCTTTCCTCACAGTCCTTGAACCTGAACATACACACGTGTGCCCACAAAGCACCTGGGAGCCAGCCCAAGACCCACATCAGAGTCCACACAGGGAGACTCGGGCTCCAGGCACTTTCTGGACAAACTTGATAAATTCAGTGTGTTCAAAAGACCGCGGCTGGCTCCTCTCAAGCCACAGCCTGGATGATCTCAGCCCTGCCTCCGGGCCGCTGATCTCAGGCTCCGGTCTCCTCTCCCTCCCAAATCCACATCCCTCCAGAAGCCCTACTGGTTCAATCCTAAAACAGAAAGTCTGGTCTCGGCTATTGTGCGTGGTTGTACAGTGAACAGAGTGGAAACGTCTCTGATATACTGCCTATGTTTCCTTTGGGTCAATACCCAGAAGCGGGACTGCCCACCAAGTGTCCATCAGTGGATGAATGGATAAGGAAAAAAGCGGTGTGTGTACACAATGGAACACTGTTCAGCCATCTAAAAAAATAAAATGCTGTCGTTTGGGAGGACATGGAGGACGTTATGTTAAGTGATGAAATAAGCTGGACACGGAAAGACACGCCCTGAGTGACCCTACTCATATGTGGGTGCTAAGCATGTTAATATCACGGACGTTGAAGCAGAATAGCAGTGGCCAGAGGGTGATGGCACTGGGCAAGGAGAACCAGGAGCCAGTCAGAGAGTTCGGCAGGCAGAAAGGAGCACAGGGCTCTATGGAGCAGGAGAGCCACAGTTAGCAATAACATTCATTTCAAAATAGCTGGTAGAGAAGATGTGACGTCTCTTCTACCACAAAGAAATGACACATGTCCAGGGTGACGGATGTGCTAACTACCTCGCTGTGATCCTTGTGCACATCAAACATCACATCGTGTCTCTTACACTGGTAAAATTAGGGTGTGTTAATTAACAATTAAACAGATCCTGCAAGGAAGGAGACACCAGGCACTGGGGCGCTTCTAACCGTTCTCCTGTCTCACCTGGATCCCCACAGGTGTCACCTGCCCTGTCCTGAGTGCCACACTCACAGCCAGCCAGAGGGACTGCTGATCATGCCAAAGCCCCCTGACCCAGGCTCACCCTCCTGCCCCAGCCATGCAGCTCTGGGCGGGACACAGGGCAGCTCTCCCAGGAATCAGCAGCAGGTCTTGCCCAGAGGACGAGGGGCTGGAAGCCTGGGGTGACTTTCCCAAAACAGTGCAGTAAGCCGGTCCCAGCACAGCCTCCCAGGCTGCTGAGCTGACAGGCAGCAGCAAGAGCAGGGCAGGGTTTAGGGAAGCGGGAGTTGTGAGTGCTAGAACCAAGTCCCTGAGGGTCCCCGGCTGAACAAGGCTGTGGGCGCAGGCTCGCCAGAGAGGGACTCCCAGGCTCGAGAGTACACAGACAGTGTTGGGGATGTCGGACGGCAAGCAGCAGCAAGACCTCATTAACTGTCTCAGTTGATTTCTGCCCCATGATGAGACACCAGGAAGCCCGTGTGAGAGAGACCAAGCCCAGAGGATGATATTCTAACCTACCCACTGTGGGATGGAGCCTTTGGGCGACACCAGTGCTCCAGCCCAGGAGGAAACTGCAAGCAGAGTGCGGGTCGTGGGTCTGGGTATCTGGACAGAGGCCACGTGAGAACCAAAACCATGCGCTGGCTGGCCTGGTCAGCTGCAGGGCTGCCCACACCCGCAGGAGTCTGCATTCTCCGCCTGAGAGACCACGCCCCACGGCTGGGGCGGGAGCCCACAGGCACCTGCTGTGGGAACCAGTTCAGCAGGGCATGCGGTGGCCTCCCTGTTCCAGGCGCCCACGGTGCCATCGTGGTGGGCTCTCTCCTCTCTGCAGTGGCCCAGAGTGGAAGAGGAGCAGACACCATTGACATGTCCCTGACAGACACAGGAAGCAAGCTCAGTGCAGAACGTAATCGTGGTGAGCGGCAGGTCTGTGAAAGATCAAGGTTTGTCCCTCCTGCTGGACTCCCAAACGGTACATGCATGACCTGTCCCTTGGGATCAGAGCAGAGCTACAAAGCAATACTGTGGGGCTCTAGTGGTGAAGTCGAGGACCAGGCAAGGGACGGGCCTTGGAGCATGCAATCTGAGCAGTTCTAGAATTATCAGCCTTGTTTCAGATCAGACTATCAACGGATACTCTTATCTCCTTCCTGGAGCTCACTGTGTCATTAATGGATGCATACACACATACCTGAAACACGCACGCACACACACACACACACACACACACACACACCACCACCACCAGCAGCAGCAGCAGCAGCAGCAGCAGCAGCAGCAGCTAAGAGCTTACTATCTCCTTCGGCAGGTGATGGAGTCAAGGCTTCCAAAGTTCCCCATAGAAGAATCTAGATGGCATGAAGAGTTTAGTGTCGTGGACACTGTCTGCCCACTCTTGAACACCCTGATCCTCTCCATCCTGTCTCCTCTCTGCACTGTCCTCTGAGCAGCACTAAGGCCCCAGTTCAGTTGAAGTAACAACAGTGAAGTCCTCACCCCAGGGTCGGCCACAGGTAGGGTAGGCATCTGAGATTTTTGTGGAGGAGGACAGGAGGCCTCCCCATGAATGAGGGAGGCTGGGCCAGTAGAAGATGAGGGATAAGGTTCATTCCCTCACTTGCAGTAACTAAAAATCAGCAGAATACATAAAATAGCGGTTTTGAACCTTTAGACATCAAGGCTGCAGAGAGCAAGGACCCCGGGACATGGAAAACGAGCGAGGCCCTGAAGTTGTCACCTTGCTGCTCTGACAGTTTTCAGGCCATGATGGGAGGCCAATCAGAACTCTGCATTGAAGACATGGACCTGGGAGGCCACAGGAGATGGAAAGGGTTATTCACAGCTGGTGCTCCAGACAGGAGGCAGCTGCAGAACTCTGAGGGCCGCAGACAGCGTCGTGAGGTTCCAATAGAGCACTGAACTCTGAACAAGGTACCCACAGCCAGGACACCTGGGCATCATCAGGGGACACAGTACCCAGAGTGCACCTGGGCCACGACCAGAGCTGCCCCCCACACCCTGCCCGGCCAACCCGCTTCCACAGGGTGATAGAGGATCTGTGGGGAGTGCAGAAAAGTCCTTGAACCCTAAACCCTGGGTTTGTGTTTGTATTTAACCGAATAACTGGGCAAACCAAGCTGAGAAAGATGATTGTTTCATTATTATATTTAGTTAGGGAAGTATAAAACCAAGGAAGAAAAATTGGTATACCCATGTGTTCTGAGAGCCCATGTAGTAGGCCTGGAAGAAATATGAAAAGAGATTTACAGAGAAGAGGAGAGAAAGTACAGAGATCCTGTCATGAGGTGGGAGGGGGTAGCAAGGGATCAGGGGGTTCTCCCCTCCGCTCGGCCCAGCCTTGGCAAGCGTATTTATAATGCTATGGCGGTGGGCTCACCTTCTGGCTCAGGTGAGCCAGAGAGACAGCTGATCGTTCTGGGCTAGAGGCCATCTTGGGAAGAAGCCAGCTGTGACGCCACTGTGACGCCAAGTTCGGGGACTGAACTTGACCAACCACAATGTCAACACGAAATTAAAATTTTAGGAAAGGGGTCCTCCCTCTCAGGAGGGCTCAGGTTGTTTGTGGACAAACAGATCTAGGGAACTCCTTTAGGCAAGAGATAAGGAGAAGCCAGACTCCTCTCTGACCTCTAGCAAAACGAAGACTATAAGGGCAAGCCCAAGGATTTCCCTGCTTTTTACTTTCAGGGGCCCAGTCACCCTAAACTACCTAATAAAGCCACCCGGCTCCGTCCCAAGGGCACAATCCAAGACCTGGTCTGGCCAGATCACCCTAAACTGAACGCTGGTCTGATCACACTCTGAAATCTTAAAAGCAAGGCCTAAAGCACTAAGTCTTTCCCAAAACAAAGGCCAAGAAGATTTACTGGGATACAAAGTGTCACCACCCAGCGAGAGAAAAGTCACAGTGCCTGGAATCCAATGGAAACTTACTAGGCACGAAAAGAACATGGTCCACGAGGGGGGACAGACACAGACTCGGAACTGACAGGGGCGAAACTCATGACAAGGACTTAACAAGTGCATTCCGTATGACCAAGAAGTTACAGGAAGACATCTAAACACTCCAAAAAGGAACACGAAAAAGAAAGGAAGGAGAAGAAAAAGGAAACCAAGATCAACTGGAGCTGAAGACAATAGTGTCTCAGGTGAAAGTTACGTAGGATGGGAGCAATGATAGATTCAGAATCAAAGACAGTGAACGTAAGGACATGGCAATTAGCACGGTGCAACGTGGGATGCAGAGAGAAAATAGTTTAATTTTAAAAAGTAGCACAGCAGGGGCTTGGAAGATGACTCGGAGGGAAAGAGCCCTTGCTGCACAAACCTGAGGACCTGGGTCCAATCCATATCACCACGTAAAAGCCAGGCGTGGCTGTGAGTGTTTGGAACCCCGGGAAGAAGGGGTGGAGACAGGACTACCCCTGGGGCTCTCTGCTCAGCCAGTCTAAGTGAAAAACAGCGAGACTGTCTCAGGGAGGTAAGGGAGAGCGACAGAGAAGGATGCTCAATGCCACCCTGCGGCCTCCACGCGTGGACACGCCCTTCTGCAACAGACGATGCACACACACAAGCGCATGCACAGCCCGCTGGAAGAAGGCAGCGGCGACAGGCCGCGTGAGCCACGAAGAGCATCAAGAGCGGTGCTGGTTCAGCCAGACGTGGTGGCGCACGCCCTTAATCCCGGCACTCGGGAGGCACAGGTAGGAGGATTGCCGCAAGTTCGAGGCCACCTGAGACTGCATAGTGAATTCCAGGTCAGCCTGAGCCAGAGTGAGACCCTACCTCGAAAAAAACAAAATAAATGAATACAAATGGTGCTGGTTGGCCTCCCACCAAGTCCCGAGATACCGAACTTATACAGAGCTCTCAGCTGGCTCCCAGTTCTGGAGGTCACACTCGACAAACCCTGTGGCTCTGGACCTGGCGCAGCGCATCGTGGCACGCAGCATGGAGTAGTGCAAACTGCTGCTTCAGCTCGAGGCTGGCAACGACAGAAAATGGAACCCAGCGTCCCACAATTCTCTGCAATGCTCTGCCCCAGTGACCTGAACAGACCCTACTTCTCCTCCTCCTCCTTCTGTGGCTGCTGTGCGTACGTGTGTGTGTGTGTGTGTGTGCAGATTCACACGCTCTGTGCACACACACGTGGAGGCCAGAGGGGAATGCTCTGTCACTCGTCCATGTATTTCCTGAACACCGAGAGTCTCTCCCTTACCCAGAGCCGCTCATCGGTGAGCCGTCCATGCTCTGCTCTCCACGCCCCCTCCCCTCCCTGGTAGCAGACTCCTGTGGTACATGACCCAGGCCCACCTTTCCTTTCATTGTTTAATTGTATTTTACTTAAATTGCCCCAATCAATTGTAATATATTTTAAAATATCTGAATTGGATAGACACTTTCTTACCAAACAAATTGCCATGATTAAAAGATTGCCAGGTATACATGGTAAGTTATGCGCCGTGGTGAATTTGCTTTCGTAAGCAGCACCTATCTTTCAGTAAAATGATAAAATGCCCACCTGCTTTCCATGGACGTTGGGAGTCAGGCGCTAATGCACAGGGAGCAAGCACTCCCATCTGCCGGGCCATCTTCCCAGCCCAGTCTCACTTACTAAAGGCTCCTCCACCTTTAATAAGTGGTGTCAGCTGCGCACCAAGCCTTTACCACATGGGCCTTGGGGAATGTTCTAAAGCCAAATAAGCAAATGCAGCAGAGTCTGTGGCACAGCCATGTGTGTTGAGCGAGGACTTGGCCTGAGGGCTAGCACCTGGTATCAGTGTACAGCCACTGCTTAGTGGGCAAGTGCAAGGTCAGTCAGTGATAGGGTGAGACTCGTCCGTCTCCACAGCCGTCGTGACATGATGCCATAGGCCAGGCAGCTAAAATCATCATCATCATCGTCATCATCATAAAAACACTGTGTCCTGGCAATGGAGGCTGAAGTCTGAGGTGAAGGTGGGTCTGGACCAGCTTCTCTGGTGGCCTTTGTCATGGGCCTGCAGGCCCGGTCTTCCTCCCATGTCCTCCCATGGCCGCCCTTCTGTGTCTGTGTCTGTCTCTGTCCTGTGTTCCGTTTTGAAGCCACCCCAATGACCTCATTTTAAGTCAGTCACAGCTTTAAAGACCCTGTCTCCAAATGTTGGCATGCTCTGAGCATGGGGCTTAGGGACTTACCCAGGAATCTCAGAGGACCAGCTGGGGCACATTTCAGAGGCGATCAAAGCCCAAGGAAAGTTCTAGCTGGGGCAGCAGTCACGTGTGGAAGATGCCGAGACCTGGGACTGGTCATGGGGAAGGACAGAGGCCTTGGTGGTCTCAAGGGTCATCCCCTGAATCTGGAGAAGGTAGCTGAGCTGCCCTTGGCCCTTTGGTCCTGTTCCCCAGCCACAAGGAGAGCCATTGGTATAGGCACACAGGGTAAGCAAGTGGACAGATGGGGCTGAGAGCCCTCCGGGCTGCCCGTGGGGGGAAGGGAGGAGGGTCCTGGCGGCACAGCCCGCTGCAGTCCGCTCTGCTTTGACGAAGGTCATCAATGTTTACTGGCTCTGTGGCTCGCCAGAGCTATTCCTTTGTGAGCAGACCCGGTATTAAATGCCACTTGGGGTTTATTTACTCAGCGCTGACAACCAGGAAATCAATGTTGCAACTGAACTTCTGGCAGCGTCTTTTATTAATGCTTTGAATGTCTGACTTTAACCACTGGGGACTTGCCACGGGGGACACGCTGTGTCTGCCCTTGAGCGCAGCGCGCTTGTGCGAGCATAGGCCCTGTGCGTCTCCGCAAAGGCACACTGCCCGGGTGCCTATGGGAGCTGCCATGTTCAGGGTGTGCACGTGTGCTTGTGTGCATGCACAGGTGTACAGTGTGTGTGATCACACTCACTTGTTAGATGGGAACATATGTGTGCTTGGGTGGGTGTCCATGTGGTGCACAGACATGTGTGTGTGTGTGTGTGTGTGTGAACGTGCATTCGTGGTGCATATGCGGTACGCGTGCTGCGTGCACTCAGTGTGATGGCCGACTCACCTCTATAAACTCTGCCTTAGTCTGGCGAGAGAGGGAGAGAGAGAGGGAGGGAAATTTGCATCACTTAATCCCGAGTGTGACCCTCATTTTGGTAGGGAATGAACACAGCAAGAGCCCTTAAAAATCCATCAGGCCCCATTCCCAGTCTTGCGGATCTGAAACAAGCTCATGAGCGTCCTACTGCTTGGCTCCATTTCTCAGCCTGACTTCCCTGCCCGGGCTTCCTCCAGAGCATGTTTACCAGCAAGGCCTTGAAGAAAGACAGGCCCTGGCAGCTTCGGCCTCGCCGTCTCCTGCTGGGCAGCCCTAAGCAGTAGGCTTGCTGCACTGGCCAGAGGCTTGTCCAGGATGAGGCAGGTGCGCTCAGACCCACCCGTGGGCCGGTGTCTCTGGCTAACAAACCCAGAAGACAGTGGTCCACCCACGGTGCCCAATGACGGCATCTAGCCAGTCCAGCCTGACTCTTGTGGACCACGTTGAGATCAAGTTCCTCTGCATATGTTCCCCGGAGGAGTCGGCATGTGGTCAGCACCCACCCATGGCTTTGACAGACAGAGTCCTCGCTGACACGCAGGTCAGCACTGCTCAGCCCCGGGGCCCCTGATTCTGTGGGCGAAGCTTGTCCTCCCCTTCCACCATTATGACCTCACTTCACCCCAACTGCGCCCCAATGACTCACCTTCAGTCATTCACCAAAGGCTTTACTGTGTGATTTTGAGGGACACTTCTCTGCCCAAGCCGTCTTCCAAACATGACACCCACCCACACTGCAGGTTGGCCGTGCGGCCCCCAGGTAGGGACTCTGAGCAGGTGAGAGCAGTAGCTCCTCCTTGAACCCAACAAACAGGACTTATTTGTTTATTTTTGTTTATTTATTTATTTATTCTTTGTTTGCAAGGAGAGAGGGAAAGAGCGTATGAGCCCACCAGGACCTGTTGCCACGGTAAACGATGCACACACAACTTTGTGCATCTGGCTTTACGTGGATACAGGGGAATCAAACCCAGGCCACCAGACTTCGCAAGCAAGTTCCTTTAACCACCAACCCAAATCTCTAACCCCTACTTGTTTTTTAAATCAGCATGTCTTCTGCAGTGGCAACAGTTGCCAAGCCAGACCAATTGGACATCACAGAACACCTCTGCTCCTTTGGGTGATGGGAGCATCCCCCGGGCAGTGTTCAGTGCTACTTGGTCACATATGTCACTTTCAGCCACTGTTCCTGGACTCTGCAGTGTCTCGGGGGGAGCAGCGGGGTCTCATTGTGTTCTTATTTTCACACAGCCTGGATGCTCCCCGAGTCCTGTGCGTGAGCACTGGAAGCCAGGTTCTATGGGCATTGCCCGAGCCCCGCTGCCACCTCTGTCCTTGGAAGCCTTGGTCAAGAGCTGACCAGATGAGCCTTGTTCATTCTCCGCAGTTGACTGCGCCTGACGTCCAGCCCAAGCTTGTGGAACACGGTTTCCAAGCCCGAAGCCAGACTTCTCAGTGGGCCGTCCTCCCTAAGTGACAATGCTCGTGATCAGCATGTCCCCTGCATGCTGAGGCCACTCTGACACCACAGAGAGCAACTCTTTACAGCACCCCACAGCCTTCTGCAGGCCACGAAGCTGTTTCACAACCCCAGACCCAGGATTCCCCCCACCTCAAAACACGCATGGTTCTCTCCTGTCTTTGGCCACCAAGCATGGTGTCCCCACCAGGAACAGATCTGATCACAAGGGTCAGGACTGCTCAGCACTAAACTCCAAGGTGAGTCAGACCCTTCAGGGAAGAGTAAAGTGAGCTTCCAAGAGTCCCACCTGCCTCCCACCCGGAATGACTGGATGCAGACCACTTCTGAGCCCTCTGAGCTCCCGCATGTGGCCCTGGACTGGGATCACAGACTCGATCCTTCCAGGAAATTTCCCTTAGGCTTGGCAAGGACATTGAGACAGGACACGCGGGGGGCAGAGGCTGCTGTATTCATTACTGTTCTTGTTGCTGTAAGAAAATGCCTGACAAAAGCAGCTGAAGGCAGGAAGGCCTGACTCGTGGTGGAGAGAGTCGGTCAGGGCCGAGAAGGCATGCTTCCTATCCACATCTGCACCTGCAGCCAGGGAGCAGTGGGGGAGGCGGGGCTCAGCCCATTTCTTCTTTTCCGTACCCCAGCCTATGGAACAGGATGCCCACTTCTAGGGTGAGTCTTCCATGTCGATTACCCTAGTCGAGAAACTCCCCCATAGACACACCCAGAGGTTTGTTACCGGGGCACTTCTCAATCCTGTCAAGTTGACAATCAAGACGAGCCATCAGAAGCCACGACAGTGACGACCTGGTGCCTCCCCAGGCGGATGCGCCAAGTGACGGACTCAGGCCTGGATTCTCCCAGCTGACAGGGACACAGAGGTGGGACATCAGCTGAAGACACACAGGCAGATGCCGTCCGTCCAGGGACCGTGCCTCAGGGACAATGCGTCGGAAGTGTCTTCAACAGAGAACCTGACTCGGTTCCATCCAGACACACAGCAGGCTCCCGGCCCAGGGGCAGCAGGGGAGGGAGAGGAAGGTGACTCAGAGGCCGCCTGTGGGTGTGAGGATTTTGGCTATACTGTCCCCACACGACCTGTCCTGAGGGCAGGTCAGGGTGCTCAGCTGTCACCTGTGGGCAGGGGAGGAGGAGGAGCTCTGTGGAGGATACTGGAGGTGGGTTTTGCTAAACTGCACTCAGAGGGCATGGCCAAGGACAGGCGGGCTTGTCAGGAGGGCATGTGCCCACATGGGTCAGGGACAGTCCTCAGCTGAATTGAAGCATGGCCCCAGGGCTCTTCCTGTGTTCAGGGAGAAGAACACTCACTTTGCTTTCGCTGAATTCAGCTGAAATGCAACATTTCAAACAACAGCAGCCGAGCGCGTTGGCTCCCGTGGCTTTGCCACTGGCAGACAGCACGGATTTCTCAAAATACCATAAAATAGAGTGAGACTACATCTAGCTAGGTCAGTGCTGATAAAGACAGCTCATGCTGCCACAACAGAAATTTGATTTCTAGGTGTTTTTTGCAGGCGTGGTGTGTGGTAGGTATGCGTATAAGTATGCATGTTTGTACGTGCGCAGGCGCGCTGCGAGCAGGTGTGCACACAGCGCACACGTGTGCGCATTCCTGTGGAGGCCGAAAGTTGACATCAGCATCCTCCATCACTTCCCCGCTTTGTTTTATGAGACGGAGTCTCTCACTGGACCCAGAACTCAACCATTTGGTTAGACAAGCTAGCCAACAAGGCCTGGAAATGCTGCTGTCCCCAGCCCACCCTCCACCCAGGCCTCTCGGCACTGGGACTACGGGTTGCAGTGGTTCCTTCTTGACGCCGGGACAGAACATCCAACCAGAAGCAGCTTCAGGAGGAAAAGGGCTTATTTCTGCTTCTGGTTTTGAGGGGACGTTTCATGGTCATGGAGAAAGCATAGCAAAGAGACAACTGAGTGTCACATCTTGTCTCATCAGCCAGGAAGAAGCAGCAAGAGTCAGTTAGCTGTGAACACCCAGGGGACTGGATTAATCAACCTGAGGTTCACCTCCTCCATCAAGGTCCCAAAGGCCCCCAGACTTTTCCCAAATTGCCACCAGCTGGGGACCAAGTATTCAAAAACCCATGAGGGGCTGGAGAGATGGCTTAGGGCTTAAGGCAGTTGACTGTGAAGACTAAGGACCGTGTTCAACTCTCCAGATCCCACATAAACCAGATGCGCAATGGTGAGGCAAGCGCAAGGTCGCACATGCCCACTAGGTGGCGCAGGCATCTGGCATTGGATTGCAGTGGCTGAGGCCCTGGAGCACCCATTCTCTCTTGTCTATCTTCCTCTTTCTCAAATAAATAATTAAAAATATTTTTTAAAAAACTACTAAAGATCCTACAGCGGGAAGGAACCCAGAGGCTTCAGAGAAAGTCAAATGTGAAGGCGCCAGGACTTAAAGAAAGAGGGATCTGCAAGCAAAGGAATCCCCTGAGGCCTCCAACTGACCACACACAGACAATGCGGCTAGTCATCAGAATGGGTCGACCAGACTTCCATAGGGTGTGACGATACTTGTGTGTTCATCAGACTTTCCGTTGCTGTAACAATCACCTGAGGAAACCAAAGGGACACACTTTTTTCTTGGCTCACAGCTTCTGAGGTCTCTGCTGTTTGAGGCTGCAGTGAGGAAAACATCTGACAGAAGGACTGGGGCAGAGCATAGCCTCTCTCCTTACTGTGGCCAGGAACCAGAGAAGATAGCCAAGAAGGAACTAAGGACATCTTTCCAGTGACACACTTCCTAACCAGGCCCTACTTCAAAAGTTTCCCTACCTCCCCAAAATGCTACCAAATTATTGTTGCACTGATGGGTTGATCCACGGTTGAGCAGAGCTCTCGGGATCCAGCCACTTCCCAAAGCCCCAGTCTCGGAACACTGCAGCTTTGGAAACCCAGGTTTCAACACTCAGGCCTTGGGGGATGTTTCAAATCCGACCTTATCAGACTGTCAAGGAAACAGACATAAAATAAGGACATAAATACATTCAAATGATCCTCAGGATGAGAAGTAAACTTAGTGATAGGGTGGAAAGCAGAGGACAGAATGCAGAAGCTGCCCAGCGGGCTAGAGACAGGGCCCCACGGGCAGGTCACAGCGGGAAAGGACAGAGGCAGGGCACTTCAAGGCAGTCAACAGATGCTGCAGCCAGGAGTGGGGAGAGGCTCGGGGCTCTAAGACAGAGACCAGAAGGACAGAGATCACACATGACACACAGAGACAGTCTCCCCAAGTCTGAAGAAGACCAATGACCTCATATAGGGAACATTGGAAAATGCAAAGAGAAGGTGCTAAGAAATCTTTCCTGAATGGTTTCCAATGAAATTTAAGAAAAATTGAAGACCAAGATATTTCCTCAGAGTGGAGCAGGAGGCAAAATCCATAGAGGAAGGTCAGTGGGACACTGGGGTCCCAACAACAGCATGGTGTGCAGACATCAAAGAAAAAGAGCTTTGAATGTGTGGAAAGGCGACACCCCGGGGGTTCATGTAAGGGGCCACAGAGGAATGCAGGGAGTTGGGAGGAGTAGCTCTTAAGATGATCGTGATGGGCTGGGAAGATAGCTCAGAAGCAAAGTACTTGCTTGCAAAGCCTGACGGCCAGGGCTAAATTCCCCAGTATCCACATAAAGCCAGATGCACCAAGTGGTTCATACACGGCAGTAGCAAGAGGCCCTGGCACATGTGAGCACAATCCCTCCTCCCCACTTGGCAAATAAGTAAATAAATAGAATTTTAAACTATCAAAGGACAAAGCTTGTGTTGTCACCAGGGCACAGGACTGACTGATGGTACGTGTCTGCACTACAAGTGTGTCACTCTATGCGGGCCCCATCCTGGAGCCAGCACATCACAGTCCCGGGACATGCCTGGTGTCTACCCTGTTCTTGGAAGTGGTGATCTGGCCCCATAGGTAGGACAACCCTGATCACCCCAAAGCTCTTGTCAGAAGCCCCTAATTTCCATCCCTGGCCCTTCTCAAGGCCAAGGAGCTCCTTGTTGAGGGCAAGCATGTCCCCAGCTCACACCCGGCTGTCCTGCGCTCTATGATTTGGCATCACCCACTTAGCCACTCTGGTCCTTGGTCCCCGACATAGGATACTAGTGGGCTCTACAAGATGGCGGGAGCCTTCAATGGCTAGTCATGAAGACCCTTGGGGAGACTAAGGGAAACAACATGGACTATTCTTTGCAGGGGATCAGCTGAGGAGACAGGTACCCTCTCCTTCTCTCTCCTGACCTGAGTGGTTCTGGCAGCCACAGCCCTCCAACCCTCCAGACAAGTCTCAGACTGTCTTCACACACCTGAGTCTACGGGGGGGGGGGCGGTGGCAGACACGCCAGGCCAGTCACTCGCACCGGTCACGCCATGGATGGCAAGGATGGCACAGGTGGCTGTGGGTGTGGGGAGGACCAAGGGCAGGAGCAGGCTCAGTGTGGACACTGTGTGACTCAGTGATCCTAAAGGTCCTACTGAACCTCTTATCCACAACCCTGCATCTTTCTGAACACCTGGAGCAGTCCAAATGTCAGCCATGCGACCCCCATACCCTGGCCTCCTCTCCCTCTCAGCTCTGCCCACTCTGCTGCCAGCCTGAATGTGTCACCTGAGCCATGGACTCCTGGGAGCAGCATGTGCCCTCCATTCTGCACCTCTCAACCCAATACACAGAGACACATCCTGGGCAGGAAGTGCGGGACGGAGACTGTAGAGAAACTGCAGGGTAGAAGTATGAAGCCCGGTGCTCTCAGTAGCCACCAGGGCCTGTACATTCCACGTCTATCCTGAGCCTGTCACATGAGGACGTA
Source organism: Dipus sagitta (assembly GCA_036346955.1). Classification (NCBI taxonomy): domain Eukaryota; kingdom Metazoa; phylum Chordata; class Mammalia; order Rodentia; family Dipodidae; genus Dipus; species Dipus sagitta. Next base: position 209,372,157 of record CM070771.1, read on the forward strand.
TGAGAACTCTGACCCAAGGCAACCCTGACTCACGACTTCCTGATGCCCCCCCAGCCCCATGCTGGGCAGCATGAAGGTGTGGGTCATGAGCACCGGTGGCGGAGGGGCTCGAGGACCCTGTCTCAAGCATCCAGGGATCTAAGACAGTGAAGAAAGCCATGCACAGGATGGACGCCAATAGGAGCCCAGTGCTGACTGGGCGGGGGGGGGGGGGAACTGTCCAGAAGGGATCAGGAAGACCGAGGAAGGCCGCAGGCAAGATCACCAGGCAAGAGGTGGCCTGACAAACAAGGAAGCTTCCCGAGTCTGAGGACTCTCGATGGGCTAGCCACAGCTAATCAGGCTCTGAACATCACAGAAGCAACTTGGGTCCGCAGAGAACCAGGCGGCATCTCAGACTGGGCTGGCCACTGGACACAGGACAACCCCTGACGAAGTGAGAAAGGATGCAGGATGGAGACTCGCCTGACCCCGCGCGGACGAGGGCTTCCTGGACACCGTCTGACAGCAGGAAATTACATTTCCACGTGTCAAGGAGGGCGCCCAGGAAGGACACGACAGAGACAGGCCACGTCTGTAGCAGCCTCCAAACGAGCTGTTTATTGCACAAAGAGCTCAAAGTGATGAGATGCTTCTGAGCCACGTGCTGGAAACGAGCAGACACACGAAAGACCCTCCACAAGGCAGGGTGCTCAAGCGCCAAGCAAACCCTCGGAGATCAACCATCGTCCTTCCCAGAAAGGAAGGAAATGCAGAACCTCAAAGGCACCGAGCTACCTGGCCTGCAGGCTGTGCTTGCGTTAATTAATCTGCACCACACTGAGAGAGGCCAGGGGCCCTGATGGTTCAAGCCAGGCACGCCCGTCAGACAGGGGCCCAGGAGTCCACCTCGGCCTGCGCTGTAAGGAGATGCTTGGAAACGCCCACACGGCTTTTGGGCAGACACATCCATTGAGGATTCACAGCAGCATACCCATGGACAGCCTCCACGCCAAGTGATGTGTAAACACGCACACGCTGCTGTGCAGGGTCCCCTCAGGCCACCGTAGGCTCCCAGCCTGATTGCGAGCCGATGTGAGCAGCCTCGTTAGCTTCAGTCTGCCTCCTCAGCACTGGTGAGCAGGCTTCCAACGAGGAAGAGATGGAGATCAGAGGAGTGCAAGATATAGGGGACCCTGGAAGGAAGTGGGAGCCATTAAGTCACAGAGCTGCTTCCCAAGCCAGCCCTGCCACCTATCCAGGTCCCTGCTTGTCTAGCTGTCACGTGAGATCGCTGAAGCCACCCCACCTATCACCAGCCTCCAGCAGAACCCAGCATGGGCTTGGTCAGGGCCACTCTGCTCTGACCGTGGGGCTGACTGGCTCTGTGTCCTCAAGTGGGCCCTCCTGTGCCCTCGAGCCCGCCCACCTTCCACACTCACCGCTCTGGGGTCCCTTGATGTCTGGGACCTTAATTTCAATTCAAACAAACTCCAACACCATTTCCTTCATACCCGCTGCCCCTGTAGTCTAGGCAGAGGCCTAGGACCCTTCCCATGCTGGCCTGTGTCACGTGGTCAAGGAGAGTCGGAACCTGACAAGGAAGATGCAGCAGCTTGGTCCCTGAGCACCAACAGAGCGCCTGCCACCTGGAGATGCCACCACAAACCCTACCTGCATACCGAGATGGGCCTTGCCTTTGCCTCATTTTATACTTGGGGAAACTGAGTCTCAGGAAACCAGACAGGGTGCCTAGTTCCCACAAACAGTGAGCCAGCTGGGGCCATAGGCTCCCAGCAGTCCTCAGCTGTGCATAGAACTCTGAGGCCCCTCAGTACTGGCCTGTGCTCCTTCGTCCTGGCCCCTGGCTTTCATTGAGGGCTGGGAAGACCTGGGCTCTTTCCACAGCAGGAATCCAGGCAGCCCTAGATCAACCCTGCTCCAGAAATTTTCACAAAGATTAGGAATGTCTTTCTCCCATATCCAAAGCTGGCTCCCCGGAAAGGGCTCTGATTGGTTCTGGCAGGAGTATTTGCCAATCTGGGACCCAAGCGTGTCCCTGAGGTCACACCGGGCCTGTAACAATCCAGCTCTTGGCATGAGCCCCTTCCAGGAAGAGAGGCGACCCGTGAGCAGAGGAAGGCAGCAGGCGAAGGGCCTCGGACTTTGGGGCCACAGTCTCCATGTCAGGGTACATCCAAGCTTCCAGATGGGTGGTGGCTTAGAGGGCTCATGCGAGAGGAAGGGTGGGTTTGGGTCAGAAGTACCGTCTCGGGCGAGGGCTGGAAGAATGGTGAGTGCACTTGTAGCTAGACAGCACCAAGATGTGATCGAAGCGAGTAAAGCTCACTGACTCCCCAGCGGGCTGGGCCTGAGTATCCTCTTCCCTCTGAGAACCCGTCCTTCAATTAACACAACATCACATGGCTCCAGCCCAGCCCTTTCAAAGCCCCCTGTGGCACTGATCACGGAGCCTGATGTGCTTGAATGTGGCCCTTGCCATACCAAGGTCCTCTTGATCACTAAACTGCCATGGGCAGTGGGAGGCTTGATAAGTGGTGATGTTCGCTGGGTCCTGTGGCTGGGCAGTGGGGACTGGAGACAGAGCAATGCCGTTAAGGGGAGCATCGTGGACTGCAGGGAAAGCTGCCCAGAGCTCCTGTTAATCTGGCTGCCCTCGGCTGAGAGGTGGCACGTCAAACATTTCCAGTCACTTTGCCAAGCAAATGAAATGTCCTTTCATGTCTCGTGAGACAAGATTTCTCTTTCAGAGATCCAGCCAGGCTGGAGTAAAGCCAGAGGACGCTTCTTAACCCCCAAGCGCTCAGGCTCGGGGTCCATGGGGAGGGAGCTTCCCTAAACCCAGGACGAAGGACGAAAGGAACTTCACACAGACCTTACTTCCCACCCAGCATGCTTCAGTCTTCCTCTTCCCTCCCAATGGGCCAAGCAGGACTTCTCCATCTTCAGAGACCAGTCTCTGAACAGGAGCCAGATCCCCACGTGGACTGACCATGCCTGCCCAGAGAAAGTAGGTAGATACTGTCTCTCCAAGTTCCATACCAAATCTTGGCCCTGCAGGAAGGCTGGAGGTAGCCAGAGGCCAAGTCTTCAGGTTGTGCTGTGGTTGTGTCGTGTCTCCCATGGGCTCCCCTTGGCCTTCAGGTCCTTACCTGTGGGCTCAGCAGGGACCAGAAAGGGTGCTCTAGACTCTGACTCTCAACTCAATGTAGGCATGGCTTTGATGCCAGAAGCTAGGTGCTGAGGCTGGTGGATGATTGAGACCTTTCTAGAAATCAGGAGGCATTCAAAGAGAAGCACTCAGGCTGGAGAGATGGCTGAGCAGTTAAGGCACTTGCCTGTAAAGCCTAATGACTCATGTTCGACTCTCCAGATCCCACGTAAGGCAGACACACAAAAGTGAGGCAAGCACAAGGTCACACATGACCACTAGGTGGCGCAAATGTCTGGAGTTTGTTTGCAGTGGCTGAGGCCCTGGCGCACCAATTCTCTCTCTCTAAAATAAAAAATAAATAAATAAAATTTGAAAAAAGAGAGAAGCATTCATTCTCTATAAATGCTGGAGAGAGCTGTCATTCTGAGGCACTGGCATCAAGCTGTTCTTGGGTCCAACACCTTTCCACCATTCCAGGATCCCAGGAGATGCCCTTTATTTGACTAATGACCCTACCCTTGGCTCCAGAGCTGGGCAAAGGCCAACTAAGGGGACTCCAGCCAGGCCAACATTCAAGGGTAGAGGTCCCTCTCCGCCCCCATGTTTTTGACAGAAGCACTTAACCCCTTTCCCAAATGGCTGTGCCCTTTCCCCACCAGGACCATGCGAGGAGTTGCTGTCTGCAATCTCCAGTAGTCGGCGCTGTGACTGTCTTCATTTTATCCCATCTGACAGGTGGAGCGTGGCATCGCACTGAGCTGTAAGTGCATTTCCATAATGGTTAGTCGTGTCGAACACCTTTTTACGTGTGCATTTGCCATCTGTGGCTCTCGCTCCATGAAGTCCCCACGCACGGCCCGTGGACTGCGTAGTCACTGTCGTTCGGGGACGGGGGTGCTGCTCCTCCTGTTTGCCAGACAATGAGGCTCCCAACGCCCTCTCCTGCCAAGACCCCATCCTCTTAGTGAGACCCTTCACACAGCAGGGTCTGAAATTCGGATGAAGTGTAATTCATGAAGATTTTCTCCTTACACGTTGTGTTTTCAAAGCCAAGTTCAGGAAGTTTTGTCTAATCTACATTTGAAGATTTTTTTCTCTATTGTGCAACTTTCTGTTTTACATTTAAGTCCATGCTTCAGTGTGACCCCCTTTTTGTTCAGGGTGTGGAGTTCTGCTGAGGTTCGCAGCTTTGTGCATGGATGCCCACTGGCTCTGACATCATCTGTAGATCTCATGCCTTTGCCAAAATGAATTGGACGCATTTTTCCAAGTCTGTGTCTGAGTTCTCCATTCTATTCCACTGATCCACATATCTGCTCAGTCTCCTCCACAAATCCCAGCTATTCTGGGATACAATAGATATTAAAATAGCAGATTCTGGGCTGGAGAGATGGCTCAGTGGTTAAGGCGCTTGCCTGCAAAACCTACTGACCTGGGTTCACTCCAGTCCCCTCTTAAAGCCAGATGCATGAAGTAGCACATGCATCTGGAGTTCATCTGCAGGGCTAGAGGCCTGGTGCACACATTTTCTCTCCCCCCCCCCCGTTTGCAAATAAATAAATAAAAATTAATTAAAATACAGCAGATTTGGGTTGGAGAGATAGCTTAGTGGTTAAGGCACTTACCTGCAAAGCCAAAGAACCCAGGTTCAATTCCCCAGGACCCAAGCAAGCCAGATGCACAAGATGGCACATGCATTTGGAGTTTGTTTGCAGTGACTGGAGGCCCTGACATGCCCTTTCTCTCTATCTGCCTCTTTTCCTCCCCCCCTTAAATAAATAAATAAAATGTTTTTTAAAAACAATGTTTTTTAAAAAGATTAAAAAGTATAGGGCTGGAGGGATGGCTTAGCGCTTAAGGCATTTGCCTGCAAAGCCAAAGGACCTCAGTTCGATTACCCAGGACCCATGTAAGACAGATGCACAAGGTAGCACATGCATCTGGAGTTCATTGGCAGTGGCTGGAAGCCCTGGCATGCGCTCTCTCTCTCTCTCTCTCTCCTTCTTTCATGCTCTCAAATAAATAAAAATAAAATATTAGAAAAAAGATTAAAAAGTGTAGCAGATCCTATCTTATTTTTTTTTTCAAAACTGCCTTATGCCAGGCTCTTTTCCTTCCCACATCAACTTAGACTAGTTTTTTGTTATTTTTATTTATTTATTTGAGAGTGACAGACAGAGAAAGAGGCAGATAGAGAGAGGGACAGAGAATGGGCGTGCCAGGGCCTCCAGCCACTGCAAACGAATTCCAGACGCGTGCGCCCCCTTGTGCATCTGGCTAACGTGGGTCCTGGGGAATCGAGCCTCGAACCGGGGTCCTTAGGCTTCACAGGCAAGCGCTTAACTGCTGAGCCATCTCTCCAGCCCAACTTAGACTAGTTTTGACTATATTTTCTAAAACATGATGAGATTCATATATGTGTGTGTGTGTGTGTGTGTGTATACATATATATAGTATCTATATACATATATATGCCATTTATATGCATTAAATCCATACACTGTTTGGGGGATAGTTGACCTCTTCACTATATTGAGTTTGCTAGTTTATGAACATGGTATTGAAATAGGCCTCTTTGAGCCTTATCTCAGCCCTTAGGTGAGCTTAACTCAGGAATTAGGGTTCTGGATTCTCAACGGTCACCAGAGCTCTACTGAGTGAGTGGCTCCAGGGTCTTTATTTTACACATTCAAGAAGGATGAGTTTTTTTTAATTAATTTATTTACTTGCCAGCAGAGAAAGATACAAGCAGAGAAGAGTGACAGACAGGAAGTGGGCACGCCAGGGCCTTCAGCTGCTGCAAATGAACTCAATGCATGCACCACTTTGTGCCTCTGGTTTTACATGGGTACTGGGGAATTGAACCCAGGTTGTCAGACTTTGCAGGCAAATGCCTTAACCACTGTCCAGCCTGAGAAGAATGAGTTTTAATGGAGAAGCTTTTAAGGAGAAAACCAATGTAGAGGAAAAGCTTTTATTACAGTTATTGAGAAGCAAAAAAAGAGTGGAAGTAAAACCTTTCTGAACAGGTTGCCACGAGGTCTGTCTGGGGCTTATAGGCTTTCTGGCTAGAGAAATAAGTTGATCTTTACAACTGGACTGAGATGGGGGGAAGTAGAATTCTGGTCCAATCATTGATCCCCACAAGGTGTCCATGTGTCTCCGTACCAATCAGAGAACTGGGGAGTGGGTGGGCTGGGGGAGGGCTGGGCATACACTTCCAAGCTTCTTTAAGAGAGAGCAGAACAGAATCAAGGATTAAAAACAAGGTGGGGCAGCGAACACCAAAACCCCCCTGAGGAGGTCCCCCAGGTTAACCGGAGCAGGGGTGAAGGGATAAGAATATAAGCTGTTATACATGCCTTTAATCCCAGCACTTGGGAGACAGAGGCAGGAGGACCGCCATGAGTTCAAGTCCACCCTGAGACTCCATAGTGAATTCCAGGTCAGCCTGGACTAGAATGAGACCCTACCTCGAAAAACCAAAATTAAAAAAAAAAAAAGAATATAAGCTGTTATATATAAGATAAATAAAATTAAAAGTGATTTAAAAAGAACTAAAAAAGTGAGGTGGGGAAGAGTCATAGGGGACAGCCAGAGGCTACTGAGATCCACTTCATTGTTTTTCCGAGTCCTGCCTTGCCTCCTGCCTGGTCAGCCTGGCTAGCTCACACCCAGCCGCAAACCCTCTTCCTCCTCTTTGCGATGTTTTTGACTTTACCATCTTAACGCTAACGTTCACTTTAACCACTGAAATCCCAAGACAAAGACAAGACAAAGCCACTCATCTTCAAGGTCCCTTCAAGTACTCAAGTAGCTCCCTAACAAGTATTTTCCACTACTTTCTATCACTTTGTCTCTCCATTTTCATAGATTACCCGCTGTTCCTTTCACCACTCTAAGTGGTTTTGTACTTTATTTTTTCCCAAGTTTTTTTTATATCTGAATGATATAAAATAATAAATTAAAAAAACACCCAAACTAAACACCAATGGCTCTGCAAGGCAGGCTTTATTTATACTTTAATTTTTTAAAATTTATTTGACACAGAGAGAGACAGAAAGAAGCAGAGAAAGAAAGAGAGAGAGAGAGAAAGAGAATAGGCGTGCCAGGTCCTTTAGCTGCTGCAAATGAACTCCAGAAGCATCGCCACCTTGTGCATCTGGTTTATGAGGGTCCTGGGGAATTGAACCTGGGCCCTTTGGCTTTGCAGGCAAGGGCCTTAACCACTAAGCCATCCCTCCAGCCCTGGGTTCATACTTTAAATGTAAGTGTCCATGTGTTCATGGCTAGAAGCTAGATATAATTGTTTTTTATTTTGTTTGTTTTTTGTTTTGTTTTGTTTTGTTTTGTTTTGTTTTTCAAAGGTAAGGTAGGATCTCGCTCTAGCCCAGGCTGACCTGGAGTTTACTATGTGGTATCAGGGTGGCCTTGAACTCAGAGAAATCCTCCTACCTCTGCTTTCTGAATGCTGAGATTGAAGGCGTTCATCATCATGCCTGGCTTATAATTGGTTTTTATTTGATATTCTTTCCTGATCCTTTCGAAACTCACTCATTCTAGGAATCTTTGTATGGTGAAGTTGAGATTTTCCACTTAGACAATTATGTCATCTGTAAATCTGGTCAGTCTTATTTCTTCCTTTTTAATCTGTATTCCTTTTCTCACCTTATTGCACTGGCTATAATTTTCAACACTATGTTAAATAAGAGGTATATGAATAGACATTCTTACTTTGTTCATAGAATGAAGGAGAAAGTATTTTATTTTTACTATTAACAGTTGTAATAAGGTTAGCTACAGATTTTTCTCAAGTTGAGAAAGTTCTCCTCTATCCCTACTTTTCTAAGAATTTTTATCATGAATGAGTATTGAACTTTGTCAAATGATTTTCTGCATGTATTGATGTGACCTCCCTAACATACTAATACAGAGGAGTACATGGCTGGGTTTTAAAATGTTAAATCATCCTGGCATCCCTACATTAAAACTCCCTAGGTCATGGTTTACAATTCTTTTTATATGTTGCTGAATTCTGTTTGATTCTATTCTGTTAAGGAATTTTACGTCTCTATTCCTGATGAATATTGGTCTGTACTTTTCTCCTTTTGTATTTTATTTGTGATTTCGTTAATAGCTACATAAAATGAACTAGCAAGTATCCCTCCTGTGCTGTTTTCTGTAAGAGACTGTGTAGTATTTAATCCCACTTGAAACATTGGGTAAGACCCCTTCGAAGCCATCCAGGGCTGCATATTTCTTTGGAGGGAGTTTTAAAATTATGAATTCAGTTTCCTTAATAGTCGTAGGGGCTATCTAGCTGTCTATTTCATACAGGGTGAGTTGTGGCAGTTTGTGTTTTTCAAGGAGTTGCTGCTTCTTCTAACTTTCAGATGCACGCGTGCGCACGGGTTTCAATATCTTGCATTGCCTTTGTGATGTCTGTAGGCCCCTGGCGTATCCTGTTTCATCTCGGATTGTGGCCATTTGTGTCTTCTCGCTCCTTCGCCCTTCCTTTAGAGTGGTGTCAATGTTATTGATCTCGCCAAAGAACACGCTCTTCCCCTGCTCTTCTGCTCCAATTTCTTCGATTTGGACCCTCCATCATCTTCCTCCTGCTCGCTTTGAGTCTCTCAGCTGTGCTATAGTGTTTCGGGTTATGTTTCTGTGCATATTTCCATTCAGTTCCCGTTTCTTTTCTTTTTAAATTCGCCCTTAGATGTCCTCTTTGACCAAATACAGAAGAGTGCAGTTCGGTTTTCCTAGAGTTAGGAGACATCCCTGTTCTCTTCCTATTGGTGAGTTCCAGTTGGAGCCCATTATAGGGAGATGATATATTCTGTGTCATTTTGATTCTTTTTAAATTGTTGGGATTTTTCCAGGCATGGTGGCGCACGCCTTTAATCCCAGCACTCACGAGGCAGAGGTAGGAGGATCGCCGTGAGTTCGAGGCCAACCTGAGACTACATAGTGAATTCCAGGTCAGCCTAGGCTACAGTGAGACCCTACCTCAAAAAAAAAACCAAAAAAAAACCCGAACAAAATATTCTTGAGGTTTGCTGTATGGCTGAGGCAATGGCCCATCTAAACGTATGCCTGTAGCACTTGGAGAGACGGTGCCTTCCACTGCTGTCCGGTGGCCTGCCGGGCAAGGTTGGATTGGTTCCAGCTCGTTGACAGTACTGCTGGGCTCTGCGTTCTTTTTATTAAAAAAAAAAATACTACTTGTGAGGAGAGAGAGAGAATGGACCCTCCAGGGCCTCTTGCTGTTGCAAATGACGTCCAGATGCATGTGTCACTGTGTATCTGGCCGTTGGTATTGGGAAAATGAACCCTGGGCCAGCAGACTTTGTCACTAAGTGCCTTTAACCACTGAGATATCTCCCCACTCCCCCAGCTGTTTTTTTTTTAATATTTATTTATTTACTTATTTGCAAGCACAGAGACAGAGAGAGTGGACAGTCCACGAGCTTTTAGCTGCTTTAAATGAGCTCTAGATGCATGCACCACTTTGTGCATTTGGGGAATCAAACCAGGCTTTCTAAGCAAGCACCTTAACCACCAAAGCTGTGTTCTGACTGGTTTTCCACCCACTGTTCCACTGAGTGCTGGGAGAAGGATGCTGAGCACGTCGCTTGCGCTGGCGGAGTGGCTCATCGTTCTGCAGGCTTCACCCCACGCCTTGTGCAGCGCGCTTTGGCACCCAGATGCTAAGGTGCTGCTACATCTTCTCGGCGGCTGGGTGTCTCATCACACTGCAGTGTCTCTTTGTCCTTGCCAAGCCTCTATGACGTTCACCTTATCTGATAGTCATACTGCTCATCAGCTTTCTTTTGATCCATTTTGGATGACATATCATTTCCATCTTTTTTATTTTCAATAAATAGAATGTGGGGTGTGTGTGTGTGCACGCGCATGCATGTGTGTGTGTGTGTGTGTGCGCGCGCATGCATGTGTGTGTGTGTAGTGAGTTTCACATGTTACTGATGGAATGGGAAGAGAACTCCAGCATGTCACTGGATTTCCTGTCACCACACACTTTCCATGAAAACCTCCTCAGGTATCGCCTCAGTAGAAAGAGTACTGAACATCTCATTATTTCCTTGTTGGGTGGAAGTCCTGTGGCCATTGGACAGGTGACTCCTTGTCCCCACTCCACTCAGCTATTGTGCCTTCATCCAGTGTGAGTACCAAAGGCCTTGCCACCATCTCCCATGGGTGAAAGCCCAGGGACCCCCCACACACAGCCTGGTGATGCTAAGGGCCACACAGCCTGTCAAAGCAGGCCACACAGACTGATGGTGTAGAAGCAGGCCACGCAGACTGGTGGTGTGGAAGCAGGCCACTCAGCCTGTGGCATGGAAGCAGGCCACGCAGACTGGTGGTGTGGAAGCAGACCATGCAGACTGGGGGTGTGGAAGCAGACCACGCAGACTGGGGGTGTGGAAGCAGACCACGCAGACTGGGGGTGTGGAAGCAGGCCACGCAGACTGGTGGTGTGGAAGCAGACCATGCAGACTGGGGGTGTGGAAGCAGGCCACGCAGACTGGGGGTGTGGAAGCAGACCACGCAGACTGGGGTGTGGAAGCAGGCCACGCAGACTGGGGGTGTGGAAGCAGGCCACGCAGACTGGGGGTGTGGAAGCAGGCCACACAGACTGGGGGTGTGGAAGCAGACCACACAGACTGGGGGTGTGGAAGCAGGCCACGCAGACTGGTGGTGTGGAAGCAGGCCACGCAGACTGGTGGTGTGGAAGCAGGCCACGCAGACTGGTGGTGTGGAAGCAGACCACGCAGACTGGGGGTGTGGAAGCAGACCACGCAGACTGGGGTGTGGAAGCAGGTCACGCAGACTGGGGGTGTGGAAGCAGACCACACAGACTGGGGGTGTGGAAGCAGACCACGCAGACTGGGGTGTGGAAGCAGACCATGCAGACTGGGGGTGTGGAAGCAGGCCACGCAGACTGGGGGTGTGGAAGCAGGCCACGCAGACTGGGGGTGTGGAAGCAGGCCACGCAGACTGGGGTGTGGAAGCAGACCACGCAGACTGGGGTGTGGAAGCAGGCCACGCAGACTGGGGGTGTGGAAGCAGGCCACGCAGACTGGTGGTGTGGAAGCAGGCCACGCAGACTGGGGTGTGGAAGCAGGCCACGCAGACTGGGGTGTGGAAGCAGACCACGCAGACTGGGGTGTGGAAGCAGGCCACGCAGACTGGTGGTGTGGAAGCAGGCCACGCAGACTGGTGGTGTGGAAGCAGGCCACACAGACTGGGGGTGTGGAAGCAGGCCACGCAGACTGGTGGTGTGGAAGCAGGCCACGCAGACTGGGGGTGTGGAAGCAGGCCACGCAGACTGGGGGTGTGGAAGCAGGCCACGCAGACTGGGGGTGTGGAAGCAGACCACGCAGACTGGGGGTGTGGAAGCAGGCCACGCAGACTGGTGGTGTGGAAGCAGACCATGCAGACTGGGGGTGTGGAAGCAGGCCACGCAGACTGGGGGTGTGGAAGCAGGCCACGACCACGCAGACTGGGGGTGTGGAAGCAGGCCACGCAGCTGGGGGTGTGGAAGCAGACCACGCAGACTGGGGGTGTGGAAGCAGACCACGCAGACTGGGGGTGTGGAAGCAGACCACGCAGACTGGGGTGTGGAAGCAGGCCACACAGACTGGGGGTGTGGAAGCAGACCACGCAGACTGGGGGTGTGGAAGCAGGACACGCAGACTGGGGGTGTGGAAGCAGACCACGCAGACTGGGGGTGTGGAAGCAGCCACGCAGACTGGGGGTGTGAAGCAGACCAGACTGGGTTGCAGACTGGTGGTGTGGAAGCAGGCCACGCAGACTGGTGGTGTGGAAGCAGGCCACACAGACTGGGGGTGTGGAAGCAGGCCATGCAGACTGGTGGTGTGGAAGCAGGCCACGCAGACTGGGGGTGTGGAAGCAGGCCACGCAGACTGGGGGTGTGGAAGCAGGCCACGCAGACTGGGGGGTGTGGAAGCAGACCACGCAGACTGGGGGTGTGGAAGCAGCCACGCAGACTGGTGGTGTGGAAGCAGACCATGCAGACTGGGGGTGTGGAAGCAGGCCACGCAGACTGGGGGTGTGGAAGCAGGCCACGCAGACTGGTGGTGTGGAAGCAGACCACGAAGACTGGTGGTGTGGAAGCAGACCATGCAGACTGGTGGTGTGGAAGCAGGCCACGCAGACTGGGGGTGTGGAAGCAGACCACGCAGACTGGTGGTGTGGAAGCAGCCACGCAGACTGGGGTGTGGAAGCAGACCACGCAGACTGGGGGTGTGGAAGCAGACCACGCAGACTGGGGTGTGGAAGCAGGTCATGCAGACTGGGGGTGTGGAAGCAGACCACGCAGACTGGGGGTGTGGAAGCAGGCCACGCAGACTGGGGGTGTGGAAGCAGACCACGCAGACTGGTGGTGTGGAAGCAGACCACGCAGACTGGGGGTGTGGAAGCAGACCACGCAGACTGGGGGTGTGGAAGCAGACCACGCAGACTGGGGGTGTGGAAGCAGACCACGCAGACTGGGGGTGTGGAAGCAGGCCACGCAGACTGGGGGTGTGGAAGCAGGCCACGCAGACTGGGGGTGTGGAAGCAGGCCACGCAGACTGGGGTGTGGAAGCAGCCATGCAGACTGGTGGTGTGGAAGCAGGCCACGCAGACTAGGGGTGTGGAAGCAGGCCATGCACACTGGCAGAGCTGAGGCCGGCCATGGTTGTCTTGGGATTTGGCTGGGGCAGGTCTTCTCTGTCTTAGAAGCTCTCTTTCCAGCAAGGACGCTTTTTCCTGATCATCTGGCTCAACACAGCAGCTCTGTTGCACTTGGTCTGTCTGTCCTGATTTGTGGCTACACACTTCCATAACTGGGACAAGCGAGGCCAAAGGAACCCAATAAACCCTGCTTCCATGACCTTCCTCAGGTCCCATGGTCTCTGCCACATGGCCTTCTTCCCTTTACTCCTCAGACCTTCCCTCAGTTTTCTCTGTCCTGGTCATGGTCTGTACTTCATGGGAGACATGGGAGGGTATGCCTATGTCATCTTCCTGCAGCCGGATTAATCTCTTTTGTGGCCTACAGAATATAGCATGGGGGATGGTGTCACCCATGTCTCATCATGTCAGATGAGACCAAGACAACACAGCATGAGGGGTGAAGTCCCTCAAATCACATCATGTAGATGAGACCTCACCTTGATGGTGGGCCCACTCTCCTGGCTGGATGGAATGTGTGAATGGCCACGTGGACCCTGGACCCTGTAAGCTCAGCAGAGGACCAGCCTCTCAGTCACAGGCTTCTGCAGTGGCTGAGTGATAGTATCCCCCTAAAATCCATCATGAAATGCTAGTTCCTAGGTGATGATGGTGGGGAAGGGGTAGTTAGGACTCAGTGAGGCCAGAGGATCCATGTGTGGATCCAAAGATTTCTGGACATGGGTGGTGGCAATGTGGACACAACAGTGTGTGCTTGACGCCACTAAATTGTGAACTTCAAATGGTTGGGGCTGTTCTGTGCTTTGCAGGAGAAATATCCCCATAGGCTCCTGTGTTTGAACACTTGGCCCCTAGTTGGTGATGTTATTTTGAGAAGTTGCAGAATCCTTAGGAGGTGGGACTTAGCTGAAGAAATGGGTCAGTGGGGGTGGACGCTGGCGTTGTGGTTATATTCTCCTTGCTGCGACAAAGCACCTGAATAAAGCAGCTGGCGGGAAGGAAGGTTTCATTTTGGCATGAGCAATGGCTGGACACCAAAATCTGCCACAGCACATGGAGAACAGCAGTGTGAGAGTGATCTGGACCCTGGCAAGGGAAAGCTGGCCGTAACACCTCTGAGCCCACCCCCAGCGACACACCTCCTCCAGCAAGGCTCCACCTCCCAAACTACCTTAACACCTAGAGAGCGGGACTAATACACTTCGAGGTCAACCCCCAACAACACACCTCCTCCAGCAAGGCTCCACCTCCCAAACTACTACCAGTTGAGGACCATGCATTCAAAACACATGAATTTGTGGGGGGCATCTGATTAAAACCACAAAACTTGGGATATATAGCACCGGACCCTATTTCCTATCCTGTGTCAGCTTCCTTCTCTGCTGAGATGTGAGCAAGCAGCTATTGTATGCTCACACTATTCACACAGCCACAGCCACAGTACCTGCCCCCATGACGGGCTGTATTCCCCAACCATAAGCCAAACTCCTGGATCATTTACTTTGCTTCTTGGAAGGGATTTGACCAAAAATTAGTAATTAATGCAGGTGGTAAATTTTATATTATGTCTGTTTTACCACAATAGGTTTTTTCTAAGTTATGGTGAAACAAAAAGTAGATGATGAAAAAAGGAGAACATTAAGATATACATTATATACATTGTGCTCACTGACTGGACACACAAAACTAACCTGGAAAGTAATCCTTCAGGTTAGGTGGGTGTGACAGAGGTGCTCAGCAAATGATACTTACGCCAGAGAAGACATAGAAATCGTCACTTTGTCCAAACAAGGAAACAGTTAAGTATATTATAACTTACAATTCAGGAATGTTTTTAACTCTTTAAGAGATGTTTATGAAAACAACACAAAATCAGTATGTTCTTATAATATAACCATTATTGAGAAAAGTAGAAACCAAATTTTAAATATTACAACTTAAAACATACCTCCAGAACTAAAATAGTTACAAAAATACCTGCGTTTACAGTCGTACCTGGAGAATCTCATTTTATTGCTGATGTTGAGTTCAAAGTGCTATGATAATGAAAGTTAGTATGAGTAGAAAGTACTTTATAAACTTATTTTCAGTGCTGTAAAAAGAAGAAAGAGGGTCTGGGGAAGCAGCTTAGTAGATCAAGCTTTTGCTGTACAAGTGTTAGTTCCTCGAGCTCGATCCCCAGAAGCCACGTAAGTGCCAGATGCTGTACGGCCTCAGTAATCCCCACACACCTGCAGCGCGGAGACTCCACTGCAGGCTTGAGGGCCAGTGCGCCCGGCGAACAGAGCCGGAGCCAGCAGGAAATCCGCCCGACAGGTGCGGGCAAGGGGGTGCCTGGAAACTGTCCTGATTTCCACATGCACTATGGTATAAGCGCACACACACACACACACAGAGAGAGAGAGAGAGAGAGAGAGAGAGAGAGAAGGAAGAGAAAGAGCTCATTGATCAACCGAATTGCTCCCAGGCTCAAGTGCATGGAGGCCCTGACCTGGAGTGATCCAGAGAAGCGGGTAAGGCTGGAGGCAGCATGCGGCCACGTGCAGAAGCAGCGTGCATGGAGCACCAATGTGGGCGCACCCGCAGGCATTTTGCCCTTGTGCCTTTGGACTTGAGAGCTGTCTACAGGTATCTTCTCTCAGACAGCAGGCATCAGAGGGATCATATTTGGCCATTTTGGTGGAGAAGAAAGTGCTCAAATATAATTTGGTGAAAAACAAGCTAATGACCATTATGACATCCTGACAGCTGATACTGAAAACAAGGCTCTGCTGTCACCGTGCGGGGCGGGGGTCCCATTGGCAGAGCCAGCCACGCAGCAATCTGCTGGCACGCTCCCACCTCCCTAGCCCACCATTTCCCCTCCTCTGCTTTCCCACTCCAGGCCCTGGCGGCTCTGCCTTTCCACGTGTCCACGGCAAAGTGGAACGCCTGAGCTGGTTACAGTCATTGAAGCCTCAGCAAAAACGTCACTGAAATCCCCTCATGACAAAAGCTTTGTGTACAGGCAACAAAAACAAAAGTAAACAGGCAGACCACGGGGGTGGGGGGAGGAACGCTGTTCAGGGAGGGCTGAGGAGATGGCTTAGTGGTTAGAGATGCGTGCTTTCAATTGCCCGCGCCCACACATTCCAGTTACCTTCTCGCTGCTGCCTTAAAGATTCCAGGAGAAACCTCATCATGGTGGAGGGAGCTGGCTCACAGCATCACACACCCACAGCAGACAGAGAACAGCCAGAGCACCCAGTAGGGCTGGACTCAAGATCCAACCACAGAAATGCACCTCCTCCAGCAGGGTTCAGCCTGCAGAAGACTAGGAAGGAAGCTTAATCAAAAACACCAGAGGCTATGGGGCCGCTGACACTCAAAGCAGATGATGTACACAGTGGCGATGTGTCTGGAGTTGGTTTGCAGTGTCAAGAGATCTTAGTGCACCCACACTCACTTTCTCTCTCTTTTTTTTTTCAAGGTAGAGTCTCGATCTGGCCCAGGCTGACTTGGAATTCACTATGGAGTCTCAGGGTGGCCTTGAACTCATGGCGATCCTCCTACCTCTGCCTCCCGAATGCTGGGATTAAAGGCATCTTTTTTGTTTTGTTTTGTTTTGTTTTTTTGAGGTAGGGTCTTGTTCTAGCCCAGGCTGACCTAGAATTCACTATGGAGTCTCAGGGTGGCCTTGAACTCACGGCGATCCTCCTATCTCTGCTGGGATTAAAGGGGTGTGCCACCACATCTGGCTCGAATCTCTCTTAGATTAGACCTTTTCATTCATAAATAAATAAATAAATAAATAAATAAATAAATAAATAAATAAATAAGCAACAATGCTCAGCAAGAAAAAAAAATGGCCGGCTGAGTGAAAAAAAACCTCATGGGCTGGGAGAAAATGGATATAAGCCACGTGTCTGACAAACAGGCAAACGGCTAAATAGACATTGCCCCAAGGAAGAGAGACAAGTGCCCACAGCTGTGCGGGCTTCTCAACGCCACTAATCTTCAGGGGCGTGGGCACAAAACCGCAGCCAGCCACCCTGCATACCTGCCATTCTTCAGAAAGCAACACAGCAAGCCCAGGGAGAACATGGAGACATGGCAAATCTGTAACGGGGTGCTGGGGGTTCAGGAAAGTCCTTCTACCCCAAACCCTAGGTTTGTGTCTAACTTTAAACAAAAGATTGAATAAAATAAGTCTGAGAAGGATAATTATTACATTTATTTAGGGAAGTACAGAGCCAAGGAAAGATACCCACATGGCTTGAGATTCCCACGTGGCAGGTATGGAAAAACCATGAAAAGGACAGAAAAGAGGGTTCAGAGAGCTCCTACAATGTGGAGAAAGAGCCCACGTGGAAAGAAAGGGTGAGCCGGGGGGGCCTGGCCAAGCTGAGGGGAACTCACCAGCAGCTGGAGGTTCCTGAGTGGTCAGGCAGCTCAGAGAGCTTGCCATGCCCCCCCCCAAAAAAACATATTTATAACCTTATGGTGGTGAGCCCAACTTCCAGCTCAGGTGAACCCGAGGGAGAGTTGATTGGTTTGGACTAGAGGCTGTCTCAGAAGAGGCCAGCCATGACACCAAGTTCTGGGGTCTAAGCTTGAGCAACCACAATGTTAGGATTAGATTTAAATCCTAGGAGAGACCTCCCTCCCATATGGGGCCCAGGTCTTTGTGGAAAAGCAGATCTAGGTGAGAGATAAGAATCCAGGGGCTGGAGAGATGGCTTAGCGGTGAAGCGCTTGCCTGTGAAGCCTAAGGACCCCGGTTCGAGGCTGGACTCCCCAGGACCCACGTTAGCCAGATGCACAAGGGGGAGCAAGCGTCTGGAGTTAGTTTACAGTGGCTGGAGGCCCTGGCACACCCATTCTCTCTCCCTCTGTCTATCTGCCTGTTTCTCTCTCTGTCTGTCGCTCTCAAATAAATAAATAAAAATAACAAAAAAATAAAAAAAAAAAAAAAAGAATCCAGATCGTCCTTTGATCTCTAGCCAGTGCAGACTTCAAGGACAGGCCCAAAGAAATTCCTGGCTCTCACTGTTAGGGGCCAGTCACCCCAGCTGCCTAAAAGAGCCTACTGAGGCCCTCTCAAGTCCCAGGATGAACATGGAGACAGAGAGTTCTGGTACACTGCTGGTGCTACCACGTGACCCAGCAAACCCCCCCCCCCCCCCGCCCCAGCCATGGGTGTACATCTAGAGAAGTGAAGTCAGGATGTCTACGGCAGCATGCCTCACGGCAGCATGCCCACCAGCAGTGACCAGATGAAGAAATGCAGAGCCCCGGGCGGACATAAAAGGGTGACGTTCCGTCTCTGCTTCAGCACAGCGGACATGGGAGATAGCACGCAAAGCGCAGGAAGCCAGGGAGCGGAAGGCAAGTACGGCCGGTCTCACTTCCGTGATGGATCTGAGCGTCAGGCTCAGAGGACAGGGTGGACTGTGGCTCCCACTGGCCGGGAGAGGAGCAAGAAGCGCCAGCCAAGGGAAGAAAGTTCTCGTGATGAGTCTGAAGAGAAATCATGGCTGCAGCCCAGTAGAGTACTTGACAATTCCATAATGCATGCTTAAAATTTTTACAAAGAGGGTAGATCTTACTGTGTTCTTATAATAAAATAACGATAATAATAAAGATAAGAGGAGGCGAGGGAGCCTTGGGGGGCGATGGATGCATGTGGATCTGGCGTGATGAGGGCTTCTCAGGCGCGTCTTTATCTGCAAACTCATCAACTTGTTCACATTAAATACAGGATGCTTTTGCACCTTACTCATGCCTCAATAAAGTGGTTTTTGAAAACAAGTGCAGAACAGCATCCAGTGAGATGTAACGGAGCTGCCTCCGGGAGCAGCTCCCACACCTCGGCCGTGCTTGAATTTTACACAATAAGCACACGTTAATTTCATAATAAAAGCTACATTGCATTAAAAGTAAACAAAAGCCTGGCTTTCATTCTGGGGAGGAGGTGCCGCGCCGCCCTTGCGTATTCTGTGGAGTGGATATTCCCATGTGGTAGATTTCAAGTGAACTCCTTACAGAACTCCAGGGAGTTGGACCCTGGTCTTTCCATGCCAGGGCCAGAGAAGGTACCTGGGTGTGGGGTCCACAGAGAGGCCAGTGTACTCCCCATTTGCTGCCTACTACACACCTTGTCCACGGTGGTTGCCAGAAAGCCCATCACCATCTCCAATGGAGATGCTGACCTCCAGAAGTGATCTGTGGCCTCATCTCTCCCACTGGAAGCAAGTGCCACCAGAGAGAAGCATGAGTTCCAAGGGAGACTCAAGGCCATTGTATGTGTTGCAGTCAGGTTCACGTTGCTGCCAGAAAATACTTGATCAAGAGCAGCTTGTGGAAACAAAAGGTTTATTTTGGTTTACAGGCTCAAGGGGGAAGCTTCATGATGGCAGGGAAAATGATGGCATGAGCAGAGGGTGGACATCACCCCCTGGCCAACAT
Organism: Dipus sagitta; assembly: GCA_036346955.1. Lineage (NCBI taxonomy): Eukaryota > Metazoa > Chordata > Mammalia > Rodentia > Dipodidae > Dipus > Dipus sagitta. The sequence continues at coordinate 209,391,478 of CM070771.1, forward strand.
AAGGTGGACAATAGCAACAGGAGAGTGTGCCAAACACTGGCAAGGGGACACTGGCTATAATACCCATAAGCTCACGCCCAACAATACACTGCCTCCAGGAGGTGTTAATTCCCAAATCTCCATCAGCTGGGAACCTACTGTTCAGAACACCTAAATTTATGGGGGCACCTGAATCAAATCACCACAGTATGTAAATTCCTCCCATATGTCCGGTTTCAGTCAGGTTCTGAGGGCTCCTCATGAAACCACTAGCTGGTCAGAAAGCAGGGCAGGGGCACAGGGTCTAAGGTAGCCAATGCCAGTGGGCATGGGAGTGACCTGTCAGAGCTGACAGTTAGGAGGTGTCAGCAGCCAGCCCATGTGTACTTGGTGTTCAGATGGGACCAGCAGGCAGGAGTAACCCAGAGTGGTTCTGTTTGCATATGTGACACGTGATAACGTCCCAGAAAGGGTCTATGTGGTGAGAAGCACTTTAGCCACTCTTCAAATAGAGCTGTGACAATCGCTACCCAACAAATGAGTAAAATTTGACCCCTCTGTGGTAGACAGGCTCAGGTCGCTGAGATGAACTTCCAGACCAGGCACGGTTATGGAGGAAGGGAAGTTATGGAAGATAGAGGGGAAGTTCCACAATGGCAGACAAAGCTGACCCCGTGCGCACCAGCAAAAGGCAGATAAACGCACAATAGGACTCAGGCTGAACTCCAGCGCTTTGCGTATCTTTAGACTGGAATTCCAAATCCACCACACACCTTAGGGCTGCACCCTAACATCCTCCCAGTGACACTTCCTCCAGCCAGGGAGCTACAGATCTAAATTGCAGACTTTAATATAATCCTGAACATGTTGGGGGCCATCCATTTAAACTACCACATTCTGCCCCTGGCTCCCAACAGATTCATAACCATTGTGAGATCCATTCAAACTACCACACCTTCCCTCATGACAACACACAACAATAAAGCTTGTCTCTAAGTGAAAAGAACAAAACTTTGAGAAGAAAATGTTGGAGACACTTGATGGCAGAGCCTGTCAGTCTAGGTTCAATTCCACAGGACCGTGTAAAGCCAGACACAAAGTATGGCACATGTACCTGGTGTGCCTTTGCAGAGGCAAGAGACTGGCACATGCACACATGCACATGCAAATAAATAAAAATCTTGTTTAAAACAAGAAAGAAATATTGGAATATCTCCATGATAGAAGCCCACAAAAAGCAGGTGCTGGCTTCTGGTCAGGAGGAGGCACAACAGTGCCTACAGCCAGCGAGGCTCCACAGAACAAGGCAGAGGGCAGAGGTGTGAGTGGCACAAGGGCTGCCAGCCTTGAAGCACAAACAAGAGGCCAGGGTTACATTTCTGCCACTGACAACAGCCAAAATGTCAACGACTGACTCAAAACACTCAAGCTTGCTGTGTCAGGTGGGCAATGAAATGAAACCATCCACAGGCCTTCAACATGCAGAAATTGAACAGAACCTGTGAGACACACGTGACTAGTGACTCTGCAGGAAGTCAAGGAAAAGGGCTCTTATGGGTGTAGTGAGGGTGATTGGAGCACCTACCTTACAGCTTACAGGAGATTTGGGACTCACAGATTCCTTCACCCAGAACAGGTCTACCCCAGACTAAATGCCTTGGAAAATCACCCCAAAGTACAGCAGGACACATTGATGTCCACGGAAGCCTATGTGGTCAGAATCCACGTGCACAATCCTTGACTTAGGCCAATGGGACTGCTGTCTTTGCATGCAGTAAGAAAGTCACACGCAGTCTGTGGGCACCACTCTTCCAAATCCACCATCTGAAACTTGACAGGATGCCGTCTGTCGATGCTGGGCTGCAATGGAAGCCTTCATCCAGAAGGGAAGCCAACACAGAGCCCAGGTGTGCTGGGCTGCTGAGCTGGGCGGTACAGCAGGTGAGGGGTTAAACCCACACATGGAGCTCAGAGCAGTGTCACATTATAATGGCTTTGTCAGGGTGCAGCTCCGTTGTATTCAGAGGAGCGCCTGAGCAGGCAAGACATGAGAACAGGCAAGCCAGAGATCAAGGGGAGAAGGTCCTATACAAGGCATCATGCATAGCATCCTAACCGAGGCCGTTTGATGTCCATGGTCAGGACCTGGGGCTGCTGCAGTGAAGGAACAAGACAGGGCTTCGTCTCCATGTAGAATAAACACAGCAGAGGTCCACTAAGACACTGCTTGCTTGAAATCTAAAACACAGTAGACTTGTAAAATGTTATGTGAATGGAGTTAGGCATGGTCTGTATCCTATGCTGCATGGAGTCAAGGTCACCGGAAGGATGCTCTGCACTCACAGCCCAAGGACAGGAGCAGGGTGAGGGACATCTGGGAGCCTCCACTGCAGCTCTTCAGAAAATGAGTTGGAGGGGACATTGTAAACTGTCTCCACTTCCCAGAGCTCAGTGACGTTCACTCAGGTCCCATTCTTAAATCCGTTCTCAGATGTGTTCTGTGTTCTGGCATATATCAGCCCAGATCTGTATCCCAGTTTTTCTTACCAATAAAATTGTATTTCGTTGGGGTGCTGGTGTACTGAGTTTTGGAAATGACCAGCTTCTGTTGCAGACAAGCATGTGTGTGACGGTCCTGTCTAATAACAGGTCAGTAAGCAATGATTAGGTGAGTGAATTGGTCAGGATTTTCTAGAAAAACAGGGCCAACCGGAGAGAGAGATAGAAAGAAAGAGGGAGGGAGAGAGGAGAAAGACAGACAGACAGGTAGGTCTTACACTGTGATCAGATGCCAGCATCCAGCCATGGCCGCTCTAGAGTATGGTACATTTGGTCATTGTCCCATCTGGTCACTTCTTCCCTTCCCATGCAGCACTGGGCATCACCCCTCAGCCTATGGCGGACACTGGCGCAGGGGATGCAGTGCCCCCAATGTGTCAGGTGCTTTAAACCTGTTGGCACAGCCTGCATTGGCCCTTTGTCACAGCTATAAGGGACCCAAGGACTGTTCCGTCATCCCCCCGCCCCCGGCCCAGCCTTTGCCAACTGAAACAACACTACCATGCCTGGTAGGAGTGGTGAGAAACCGGAAAGAGAACAAAACTGGGGTTGGTGACACCGAGGTCACAGTCATTGAGAAAACCTGGGGATTCGTCAAAGGCTCCCAGGCTCCGGGCCCAGGCACGGCCCTGCGATGGTCTGCGCGTGAAGAAAACATGCATGCTTCTCCACGGGGAGGCCTCAGCCCCACAGCCACGCTCGCGAAGTGTTCAAACATTCCCTTCTGTTTGCCATTTGGGGTCAGAAATAAACATGTGCCCCAAAGATAAAGGAAGAAATCCAAGGCTCTGTCTAATTATTTACTAATAGCCCCAGAATGCACAAGCTGGGGGCATTTAAGAAAAACTAAGTGCAAAGGAAACAGATAATAGTCGTGAGTATGGAGGAAGGACGTGGTGTCTCTTTCCAGTCCCGACTGCTGCTCATGGAGCCGGGAGTCTCTAGGACTGGGTTTCCCCTCGGGGCCATGCTGGGAGGGAAGACCAAACTGGGAGGTGCTGGAGCTCCTTCCACGTGCACCATCTCTTCAGCAAACATGCAGCATCTGCCGCGAACACATGACATGTGAGTTGAGAGTCCTGCGAGGGCCAGAGGAAGCGCCTTGAATCCCAGCACTCAGGAGGCAGAGGTAGGAGGATCCAGAATTCAAGGCTGCATAGTGAATTCCAGGTCAGCTTGAGCTAGAGTGAGACTCTACCATGAGAGTCGGGAAAGGGGGTCTTGGCTCACCATGAGCAGAAATACCGCCGGGCCTAACCAGCTGGGGGCAAACTCCAGACAGAGACTCAGTCTCGCCAGAGAAAGGGACGGGCCTAGATGACTGGTAAGCTGCTACACTCTGAGCTTCTCAGCTTATTCTCTTTTGTTGGTATTTTTGTTCCCAAGTGCAATGTAAACTTAAGCTCTGTAGAACTGAAATTCAAATCCCTTTCTTTGACTCATGCCAAAAATATCAACTTTGGAAACCCATGCTTTTGGTTTAGAAGTTAATTGATATTATGCTATGATTTAAAATGCAAGAGAGTATTTGCCTTTGACAACAGGTTAATATGAGCCAATCAGCTTTAAAAACAAGGGACAGTATCTGTTTCCCTCCATTTGCAGCCTACTCTTCATGGCGAGGGCCAGGGCTCCAGCAGAGGCTGTGACCACAAAACTGGCCCTTTACAAGACAAGTGTGCCAACACCCAGCATGCGGAGCTGGGCAATGAGCGTGAGGGTACTCTGCGCTGGGGTGCTCAGCTTCACCCTCTGGGCAAGATTACCCCAGACACATGGGAGAATGTCTTCCCCTAAAGAAGGACAAAATACACTGTAGAGACGTTGTGCCCAACCTGGGGCCCAGATTCGTCAGTACACTTAACAAAGACTGCAACAGAATAATAACCTCAGTGTGCTTGGAAATATACCTACTACAGTTCTTCAAACTACAACAAAAGGTAAGAAGGGGACAGGACAAAGGCAGTAACAGTAATAATAATAACTTTAGTGAACTTGGGAATATACCTACTACAATTCTTCAAACTACAACAAAAGGCAAGAAGGGGACAGGACAAAGGCAGACACACAGAGAGATGTGACGTGATGTCAAGCAGTTAACATACGTGCTATTGGCATCTCATCAGCAGACAGAGCCATAAACAGGACAGAAGAAATATTGGAAGAAATAATAGCCATGACTTATGTTTTTACTAATAAAAGACATCAAAACGGATTCAAAATGTTCAGAAGCTTGACAAGCTACCCAGATAACCCTTCCCTACTTCATACATTCAAATTTCCACATGCCAAAAACCCTGAATATAAAAAAAAAAAGTGCACAGGCAGCCTGAGGGGAAAACCCACATCATCTATAGAGGAACAAAGATTAGAACTACAGCAGACTTCTATCAGAAACCATGCAGACAAAATGACAATGGAGTGGCATCTTGGGCATGATAAGGAAGAAAATCTATCAACCCTAAATTGTTTGGAACATCCTTCAAAGTGGGAAGGAACCTTTGTAAAAATTTGCATGCTGCCTAGATATTTGATAATATTGACAGAATGCTGTTTATTTTCATGTGTGATACTGCTAACTTGCTCAGATTTTTAAGTAGTCATGATATTTTGTAGACACCTAAAATTTATGGATGATATGTGGTTTTCAGGATGAAGCAAGTGGAATTTAAATGAAAGAAACGGGCTCAGAGTCCATCATTATTAATGCTGGGGTACAATTAGATGTAGGCTCATTATATGGAACCCCTAATTTTAAATAAATTTGAAATTTTTATGAATAAAAATGAAGAATTGGTGAAAAATAGAGAAATTAAGACTTTTTTAGACAAGAAAAATGTGAGGGAATTCATGGCTAATTGATTTATGTTCAGAAGCATGTGGCTACACAAATATAGAATATCATATCATATCAAATAGAATTCCTCTCCTGTCTTTTGATCATTTTTGTTCTTTTTTTAAGTCTGACCTTTCATAAATTAATAAATAAAAAACTGATTAAAAATTTATAATCCCCTCTCACCATCTTCCTTTGTCCTCCCTTCCTCATATTCCCCTCCATTTAGCCCCCTCTCATTTCCTACAATTCCCGCTTCTATTTTAAAATCAGTATTTGTTTATTTAGTTATTTAAGAGAGAGAGGGAGACAATGGACCACCAAGGCCTCTTGCCACTGAAAATGAACTACAAACACATTCACCACTTTGACTTTATGAGGGTACTGGGGAATCAAACCCAGGTTAAGAGACAGGCTTTGCAAGCAAGTGTCTTTAACCACTGAGCAGTGTCCCCAGCTCCCTCTTCTATTTTGATATTTAGTTTGCCCTCCTCCATCATCCGTGACAGCCTGTTGATGGTCCAGTACCATGCAGGTCTGTGCAGGTAGCAACAGCTGCTATGCGGTCATGTTTTAATTCATCTAAATAGAGGTCAGAAAGCACTATCTTGCAGTGTCAGAGAGCGACTACTTTAGTTTTTCAGGCCCAGATGGTGTGCTTCCAACACCTACTCCACTCTCAGCCCAGCATGAAAGTGGCCATATTGAACCTGTCGACAAATGGGCAATGGCCATGTGCCAATAAAGCTTTATTTGTGAAAACAGGCCGCTGCTCTTAGTTTGCTGACCCCTGCTATAACAGATAACTGCCTATGGAAAATAGTAACGGTGTGTCCTGTGTTTATAGTATGTGTAAAATAAACCTCACCACACAGCAATGTCACCAGACCATCCTTAAGCCCCTGTGACGATAAGTCTTGACTGTCGATTGAATGGGAGTTAGGGTCACCATGGAAACAACCCTATGAACATGTCTGTGAGGGCATTTCCAAGGAAGTTTAACTGAGGAGGGAAGACTCATCACGTATGTGGGTTGCAATAGCCCATAAGCTGGGGTAGGAGGATCTCTATGAGTCTGAGGCCAGCCTAGGGCTACAGACACTCCAAAACACCAACAGACCAACCAACCAAACAACCAACCAAGCAAACCTCCCGACACCCCCAGGATGAGGAGCAGGGCGAGGAGCACCAGCATGCATCTCTCTGCTTCCTGACCATGGACACCTGGTGACCAGCTGCCCCAAATTCCTGCCACCACACCGTGATGGTCTTCACCCCCAAACTGTGAGCTCTTTCTTCCTTAAGTTGCTTTTTGTGGGGTGTTCTGTCACAGCAGCAAGGAAAAGAAGTCCACCATCTGTGCAGTATATAGGACTGCCGGGAGATGACAGACTGGATACCTTGTCAATCACTAGTATTCTTTACAAAGATAAAATATCCAGGTGTGGGCTGGAGAGACGGCTTGTCAGTTAAGTGCTTGCCTGTGAAGCCAAGGGACCCCAGGTTTGATTCCCCAGGACACACGTAAGCCAGATGCACAAGGTGGTGCATGCGTCTGGAGTTCGTTTGCAGCAGCTAGAGGCCCTGGCATGCCCATTCTCTCTGTCTACCTCTTTCTCTCTCAAATAAATAAATAATAAAATAAAAACAAAACAGAAAATAGCCAGGTATGTTGGTGCAGGCTTTTAACTCCAGCATTTGGGAGGCAGAGGTATGAGGATCACTGAGTTTGAGGCCAGCCTGAGAATACACAGCAAATTCCAAGTCAGCCTGGACTAGAGTGAGACCCTACCTCAAAAAAAAAAAAAAAAAAAGACAAAACAAAAAGATAAAATAATAAGTCAGTCAAGATGATGAAATAAAATCATAAAATATATTCAGTTAAACTCACAAAAGGCAAAAAAACGATGGGAAAAAACAAGACACACATGGAATAAAAGAAAGGAGCTAGCAGATGATTTATTTTATTAATTAATTAATTTATTTATGAAACAAACCAGGGAGAGAGAGACACACATGGGTTGTCAGGGCCTTCTGCTCTACAAACTTCACATGCATGCGCATCTTCCTCTATGTGGGTACTGGGGAATTGAACCCAGACTGTCAGGCTTTGTCAGTAAGTGCCTTTAACTGCTGAGCCATCTCCCCAACCCAAGATGGCGATTTTAACTCAACTACCTCCTAGTCATCTTAGTGGTGCGTTTTCTAATCTCAGACTCAGAGAAGTTAAGCCAGGAGCAATGTTCAGGAGCCAAGGGTGGGGAACAAGAGCCTGGTCCTGCCCTGGAGAGAAGGGTGTGGGCACTGGGGTCTGGTGCCTGGGCTTTCAGGGGCAGGGACAACTCAGGAGTCAGCAGGCTAGGCTGGACCCTGCCAACCACCCTATCCTTCTACTCCCTTGCCTGGTTAGATGCTGGGGTGGTCTGTGGCTTTGCATAGAGAAGTGGCCACTCTTGGGCCTGTACCCCCAGGGTATGACTCAGAAGTGTAGCCGCAGCAGAGTTCTCTGAAGAATGGGAGCTGCCACCAGCCCGGGAGTCCCGCGCATACCCCCCTCCCAGTACCTGTTGGATGACTTTGAGTTGTGCACAAATGCCTG